>JANAVB010006199.1:6633469-7258469 GCA_029216955.1 Iris pallida | reverse complement strand
ACATGTATCCAGTTTTACTTTACAGTTCACTTGTACTTGGACATTTTACTATATACGACGACTTTCGTGTTTGGAGCATTTATGATTCTTCTTCACTTATAGAACTGTTTAGCACATTTAGTCTTATCATGTTGTCTTTAGAACAGCTTACTACATTTTATCTCAACGTAGGCTGGACATGCCTCGGCCTGGCCCAACAAATTGGGTAGCGGGTCGTGACATGTTTTTAGTGGTGGCCCATGCAGGTCCTGACTAAACTGTTTGGTTACGTTATTGTACCAAGCATGCCTGCAATTAGGAACTTAAGGTAATTAGACAACATTAGAAAAGACGCTTAGAACACTTAGAGGAATGCTAGGATTGCAACATAAGAAATACATCACATGTTTGCTATTATAATTAGATTTTCTTGCATATGATTACTTACCTTAAATAAGTCCTTATAAGTCTTTTTATGTGTAATTTAGATGGTGCTTACTCGTTCATCCCAGTATGTTACCCCCGAGAATGGGGCCCTCCATATCCAGTCAGCTGACCAGTTGACTGATACACCCCCACCTACCACTTTCCCCCACTCCACAGATCCACAAACCCAGATACCACAACCACCTTCCATATCCCAGGCCCGGCAGGACCCGATACTTCCACCACCCCCTATCACTATACCCACCCAGGCTTCCGTCACACTCGACGGGACCCAGCTGCTCACACTGATCCAGGGGTTCCTAACAACCCATCAGGAGCAGACTACCCTACTCCGCCAGAGCATGGAGCGTTCTGAGGGACGTCCCGTGGTCCCACCACATGTAGAGCCATGGCAGAGAGCGGGGACGATCAAGGACTTCATGGGTCTGAATCCCAAGGAGTTCTCAGGGACTGAGAGCATAGTAGTAGCTGATGACTGGCTAGATTCGGTAGAGAGGAAGCTTCTGGGAGTTAGGATGCCGGATGACCTCCAGGTCGAGGCAGCGAGATTTCTGCTGATAGACTTAGCAGGAGTCTGGTTCCGGAATGAGCCGTTGTTCGCGAGAGGTAGAGCCACCTGGGACTAGTTCAAGACCCAGTTCAAGAAGAAATTCTTCTCGACTACTGCTAGAGTAGCCATGGGGCTACGATTCCAGAACATCCAGCAGGGGAACCGTTCTGTTGACGACTATGCGGCAGAGTTTAGTCGCCTGAGCCGTTTTGCTCCTAGTCTGGTTGCTGATCCAGAGGAGATGACTCGTAGGTTTTGCCATGGTCTAGTTCCAGACATTGGCATTCTTATAGTGGCGAACGGTACGACTGACTACTACCAGAGCCTAGAGTTGGCCCGGAGTTGAGGAGCGTCTTCTGTCATGCAAGAGGCCGACTTCTGTACATCATGAGGGACCGTCCAAGCGTCAGGCTTTCCAGCAGAAAGCACCGACACCACCCCAGCAGACTTACCGTTCCCCTACACCACATCATCAGACCCCGCCAGTTAGAGCCCCGGGACCCCGGCAGCAGCAGCAGAGGGGAGCTATATGTTCTTTCTGCGGAAGACCAGGGCATGATCACATCGTCTGCAGGAAGAGGTTGAAGCAGTGTTTGGCTTGTGGGTCTGCCACCCATCAGCTTCGAGAGTGCCCAGTAGCGAAGACTAGAGGACCGCTCCCGACTCAGCAGCAGAGGTTCGGACAGCATCTGCAGCAGCAGAAGGGACCTCAGGGGAGGGTTTATAGTCTAGCCATTGAGCCGGAGCCGGAGCAGGTTTCGGAGCCGGATTACTTAGCTGACGTCATTACAGGTCATGTTTATTTGCATACTTTTCTAGCTCTATGCTTGTTTGATTCTGGTGTATCTCATAGCTTCCTATCATTAGAGTTTATGCAAGAACATCATTTAGTATCTACACCTACTGCGGAGATTAGTAGAGTAATGACGGGAGGAGGACCAGTGCCTATTAGAGCTAGCTATAGATGCTCTATTATGATAGCCGGGAGAGAGTTCGAGGGGCGATTGTTTGTGATTCTACTTCCCGGTTATGATATCATATTGGGGATGGACTGGCTTAGCTATGTCCATGCATCTATAGATTGCCATGAGGGTAGTATTTTGTTCAGTCCCCCAGGCACAGTACCATTCAGTGTCAGGAGGATAGGGCCGGAGATCAGCCTAGAGCCGAACTGTTGTGCGACAGTCGGGGACGCAGCACCGCCACACCCTATCATTAGGGAGTTTATGGATGTATTCCTAGAGAATCTTCCAGGACTTTCGCCTGACAGAGATGTGGAGTTCACTATAGATCTAGTGCCGGGTTCATCACTAGTATCCCGGGCTTGCTATAGAGTGAATCCCAAGGAGGCCATAGAGATGAAAGAGCAGATTGATGACCTGTTGAAAAAGGCTTTCATTCGATCCAGTGCTTCTCCATGGGGAGCACCAGTGCTCTTTGTGCCTAAGAAAGATGGTACAGTTCGGTTGTGTATTGACTACCGGGCCTTGAATGCCATCACTATCAAGAACAAATATCCTCTGTCCAGGATAGATGATTTGTTCGACCAGTTGAGCGGGGCGAAGGTGTTTTCCAGGATAGATTTGAGATCCGGGTACCACCAGGTGAAGGTTAGGCCAGCAGACATCCAGAAGACGGCGTTCAACACGAAGTACGGGCAGTACGAGTTTCTGGTGATGCCATTTGGTCTCACAAATGCGCCAGCTGTCTTTATGAACTTGATGAATAAGACATTTCACCAGTATCTGGATAAGTTCGTCGTAGTGTTTATCGACGACATCCTGATATACTCGAAGACGCCAGAGGAGCATACAGAGCACTTGCGGATAGTTTTGGGGATTCTGAGGCAGGAGAGATTGTTTGCCAAATTGCCGAAGTGCGAGTTCTTTTTAGACCGAGTGGAGTTTCTCGGCCATGTAGTCACTGGAGATGGAATCTCGGTGGATCCCAAGAAGATTGCTGCAGTTGAGACGTGGAAGGCTCCGATGTCAGTTTCAGAGATCAGGAGTTTTCTGGGTTTAGTAGGCTATTATAGAAAGTTCGTCCAGGACTTTGCTAGGATAGCTGAACCCATGACGAAGCTGACACGGAAGGACGCAGAGTACATTTGGTCAGAGGACTGCCAGACAGCGTTAGAGGAGCTAAAGAGGAGGCTGACGACCGCTCCAGTTCTGACTTTACCTTCAGGTTCTGGAGGTTTCACCATTTTCAGCGATGCTTCTGGGAAGGGGCTAGGATGTGTCCTACAGCAGCATGGAAAAGTGATTGCTTATGCATCTAGGCAATTGCGGACTCATGAGAGAAATTATCCTATCCATGACCTAGAGTTAGCTGCGGTGATCTTTGCACTCAAGTTATGGAAACATTACTTATACGGAGGGCTTGTGGAAATCTTTACTGACCACAAAAGCTTGAAGTATGTGTTCACGCAGAAAGAGCTGAACATGAGGCAAAGATGATGGTTGGAGTTGATGAAGGACTTCGACATCGATTTACAGTATCACCCCGGGAAGGCAAATGTGGTGGCGGATGCGCTGAGCAGGCATCCGATGGCATGGTATCTGATGATTGATCGACATTTGCGGGAGGATCTGGAGAAGCTCGGTATCGAGCTAGTTCGGCCAGGATCAGTGATACAGATGATGACGCTTGACATTCAGTCAGGTTTGATGGAGCAGATCCGGGAGGCACAGTCTACAGATGAGAGCCTTCGCAGACTTCGACCCCAGGCATTAGCTGGATTGCTGGATGACTTCACTATAGCAGAGGATGGATCCCTGAGGCATGGCAGCCGATTGTGCGTGCCAAAGGGAGATCTAGTAGAGGCAGTCTTGCAGGAGGCACACTGATCGAGATATTCTATTCACCCTGGTGCTAACAAGATGTACTGTGACTTGCGAGAACATCTTTGGTGGCACGGGATGAAGAGGGATGTATCACGTTTCATCTCGAGATGCCTAGTTTGCCAGCAGGTCAAGGCGGAGCGCCAGAGGCCAGCTGGTTTGTTGCAGCCGTTACCCATTCCCGAGTGGAAGTGGGAACATATTACGATGGACTTCGTTTCAGGGCTTCCTCGTTCCCAAGGAGGGAAGGATGCCATTTGGGTCATCGTAGACAGGCTGACGAAGTGTGCGCACTTCATACCCTTCAAGGTGGGGCTTTCCACCGAGAAGTTGGCGGAGCTATACATGCAGCAGATAGTTCACCTACACGGAGTGCCGGTGAGCATTGTGTCAGACAGAGACAGCAGATTCATATCCCACTACTGGAGGAGCTTGCAGGAGGAGTTGGGCAGTAGGCTCAAGTTCAGTACGGCGTACCACCCGCAGACAGATGGGCAGTCCGAGAGGACGATACAGACACTGGAGGATATGCTGAGGACCTGCGTGCTGGACTTCGGAGGATCATGGGAGAGCTATCTGCACTTGGTAGAGTTTTCATACAACAACAGCTACCAAGCCAGTATTGGTATGTCTCCCTTCGAGGCGCTTTATGGACGACGATGCCGAACACCGCTCTTTTGGGATGATGTCGGAGACAGAGTTATGCTTGGGCCAGAGATGATCACGGATGCAGCAGAGAAAGTCGGGATGATCAGAGACAGGCTCAGAGTAGCTCAGGATAGGCAAAAATACTGGACTGATGCTAGTCGCAGACCGATGGAGTTCGCAGACGGTAATGTGGTGCTAGTGAAGATATCACCTACCAGAGGGACGATCCGGTTCGGACGAGGAGGGAAGCTGAGCCCAGATACATCGGACCGTTCGAGGTACTTGGCAGGATCGGAGAGGTAGCTTACAGGGTTGCACTTCCACCCAACCTAGCAGGAGTTCACGACGTCTTTCACGTATCTCAGCTGAGGAGATATGTTCCAGACCCCAGTCATGTGCTAGATCATTCAGAGTTGGAGGTCGGACCGAGCCTTACAGTTTCTGAGCAGCCAGTGGAGATATTAGACAGAGAGAGAAAAGGCTGAGGAACAAGGTTATACCCCTAGTATGAGTAGCTTGGAGCCGTCACTCCCCAGGTGAATCTACTTGGGAGAGGGAGTCGGACATGAGGGAGAGATACCCTTACTTGTTCGATCCAACCGCTGCGAGGGAACCACCCGTTCCCGCTTGATACCTTAGAGGTTAGTTTCGATCGCAGCCTTAGTCACTTTGTTGCAATACTTGTTATGTTAGAATATTGTAGGGTTTTCAATCCTTGTGAATTTCGAGGACGAAATTTTTCAAGGAGGGAAGACTTGTCAACCCCTGATTTTCAAAAAATTATTAAACTAGTGTTAATTAATTATTAAATGTCATTATTGGTTTTAAAATAATTTAATATGATTTTAGAAATTTTCTAGAATTTTTAAATGAATTTTTAATGAGTTTTAAATACAAAAAATATTATTTTGTAATTTATTTAAATATTTTAATAGTGTTTTGCAATTATTAGAATTGTTAGTATATCAGTTTGTAATTAAAGAAATGTTTTTAAATAGGAAATGCAAATTCTGTTTTGCATTTTCTCACTAATATTTCAATTGTGCAAAATCCTAAACTAGAGGGGCCTAAGTGGAAAACCCTAGCCCCCCCGACCGACTCTCTCTCCTCTGACTCTCACCCACCTACTCCGCTGCCCCCGCCGACTGCCCCCGCCTTTCCCGGCCAAGTCCACCGCCTCAGCCCCCCTATAAAAACCCCCTCTCTCCCCTGACCTAAACCCTAACCCTAATTTCTCACCACAGCCACCGACGACCCCCCTTCTTCCCCGACGAAACCACCAACCCTAACCCTACTCCGACGAGCTTCACCCAGCCCCACCGTCGACTTCCACCGCCCCCAACCACCATCAGTCGACGCGCGGTGACGAGGCGACCCCAGCGCCACCGGAGTGCCACCGTCCCGACGCCCCTAGCCGCCGCCTCCGCCTTCGAAACTTCTTTAAGAAGTCGGACACGTACGTACCAGTCTGTTTTCGTGTCGGCTGTGTCTCGATTTCACATGAGAGACTCGCCAGGACACGGGGATGCTCGTCCAGTAGTTGGACACGTGAATCAGTGTTCGTGCGTGTCGTACATAGCACGGACACGAGAAATCCTGTGTCCTTAACTGTCTGGACACAGGACAGATTTATATTTTTTTTAGTATAATCTAACCTAAATGAAATAAAAGAAACAAGACTCTAATCCTAACAGTCGGGCCAACTGGCCCACTGGCCAGCGCGCGGTAATAAAACTCTCCCCCCCCCCGCTCTGTTGGCTTGGGTTCGAGCCCCTGCCACTGCTGTCTTTTTCCTTTTCTTTTTCTTTTCCTTTTTCCTTTTTCTTTTTTCTATATATATATTTATATTTTCTTTTTCTATATATATATTTATATATATATGTATATATTTTTATTTTTTTTTATATATATATGTATATATACATATATTTGTATATATATATGTATTATTATTTATACTATATTTATGTATATATATATTTGCTGTTTTATATATATATATATATATATATATATATATATATATATATATATATATATATATACTTCATTATTTTATGTATGTATATATATACATATATATAAGTACTATGTATACATATATTTCATTGTGTATATATATTATTATATATATACTATTATATATATATGTATACATTATTTCTGTATATATATATATATTATTTTATATATGTATTTTACTTAGCTTAGTGCAAATTATCTTTATAAAATAATGTTCATACTTTTATAGTTACTATGCATAACTTTACCATATTAAAATAATAATATTTATTTTGACTATTACCAACTTGTATTTTTATTTAAATTACTGCAACCATTTGGTGTCCAAGTCTAGCATGGGTATTTGGGCCCAAATGTGTTTTCACACATTCAAGACCTGTACAAGTTATATTGGACTTGATTCATGGCCTTGGGTCCTGTATTTGAACTTTGGTTCAAATTATATACATGGACAAAATACGCAGATAATTAATTATTGTGTGCAATGCTGTTTTTGATTTTCTAAAAAATACTTAAAGTACTGCTAAAATTATGGAAAAATAGTTTTTAGATACTATGTTAAGTTAGCTAATTTAGTATAATTTTTGTAGTATTTAAATTACTGTTTTGCCACTAATTTGGCATATGAAACCAAAAACTCATTTTCTGTATACTTAGGAAACCTGATTTTTATTAAATACTTGTACTGGTTAATAAATTCCAGAAAAATTATAATAAATTTCTATGATTAACAAGGATCACTTTGGAACTTTACTTTAAACAAAAACTAGGCTTTTTGTCTATCTCTAAAAATTGTGGAACACAATGATCTTTTGATTTATTTATTGATTAATTATGACTTGTAGCTTTTTGTGTTATTTGGAGTTTTAGCCGTGTTGAACCCCATCCCTCACTAGAGTAAAGACCCTAGAAAGTTAGTTAACGTAGTGTGTCACCCCACATTGGTCTCCTATGCCAAAATCATCATTTTGGCTAGGTGCCCAGTCACAAGTCGTATTTCACCAATTAGTGTCCTAGTGTTTTAGCTTAGTGTAAAAACTAAGTTATTGTATTTACTTCTACAGCGACGAGTTACCAGACATCCATAGCACTGTTATCGCAGCTTGTTTTGCTTTGCTAGAGGCAAGTACTTTCTACGAACTTTATATATTGTCACATAAATGAACTGCAAACCCCACCATGTTAAATTATCACCCTCATTTTCCGTATTTTCTGTATTTCGTATTTGTACTCGTAATTTGATTTTGGCACGTGTTTTATTTTTTTTTGACTTGTGGATTTGGTTTCTCGTAAATGGGTTTTGGACCATGGCTTGGTTTTATTTTGTGGAGTTGGTTTGGTTCATCATGAGTATTGGATCACTTTAGCCTATGCTCCACCCTCAATACACCACAACCCACCCTCATAAAACTCCACCTACTTTTCTCTCTCCTCATTATTTCTATTTATTTCTTCTTCTTCTTCCTTCCTCTACACAACTCTCCACACCATAGGCAAGTGCACCTTGCCACCACTTGAGAACCACTTTTTATTTGTTCATTAGCTAGATTAGGCCATGGAGATCAACATTAGAATTTGACATTTTATGATTTGGAGTTTCTATTATTCTAGATCTAGGTTTTTACTATTCTCGGATTTACATGGTTTTTTGATCTATTTTGGTTGGATTTTTGTGAGTTTTGATGCTTCCATGTGGAAGAGAATTCAATTTTACTCAAGTTAGAGCTTTGAAAATCTAAATTTCGTTTTGATTTGATCAAGTTATGAAGTTTTGAACTTTGGAGTTCTTGGAGTCTTCTTCTCGGCCTGGAGAAGAAGACAGCAGCCTGCGCTCTTTAGCGCGGTGCTGGATTGTGCATCCCTCTCGGCCTGCGCTCTTTAGCGTAGCGCCGACCGCGCAGCTTGCCCCTTGGCGAACTGCGCTCAACCCGAGTGCGCATGGATTCTTGCGCAGTCTGCTCATGCGCAGTCCACTTCTGCGCAATCCATCCATGCGCAGTCCGTCCCTGCGCAATCTGACCCTGCGCCATCCATTCCTGCGCAACCTCATCCAGCGCAAACCATCTGCTGCACCATCCACCCCTGTGCAGTTGGTACCCTGTACAGCTCACCCCTGGGCAGTTGGCCCCTGGCGCACTTGACTCCTGCGCAACCCGACCCCAGGGACCCTTGCGCAATCTGTCCAATTATGGAGATTTAGTTTTATTTTCCTTAAGCTTGGATCTTCTATAGCCCTGTATATTGATATTTTATCGTGCCCATTTTATATCCTTACGCCTTTTGTCATGAACTTGATTTTACTTAATATGTTTGGAATGACTATTGTACATGGCTGGGTATGACAAGGAACTTGCATAACACGACAGTGACCCGTAGTGGTGCACTCCTGACATGACCAACCTGACTTGATAGTGGCCCGTGGCGGCGCACTCCTGACTTGACTTGACTTGACTTGACTTGATAACTTAACTTGACCTGCCTTGACACCGTGGGTGGTTCTTTCTTGCTTGCTTGTTAAATCCACTTGTCCAGTCTTGCATCATGTCTAAGATGGGACTCCTGAGTACCACGGTCAGGAGTACCTACTAAAATGGATTAAGGCTAATAACTAGAATAATTCAGTAGTCATGAGAGATTTTCCCAGTTACAGGCAATCCCGTTATCCCGGCCGTAATTGTTTGGACTTGTAGCCTGCCGTCGAGTAGGGCACATTTCCAGCTCACCGTCGTGTGGGGCACATAATTATTGATAACTGCTTAATGAATTCAAATCGCCTGGATAACCTGGATTAGCTGTAGGGCTTGTGGCTGGAGGAACATCTCATTGCATCTTGTTAGTAATTAGGTTTGTGATAACCCTAGTTAGTTAAAGTAGTAAGCCGTAATTATTGCTTGGCCGTGATTGATTGGATGGAGTCCAGTCCCGCTTGTCCTGTCTTAATCCTGTACAAGGTTATGACATGACATACTTCTCGTGCTTTAATCTTAATTCTATATCATGAATAATTGCATACCTTGATTTCTTATATTCACCTTGCCGATAAATGGTAGGAAACCAAGTTTCGTTCAGACGAAGGGTTACAACCCCGGTCCTTGTTTGGTTTACGGGTTGTAACCTGGCCATCTGAATAGTCCCATGGTTATCTCATCGTATATCATCATGTCATGCTTTTCCATATGTCCTGTCTTTTTAGTGATTCTATACAAGATTGTCTTTTATAATTACCCATCATACTTTTCTTAAATTACTGCCTCTTATTATGTAATGATATTATTGTGCTGATTGCTGGTTTTTGTTCTTATTTCGTGGCCTCCTTTGTGGCACTTGCTCTTTCTGAGGTCTGACCCAGCTGGTTTTGTATGGCCAGATACCAGAGCAGCTCCAGGGGATCTACCTGTCTTCCAGCCCGATGGTGAACACCAGACGGAACCCGGGCAACGAGTGGGTTTTCTATTTTGTTTCGCTCACTCTATTGTAAAAATTATTCTTTTGAGGCGTTTAGCCGACGAGCAGCTGTTAGCTCGATGCGCTTTTACTTACTGTCTACCTACGGGCTGTAACATGATTGGCAACTCGAGGTTGATCATGTATGACTTAACTCTTGCTAGTCCTTACATTTTGTACGACTAGCTTCATGATCACCTGGATATGTAATGTTTGGGACGCCTTACAATTGTATATTTGGTGGTCTGATATCTTGTAATTATTATTAGTTGGTTGAGATTGAGACAATAGGATAATTTATGACCTTAAGAGACTGATGGCTTGTAGATAAACCCTCACATATCTAGACAGCCGTGACCGTATGGTGAGATGGATTCCATTTCATTATACGTAGCTGGCTATGTCCGCCCCCGCTCTCCAGTATTCTGGTTCTGGGGCGTGACATAAATGCTGATCCTTGGGGTAGCAAGTTAGATCTCTACATATTGTACTTTCAGTTACTACCATGCTTAGAACAGTCTTGACGTATCTCTCACATGATTAGAATATGGGTTATGGGGAAACTATTAGTAGTGTACGTGATTATACCCCCTTCTTCCGTACGTATATACCGAGCAAGGTTGACATGCTATATGTATACCTTGTCGTAGGCCTTTATCTCAAAACGAATTTGTGCGTATGTACATCTGTCGCCGTTTCACTTGTACGAAAGTATATTTCATTATGTGCCCCCAGCACATTGTACATCTATTGACCGATCACGTACCTGCTACAGTTTTAAACATTACATATACATCTGTCTCTATGATATATGTGTCCTTGTCATGATAGACTATGTGGTGCCATGCTTTCCAGTTATTCCTTTTATGTTCATTTCCATGTTTCATATGCTAGTTTGCTAGATTTAGTACTTGCTCTCGTCCTGACAGGATAACGTTGTAGGTGTCCTTACTGATGAGGAGTTACTCTGCGACACATATTATGGGATTACTGCCGAGGACCCGGCTCTGCTTTATGAGGATGTTCCTGCGGGGAACCTCGCCTAGTTGTCTTTTGTTTACTTAGACTTTTGAGAGTAGACATGTATTAGACTATATCTTTTTGTAACTGGACATGTATCCAGTTTTACTTTACAGTTCACTTGTACTTGGACATTTTACTATATACGACGACTTTTGTGTTTGGAGCATTTATGATTCTTCTTCACTTATAGAACTGTTTAGCACATTTAGTCTTATCATGTTGTCTTTAGAACAGCTTACTACGTTTTATTTCAACGTAGGCTGGGCATGCCTCGGCCTGGCCCAACAAATTGGGTAGCGGGTCGTGACATGTTTTTAGTGGTGGCCCATGTAGGTCCTGACTAAACTGTTTGGTTATGTTATTATACCAAGCATGCCTGCAATTAGGAACTTAAGGTAATTAGACAACATTAGGAAAGACGCTTAGAACACTTAGAGGAATGCTAGGATTGCAACATAAGAAATACATCACATGTTTGCTATTATAATTAGATTTTCTTGCATATGATTACTTACCTTAAATAAGTCCTTATAAGTCTTTTTATGTGTAATTTAGATGGTGCTTACTCGTTCATCCCAGTATGTTACCCCCGAGAATGGGGCCCTCCATATCCAGTCAGCTGACCAGTTGACTGATACACCCCCACCTACCACTTTCCTCCACTCCACAGATCCACAAACCCAGATACCACAACCACCTTCCACATCCCAGGCCCGGCAGGACCCGATACTTCCACCACCCCCTATCACTATACCCACCTAGGCTTCCGTCACACTCGACGGGACCCAGCTGCTCACACTGATCCAGGGGTTCCTAACAACCCATCAGGAGCAGACTACCCTACTCCGCCAGAGCATGGAGCGTTCTGAGGGACGTCTCGTGGTCCCACCACATGTAGAGCCACGGCAGAGAGCGGGGACGATCAAGGACTTCATGGGTCTGAATCCCAAGGAGTTCTCAGGGACTGAGGGCATAGTAGTAGCTGATGACTGGCTAGATTCGGTAGAGAGGAAGCTTCTGGGAGTTAGGATGCCGGATGACCTCCAGGTCGAGGAAGCGGGATTTCTGCTGATAGACTTAGCAGGAGTCTGGTTCCGGAATGAGCCGTTGTTCGTGAGAGGTAGAGCCACCTGGGACCAGTTCAAGACCCAATTCAAGAAGAAATTCTTCTCGACTACTGCTAGAGTAGCCATGGGGCTACGATTCCAGAACATCCAGCAGGGGAACCGTTCTGTTGACGACTATGCGGCAGAGTTTAGTCGCCTGAGCCGTTTTGCTCCTAGTCTGGTTGCTGATCCAGAGGAGATGACCCGTAGGTTTTGCCATGGTCTAGTTCCAGACATTGGCATTCTTATAGTGGCTAACGGTACGACTGACTACTACCAGAGCCTAGAGTTAGAGAATTTCTGGACGTATTTCCCGAAGAACTTCCAGATCTACCACCGGTTAGGGATATTGAGTTCAGTATAGAATTGGCACCAGGAACTAAACCGATATCAGATCGAGTTTACAGAATGGCGGATTCAGAGCAGGCCAAGATATATCAGCATATAGAAGAACTGAAGGAGAAGAAGTTCATCCTAGCTAGCGTATCACCATGGGCAGCACCAGTGGTACTTGTGGGGAAGAAGGATGGGTCATCCAGATTGTGCATTGACTACAGGAAGCTTAACGCGGCAACAGTGAAGAACAAGTACCCATTACCCAGAATCGATGACTTATTTGATCAGTTGAGCCAGGCTAGAGTTTTCTCCAAGATAGATCTCCGTTCAGGGTACCATCAAGTGAGGGTTCGGAAGGAAGATATTCCCAAGACAGCATTCAGGTCGAAGTATGGGCATTATGAATTCTTAGTAATGCCGTTTGGTTTGACCAATGCTCCAGCGATATTCATGGATTTGATGAATCGCATCTTTATGCCATACTTAGACCAGTTTGTCGTTGTGTTTCTTGACGACATTCTCGTATACTCTGCTAGTGAAGAGGAGCATGAAGACCATCTCAGGAAAGTGTTACAGGTTCTGAGAGAGAACCAGTTGTATGCCAAGCTCAGCAAGTGTGAGTTTTGGTCGGATCACATTTCATTTTTGGGTCACATCATATCAGGAGCTGGAGTAGCAGTAGATCCCAGGAAGATAGAAGCAGTAGAGAGTTGGCCAGTACCCAAGACCGTAGCAGATGTACGGAGTTTCTTGGGATCGACAGGATATTACAGAAGGTTTGTGTCAGACTTTGCAAGGCTTTCAGCACCCATGACCCGCTTGACCCGGAAGGATGTGCCATTTGTTTGGTCGGCAGAATGTCAGGCGTCATTTGAGACTTTGAAGCAGAAGTTGATATCAGTACCTATTCTTACGTTGCCAGTAGGACCCGGAGGTTTTACAGTATATTGTGATGCATCAGGTAAAGGACTTGGATGTGTCCTTATGCAGCATGGGAAGGTGATAGCATATGCATCTAGACAGCTTCGGGACCACGAGAAGAATTATCCAACTCATGATCTGGAATTGGCGGCAGTAGTGTTTGCTCTGAAGCTATGGAGGCATTACTTATATGGTGACCGAGTGGAGATGTACACAGACCATAAAAGTCTGAAGTACATCTTTACTCAGAAGAAGCTGAACATGAGGCAGAGGAGATGGCTAGAGTTGATTAAGGATTATGACGTGGAGCTTCAGTATCATCCAGGCAAGGCTAATGTAGTAGCAGACGCTCTTAGCAGGAGAGACGGCGCATTTATGTTAACAACGTAGAGGCATATCTTAGAAGACCTTCAGGAGATGGGCATCAAAGTTATACTTCCTAGTGATATAGGAGTTCTAACAAGTCTGCAAGTTCAATCCGACTTGGTAGACAGGATCAAGGCAGTTCAGGCACAAGACCCAAGGATTCAGAAGCTTAGGGCAGAATATGAGTCAGGACTCAGGAAGGAGATGAGAATTCATGAAGATGGTACACTTAGGTTTGGATCACGTCTATGTGTGCCTAGTGAAGATATCAGATAGGAGGTTATGGCAAAGGCTCACAGTTCTCAGTATTCTATTCATCCTGGAGGGACCAAGATGTACCAAGATATCAAGCAGCATTTTTGGTGGAACGGGATGAAGAGGAAGATAGCTAGATTTGTTTCCCGTTGCTTGGTATGTCAGCAAGTGAAGGCAGAACAGCAGAGGCCAGCTGGGTTATTGCAACCGCTTCCCATTCCAGAATGGAAATGGGAGCATATTATAATAGACTTTGTGACCGATTTACCGAGATCACCAAGTGGTAAGGATGCTATTTGGGTGATAGTAGATCGGCTTACGAAGGTAGCACACTTTCTTCCTTTCAGAGTAGGACAATCTACAGAAAAGTTGGCAGAATTATATATGCAACAGATAGTCAGACAGCATGGAGTCCCTGTCAGTATTGTGTCGGATCGAGATACCCGCTTTACATCACATTTCTGGAAGAATTTACATCATAGTCTGGGTACCAAGTTAAGATTTAGCACAGCTTACCATCCACAGACGGATGGGCAATCAGAAAGAACGATTCAGACCTTAGAAGACATGTTACGAGCTTGCACTCTAGATTTTGGAGGGTCTTGAGAGAGTCACCTGCACTTAGTCGAGTTCTCATACAACAATAGTTATCAAGCCAGTATCCAGATGGCACCATTTGAAGCACTATATGGTAAGAAGTGCAGATCACCGCTTGCATGGGATGATATCGGAGAGAGGAAGATGTTAGGCCCAGAAATGATTGTTCAGACGGTTGAAGTGGTTAAGAGAATTAGAGAGCGACTTCGAGTTGCGCAGGACAGGCATCGTCATTGGGCGGACCAGCATCGTAGGCCGTTAGAGTTCTCTGTTGGGGACCACGTATTCTTGCGGATCTCACCTACTCGTGGGGTCATTAGATTTGGCGTTCGCGGGAAATTGAGTCCGCGGTACGTGGGCCCATTTGTTATCCTTGATCGGATAGGCGATGTTGCTTATCGTTTATCCCTCCCACCTTCGTTACGAGAGGTGCATGACGTGTTTCATGTATCTCAATTACGTAGGTATGTATCGGACCCAAGCCATATCCTCGATCATTCGGAGCTGGTTGTTGGTACCAACCTATCTTACGAGGAACAGCCTGTGTCCATTTTGGACCGAAGAGAGAAGATACTCAAGAACCGAACAATTAGTCTTGTCCGTGTTGCTTGGGGTCATCACTCCTTGGGAGAGTCAACGTGGGAACGTGAGAATGATATCCGATCACGGTATCCACACCTGTTTGACTCACAAGGTATATCTCTTTTTGTATACCTTGATTGTCCTGATTCTTCATGCTTATCACCTTATGGGTAGAACTACTTGATATCGTGGATTGATGAATTTACATATATAGTACTTGCTTTTGATATGGTAATAATGATTGCTTGCTCACTAGAATTGCTTGTATTAGTTTAGCTTCGGTATTTCTACCTGCTTGGATTTGAAATTCCGAGGACGGAATTTTTCTAAGGTGGGTAGAGATGTCACTCCCCGTTCCCAGAATGCGTATTTTTATACATGTACAACTCATAAGTATTTATTCAGTATTTATCATGTATTATCCTGTATTTAAATTCCTATAATTTCATGTTAATTAATTATCTGCTCTTTAATTTTCATGTTAATTAATTTCTTGCAATTTTATTATCTGTATTTTATTCCCTGCTGTTATTTTCTGTTTTTAGTCTTGCTTATTTGGTTCGACCTATGATGGGTTTCTCGGGTTCATGGTGGACAAACCCGGCCCATAACTCCCACCTACCACCCCCTTTGCTATTTAAAGCTTCCTTCTCCTTCTCTCTCCTCTTTACTTCTCCTCACCATTACTTCTTCTACTTCCTCTCATCACTCTCTCCACCAACCACAGCAGGCAAGTGCAATCTTGCTTCTTGCTTGGAGAACCATTTTTATGGTTCATTATTCTTCCTCTCATGATCCTGAGAGAGTTTACTGCTTAGTATTTTTTGATTTCTGTGGCTGATTTCTTCTAGATCTAAGTTGCTATATTCTCGGTTGTTCATGGGTTTGATCTCCCAACTTAGCGTGTTTTCTCGCTGGAACTTCATTTTCTGGCTGGGACGAAGGCTTAGTCACGCTCACGTCTCTACGTGTCAGCGTGTATTTTCAGTCACGCTCACGTTCTCATGAGCGTGCGTGTATTTTCAGTCACGCTCACGTTCTCATGAGCGTGCGTGTATTTTCAGTCACGCTCACGTTCTCATGAGCGTGCGTGTATTTTTAGTCACGCTCACGTTCTCATGAGCGTGCGTGTATTTTCAGTCACGCTCACGTTCTCATGAGCGTGCGTGTATTTTCAGTCACGCTCACGTTCTCATGAGCGTGCGTGTATTTTTAGTCACGCTCACATTCTCATGAGCGTGCGTGTATTTTCAGTCACACTCACGTTCTCATGAGCGTGCGTGTATTTTCAGTCACGCTCACGTTCTTATGAGCATGCGTGTATTTTCAGTCACGCTCACGTTCTCATGAGCGTGCGTGTATTTTCAGTCACGCTCACGTTCTCATGAGCGTGCGTGGATTTTTAGTCACGCACACATCTTTGCGTGCGTGAATTTCTTGTCACGGTCACACTGTGCATGAGTGCGTAGATTTTTAGTCACGCACACATCTTTGTTTGAGTGCGTGTATTTTTAGTCACGCTGTGCGTGCGTGTATTACTTTTCACGCTCACTGTTCACGCTCATTTTTCCACGCTCACTCCTACTAGACTTGTTGGCGTGACTTTTGGCCTTGGCTTAGACTTGCTGGCGTGACTTTTAACCAGGGTGTTTTTATTTGCTCTATAACTTATTCATTTAATGATGGCATGATAATTCTTCTATTATATTCTTAAGCCTTTTGCGTGAATTTCTTGATAAATCATGACATGTTAATATAGTTAATATGGATTGTTATGTGGAATGCGCCTTGTGTCCTGATTGATCCATGGATACCCAGTATGACTAGAACTTGACCTTGAGAGTTGTAGACTCGACCCATGTAATACTAAATGACTTTCATGCCTTGTCACCATTGATAATGATTGTGACATGGACTAAATATTGATCATGCGTTCCTAGTTGGAACTAAGAGACTGGCTAGTCGTCTTATTGAATGAAATGAATGAGACACGTTCATGTAATGAACTATTGTACTCGATTAGCCAATCTCGAATATTGGCATACAGGCACATGCAGGTTTCAAATTATTTATTTATCTATTTTACAAAAACAGCATGTGTACTTTATGGTCAAGGCATGATTACTCCGTGGTTAGACTTGATTGTTGCATCACGCTATATAAAACCTACAACCTAGCCGTACGGGTATCGTTGTAGAGTTGCGCATATCGTACCCCGTACAAAAGTACTTATTTGAATGACCATGATCCACGGCATGGAACTTCACTCAACGTAGAGACTATTAAGTTAAATAAAATAATGATGGCATGGAGAATGAATTTCCGAGTTCTTACATGGCAGCCCCCTTGGGACTATTAAGTGCCCGACGGGCCGGCTGGTTCCCACAGATACTGTAAATCTGTCACACGGACAGGGAACGGTATCTGCTTATATTATTGTACATGCTATAACGGCGGGCGTCCCGTTGGGACTCGTCTAACTATATGATTGGCGCAATTGATTGATTGGATAGACTAGCCTTGCTTGCGCATAGTAAGAACTAAGGAATCCCTATTTGCATAATTCCAGGATAACTTGGGACTCCCAAATAGCAAGCCGTAGTAGTTGATTGGCCGTTCAAGATGATTTGTTTGTGTACTGTGCTACTCTGTTACCTAAATGGGATGATCAGAATGTCAGGATATGACGGACCAACTTCTGTCCTTGTTTCGTTGGGAGGTTGGTTCGAAGTGTCGTGATGTTATGTGAATCCTAGTAGAAAGCAGAGATCTATTACTATATTCTCTTAATTACTGGTTTAGTCCTTCATATCGTCCTTCCTTGTGGTACTTGCTATTAGAGGTCTAACCTCTCTGGTTTTGCATGGCCAGATTTAGAGCCGGTCCCCGAGGATCCAGCTTACTTCTACCTCCAAGATGGTCAATACTAGGGGAATGATCGCAGGAGGACTCGAGTGGGTTTCCTTACTTCACCGCTCGTTTTGTCATTTACTTATACTTAGCCGTTTAGCACCGACATGTTAGTCGGATCGTCTTGCACTTACTTTTGTATAATTGTAACTAAGTCAGACTGCAGCTGATAATAATTGTGTATACTTGCTATACCATCTGGCTATGTTTTGTAAAGCCAGACCTCCAGAACATTTTGACTGAGCGTTTGGGACGCCTTACTGCTTCATCTTACATGTTCTTTATTACTGTTTCTTGTTTGAATGATTGAGACAATAGATGTGAAGTGACCATAGTAAGACTTTCATGTAGTATGCACCCCCTCGTCTGGTTAGACAACATTGATCGTATTATACGGTATTCATCTACCCGTAATACGTAGCTGGCTGAGTCATTCCCCCGCTCTCCAGTATTCTGGTTCTGGGGCGTGACATTTTCTAAGGACACCACACTTTTTACTTGGGGCTAGCCCAAAAATGTTTTAAAAAAAATTATAAGTTTGTCATCCATTTTTTTTACTTGGGGCTAGCCCAAAAATTTTCAGCAAGTTGGTAGTCCTAACATATGTTAGGACTGCCAACAAGTTGGCAGTCCTCGAAGAAGAAGAAGAAGAAGCAGCAGCTCAAGTTGCAGAGCCGCGCCGCCGTCGAGGGCCTCGTCGTCACCGCCACCCTCGTCACCCTCCTCTCTGGAGCTCGGTGGCGGCGGCCCCTCTCATGGGCACCCTCCCCCGTACGTTCCAGCTTCGTCTCGGTCCTCGACGGCGTCAAGTCCGTCGCGAGGCTCGGCGTCCGCCGCGAGGCCTGCCTCCAGCACACCCCTCCAGAGGCGAACCCGTGGTGTCGGCCAAGCCCAAGCCACCCCAACCGCCATGCTCCAGACTCTGACCACCCGCACCACCGCCATGGCCAGCTCCTCATCAAACGAAACCCTAACTGCAGTTCTTCTTCTTCATCGTCATTGTCCTGCTCCCAGTGCAACCACTCCCCGTCGGCGACGCTGGACCATGGCGGTGGTACTGGTGGTCAGCTTGGAGGAGCGAGAGCTCGAGGGCGGCGGCTTCGGCTTCGGCTTCGGCTTCGGCTGAGAAATCCTAATTTTTTTGGGTGAGATAGCCCCAAGTAAAATTTGAAATGTCTCCAGTAAAAATTTTACCTTCTTGGACTATCTTCAAATAATTTCGGTAGTGTCCTTAGAAATTGTCTTTTTTTTTTGTTTTTTTTCAGAGGATGTGAAAATTTAAATATGTAGGAAACAAACGTGGGGCCCAAGGTGGACAAGAACTCCTAAAGCAATCATGCTCTCATTTTCTATCCAAATCAAACACTGATAAAGTGAGATTTTGGTCAACTTTCAAGAGTGAGTAGACAAGTTCGATTCCAAATCATATGATCTAACGAAGAGGAAATGGTTAAACACATTTGTTTCTACAAAAGTTCGAGAATCAATCATGTCTTTAAAAAAAAATATATAGTATATTAATGAATATTACCACAAGTTAGAGGGACCATTAATATACTAAATAATATTAAGTACTACATAAGAGGGATATATTTTGGCAAAATTGAATGTATGACAAAAAAAAAGAAATATTTACCTTAAAAATATAATACATTAGTAGGGGGGTGTAAAATGGACAAAGTAGTCCGTTGTCCGTACGTGTCCGGCTCGATAAATGGTTCGACCGCGGGCAGTCCGATTGATTAACGAACAGAGCTTGGACATTTTTTTTTGTCCGTTTAAAAATCGGACCCGGACACGGTCATATCCATGTCCGGTCCGAATTTGTTCGCGGACTGTCCGATAGTGGAGACTCCTTTTGGATTTGCATCAATTATATCATATCATTTTGGTTTTGCATCAATATTTTGTTGTCCGATCTCGATTTTCGTTAACATTTTAGTATTGTTTGTTGTATTCTATAACCTTCAATTGTATTTTCTTTTAACTTGATTTTTTGTACCAACTATCAAGGTATCTTGATAAAATAATAGTTGTTGGTAATATATTTAATTTGTCCGCGGACCGTCCGATTGATTTAACGAACAGTGGTTGTCCGTGTCCGTCCGGCCCGAACTCGGACAGTGGACTGTCCGTGTCCGTCCGTCCGAACTCATTTTTATTTTCGGACCGAACACGAACAGTGGACTGTCCGTGTCCGTCCGATCCGTTTACACCCCTACATTAGGCGGGTTTTTTCTTCCAAAGAATACGCTAGACGGACTGGCGTATTCAGCACAAATATACCAGGCTATATGGAGTTGCATTTTCTTTATAGTTTTTGCATGCAACCCCTTATATTTAACTTACTTTAGATAAGGCCCTCAAATATTGGAAATAATAGTAGTAGTAGTAGTGCTTAGTATAGTAGGAACAAAATTTGTAAGAACTTATGAAATATTTATAATTTTCACATATTTGAGAGATATCTAAAAGAATAGCAAGACGTATAGAGTATCCTTATTTATTTAATTTTTAGTTTTTTCATATAAGTTCGTTGTATTTATCTTATTTTTAGATAATTTAAGTACTCTATCAAATTTGTGAAAACTGTAAATTATGAAAAATATAAATAATTCATAAGTTAATGTGTAGATAATTGGAATTGATTCATGAGATGTAGATAATTAGGATTGATTCAGGTCTTGTATGAGAATTCTTTTTTAAGGACAATTTAATATCGTACATGATGAACCAACTCTGATTCGGGTCACATTGCGTTTCCAACAAATCTAAAAGCTAAGTTCTTAGGTCTGAGCTTACCAGACTTTACATAGATATATACCATGTTCAATTCGGACACGAATCAACAAAACATTAAATTTTTTTTTTTGACTAATAAAAGAAATTCTAAATCACACATGGAGTCCCGAGACATCACATAAGAAAATATTTTCTAAAAAAATACAGTATCCTCTCTTTATGGGACGCAACGAAAACTGGCATACAACATTCTCTCTCTTATATGATCTTTTGGCGTCTCACTCCTCTCTTTCTATGGGACGTTATTAAATTTGACGTCTGGTCCCATACTCCTTTGGAACGCCAACTCTGAAGACGTCTGACCCTCTAATGACGTTTTATCTTCCTATATACAAATTCTCCAAAAAAGAATTTCTTCAATGTAAATACGCTAAATTTCTCCTACCGTATATGATTTTCTGTATTCACTTGTATCCTGCGGTCAATGTTTAAACGTTGCGAGATTTTTGGAGGGGCCCCACCCCACCTCGGTGTGCCGGTCCCACGCCACGCAGTACCAATGGCTCATGTCCCTCGAAATTGCGGTGGGCATTCCCGTAATTAGCACAAACACCGGGGGTCTTTCCGCAACATGTCCTCCTCCTCCATCTATCCCTGCTCCCCCATCAATCAATCAATCACCACATCATATCAATCAAATCGCACTGGACCTGTAAAAAAAAACAACACAGTAAAAAGAAAACTAAAAAATAAAAAATAAAAATAGATTAACCAAATTTAACAGCAACAGTAAATTTTCGAGATGAAAATCTCAGCCGCACGTTGGCTCTGCTTCAAGATTACGTGCTGGCGTTTGACAAAAGCGCGGATTTATAGCTCAGTTTAAGTGGTCCCAAATTTAATCCCATGCATTACGTGCGGCTATCAGCTGGGTCGTCCGAACAGCGGATAGCGGTCGTTCCGGCCAATGGGAACGTGACACCTCGAGCCTGACAAACTTTGAGAATGCGAGGAAGAAAATTACGACTTTGGGTCTGCGGGGACCGGGAGTCGGTCGTAGGAGACAGGGGCAGTAGTGGGAATAACCGTGGGGGGAATTAGCACGTGCGGGGGCTTGGTTACTTCTGGGCTCCTTAATACCTTTCTAAGTTTGCGGATTAGTTTAAGGATTTCTTTTTCCATATTTAACCTCTAAAATTTAATTATTTCACAAATACACCCTCCATATAATTTATTTTGCAGTTAAATCCTTGTTGTAAGCCAAGCTGTGGGATTTATTATGTATATGCTTTTGAAAAGAAAAAAAAAAAGGGTGTCATAATCATACATATTTTCAATGCTATTACCAAAATTGAACTAAAATTTTAAACATTTTTGATAAACTATTATTACCAAACAGCTTTTGGATTACTTTTTAAAATACATAAACAACTGTGATAAACAATCCCAAATCCAATCCTAACTGTGGATACATATTACTAGTCCCATGGTCTAACTTTCAACAGATCCTATCTGTCTAGTAAGCTTTATCCATTAGCTACAAAATTATAGTTATAAGTCAATTAAGTTCGCATATTTTAATACAAATTATAATAAATAGACAACCTTACAAATCACATCATTTTTTAAAGTATTTGTACTAGAGTATAATTTATTCGAATGAAAACCATGCTCGTATAGAGGACTAGTCTGATTTTTTAGGTTCGAACCCTAGCTATCGGTCCAAAAGCTCGATCGATATCGAGTTCATAGATTTATTTTGTTATTCTCATTTAACGATTTTTTAAGGAGTAGTTCACTTTCTCATAGAATCGAATCCACCCAGCTAACAAGACAGTCCAGTTGAACTTTATAAGGGATGTTTGATTTCATGTTTTGGAGGCTTGGAAATGTGTTTTTGGTTCCTTAGTCATATTTTGTATGTTTAGGATTGAAAAATTGGAAGGAAGATGCGAGAGACTTCATATTTTCGTTATTATGAGAAAGTAAAACTCAAGATCTCCTTTGAAATACTTTTACTTTTTTTTGGAAATATTGTTTGAATATTTGTTTGGACGGTAATATACTCTTTTTGATTTCAAAATTATAAGAGTAAAGTGAAAAAAAAAAACCTCGTTAGATTTTTGCTTTTTGGACTAAAAGATCCCATGCTCTTTAAATTTTTAAAAGTATAAAATCTACTCATTTTGTCCCCTTTCTGTAAACTGTTGTTAAGTGGGGGATGAAATGACCATTTTATCCCTCCACTCCCCCCCCCCCCTCTCTCTCCTCTCCCCCCCCCCCCCCCCCTCTCTCTCTCTCTCCGGTGGTGCGGGGAGGAGGAGGAGGGGTGAGAGGGGGGGGGGGTTGAGAGGACGGGGAGGAAGGGGGCGGGACTGCCCGGGGGCGGGGAGGAGGAGGAGGGGGGGGGGGGGGGGGGGGGGGGAGGGGCGCTGGTGGGGAAGGGGGGTAGTTTAGTTTTTTTTTTTTTTTAAATGTGACTAACGGTCAAAACTAACGGTCAACTAACGGTAGGGGGCTGGCCGAACAAGTTATAGATTGCGAGAGTTTTTATTTGCTAAATTTGACTAAAATATCTTTCTACGCAAAATGTACAAATTTAACGAGAGATTTTTTGCACTTTACCCAAATTATAACTTATATTCCAAACATGTAAATTTACGTAATAGAAGCGTTATAAAATTAACGGATATTTAGTTTTATGGTCTCACATATACATAGATATTAGATTCTAGGTCTCGAAATTGACCGATGTTGGAGTTGAGTTTCGAAATCACTGTTCACATATGCTAATGAACTGTGATTTTAAGACCCAAATCATAACATTGGTCAATTTCGAGACCAAAATTCTAATATATATATATATATATATATATATGAGACTCTAAAACTAAATAATCCTAAAATTAATGAAAGAATATTTACGAAAAATTAAACAAATTAAGGTTCCTATATATATTCATATCCGAACCAAATATGTTAATAAAAAAATTAAAATTTTCAGGCTACATATTTTCAACCTAATTTAATATGTGTATGAAAATGTTGAATTTATTTCTATGAGAGATAAATAGAAATTGGATTCCTAAAATTATAAAACCTCCGTCCAAACGCTCACGACTGTGACAGCGTCGCAGCGATCAATTCCACGGAGTCTTGGACCAACAATTAGTAAGATGGAGGGGGTGTATATGCAAAAAAACACAACCCATGCATCAGTTTAATAACTTGGGGTTTGATTAGTATAAAGTGCAGTCTGGGAGGAATAATACGTGAAAAGAGGTGCACAAGTACTAGTCCAACCCCGCGGAAAACACTCATTCTTCCCCCCCCCCTTCTCTCTCTCTCTCTCTCTCTCCCTCTCCGTCACTCTTTTCTTGTGCAGCTGTGCTCTCTTCCTTTTCTCTCTTTCCTTCTCCCTCTCTCCTTTTTTCTTCATCAATTCCATGGAGGAGATGTACGGATTCGCGCCGGCCGAGGACCTCCAGGGACTCATCGCCGCCGCCGGAAGATCCTCCGCGGCCGCCGCCGCCGCCGGAATCTCCGTGTCGTCGGCGCCGACGTCGGCGGTGGACGGATCGGAGGACATGATGATGAGGGCTCGCATCTCGTCGCACCCGCGCTATCCTCGCCTCCTCCAAGCCTATATAGATTGCCAGAAGGTTCTCATCGAACGTTTTATTAATTCCTCCGAAATTAAAATTCTATTTCAAGAAACGCTGTTAGCAAGCAGCTTGTAGCGATACGTGATCAGTGCACGAATATAATTAATTGTACACATTTGATTTGATTTGATTTGCGAGAAGGAGTTTAAATTATGTATAAATTTAGATATATGCATGATTTTTAGGTCGGAGCGCCGCCGGAGATAGCGACGTTTCTGGACGAGATCCGCCGGGAGAGCGACACCGGCGGCAGGCGGAGCGGAGTGTCGGGACTTGTCGGGTCGGATCCCGAGCTCGACCACTTCATGGTACTGGTTAGCTAGCCAGTGATCATTTGTGTATATATATATATATTTTACGAGAAAAACTTGTGAATGACATTAATAGTATGTATATATGTATACAAAATTTGCAGGATACGTACTGTGATGTGCTGGTGAAGTATAGATCGGACCTGGCCCGGCCGTTGGAGGAGGCAAGCACGTTCCTCCGGAGCATGGAGGACCAGCTCTCCCATCTCTGCTGCAGCAACCCACCTTCTTCTAGAAGCAGCTTCCATGGTATATATTTCTATATATATTCATTATTCTTTTATGTAGGTTCACAAAACCCTAGCTAGCGCTGTAAACCCTAGAATGAAGGAGGAGAGTAAGTCCATAGGTTTGTTCTTTCTCTGCAGATTTGTAGCTTGCTTGTAGTTATTATTGTAGGCTAGTTATGGATAAGTTGCCAGTGTAGTCTGGATGTTCCATCTTGTTTGCATCTTATGGGTCAAGTCTTTTTTGTTGCCAACTTATTAGTTACTTTCTTTCTTGTGACATTTTTTTCTTTGTTAACTTTAGGACTTCAAATAGGGGTGGGGGGTGAAATGCACGTAAGATTGGCTGTTAGTGGGACACATGCAACATTTGTCTTGAATCCACCGCCGGTGGAGTCTGTTAGAAATTCCACTGGCCGTGTAGCCGTCCAGGACTCTAGGTTGCCTAGCTAGCTTTAAGAAAATAGTTAGACTATAGAAACTCAAATAGGAACACACATTAAGAACTTGCAATGTAATTATTGTGTACAAATTTTTTCTGTTTTGGTCATTTGACTTTTTCTGTTTAGGTCCTTAAAAAATCAAGGGGTGAGATGCATATAATCCAACGGTTTGTCATTGATGAGTTATAAAAATTAGGAACTCATACTTCCTCTAGGATCTTTCTTAAGGAAAAAAAAAGGGAATTTTTGACTTTCATCGCACTTGTTAATATGAATTTGTACTTACATCTCTCATTTTAATTTTATTAGACTTTCGTCCCACTTTTTGTCAAGAAAATATTTTTCGTGACAAAAAGAATATTTTTCGTGACAAAATGAATGCTTTTTATGACAAAAAGTGGGATGAAAGTCTAATAAAATTAAAATGAGGGATGGTACAAATTCATATTAACAAGTGGGATAAAAGTCAAAAATTTCCCAAAGAAAAAAAAAAAAAAAACTGCGCAAGTTCGTTCTATCGTCTAGGGTTTTGGAAATGTACCCATTCTCCGCTAGTGGCACACGGATTTTTGAAATTATAGGTACGAAAACGTAATAGCACTTGAGTTGAATTTAGGGTTTGGGAACCGGTCAGCTAGCTGGGGATGGCCTTCTCCTGTCATTTGAATTCAAAACTGCAAACATATCAAATCACACAGGCTGGAACTTGAAGGGTTGTTTTTTTTTTTTTTTTTCAAGTTCCAACAGAGAGCATGCAAAGTCGTGGGGTTTTGTTTTAATGGGAAAATGGGAATATAGAAATGGGGGTCTTGCATGCAAGGATCTGATAATATATATATATATATATATATATATATATATATATATATATTGAGTACTGTACATTTGTCAAACTAGTACTAAAAGATTAGAGAAAATTTGTGAGGTTGGTGAGGACAGGATCTCCTAGGAACTCGTTCAATATAATTGTTAATGCGGTTTAGATTCTTTAGGGAACCTCTCTAAGCTCAGATTTGTTTAATTATAACTTTTGTTGGTAGCTAGCGCATTTTAATGATTCAATTATTGATAGCTTGCTAGGTTATAAAGTACTAATAGCATCACAATGTACCGTACTAGCAAAGACGATTTGACAATTTTGATTTTTTTTTTTTTTTTAGCATTTACTTGTGCCTGTGTAAAACCGACAAGGGCATTCGCCAATACTAGAGATCTCACACAACAAAATGTTAATGTTTGCGACGATACTCTCTTTTGTTTCGAGTAATTTTATGTTTTTTCAATGATGTTTCCCCCACACATGAATGTAGCTGGTTGATCTGTGAGTTTGTCGCTGAAATTTCCACTCAGTGCTGAAAGCCTTCAGACCGCACTAATCGCCTGTTGTTATGATCTTTGCTTTGTGTCCGATCTTTGACTGATACAAGAACACATGTACTTCTGATTTATGCATGTTTTCTGATCTACACTAAAAAACTCCTGAAAGTTCTTAAAAGGATGAATAATTTTCATTTGTTTCTAGTTAGCGTACTTATTCTGATCATACCTAAACTGTTAACTTAAAAGAGATCGATATCTTTGTAAATTGTATAGAATAAAACATGTACTACAACGCGGAACAACCTGAGATCATAACTCTTGAGCCCTAACATCTGATCTTAGTTATAAATTACCTTTGTAAAATACTTATGCTTTCTCATATGTAAAAGTTATGGAGTTTTTGAACAAAAACAAGCTCTTGATAGTTAAATAAGAAGCTTATCATTTTATCTCAAAATAAAGATGTGTTTTCTACTTGCTTTCCCGAAATAAAGTCTAATCAATCTATGCAGTATTTGTCTCTTTTTTTAAACAACTGGTAATTTGATTGTTAATAAGGATTAACGCGGCTGGCTTTATTTTCAATATTTTGTGCTTGAACCAATGCTGATATTTGTAATTTGTACGGAAGATTGTATAACTATGATAACTACGGCGTTAATTAAATGTACTACTACTATTAGATCCTGAAATAACCGAAAACATGCACACACAATACACACACAGTAATGCAGACGCAAGTCTTTGTCGACTGCAACATGTTTAAGGTTGTCTGATTCTCATTTTTCAGTGTGGAGACATTTTCCTCTAGATGAGAAAAAAGATGGTAGTTTTTTGCTATCCTCTTGTACTAAAAGGAAGCTGCTGTGCAGTGACTCAACCCCACCCATTTTTGACCTCTGGTGCTCATATGACTTGTCTGCCAATGTATTATCTGCTTTTGTCCTGGTGCATTTCACTTGCACGCTCTCCTCTTCAGTTAGTTGTAGTGTTCAGTACATAATAATGAGGACAGGTATATGGATGACAAGTCTAGTTTCGGTAACTAGTGATTGTCGAACCCCCCCCCCCCCCCCCCCCCCCCCCCCCCCCCCCCCCCCTTCCCCCCCCCCCCCCCCCCCCCTTGAAAGTTAATTTGATTTCAGAAAGATGATTAATGTATACTGACTTATACATAGAGGTGTACAAACGATGGTTTATGGAGTAGGTATAGCCATTGTAAATGTTTACGCAACATGATACATATATGAATTTAGATATTTGGTTCGACCAGATGTGAATTTAGGTTGAATAGATATGGCTTGGATATTACTAAATAAGACCTAAAAATAATTAATTAGAGAGAACTACTTTCATCCTGTAGCTTTAAGAGAATGGTATCATTATGATATAATTGTATTTGCTTGCTATGATATATATACACAATATGTTGGGAATACAATATGAATTTGATGAGGTGGGGCACTCTGGAGCATCAACGAAATTTGCGACTAAGGCGGGACTATCAGTGGACTGATCGGGGCTCGTATACCGGTAGTACCGGAATTGTGCAAAAGTTTCCAGCAGTTTTTGTGGCGCAATTTTTTGTGATCACCACAATATACCGCCACAGATTATTTTGTGCAATGCGGATTTTCAACAGATTTTGGACCATCAGATTCATTTTGGATGATCATGATTTGGTTCGTTTTGGACTATCATGATTTGATTGGGTCTAATTTAGGGATTCTTCTAATCCTAAATTAGGGTTTCTTAGTCCTATTTAAAGAGGATAAGAGGATTGATCTTTGAGAGTGCTCATTGTGGATATTCAAGGAGACAATCCACCAAACTACGAGGAGATCCGTGCTCGCTCGTATAGCTCACACTTCAAGATGGTTGAAGAGAGGAGATCTATTCGTGGAGAGCTGTTCGCTTCGTTCAGGAATATTGTTAGGTGAGATTCTAGTAGGATTGAGGGTTTAAACGATCTTATTGTATTCTTTTCATCTTCTATACGGGATTTGCAAGTAATTAATTTGGGACAAAGGAACCAATTATTACTTGTATCAATCATATTAATCGTGAATATAGATTGGGATATGTCTGGTGACAAGGTCACCACATATCACGGGCGGATGCACATCCAGTGCACTGGGGCTCAGGCCCCTAGTGAAAAAAAAAAATTTTTTTTTTTTGTGTCAGATGGGTGGCCCGGTCAATATCTTGGCTGACTTACCTATGGAGTATGGGTGGCTCAATCAATTTTTTTCTTTTGTCAGATCTAGGCCGACTTACCTCTACTGCTGCTCTTGTAAACCAGGCGGTGGGCTCTCTTCCTCTTTTTTTTTACACAGCTGGTTCTATAAAAAAAAACCAAAACCTCTGATGGTGTTTTTTTTTTTGGTCATCGGCCGATCCCTCCCTCCCCCCTCCAAAATAAAAATAAGAAAAAAAAACTTTCGTTGTCGGAGCTATCGTAGGAGTGGGAGATGAGGTTACGGAACTGTGCTGTGAAAAAAAAAAACGTTAGCGTCAGAACATCAAAAGTAATTTCAAAATCAATTAGGTCAAAATTAAGTTACGTCAAAATCTCAAAATCAAAACCAAATTTCTATTTCGTGAATTAAATTTATGAATGTGCAAACAGATGACAAATTTAGTCAGTTGAAGGACTAGGTGTGATCTATCTATTTTGCTAGTGCAAACAAAGAAATAACTTTTGTACTCTTTGGTGTATCATCGTTGTCTTTGTGTTCAATTGCGGGGACGATGTCTTCGAACCCCCTTATGATTGTGTCCCCATTGAAATGTGATCCTGGATCCGCTACTGCCACATATATAGTGTGTTATTTGTCTTGGCTCTCGTGTAGGGTTTGTGGTATGTTTCTTTTGTGGAATTTCGGTATTGACGCTTCAAAGTTTCCGCTACTCACGTATGAGCGGGGGTTAATTTTCCTTCACAATAATGCCACCGAAAAATCCAAAAAGAACTGTAATTTTATTGATATATTTAAAATGTATGAAGCTTCGGTACATCTATAGGAGCAAGTCATGACATCCTCCTTTATCCTAGACGATATGACACTAAAGTGAGGAATACAATAATTACAAAGGTTACTAATCAACAATCCTCCTCAAGTTGGTGCATAGATATTACACATGCGCAACTTGTCTAATTAAGAACTTGGAATTTTCTATCAATATCAACATGCTTGGTTTATTAAACTCAGCTAGATGTGTGCAATATCATGAGTACTTTTACTATCACAAAACAAGTACATAGACTGAACTAACTCCCAAATCTTGTAATAGAAGCTTAAGCATAAATCTTACAAATCCTCAATGTCATACTATTGTATTCGACTTCTGCACTCGATCTTGCAACCACATTTTGCTTTTTTACTTCTCCAAGTAACAAGGTTTCCTCCAACAAATGTGAAGTAATCGGACGTCGAACACGTATCTTCATTTGAACTTGCCTAGTCTGCATCATTATAACATTGAATTCTTATTGAACAAAATTTCTTTCCCCATACGTCCCTTCAAATATCTCAATATCCTTGTGACTGCATTCATATGTTGTTCTCTAGGACCATGCATGTATTGACTAACCACACTCAAGGCATGAGCTAGATCATGCCTAGTATAAGCCAAATACATTAACCGGCCTTCCAATCTTTGATATATTCTTTTGTAAATTGGTACATGGTAATGAGTAATACTAAGTTTATGCCCCTCATGTAGTAGTGTAGCTAAATGTTGACATGCCGACATACCGGTTTCTTTGAACATATCAAAGATATACTTCATTTGTGACACAAATATTCATGATTTACACCTAGGTACCTCGTATCTAGAAAATACTTGAAGGACCCGAGATCCTTCATTTCAAATTCAATGGACATGTTTCTCCAAGGTTGTCCGCTATTTTATCTACGTAAACAGTAAGCACCACAAGCTTCCCCTTTCTTTAGTTCAGAAACAAAGTGTATTCATAAGGACTTTGTTTATAGCCAAATGATCTCATGGACTTGGTAAATCTACCAAAGTGTATAGTCGATTCCATAGTTCTGAGTATATCCCTTGCTACCAGCCTCTCCTTGAACCGGTCTATGGTTCCATAGGCTTTGTATTTCACAATATATGCCCATTTGCAACCTACATGTTTTTTGCCATCTGGTAAGTCGATTATTTTATAGGTATCATTCTTCTTCAAGGATTTCAGTTCTTTATTATTTGCTTCTTGCTAACGAGAATCGGCTAAGACTTCCTGCAAACTCTTAGGAATAAATACAATAGATAATTGTTGCACAAATGACTTGTTTGATTCTGGCAGGGGGCTGATAGACATATAATTGTTTAGTGGGTACATACCTTTTGACTCTAGATTCCGTTTGGTTATGTTGTATCGAGCTTTACACTAGGATCAGCTTCATTTGTGGTTTTAAGAATATCTCAATTAGTGTGTTTGGGGAGTCGACATAGTAGAGGTGCACACGAAGCTGGAAACGATTGATTATTAGTGGCGGGAGAAAGAGTATAATTATTCTGAATTGATGTCTCACTTGGTGCCGAAAGTGGACTGGATGAGGAAGCCGACTCGGTCTCAAGTTCCGATCTCGGTAGTAACTCGGGTTCGGGCTGCTGTTGCTCAGCTGTTGGTGGTCTGGACTCTGATTCTGAGGGCTATTGTTGCCTAGATGGTGGTGATCTGGGCTCGGATTCCGATGACGGCGAAAGCTCTATATGATGGTCCTCCATGGGACCATATTTTCCACTTGAATGAGGTTACAAGTTATGTGACGAATAAATCAACTTCTCTCTTGATATTGGAACTTACAATCATTGTAATTTCTCAATTTACAATTGTGGAGTTGTGTACTTATAAGCCAATAAATCAAAGGTAGTATTTATTCCTTAATATTAGTTGATCCCCTTAAATCATAAGTAGGAAATGCTATTCCGACTGTTGATCTTTTACAACAAAATTATTATTTAGGAAGATTTACCATGGAACCATGTGAAACTTTTAACAAGTTGGGACCTCAAAATTCTCACAATGCTCAAAGATGTCTGATCTTCGACCGTCCTTTATGGTCGATCAAATATATAGAATTTGTTAAGACACTAAGGCCTCGTTTGGTACACTGTAAGGTAATGTATCGTAATCGCAATATAATCAAATGATATATATATATATATATTTTTTTTTCCATTTGATTACATTACGATTACAATTACATTACAGTGAACCAAACGGGGTCTAAATCTTCCTATTCCAAAGGTATCTTAAGATTTAAAATTGCGTTGCTGTTACTTACAGATGTGCCTCGTCTCCCAGATGAGACTGCCGGATCTTCAGAGGAGGACGCCAGCGGAGGAGAAATAGACATCCAAGAGTCACATTTGAAAGGTGAGAACAGAGATCTCAAGGACAAGCTTCTCCGCAAGTACAGTGGCTATCTAAGTAGCTTAAAGCAGGAGTTCTCAAAGAAAAAGAAGAAAGGAAAGCTTCCAAAGGAGGCACGACAGACACTACTTGACTGGTGGACTGCTCATTATAAATGGCCCTATCCAACAGTAAGTACTTCTGCATTTGAAATTTCCGTAAATAATACATCTTATTACATGATTAGCCGAGCTTGAAATATCGATTAAGAACTTCTTGATGTTCTACAATTCTAAAACCTGGATATGTAATTGATAAGTGATAATATGGGGTTACACATATGTTTTACCTACCAAGTATATATAGTGTAATTGCACTATATATGTGCAATAAAAAACGGAAGTTAAGCATGCAGATAGTTTCTGAAACATTTGCTGGCATTTCTTTGGAATTAACGGATGAACTAATGGAACTTTGAGTCAATTACCTTCTCTTTTTTTTATTTTAGGCTTAATTGCAACTTGATTCACTCAACTATTCTAGTTTTTTAACTTGATACCCTAAACCTTTTTTTGTAACAACTTAATACTTGGTGCAGCCGGGGTGGGGGGAGCGGGGACGGCGGTAGGGCAGCGGGGGTTGGGGGGAGCGGGGACGGCGGTAGGGCAGCGGGGGTTGGGGGGTGGCTGGAGGGGGGCGGGGTGAGGGTGGGGGAGGGAGCGTGAGGGGTTTGGATTCTGTTGGAAAGTGAAGGGGAGGGATAATTTCGTCCTTTTTGAAATTTTGGTTATCAAATTGAAAATATTAAATAGTTGATGGTATCAAGTTGTCGAGTAAAAAAGTTTAGGGTATCAAGTTGAAAAATAGGAATAGTTGAGGGGTATCAAGTTGCAATTAAGTCTTTATTTTATTTTATCTTTTCCATAAAAAATTTCCTCCATCACTTCACATCTTAGCTATCATATGAGAAGACGTAAACTGCATCACAGTCCATCTACAGAGTTTTGTTGATTGAGATTGAAAATTCATATCAAAACCCTAAATTTGCGCTCCATGGTGTGGACAACTGTCTGCTAAGTTTAATCCGGACTACATTGAACAAATATGATGACTTTGGATTCAAAACTGTTAAAATTCAGAGGTTTAAGTTACATTTCCCGCGTGTTCTATATATATTTCAGGAAGCAGACAAGATTGCGCTAGCAGAGTCCACTGGGTTAGACCAAAAGCAGATAAACAACTGGTTCATAAACCAGAGGAAGCGCCACTGGAAGCCAACGGAGAGCATGCACTTTGCCGTGATGGGCAGCCTCTCCGCAGCACCGTTCTACGATGACTCGTGACTGAGGGTGCGTCGATGGAAGCAGGATCGTGCACGTTCCATATTTGCTACGAGTAGACTAGAAATTACCAAAGCCGCGGACACTGGAAGTCTATGTATCGGAAGCTTGTAATGCTGAAACTATATGTGGCTTTGCATTATTCACAGTAGGCCAAGAAAGCCCCTGTCCTGTTCTAGTTAGGTGCAAGTGTAACATCCCTGTAAGCATAAGTTCACTTTTGCGCGCTATTTGCAGTGTATATTACAGTGAACCAGACTCTCCCATGGTTTATTCAATGTTACAGTCCAGCATTCTTCTTTCTACTAATTCTGCTTCTTTTTGATGATGTGTTTGTTGATAACTGTGTGTAACCTAATTTTTTTTTTCCCTTCAAATATTCAGTTTGTTGGGTTGCCAATTTTAGACTGGCTTGGGATTACTTACTGGAGGTTGCTTATGTATTTTTTTTTCTCTGCCATTTTTACATAGACTTTAAGGACAATTTCAGTAATTTTCTTGTGACCACAAATCTTCACCAGTCTCAACCGTTGGACCCAGGACTGAAAAACCTACCATGGCAAAAAGTAAATTTTATCAAACACTTGCGGTTAGAAAAGGGTCTGGATCTCGTCCTGCTGACTTGGGATGATTGTTAGATTTCGTTTGCTTGGAATGAGTGTTAGATTTCGTTCATATTTTTATAGTATTCGAAATTTAGGTTTAGTCGGGATATCATATAATATTTAAAATTTACATTTAGATCTCAATTTTAGAAAATCATCGTGGTAGGACGAGATGAAAAGCCACTTGTAGACAATATGAAAAAACTAAACTCAAATGTATAATATTATAACCTCTTTATGGACAATATGAAAACCTAGACCCAAATTTAGAATATTATACTAGACCTATAACAAAATAACCAAACACTTGGCACTCTTTTGCATGATAAATTTCCCCTATACTATATGCCAAACTACTTTTGTAGCAGCCGCTTCTGAACCTGTATCTTCTGATAAGATTTGTCTAGCACTTGTAGCTCAAGTGGAAATCAGCATCGACACCAAGCGGCAGGGGCGAAAATCAGCATGGACACCATTTCCACTTGTCGCTCAAGTGGAAATCAGCATGGACACCAAGCGGCAGGGGTGGATTCAAAGGGGATGTGGGGTGGACTCCAGCCCACCCCAAAAAAAATTTTCATTTTTTTTTCCATATAATTTTTATTTTTTATTTTTTTTTTCTATGGGCTAGTCTACTTCTAGCCCACCCTAATTCATTATATCCCACCCCAGCTTCAATTTCTGGATCCGCCCTGCCAAGCGGGGTTGGCAGGATTCGATTCATCCCCAACCGTAAGGATGTGTAGGTGTGTCGTGTGTGGATTGTAATAAAAAAAAAATCCGATAAGATTTTGTCATGCATCCCCAAAATTGGGCCGGGCCAGGCCTGGCCTGGTTAGATTATTGGTTGAATCCATTTTATACTGAGCCATCCTCCTATCTTCTTCTTCTCTTTTCTTTTCTGCCACGTAAACAATTTAAGAGTTCCCATCGACCAATGGCTACAACTCTTTCACTCTCTCCCCTCTCCGGCGGTCTTCTCCTCCGCTCTCCCCGGAATATTCGAGTCCGGTGCTCCGCCGAGCGCCAGGCGCTCTTTAGCCGCATTGCTCCCGTCTACGATAATGTGCGCCCCCTCCTAACCCCCATGCTAACCTGCTCCTCCCTCATTTACGATTTCATTTCATTAATTTTCTCTCTTATTTTTTGGCAGTTGAATGACTTGCTGAGTCTAGGGCAGCATCGGACCTGGAAAAGAATGTCCGTCTCATGGAGCGGGTGCTGTAATTGTTACTATTATTATTATTGTCGATTAAATTTCATAATTATAATCATTATTTTTATTTATTTTTATTGATTAATTCTGAATTTTTGGCCAGAGCGAAGAAAGGGGACAGGGTTCTTGATTTGTGCTGCGGGAGCGGCGATTTGGCGTTCCTTCTGTCAGAGAAAGTGGGCCCAGATGGAGAGGTTCATAATTTAACCCTTAAATTCTTGTTTCAATAGAAAATGCTGTTGTATACTTGTATATAATTGTGCACTCTCTAGTTGTAGTGATTGCGCACTGTGGGAACTAGGAATTATGTGTAGGCTTTTGCTTACAGAGTGGAACCAGGAATTCGAGCTGTGGTGGGATGATGTGTGGGCTGACTTATACAGAAAAACATATGAAAAAAGAAGAATTTTTTTTTGGGTGGGTTGGAGCCCACTCTAGCCCTTGGGTAGTTCCGCCATTGTACCCATTGATTACTTAACGATTTTCGTAGCAACCCTGAGCTATCAACTTTTGGCACTTCAATATCCACAAATATTTTATTTCTTATTTTTTTTATTTTAACTTTAATACTGCACATAGTAAGACCATAGGGCGCTAACCTGACCTTAATAATTGGTTATTTGTTTTGAAAAGTTAATTAAATAATAATAATCTTCTTATATGCTAATCCTAACCTAAGCCCCCCACAATGAACATTTTATTTTCACTTTAATATCTTGAACTATTACATCTTTTGGGCTAAGGATAGTTGTAAGCACGAGAGGACAATAATGCTCTAGCCTTAATAATTAATTAATTTTATTTGAGAAGATAATTAAAAATTTATTAAACGAAATTGGTAGGAGTAATTTTATGAATGCCGAGGAGGGATGTACGCCAACGGGGGAGGGGGTGCAAAGATGAAAAGTTGTGGTGCTGGTGATGGTGGTTGGGAAGAGGGGACTAGGGTTAGAGTTTAGTGTAGAAGATGATCTAACTTTCTTTTTAATTATTTCCATGAAAAGAAAATAGAAGTATTTTAGACTATTCAGGGGCAAAATAGTCAAAATGCTTTGTATGTGATACTTAAGTGGGACGACATGCCAATGGTGGTAGTAACTTGCCAAAACTTAAATTTTAGGATCTTAACTTGCTCGAAAAAAATTATTTTAATGTATTAGAAGGACAAAGATTGATAGTTCATGGGATTTAAGTGAAACTTAGCATATACTAAGTAACAGGGCTGCATGTACTAGTACTTCGGAGAATGTTGTAGGAGTTTATGGAGGTATTACAAGTTGGAGTCATGGTGAATGCATGTAGCATAGCTTAACTTTAAAAGAACATGTTCTAGAGAGTTCCAAATTAGCAACATATTGAGAGAACCGAGTCAAATTTCTTGTCCTTTACGGTGATTGCTGCTCGACTCTCAAACTAGCCAATTTGTAGAGATGTAATGATTGTTCTTGCTTGGCTCTAACTATATGGTGATTCTGATCATTCATGGAGACTCTCAATTGGAATGTATGTGGGCTTGGCTTGATTTGACTTGACGTATATGTTTGTGTTGTTGGAAAGTAGTTTATCATGAACTTAAATGATAAGTATAGTAATAGATTTCCAAACTTCAAATTATAATTCTTGAAGTCTGTATATTTATATAGTTTCTCAGATTAATTACTCCTGTGATTCTGTGAATGACTTTCTAAGAGTCTCAAAATGCTTATGAGGTATTAGTTAAGGGCGGTCTAAGAAAGCTAATCAATGATTTGTTAATCCCGGGGCTTGATCAAATATGGTAAAACAGATGCAACAGAGATCTACGATGATACAAAAACCAAATAACCCGATTACAATATGGAGGAGGAAAATAGAGAAGAGAAGATCTCTCGTTCTTCCTTGCAAACGTGTTGCAATTGGGACAAAACGAGGTACACTAATCTAGAGAAAGATGAGAAGAAGAAAAATGCTGGGGTGTCAAAACACCGTTGCTCAAAGCAAGATTCGCCCCACACGAACTGCTTTCAGGAACCAGCAAGTTTGAAGAACTTGTGGAACGCTCGAAGTCACCTCTGTTCTGACTCCTCGAATGGACTTGCAATGACGGAAGCAACTCTCTCTCTCTCTCTCTTTCTCCTTTTCTGACTTATATTTTCGTAGTATTCACAAAAGAGGCCAGAAGAGAGTATATATAGATAGGGTGGAAACCCTAGCCGCCTCTTCAGTTATGGAAAGATTGAATCAAATCCCAAAAAGATAGCAACGAGATTAACTTAAATCCCACAAAGATAGCAACGAAATTAATTCAAATCCCACAAAAAGTGGATCTGAATTAATCGCATTGAATCAGTCTTTCCATAACTAACTTGTAGTCTGCACAGTCAGCGGAGCCCTCCATGCGGCAGCAGCAGCAGCCTGGCCGCATGAGCCTCATGGCCGCATGGACCGCATGGGCCGCATGAGCCGCATGAGCCGCATGGGCCGCATGGACCGCATGAGCCGCATGGACCGCATGAGCCGCATGTGCCGCATGTGCCGCATGGGCCGCATGAGCCGCATGAGCCGCATGGCCGCATGAGCCGCATGAGGCCGCATATGAGCCGCATGGCCGCATATGAGCCGCATGACTGCTGACGTGCTAAGTGCAAAGTGCGCCAACAAAATGCCACATTACGTCTCATGAGCCCATGAGCCCGAGTCCGAGTCCGAGTCGCTAAGCCCCTTTGGGGCTTAGCTCCAAATGAAATTAATCTAAGAGAATGACAAAAGCATTAATGTTTAATCCTTGGAGCCTTATTCTTACCTCCTAGCAAAATCATCCACATGGTTCCCTCCTTAGGGTCACCACCCCATGTGCATCTCTCAACAACACACCCAAGTATATATGTTGAGATAACTCATGGTGCATTTCCGATGTGGGACTAAAATTTTACAAGGTATGTTGAGAGCTAGCTCTCTCCATGTAAAGAAAGCACCAACATGTTTTGCAACTACCATACTCCAGCATCTCACTCCTTGCCCAATCCATCCCAAGCTCCTTAACCCTCTTTTTTTCTCACATAAGCTAAGAGATGATGCAAACTTTTTTTTATACACATTACTAAGCAAGCTACCATTTTGACAGGGGGTGGTTATGAAAAGTGAAACCACACCCTATTTAGCTTGTAAGTCAAACTATATTAAAGCACAAATTTTTGATGTTGGGCTCATAAAAATCCCACTATTTTTCTATTGGTAGGTAGCCTAGGCTGACAGTAAGGCTTGATGCTTGCATCCTGGAGGTTGCAGTTTTGAGTTACGTATATCCATATATTTGGGGGTAAGGCTGCATACATCTTGACCCTCCTCAGATCCCGCGTAAGCGGGAGCCTCGTGGCATTGGGAGGTATTAAAGCATAACTTGTAGGATTTTGTTATACAAAGCACTGCTTGTTTTTTTTTATCATTGTAGACATCAACATTGACTGAACCTTGTAAACATGAACTAGTGTGGTGTTTCGGAACCAACTTGAATCCTTGACCTCATGTGAGAGAATCAGGAGCTTGTTATATGTCAAAGGTGGGTATGAACATCATTGCTTGGCTTATTGTTGTGGAGGTCCCTGAATTTTCTTTTGCACATTACTGAGAAATGAACGATTGTATAGAAGCTTATTCAGGCTATATGACTTAGATAATGTCGATGATTTGGCCTCAAGCAGTATCACGGATGCATGTTCCTGCACTCAAGGAGATTCTCTGCCTATGGCATGAGGGTTGTCATAACTTTTACAGTGACACATTTCTCTGTGAATTCCCTTCTGTTAAAAGTTGGACAGGGAGAGGAAACATTTTGCGCATGTGGTGAGAACTATTCAGATTTTTGAGGGAAGATCTGTTTGCTTAGGGAGCCATCTAATGAAGTAATATAGCCACCCACCAACTTATGGGACCTTCCTGTTCCATGTATTTCTGACTTCTATCTGTATATTGTTCAGGTATATATTTAAATGCACTTTCTTGTTATCAATTAGAGATACTTTTTGCTAAAGAGTGTAAAGTCCTCCTCAACACATCTTAAGCGACTATGTCTGAATAATGATCTCCATTTTGATTTGTTTCTATGGATTTCTTAGACTGACACATACAGTGGGCTAAAATGATAAACTTGCAAGTACTTCTCATGTCACTTGATCATATTTTATACTCGCTAAAAATATAAAAAATTACTTATGAAAATGTTGTTCCTAGAATTATCAGTTGGGAGAGCTCATGATTTTCCAAAATTGGCAGGTGATTGCTCTCGACTTTTCAAGGGAGCAATTATCAATTGCTTCAACTCGTCAAGACTTGTTTTGGAAGGCTTGCTACAAAAACATTGAGTGAGCATACACAAAACTTGAAAGGAAAATGAGGGAAAGTCCGTAAGTCGATCTTGCCTAAAATTGATTGTCTTGTAAACGATCACATATCTTGGATAATCCTTCCCAGAAAACATTAGTGCTACCATGTAAATCTTTCTATTTGGGAGAAATTCTACTTTATGTTTGACTTTCCCTGAGTTCTCAAGCTAGCTAGCATCGTATTCTTTGGTTATATCCTTTTATAAGCACAAATGGTACTATAAGTGTAATGCCCCGCTCCGCACGGTGCATTATGCTGAGTCGTTGACTCGAAGAGTTGCGTTGACCTGATTACGTATCGATGCGAATCGATACAAAGTGTTGAGTTGTCCCGAGGAATGCATCAAACTAAGTCGATGTGAAGAGTTGCCTTGTCCCAAAGAATGCATCGAGTGCAGGCTATACGTTTACGCTGAAATGTTAGAGGTCGATCTTTTGCCTTATTCAGTAAGGGGTCCGCGAAAGCAAATCGTCGCCTTGCGACGAACGGAAGCGTTGGCACGGTAAGCCCAAATCAGACGTATAATTCAATAAGCACGAAGTGCTCGAATGGCTAAGTCATGAGAGTCGCCCGTGCAACAAAGTTATGAAATCGAGCCGCATCGGCTCGGCGAAACGACAAAGGCGTATCGACTCAAAGGTGGGAGGATTGACTTCTTTTTACTCCTTCATTCGATAAGTCAAATGTATCATTGTATGCTGAGTTAACCTATCAACGCCACGGGCGTGGCTCGATAGAGAGATAAACGTAGTGCGTGTCGAATACTAGATAGAACAATTGAAATGAATCGTACGGCAAACGTACGAGTCGCTATGGAACATTGGATATCGCAAAGGCGAGCGCCTCGGTGCGTAAGCCGCAAGAACATGGGATAACTGTACTCAGCGAGTGCCGTAGTGCACGAACCATACCGTGCCTTCGCGCACGAGTTAGAACGGCTAGAACATTAAAAGACAATAGGCGAGCGCCCTAGCGCGCAAGCCACGGACATTGAATGCTAAGTCATAGAACATCGGAATACGGTCGGAACGTGCCTACGTGCACGGGATAATGTAAGATGGCTTCGTTGCGAAAGAATACAGTTGTGGCATGAATGTGGCGGAACTGTCGGATATGACATAATGTCTCGAAAGGTGTTCGAGACCTTCGGGTCGTTCGATTGACGAGCATTGAGTTGAGGCATGATGCCATTGAAACATTGAAACGAAAAATGAAACGTAAGAACATAGAAAGTTAACGAAGAAATGCGAGATGATAATGCGGCATGGTGCCCTTCGAAATGTTCACGGCCTTCGGACGTTCGTTGAGAACATTCGGGCGTTGTGCCAATTGAAATAGAGATAAGCGAACTTGCTTGGTTGTTTGAAAATAAGATGCGTTGCATGGTCAAATGGACTTAAAGATATAAAAGCCCGTGCATGGGTATTCCCTCGAACGCGGCGCGCCAGGGCGCTGGGACCGTTCGGCATAGGAGGGATTCGTTTACGGTATTGTTGGTGCACTTCATTTAGATGGGTAGCGACCGTCTGGTGAATGTGATAAGCCACTTGCTGCGATTATTTCGGTGGCCTCTGATGTTGGTTAGCAACCGCACAGAGTTAACATCGTCTTATGTTTCGATTCAATAAATATAAGTCCATTCTAGCCCGAAAAGCTAGTGACCTTCATATAGATAAGGGCGATGGGTTTGGAAGTGCAAGGTATGCGTATATCCTGCATGGACGGATTCTGAATAGAGGGCACTTATAACATGACAGAAAAAACGGATAGGCGTATTCATCTTGCGTCGGTTGCAAGGGCTGGTGCGTCGATATTGTAAGTTGCGCCACGAATCAAACACGAGATTGCTTGTCTGTTTACTTATGCAAATTGAATAACATGCTTGCCATGCTTTACGCTTTCGAATATGCCATGAAATTGACCCTAAGGAGAACATAGCAAGATCATAAGCTAAGTTGCATGATTCAACATAAATATTAAAATATCGGTTTGGAAAGATGATCTTTGCTTCAGTACATGCGAGGACGAACGTACTGATCCCCCACCAGCTTCATGCAGGGTGCAGGGAATGGATTGCCCGCGGCAAAGCGTTGCTTGAACGCGTTGAGGCTTGGAATGCCGAAGCGTATTGAAGCGTGCGATCGCATTGACGCTCGGACTCGCGACAGGATTGATGCGGCCGAGATATAGAAGGCATGATGTATGGAACGGCGAAATCCATTGTGGACAAGAGAGAACCTGAGTGTTGTAGCCAATCTGGCGAATTCCGTTAGGCTATCGAAAGCCTTTGTAATCTGATTTCGAAGATCAATAAAGAGATTTGTTTCGTATACTCTGTTTTCCTTTCGTTGTGAATATCAACTCAAAAGATAACCATTTGAGAACTTGTCATCTTGCCTTGCACGAGCGCAACTCCAGGCTCGTGCGGCATCACGCCCCAGCGAGGACGATGATTCGGGTGATTCCGGGTCGGGGCGTGACAATAAGTGTGCTGGTTGCAGGTGGGTTGAAGGTGATGCACTCAATATGCCTTTCACAGACTGCTACTTCGATGCTATCACTATGGGTTACGGATTGCGTAATGTGATTGACAAACAGAAGTCTATGCAAGAGATCTTCCGGGTTCTTAAACCAGGTTGCAACATATTTCTGATCCTCTTTGCTTTAAAATCATGCCACTAAATCCACTCTGTTCATGTGATTTATAGAGATTGTTTTCAGGTTCCAGAGTTTCGATCTTGGATTTTAATAAGGCCACCTCTTCTGCAGTATCCTTCATTCAGGTACTTGTCCATGCAACTTGCTATCATGGCAGGAGCAAAAACTTCTAGTAATTGAGTTACTTATAGTAGATCCTTATTTATTTGATAGAGAAAATGGTTTCGGAAATGTTACCACATTTGATCTTTGCTAAAACAGGGATGGGCGATAGACAACATGGTCGTTCCAGTTGCAAGTTTGTATGGCCTTTCAGGGGAGTATGAATACTTGAAGGTCTCGATTGCTGAATTTTTGACAGGTTTCACTTTCTTTCCTGTTTACCTCAATCTTCTAACAGTTATTAAAATACGAAAGAAGAAATTTCAAATTTTGTCTGGATTTCCTTTTTCTTTCTATTACCATGTTGAATTGTACTCTTTTTCAATCTGATTAAGAAATAATATGATTTTTTTTTTTTTTTCCTTTCTGCCAACTTTGTACCAGCAACTTCACAGGATTTAAATCTGGAGCCTCGTAGTTACAAGTACAATTTATCCGCCTATGTTCTTAATCTTTACCTCGAGGGTTTATTTAGTTTCGAACTGATGGTTGAAAAACCAAAATCGACAGTTAAGATCATAATATTTGTAAAGACCCACTTTATGCAGAAAAGCAAATTCTTATGAACTTCCTAATATATATTTCACTGTGTAATGTTTAGCAGAAGTCACAGAACATGGTATTTACAGAAAAGTAAAAAAATCCTTGCAAGATTCACACTTTTTTTAAAGTAAAAAAATCCTCTAATTTTTAATTCGCTGCAATTTTGTATCCAAATTGGACGGCGATTTCAACATACCGTCAATTTACCATCAACAAGGCTTATTTGGGTTATTATTTACACAAGAAAGAAAAAAGAAACTATATACAAATGTGGAATATAGCGGCAACATAGTGAAATATGGGAAGAGAATGGAGAGAATTGTAAAATATGAGGTGTTTTTGGACCTATATATATAGATGGATGGTACCGTTGCAATCTTTAGTATGGTCACGTGCGGGATTATTTTGGATATTTCAAACGTTTTTTCAGGCAAAATTTGACTTAACATTCGAATTTGCAATAGCCAGTGGACGGATGGGGGTGATTTGATCAAAGTACCCAAAATGCGAGGGTTTAATGGATGAAAATGAAATCTATCGAGTCGAAGTTTTTTTTTTTTTTTTTTTCACTTTGCCCTGGTATTTACTAACATATTTTAGATGAGACTAGTATTGAAACCCCAGCTGCTCAACTCTTTTATCCCCCTTCCTTTCATGGCAATATCTTGAGATGAACACCAAGTTTTTACTGTTGTGCAGGAGAAGAGTTGGAGAAGCTTGCCACAGAAGTGGGATTTTCCAACGCCAATCACTACGAAATTGGTGGAGGCCTCATGGGAAACTTGGTAGCGACTCGGCCAACAGCTTAAGCTGATACTCCTGCAGATAGCAAGCTTAAACCAATAATTATTTTACTTGTTTGTATGTACTATTAAAAAGTGATGAGTTTCTTTAGATATCAACACCACAATGTTACCAAAAGAGAGGAGGGTTCTTTGTGGCCATTTCATTGTCATCAATAAAGTAATCTTACTGCAATTAAAAAGTTTCACTATTTTGGATTGACGTTGGTTAGTTAGTTTGTTTTTTGTTTTTATTTTTTATTTTTTGAAGCTAGGGTAATTAGTTGTCCCGAGGTATATGCTCGGGATTTGGTACAACTCAAATGTGATTCTGAAGGACCCAACTCAAACAACTCGGTCCCAATGGTCCTAAACTCAGCTCGAAGGCCAGTTTTTCCACTCCCACCCCTTGTTAGCAATTCCGCAAACGAAAAAAAATTCGGAACGAAAAAAATACGAGTATAAATCGGCTCAGCGTAAATAAAATACGTTTAAAAATTCGATTAAATATTTAAAAAATAGAAATATTGAGATTAAAAACTTTACATTCTTAAATATGTTGTCAAATTTGGTTAATTAAACAGGTTCCCAACAAGTTTTTTTGTCAAAATTTTCAATAATTGATACAAAACACGTTTAAAACTTCGCATGCTTAAAATTTAGGTACTGATTCGGATCTGTCAAAAGTACGCAAGTATTATACGTTTATAAAAGATACGGAAAAATTTGCGTATAATATGAGTTTTATTCGGATGATTGCTAACAAGGCTCCCACCAATTATTTTTAATAATTACAAGAAATAATGCTCTCCGCCGTCTCCACGCATATGGGGAGAATACCTACTTTTTTTTTCCCATCTAATCCCAGCTCGTAGTCCCATTTACCCTCATCTTTCTCCCATATTATTTGGACTAAGGTGGGCTTCAGTTCATCCATTTTTTTTCAACTCGAGAACAGAATCACACTTGGGCTAAGATAGGCGCCAGTCTATCCATTTTTGCCCCCATATAAGTTAGCCCATATCTAATCCATTTAGGTCTATCCCAGCCCACTCCAACTCAAATTTCTGTTTCATCCTTGACCCATCCCCTTCCTCATCTACCATGGCCACCACCTCCATCCCATTCCTCAATGCCACTCCATTTTTTTTTTTTAGGGATATTTAGTAATATGGTCTCACATATATATATATATAAATTAGGGTTTGGGTCTCGAAAATAGCCAATGCTCTAGTTTGGGTCTAGAAATTACTGTTAATTAGTCTACGTGAACAGTGATTTCGAAATCCAAACTCTAACATTGATCATTTTCGAAACCCAAATTCTAATTTTCATATATATGTGAGATCCTATTACTAAATAACCCTTTTGTTATGGTCAAATGTCAGTCATCTCTTTCTTACATTGTTCACGTACTATTGTATTTTTCTTCTCATTCATCTCAAATAGTAACATCACATAATGCAAGCTGTTGTGGTATATAAGAGTGGTTCCTTCTTGTTAAGAACAAATGGGGACGAGCAATTGAAGAGTGTGAGTGATTTTGTTAATTACTCCTCACTCTTCTAACTAATTTTTAGTAGGTAGCATGCATGATAGTTAATTACCTAAAACTGGTTCACTACCTAGGAGAATAATTATTTATGGGAAAATTTATGAAATGCCCAAAAATTTAAAAAATTTTATGAAAAATCCACCGCAAAAGAAACTTTCATCGCGTGCCCAGCATTATATAAAAAATATATAAAAGGGGACGGCATGACCTTTTTGCCCTTCTAATTTATTAAGAATATCCACAAACCCAGCAACTCTTCAAAAAAAAACGGTTCGAGTCGCTCCCTCCTCTTCCATACTCTGTTCGCTTTCGATTTTAGGTCATCTCCTCCAAAAATTTTAGAAAAACCCTACAAGAAATCGCCAGCGAATCTCCATTCGCAAGTTTCACACAATGTCGCAATCATCATCAATGGATGTAGACCGAGTTAGAAAAGACGGAGAAGAAGTAGATGTTGAAAAACAAAAGAAAGAAATGATGAAAGTTAAGAGGATTGCTCGTAAACGAAAAGCTACAAAAGAAAAAGAAGTGCAAGAAGAAGTAGAAGAACAAGAACAAGAAGAACAACAAGAACAACAAGAAGCAGGAGAAGAAGAAGAAGATCAAGAAGAAGGAAAAAAAAAAAGGTAACTTTGAGTCCTGTTCATTCTCCGTGTATTTTGACATGGAAAATGAGAATGATCATTCTCCGTGTAGATTAACACGGATAATAGGATTCACCGTGTTAAAATACACGGAGAATGACATATTATGTGTACTTTGACCTAGAAATGGCAATTGTCCGTGTATCTAACACGGAGAATGACATTCTCCGCTTTTCAACAACGGATTGACCTAGAAATGACCATTCTCCGTGTTAAAGTACATGGAGAATGTCATTCTCCGTTTTAAAATACACGGAGAATGACATATTCTGTGTATTTTGACCTAGAAATGACCATTCTCCGTATTTTTAACACGGAGAATGGTATTCTCCGTGTTAAAATACACGGAGAATGAAATTCTCCGTGCATCTAACACGGAGAATGTCATATTCTGTGTATTTTGACCTAGAAATGACCATTCTCCGTGTTAAAGTACACGGAGAATGTCATTCTCCGTGTTAAAATACATGGAGAATGACATATTCTGTGTATTTTGACCTAGAAATGACCATTCTCCGTATTTTTAACACGGAGAATGGTATTCTCCGTGTTAAAATACACGGAGAATGACATTCTCCGTGTATTTTTACACGGAGAATGACATTTTCTGTGTATTTTGACCTAGAAATGGCCATTCTCCGTGCATCTAACACGGAGAATGTCATTCTCCGTGTATCTATCACGGAGAATGTCATTCTTCGTGTTAAAGTACATGGAGAATGTTCATTCTCCGTGTTAAAATACACGGAGAATGACATTTTCTGTGTATTTTGACCTAGAAATGGCCATTCTCCGTGTATCTAACACGGAGAATGTCATTCTCCGTGTTAAAATATACGGAGAATGACATTTTCTGTGTATTTTGTCACGCCCCAGAACCAGAATACCGGAGAGCGGGGGCAGACATAGCCAGCTACGCAATCCCAAAGTACGTTAATACTCTGAAATCACGTATAAGCTGTCAAGACATGGGGGTTACTCTACAAGCCGTCAGTCAATCCTAAGGTTTAACAATCCTAGGTATCTCAATCACAGACAATTATACAAGAGCAAGGAGTACGATCATCATACATACAATAGTAAGACGTCCCAAACCATATGTACATGACTGATCATGAAGCCAGTACCACAGAACTGAGGACTAGCTAGAGTATTAGTCGTACATGATAAGGACTAGCTATAGTCTAGAATACACATATCATGTTTATGCCCGTAGGCTACAATATCAAGAAAAATACCAAAACACGAGCTAAACACGTGCTCGGGGCTAAACGTTACAAGAGGAGAATTTACATATCAGTGAGAGAATGAAGAAGAAACCCACTGAGACACTCTGGTGCGCCTGCTGGTCACCGTCGAGTAGATGGTACGGTAGATCCTTCGGGCTCTTCTATCAGAACCTGGCCATGCAAAACCAGTGGGGTCAGACCCCAAATAGCAAGTACCACAAAGGAGGCCGAACTATGAACTTAAAACCAGCAATCATAGGCAATCAACCAGGAGAAAAAGCAATAAGTAAAGGAGGATCGAGATTCGTGCAGTACCAATGCACTCGTCCCGAACGTAGGGAGACAGTAAGTAAATCATCATTTGACATAAAGTAAACTGAAGAACATGTTAAATAAATGGAACAAGGCAATATACGAAGAGAGGGCAATATACATTATCCTGGAACAATTAGGAACTGGGTCTGGGAATGTGATATACGATGGGATAACCATGGGACTATTCAGATAACCAGGTTACAACCCGTAAACCAAACAAGGACCGGGATTGTAACCCTTCGTCTGAACAGAACTTGGTTTTTCCTACCATTTATCGGCAAGATAAAATAAGAAATCAGGACATGTAACAATCATGTACAAGATCAAGACGAGACTAGACAGATTGAACTCCATCCAACATTCACGGCCAAGCAATAAGTACGGCTTGATACTTTAACTAACTAGGGTTATCACAGGCCTAGTTACTAGCAAGATGCAGCGAGATTCTTCCAAGTCCAGTTACCCGCCTGCTGCTACCTTAGTGACCCCAGCAAAGAAAAGGAAAAAGATAGCATGATATAGCAGACACACTGTAGTAAGATACATGTGTCCTAAGGTACCACACTCGACGGCGGGCTGGAAGTGCGCTCATCTCGACGGATAGCAACAAATCCCATGTATATATATATATATATAAGGCCGGGATCAAAGGGGCAACAGGTAACTGGGAAAGTCTCTCCATGAACTACTGGATTATTCTAGTAATTAGCCTTAGTCCATTTCAGTATGAATCCCTGACCGTGGAAAACCAGGGATTCATGTCCTAAACATGATGCAAGACGAGACGGGTTCATTTGTATAAACACAATCACCCACGGTGTCAGGATACTAATTAATTCTTGTCAGGAGTGCGTCACGACGGGCCACTATCATTATCATTATTACTTATCAAGAGTGCGCCACGACGGGCCACTATCAAGAATTATCATTATTACTTATCAAGAGTACGCCACGACGGGCCACTATCAAGAATTATCATGTCAAGTTATCACTGTCAATTATCATGTCAAGTTTATTTCAAGAGTGCACCACTATGGGTCATTGTCGTGTCATGCCATTTATCAAAGAAGGAAGAAACTTGCACAATTAAATAATAATATATATATAATATATATATTCTTGAAGCTAAGGAGAAACTCTACAACTTTCATGTTGGGAGTGGGAAGAAATTCTAACCACAATTCAGGCAAATAAAACATTTAAACAATCAAAGTGGGACCCATGCGGTCCAAAAGTGGGAGAACAAACATGCGGTCAAAGAGAGTGGGAGGCCACCCATGCGGCCAGAAAACAATAAATAGGTCATAAAATCAAATAAGACAAAAGATAGTGGGACCCTCATTAAATGCAAACTCCCACTTCAGCAAGCAAGTCACTAAAAGAAGCTATGTGGGACCCCCCACAATCAATGCAATAAGAAAAGTTCACGTGAACCATTTAAATATTGGTTCACGTGGCCAAGCAATAACGACATAAAATAAAATATATCCTGCAAGTACAGGCAACTCAATAAAAGCTATGCGATCCAATATTAAATTCAAAGTCCAAAAGTACAATGGCCATGCGGCCAGCAAGTGGGAAGAGGCCATGCGGCCAACACACATTTGATTGGTCAACAAATAATTCCATGCGGCTCAGTAATTTATTGAAGGTCATGCGGCTCCAAAATAATTACAAGCCAACAACTTTATGCTTCATGCGGCCAGCAACTATTGTTGCATGCGGCCAGGAAAAATTTCATGCGGCCAACAAGTGACCTGACCATATGCGGCTAGCAATTTAAATGTCACATGGCCAAACAATGAAATGATGGCTGCCAGTCAAAGAGTGGCTCACGTGGCCAGAATATTAGATAGTGGGAGAAGGGAGTCTATGCGGCTCAAGGCAAAATGCTAATGCATTAAATGCATGCAAAATGCTAACTTTGATTCCAAAATGCAATGAATTCAAGTACATGCGGCTCATTCTACCAAAGCCTATGCGGCTGACTTTCCCAAAAGTGCATTAGCAATGCATTAAGAATGCATCATGAATGCATTAAGCCTTAAGCACCAAGCCATGCGGCTGGCAAAGAAAGTGCATTTAATTAATGTATTAAATGCATTAAGAATGCATGGCTAGAGAAAGTGTATTTATCAAAGAAAGCCTACTGTACTTGTTCGAATGAATTAAAAGTGTATTAGGAAAAGCCTATTGTACTTGTTCCATTCATATGCGACTACTTTAAAAATATATCACAGAATGAAAAGAATGAAATGCATGAATAATATTCATTTAAGAAAGAATGCATTAATTGCTTCCTTCAATGCCTATGCGGCTGACCAATACTTTATGGTCCATGCGGCCAAAATTATAGATGGCCATAAGTAATTAAATAATGCAAATTAAGGATAAAGGCCATGCGGCCAAAGTACAATAATGCATGTGGACATGCAAAATGTTGCATGTGCCAAAATGCAAGCTCACTGCTAAAAATTTCATGCGGCCCACAACAATTAATTGTAGGCAACTAATGTATGCGGCTCAAAATACAAACAAGCTTACAGTTCAAAAAATGCAAATAATGGCTTCCCACAGAGATTATGTCCATGGAAAATACCATGGTCTCCATGCTCCACCAAACTACATTAGGAACCCAAATCCAGACTTCCATGGGTCAAATTTGGGCAAAATAAAATTCTCTACAACATGGAACCATCAACTAGCAAAAATATGCAAGTTCGACAGATCAAAACCCATGAAAACTGAAATCTCTTCAAAGCTAGATCTACAACAAATGAACCATTAAAATGGAAAACTCCAAGTTCCAAACATGCTTGGAATGTGACACTAAAGAGAATGGAACAAACAAAATGGAAATCATCCAACATTCGGCAAGATGTACTTGCCTTGGGCTGGAGGAAGAAGATGAAGATGGAAATGAAAATGAAAATAATGGAGGAGAGAGAGTGGTAGGTGGCTTATATAACAAGCCCAAGCAATCTCCACCATTCATTCCTCTCCACTCAATCTAAATCATACACCTCATCTCATAAAGAACCAAACTAAACTAAATCAAACCAAGTCAAAGTGGAACCGAACCAAATAAAACCAAATCCAAGTTAAACCAAGTCATGAAAATCCCATACTTAGGAAAAATTTAAAATATCTCGCAAATCGATAAATACGAAATACGGCTCAAATAAAAACGTATCCGTATAAAATATCGATACAGTGAGACGGGTCTCACAACTCTCCACACCTTAGAAAAATTCCGTCCTCGGAATTTCCTGAGGCTAGTCGAGTAAGATAACAAAACAAAAGCTCCAGGAAACTCAACAATCTCAATAAATCAAGCATGTCATATAAGTAAGGTAAAACAATCAGTAATGTAATTAAATACGTAAGCGGTAAGTAAATGCACAAGAACAAACACAATCAAGATCAAGAATGGCTGGAGGCATATGGATCAATATGACTCCTGAGACAGTTGTGCAGAACCAATGTCCTCGCTGGCCTAAGCTGACTCCCAAAAATGGATAAAAGTCAAGCCTCAAGGTAAGTCGGTACCAATGACTTAGTTCAAGACATGACTCTACCCAGGATGTATCATCGTAGTTGAAACAGATGCATGAACTTATCACCTGTCTCAAGATACGAAGACAGAAGCGACTGGCTGATCGGGATGGACCGACATCTCTGCCTGCATGCTGAGACTGATCTCCATAACTGGCCTGGCTGAAGAATGCTGAGCTGCCCTCGGCAAAACACGAACAAGATAATCAGAAGGATCAAGAACAGTGCCCTTGAAAGTTGAAGGACACAAGATCAAATCATGGGAACAGGAATGATCAATGATCAAAACAGATATCAAGTCAAGTATCAGAGGTAGAGAATAATCCGAAGGAGATCAATAAGGATAATCGTGATTGAGATACCTAAACATGGTAACCCCTACAAATCTGAAAATCGAGACCTGCATGGGCCACCACTAAAATCATGTCACGCCCCAGAACCAGAATACCGGAGAGCGGGGGCAGACATAGCCAGCTACGCAATCCCAAAGTATGTTAATACTCTGAAATCACGTATAAGCTGTCAAGACATGGGGGTTACTCTACAAGCCATCAGTCAATCCTAAGGTTTAACAATCCTAGGTATCTCAATCACAGACAATTATACAAGAGCAAGGAGTACGATCATCATACATACAATAGTAAGGCGTCCCGAACCATATATACATGACTGATCATGAAGCCAGTACCACAGAACTGAGGACTAGCTAGAGTATTAGTCGTACATGATAAGGACTAGCTATAGTCTAGAATACACATATCATGTTTATGCCCGTAGGCTACAATATCAAGGAAAATACCAAAATATGAGCTAAACACGTGCTCGGGACTAAACGTTACAAGAGGAGAATTTACATATCAGTGAGAGAATGAAGAAGAAACCCACTGAGGCACTCTGGTGCTCCTGCTGGTCACCGTCGAACAGATGGTGCGGTAGATCCTTCGGGCTCTTCTATCAGAATATGGCCATGCAAAACCAGTGGGGTCAGACCCCAAATAGCAAGTACCACAAAGGAGGCCGAACTATGAACTTAAAACCAGCAATCATAGGCAATCAACCAGGAGAGAAAGCAATAAGTAAAGGAGGATCGAGATTCGTGCAGTACCAATGCACTCGTCCCGAACGTAGGGAGACAGTAAGTAAATCATCATTTGACATAAAGTAAACTGAAGAACATGTTAAATAAATGGAACAAGGCAATATACGAAGAGAGGGCAATATACATTATCCTGGAACAATTAGAAACTGGGTCTGGGAAGGTGATATACGATGGGATAACCATGGGACTATTCAGATAACCAGGTTACAACCCGTAAACCAAACAAGGACCGGGGTTGTAACCCTTCGTCTGAACAAAACTTGGTTTCTCCTACCATTTATCGGCAAGATAAAATAAGAAATCAGGACATGTAACAATCATGTACAAGATCAAGACGAGACTAGACAGATTGAACTCCATCCAACATTCACGGCCAAGCAATAAGTACGGCTTGATACTTTAACTAACTAGGGTTATCACAGGCCTAGTTACTAGCAAGATGCAGCGAGATTCTTCCAAGTCCAGTTACCCGCCTGCTGCTACCTGAGTGACCCCAGCAAAGAAAAGAAAAAAGATAGCATGATATAGCAGACACACTGTAGTAAGATACATGTGTCCTAAGGTACCACACTCGACGGCGGGCTGGAAGTGCGCTCATCTCGACGGATAGCAACAAATCCCATGTATATATATATATATATAAGGCCGGGATCAAAGGGGAAACAGGTAACTGGGAAAGTCTCTCCATGAACTACTGGATTATTCTAGTAATTAGTCTTAGTCCATTTCAGTATGAATCTCTGACCTTGGAAAACCAGGGATTCATGTCCTAGACATGATGCAAGACGAGACGGGTTCATTTGTACAAACACAATCACCCACGGTGTCAGAATACTAATTAATTCTTGTCAGGAGTGCGCCACGACGGGCCACTATCATTATCATTATTACTTATCAAGAGTGCGCCACGACGGGCCACTATCAAGAATTATTATTATTACTTATCAAGAGTGCGCCACGACGGGCCACTATCAAGAATTATCATGTCAAGTTATCACTGTCAATTATCATGTCAAGTTTATTTCAAGAGTGCACCACTATGGGTCATTGTCGTGTCATGCCATTTATCAAAGAAAGAAGAAACTTGCACAATTAAATAATAATATATATATAATATATATATTCTTGAAGCCAAGAAGAAACTCTACAACTTTCATGTTGGGAGTGGAAAGAAATTCTGACCACAATTCAGGCAAATAAAACATTTAAACAATCAAAGTGGGATCCATGCGGTCCAAAAGTGGGAGAACAAACATGCGGTCAAAGAGAGTAAGAGGCCACCCATGCGGCCAGGAAACAATAAATAGGTCATGAAATCAAATAAGACAAAAAATAGTGGGACCCTCATTAAATGCAAACTCCCACTTCAGCAAGCAAGTCACTAAAAGAAGCTATGTGGGACCCCCCACAATCAATGCAATAAGAAAAGTTCACGTGAACCATTTAAATATTGGTTCACGTGGCCAAGCAATAACGACATAAAATAAAATATATCCTGCAAGTACAGGCAACTCAATAAAAGCTATGCGATCCAATATTAAATTCAAAGTCCAAAAGTACAATGGCCATGCGGCCAGCAAGTGGGAAGAGGCCATGCGGCCAACACACATTTGATTGGTCAACAAATAATTCCATGCGGCTCAGTAATTTATTGAAGGTCATGCGGCTCCAAAATAATTGCAAGCCAGCAACTTTATGCTTCATGCGGCCAGCAACTATTGTTGCATGCGGCCAGGAAAAATTTCATGCGGCCAGCAAGTGACCTGACCATATGCGGCTAGCAATTTAAATGTCACATGGCCAAACAATAAAATGATGGCTGCCAGTCAAAGAGTGGCTCACGTGGCCAGAATATTAGATAGTGGGAGAAGGGAGTCTATGCGGCTCAAGGCAAAATGCTAATGCATTAAATGCATGCAAAATGCTAACTTTGATTCCAAAATGCAATGAATTCAAGTACATGCGGCTCATTCTACCAAAGCCTATGCGGCTGACTTTCCCAAAAGTGCATTAGCAATGCATTAAATGCATTAAGAATGCATCATGAATGCATTAAGCCTTAAGCACCAAGCCATGCGGCTGGCAAAGAAAGTGCATTTAATTAATGTATTAAATGCATTAAGAATGCATGGCTAGAGAAAGTGTATTTATCAAAGAAAGCCTACTGTACTTGTTCGAATGAATTAAAAGTGTATTAGGAAAAGCCTATTGTACTTGTTCCATTCATATGCGGCTACTTTAAAAATATATCACATAATGAAAAGAATGAAATGCATGAATAATATTCATTTAAGAAAGAATGCATTAATTGCTTCCTTCAATGCCTATGCGGCTGACCAATACTTTATGGTCCATGCGGCCAAAATTATAGATGGCCATAAGTAATTAAATAATGCAAATTAAGGATAAATGCCATGCGGCCAAAGTACAATAATGCATGTGGACATGCAAAATGTTGCATGTGCCAAAATGCAAGCTCACTGCTAAAAATTTCATGCAGCCCACAACAATTAATTGTAGGCAACTAATGTATGCGGCTCAAAATACAAACAAGCTTACAGTTCAAAAAATGCAAATAATGGCTTCCCACAGAGACTATGTCCATGGAAAATACCATGGTCTCCATGCTCCACCAAACTACATTAGGAACCCAAATCCAGACTTCCATGGGTCAAATTTGGGCAAAATGAAATTCTCTACAACATGGAACCATCAACTAGCAAAAATATGCAAGTTCGACAGATCAAAACCCATGAAAACTGAAATCTCTTCAAAGCTAGATCTACAACAAATGAACCATCAAAATGGAAAACTCCAAGTTCCAAACATGCTTGGAATGTGACACTAAAGAGAATGGAACAAACAAAATAGAAATTATCCAACATTCGGCAAGATGTACTTGCCTTGGGCTGGAGGAAGAAGATGAAGATGGAAATAAAAATAAAAATAATGGAGGAGAGAGAGTGGTAGGTGGCTTATATAACAAGCCCAAGCAATCTCCACCATTCATTCCTCTCCACTCAATCTAAACCATACACCTCATCTCATAAAGAACCAAACTAAACTAAACCAAACCAAGTCAAAGTGGAACCGAACCAAATAAAACCAAATCCAAGTTAAACCAAGTCATGAAAATCCCATACTTAGGAAAAATTTAAAATATCTTGCAAATCGATAAATACGAAATACGGCTCAAATAAACACGTATCCGTATAAAATATCGATACAGTGAGACGGGTCTCACATATTTTGACCTAGAAATGACCATTCTCCATGTTTCTAACACGGAGAATGTTATTCTCCGTGTTAAAATACACGGAGAATGTCATTCTCCGTGTATTTTAACACGGAGAATGACATTTTCTGTGTATTTGACCTAGAAATGGCCATTCTCCGTATATTTTAACACGGAGAATAACATTCTCCGTTTCTTTTAACACAGAGAATGTCATTCTCCGTGTATTTTAACACGGAGAATGACATTTTCTGTGTATTTGACCTAGAAATGGCCATTCTTCGTGTATTTTAATACGGAGAATGTCATTCTCCGTGGTAATATACACGGAGAATGATCATTCTCCGTTTTAACACGGAGAATGACATTTTCTGTATATTTTAACCTAGAAATGGCCATTCTCCGTGTATCTAACACGGAGAATGATCATTCTCCGTGTTAAAGTACACGGAGATTGACATTTTCTGTGTATTTTTACCTAGAAATGACCATTCTCCGTGTTAGATACACGGAGAATGTTATTCTCCGTGTTATAATAAACAGAGAATGTCATTCTCCGTGTTAATACACACCTAGAATGTCATTTTCTGTGTATGTTGACCTAGAAATGGCCATTCTCCGTGATTCTAACACGGAGAATGATCATTCTATTGGATTCTACAATTTCGTAGATGTATTCTACAAATCCAAGGTCAAAAAAGCAGAACTATCTAAAGTTACAAAAGGTCTGGAGAACCTGATAGGAACTTACTTGGAAGAAGATGGCACTGGATACTTCCAATTGAACAACAGTGTCAAGGTAGCACCAACTGCCGAAGAGATGTCAACCATTTTCGGTCTGCCAATGAAGGATGACAGTAAAGTTGATGAGAAATATCTAAAAATCATCACTGAAAAACAGAAGACCCCCCCACCAGCAGACTCATTCAGCATGTGTAATAAATACTTCAAAAGATTGCTGACAAATTCCAAGGGAAAACATGCAGAAGTCTCAAATGCAGAAGTCAGAAAAAGATTCTTAGAGCTGTTGGGAGACAGAAATGCAAGACCTGATGAGTTGGCCAAGTTAATAGTATTCAACTTGTGCCAAACAGCATTCTTCACCAGAATGGGTGGGTCGAACTTGCCATACAAGTTCTTCGCTCTGGTAGAGAGCATAGATGTTATAAAAAATATCTGTTGGCCACGTATTATTTTGGCGTACGTCATGGACAGCATAAAGAGGGCTGTTACAAAAACTGAAGATGGGGATATTGAGATATCGTACAAGAAGATTGAATGTTGTACGATATATTTCTTGTATTGGTTTGCAGAGCACAGTCAACTGTTAGAAAGGAAATGCAAACCAATAAGTGCATACCCGAGATTCTATACATGGGATGGGAATAGAATCTCGATATTCCTCAAATATGACTATCAAGGGGCTCAGACGGAATCGGAATTGATATTCAAAGATTTTGTTACAGTGACTGTTAAAGAAGGTGAAGTCCCAGAAGAGCAGCATCGTATAGAAGGTGCGGATAATGCTGGTAATGAAGAAGAACCACAAACTGAAGCCCAAGCACCAGTAATAAACACAGCTGAGAACGAAGATGTGATGCGTGTCTTGGAGAAATCTCAGCTTATCGCTGAGAATGAGCAACTCCACGAAAGAGTACAAAAACTAGAGGCAGATGTAGCCCAACAACGTGCTGTGGAGCTCGTTAATGATGGATTGGAAAAGGAGTTAGACTCTATAAGGAACGAGAAATCTCTCATTATTGCTGATAATGAGAAACTCCGCAGAAGAGTTGAGGAACTAGAGGCAGAGGGGGCCCGACAACCTTCAGTTGACATTGTTAAGAATGGGTCGGAACATGAACTAGACTCCCTGAGAAAGCAGAAATCAGAGCTTATTGCTGATAATGAGAAGCTTCGTCAACATGTTGAGGAGCTACTTCTAAAAGGTAAAATATACTCTTTTTCAAAATTTTAAGTTGTAATTATATGTGTTAAATCACGGAGAATGAACATTCTCCGTATGTAAAACACACGGAGAATGATCATTCTCCGTGTAAACAACATGGAGAATGACAATTCTCCGTGTAAGTAACACGGAGAATGTTTATTCTCCGTGTATATTGACACGAAGAAATGTCATTCTCCGTGTTTTACATTCTCCGTGTCAAACCCACGGAGAATGGTCATTCTCCGTGTATCTTAACACGGAGAATAGTCATTCTCCGTGTAAGTTATACGGAGAATGCCCATTCTCCGTATAAATTACACGGAGAATGCCCGTTCTTCTTGTAAGTCTAACGGAGAATGGTCATTCTCCGTCGGTTTTGACACGGAGAATGGACATTCTCCGGATTAAAGTAAACGGATAATAATATTTTTCATTGTTTTTAAAAAGAAGATTATATAATATTGACATCATACCTCTTGTTGTTGTTTGTTTTATATCAGAGAAAATAACAGAGAATCTCAGAAAGAAGAATGAAAGGCTCGTTAATGATAACAACAAACTTCTAGAGGAAGTTGTATCGTTGAATGACGAAGTCAAAGAGAAGAATGGTACAATTGCTAACCTCGAAGCAATGGCTACTGTAGTGTCCCGTTCCGCAAAGTCAATCGGAGGAATCGAAACGCCGACGGCGTTCGGACTTGGCCTTACAACGGCGACTCGAAGACACCGCTCAGGTGGGGTAGTTTCGGTGAACTTGCCTCATCTCAGCCTTCACTTAATAATTCGTCTGTTTTCAACTTGCACAAGTAGGCTAATATAAAAGCTACGAACGCACATAGCTAAGGGAATAATCCCGACCCGTCGGAATGTCTTAGAACATGAAAAATGGTCCCACGGTCTCAATAGAAGTCGGCTCAGCGTGCTTTTAAATGATACTCGATCCTTCGTCCCGTGGCTTGGGAGAAAGAAAGTTGGTATTCGACACAAACTATGAACTTGCCTACGTCATAGGCGTCGTCCGCGTAAATGCTCGATAAAGCATGTACGTTTCCACTGCGCAAGGCTTGGCATAGCCTTGACTCGTCCCTCGGGTTAAGTTGTAGGCTTGAGTAACTTAGACAAAGGCCGATCGACCTAAGTCATTCCAAGTGCCGTCCCGTTCTTTCTGCGATTGTCAAGTTAAATAGTCCCACGATCTCAAGGGCCGTCATATAACGTATGACTTGGGTGATAGCGTCACGTAAGACAGAAGTCAGTTAAAGGCACGAGCCACGGTTGGCACGATGTAAAGTTAGCCACGGTCCATGGCACTTAAGAAACACATTTTGTTCAAATTAAGTTGGAAGGCTATGTAGTAGTCGTTCCCTCGAGTTCAAAGAAGTTCGAGGCGGTCCCTTGGTTGGGAGTCTCACGTTCCTATCCACGTTAAGTATTCGAGGCGGTCCCTCGGTTGGGAGTCTCGCGTTCCTATCCACGTTAAGTATTCGAGGCGGTCCCTCGGTTGGGAGTCTCGCGTTCCCATCTACGTTAAAAAGTTCGAGGCGGTCCCTCGGTTGGGAGTCTCGCGGTCCCGAGGCACGTTATGCCAAGTGTAATTCAGAGCACGAGTTGCTAAGTATAGTTCCGATCGTACCAACAAGTAGGCCATGCATTTACGTGTGTCTAGATGTCTCGTAGGTGCGTGGTCATTGGACACCTTGTCGACAAGGATTTCTGCCTAGACTGGTTATACGCTGGGGCACCGGGCCCAGTCGTCCTAGGAGGTAGACGTTATAGCAGCACATGCTTTTATTGCGTGGGTAGTCGGGGGCTTTCAACGGGGCTCGCTACCTGCGCTGAAGGACCCGCCGCCTACCCGAGCTATGTCCGCGATGGCTTGTCATGCCAGTGGCCTTTCATATAGATAATTGGCGTGCTACGCGGCGAATCCGCATGCACGGTGTCGGTTGTAACAAAGGAAATGTAAGCACGGAATGTATTGAGTTGTGTAATGCGTGCGCGGTATGCACATAAGGTATTATAAGCCTACGATTCGGCTATACGTAAGGACACGTGCTTCGGTACGAGATATGGCGTCGTACTTGAGTTCTCAACACCGGTTCCACAAGTTTGGTTAGTCGTTGCGCGTTAAGTCGAGAAGGGCCGTAAGGTGAGTTTGGATAAGTCAGGTTACGCTACGAGGCACGGCCTCGATGTTTGAGGCACGGGCAAGTATTGACACGACCTAGTCGTTACGTCCAAGAGTATGGTACGAAAGACAAGTATGAGTCGGTACGTTGACAATGCAAGCACGAGAAAGGTCTAGAGGCAAAGTATGGGTACGTTATTAGTGCAAGGCACAAAGATGGTCTAAAGATACTAAGTAGGCCGAGCGTCGGTCCTAAAATCGATCCTAAGACAAGACTAGAAAGACAATCGTAAAGGGGCTGGTATTGCACAAAGTAAAATAAACGTGTCGGTTTTGTATGGGTGGGCGATGTCACGCCCCGATCCCGGAGGATCGAAACTAGCCACTGGGCGTGATGCCGTACAAGTCTAGATTGCACTTGGACAAGGCAAACCATTACAGTTCCTGGTAATTCTCAGAAAATATCGACTACGCAGCGAAACCAAGCAGATAAATTGAAGTCACACAAGATATTAAAGAATGTATCTCTTTATTGATAATCAAATGGATTACAAGACTTGCAGCGGAATACAAAGTTTACAATTGATTACAAGACTCTTTAAATAGCCAACTGAATGTATACACTTGCCCTTTAGGCTACAAATGAATATACCGACTTCTTTACAATGACTTGCCAATTAGGCTACAATCTCACTGGTACATCTGAGTTCCACTGTTCCATACATTATGTCCCGTATAGCAGAAGACATCATCTTGAAAGAAGAGCTTCTGCATACCCATCCGATTCATCGATGCCAAGCACTGATTCACAGGATTTCCTCCAAGCAAATACCTGTAATATTGCCCACAACGTGGGTCAGTACATCATCAATGTACTGGCGAGCGGTGCTGGCCCAACTCACCTAAGAAGACAACACTAAGTAATCATGTTACAGAACATTATTAACAGTGGTCTTTCTTGTTGCCTTAGGGTTAATTTCATGTTATAGCCGACAAGAAGTAAAGCATACAAATCTCATAGCCAACATAATTTAAAGTATATTGTTATCACCCTTTGGTGATTCTTACCCACGGTCGTGTAGCCATCCCTGTACATTTATAATACTTACTCTGCCTGCACAAGACATTGTTAGAAACAATATCATGATTCAATATGAATATCACCGTTCAAGTGATTCTTACCAACAACCGACATCCTTCCCTGTATTTGAGTAATAACTTACTCTGCCTGTATAAGACATCATTAGCACCTGACCTATCTATATGAAGGTCACTGGCGACACGCCATCCTGGACCGTCTTACAGGTATACAGCGCCCTTGCCAGTGCAGGTAGCTAGCCCCACTGCAAGTCCTGTATACCGTGCTACTACTTCAGCACTGCCACTACTTCGGCATTGGTTTCCCCTAGGACGAACCGGGTTCCATGGCCCAGAAATACCGTTCGAGAAACCACCTTGTCGACAAGTTGTCCATGACCATGCAACTATATGCAACTTATCTAAGAAGAAAACATATAATGCATGTTAAGGAAAACTAAGCAAAACCATCATTCTCATTCGTATTGCCATCTTGCCATCTAGCCATCTTGCCTTGAGCCAATGCTCACATTATCATCTGCCCAATCCAGGGTCTTGGCGTAATCAATATTCTACATCGGCGACAGGATAATAGAATGTTGTTACCCAAATCCTTTTGCCACATCTTTGATACTAAACATTTTTTCAACCAAACTCAATGTACTTACCGCCCAATTCCTGGGACTTAGCATATGTTTAGCATACATTCATTCGGACATAATTCAAGCATACTCACTGTCCAGTTCTTGGGTCTTAACATCTGTTTTGCCCTCTATTCATTGAGCCAAAGCTCGATATACTCACTGCCCAAGTATTTGGGACTTTGCCTTCACCTGTCATGTAATTCTTCGTAACAGCGTACAAGCATACAATTCATTTAGCCACAACAGTTTACGTTCATGTGATTATTATCTTTCATTATCTTTCCAAATTCCATGCAAGGTGTTATTGAACAAACTCAACTAGAAACATAACATACTCATCTTTATTTTAAGCGTGAAGCTAAAGGATCTTTGAAGGGTTCAACACTACTCACATTCACAGAACGATTCCCGCCACGATCACATAGACTTCCAAGCGATTCTTCATATAATCCCAAGTCCAATAAGGCTTCATCGAACCAACCATCCATCATAAGGCATCTTGCGGGTCGGGGCACTACAATATATACCACCCAGAAAAAGTTTCGTCCTCGAAACTTAAAACAAAACTCATCCTCAAAACTTCAACCGACTTTTCATGAAACTTCTCAACGATCAACTTGCACCATTTAATATTTCTCCGCAATCTCTCGATTGATTCAAGTAAATACACCGTCTCGACATAGCATCTCAATTGATTCAAAATAGTTTACCATCTTTGATCTTTCCTCCGACACTCGTGCAAATCTTTTAGCACATGATAATCTTCCCCGTGGCTTCGTTTGAATTCAGCATACCACTTAGTTGGAGTCATGCACATATTTTAGGCGTCCCCGAAATACATACACTTCAGCCAAGTTTAGCGATAGAGAAAACGAACGGGCTACGGTATAACTTCTCTTCCGAACATCAATAATTCTTCTTGAGCATCTCGTATAATCCCACTTTATTTATTCAATATCCAAACCAACTAATAACATAATAGATGTTACCAATTTCAACTCGAGAAATTTTCTACAATCGATCCCAACATTTTCCAAAGTATTCAGACTTAGATGTATCAAGTATTCCTTTCAAGTTCATTGTCATCCATGCCACCAAAGTTGATAACTCCTATTGCCACCTTTCATTTTAATATCCCAATTCTCATTGATCAAATCTTGTACTCATCATCGTTCGCATCCATACACTTTGTTTGCAACTTATAAATTTCTCGATCATGATTCATCCATCAAATTGTACCATCATCCCACTCTAGTAACATTTCTCATTGTACTCAAATATTTCTTCGTATTGATCAAGCCAACATATTATCCTCTCGCATAGGCAACATCATATTCCAGCAACATTAATTCTGAGGGTCATTCATATTCACATTCGCCGATCTCGGCTACATGCACTGTCCAATTCCGTCATTACACTTATCCTCAATCTTGATCCGGTCAATAAAATTATTCCAACTATCTCAAAGCACTACCAACAATTTTTGCAGCTCACTATCAATCAACCAATCCAACCAGTTCTAACAATTTCCAATATTTCAACCAAGGCAACTCAATTTCCGAAACCAACATGATCCGTCATTCTATCCAACATTAAAACATCAAAATTTCCCAAATATCCATTCTATTCCGAAGCCTACCTTCCAACACATCTTACTCATTCTGACTAAACTCACGCAACATTAATAGGGACATCCTATGGTTTTCCAACAGTCAACTTAGCATACAATCAAGTCTCTACGGTCAGCTAATCTAAGCTAAACCAGACATTCAACTAACCCATATGAGATGAGTAGCTATCAGGGACATACTTATCTCTTATCTTAAAGGCAACCAATTCTCAACATAGGGCAACTCTATGGTCTGACCAACTTAGGGACATGGGACGCCACCCCAATCTTATGAACTTATACCCAACACGGACAACTGAAGAACATAGCCAACCAATCTGAGACTTAAGCAAGCAACCAACAATCTAGGCAACAAGCCGACACTCTAGGCAACCAGCCAACAATCTAGGGTCAAGTCTTTCTACCCGTACTCATACTCGAGTCATACCCAACGAAGTCTCATTCTAGACTTACCCGCAACCGACCAAATCTATCCGACAATTCTATCCAACAATTCTATCCCACAATTCTATAGGTCAATCTCGAAGCTATCATATAAAACTCCTCAATAGAATATTCAACTTTCAATTTCCATTTGCATAGACATAGGATCTGTTCGATCCAACTTGTATCCTCATATCGTACTCAAATTGTCTATTCAATCGGGTCAACTATTTTGAGTCATCATCCGACATTGCTATCTCAATAGTTTATCACTTATGATCTCTTTCCTACGGTCTCTTTGTGACATATTCGTTTTCTACATTTTTAGATCATCGATACGGTCTGTACTCTCTTATCCAACAAAATAAGGCAACTACACAATCATATTTCTTTCGAGGCATCATTTATAAATTTTCTAGCACCAACACGGTCATCTCTTAGCAATTCACGTTAACCACCAATATTAGTTTTGCATCACCTCCTTGTGATCTCATAAGAAGATTTACTATTCATGCACCAATCCAAATCTCTATAGCACCAATCATCTAGCATTCGCATATCGGTCATCTTAGTGGACATAACATAACTCATTAGCTAAGTCACAATCCAACAATTCTATATTCTACCAAAACTTGCTATTCATGCGACGACAACATCCACCAACAGGGTCTATTACATATCGCTGCACCTCGATACTTATTTGTATTCCAGCTATTCGACTCTCGTAAGGAGCATCTATTCTTTCATGCATCAAGGGACAAGTACCCATTCTCTATGCCTCAAAATAGCCAAGGGTCATAACTTTGTTAATTCGGGACACATCAATTTCTCTCAAGCCCAACTGCACATCGTGCTAAGATCATCTATTCCTTAAGCCCATTTTCTACCTTTTCGGTCGTCGATGCAACTCTTTGCATCTTCTAAATCATTCGCAACATCCTGATAAGCGTCTAACATCACCATCAATTCTGTCGATATCCAACATACAATTTATTTTATTCAATTCCAACATCGTTCAATATTCGGTCCATAGTTGTTCTCGCAAAATCTTTCGATAGCAACACCACACTATCATTACTAAGCCTACAATCCTTTTTACCCAACTGATCCAAGTCTTCGCCTGAATCTGAAATTTTGTTTTCTTCCCAACCAAGGCATCATTTTATATTCTCAATCTCTTATTACCCAACTTATTGCTAACTGACAAGGTCTAGCGATGGTTCACCCGAACACATCAAAATCTCACAATGGTCATCCAACTTAACAATCAAGGAACACGCCTAGCCAACATGTATCAATCGTAAGCTCAGCTACGATTCGATACCACCCACTATCTTATAGGTAAGGCAATCACAAAATCATAGACACATCAAGGGTCAAGGGACATCTTATCACTACGAGGGTATACACAATATACCACTCAGAGCTCAAGCCATTCCCAACACAATATTTCCTCGCATCAGACCAACGTCCAATATGGACAATCCATCCTGCAGTGGTTATGCTGACCACAAATATCAACTCAAGATTCTGTCGATTCCCATTCACTGAAATCTATGCAAATTCTGTTCCAACATGCCATGCCATCACCCATTGTCGATTGCTGTATAACAATTGATTCAAAGAATCCCACACATAAGACATCCAGCATACATCACAAACTTACGCATCGCATCATTGTTATTCTTTTTGGTATCTTTTAGAAATTCAACAAAGCACACATATCACAGCCCACATATTTAGACTTATTGTATGGAACACCCAGTGAGAGGTTAGAATGATCAACGGACTTTCAGTCAAGGGTACAACATAGAATAGTTTGGAAGCAACACAGAACAATCGCAGAAGCACTACGAATCATCATAGAGGCAACTTTGATTTCATCGCGGAAGCAACTTTGAGTATTCGCGGAAGCAACTTTGATTCACCGCGGAAGCAACTTTTGAATAATCGCGGAAGCAATCTTTGAATCATCGCAGAAGCAGCTTAGAATCATCTTAGTAGCAACGTTCATTCGAAACAAATCGAATAGGAATCCAAGGACGTAAAGCCGTGCTCTGATACCATTATGTCACGCCCCGATCCCGGAGGATCGAAACTAGCCACTGGGCGTGATGCCGTACAAGTCTAGATTGCACTTGTACAAGGCAAACCATTACAGTTCCTGGTAATTCTCAGAAAATATCGACTACGCAGCGGAACCAAGCAGATAAATTGAAGTCACACAAGATATTAAAGAATGTATCTCTTTATTGATAATCAAATGGATTACAAGACTTGCAGCGGAATACAAAGTTTACAATTGATTACAAGACTCTTTGAATAGCCAACTGAATGTATACACTTGCCCTTTAGGCTACAAATGAATATACCGACTTTTTTACAATGACTTGCCAATTAGGCTACAATCTCACTGGTACATCTGAGTTCCACTGTTCCATACATTATATCCCGTATAGCAGAAGACATCATCTTGAAAGAAGAGCTTCTGCACACCCATCCGATTCATCGATGCCAAGCACTGATTCACAGGATTTCCTCCAAGCAAATACCTGTAATATTGCCCACAACGTGGGTCAGTACATCATCAATGTACTGGCGAGCGGTGCTGGCCCAACTCACCTAAGAAGACAACACTAAGTAATCATGTTACAGAACATTATTAACAGTGGTCTTTCTTGTTGCCTTAGGGTTAATTTCATGTTATAGCCGACAAGAAGTAAAGCATGCAAATCTCATAGCCAACATAATTTAAAGTATACTGTTATCACCCTTTGGTGATTCTTACCCACGGTCGTGTAGCCATCCCTGTACATTTATAATACTTACTCTGCCTGCACAAGACATTGTTAGAAACAATATCATGATTCAATATGAATATCACCGTTCAGGTGATTCTTACCAACAGCCGACATCCTTCCCTGTATTTGAGTAATAACTTACTCTGCCTGCATAAGACATCATTAGCACCTGACCTATCTATATGAAGGTCACTGGCGACACGCCATCCTGGACCGTCTTACAGGTATACAGCGCCCTTGCCAGTGCAGGTAGCTAGCCCCACTGCAAGTCCTGTATACCGTGCTACTACTTCAGCACTGCCACTACTTCGGCATTGGTTTCCCCTAGGACGAACCGAGTTCCATGGCCCAGGAATACCGTTCGAGAAACCACCTTGTCGACAAGTTGTCCATGACCATGCAACTATATGCAACTTATCTAAGAAGAAAACATATAATGCATGATAAGGAAAACTAAGCAAAACCATCATTCTCATTCGTATTGCCATCTTGCCATCTAGCCATCTTGCCTTGAGCCAATGCTCACATTATCATCTGCCCAATCCAGGGTCTTGGCGTAATCAACATTCTACATCGGCGACAGGATAATAGAATGTTGTTACCCAAATCCTTTTGCCACATCTTTGATACTAAACATCTTTCCAACCAAACTCAATGTACTTACCGCCCAATTCCTGGGACTTAGCATATGTTTAGCATACATTCATTCGGACATAATTCAAGCATACTCACTGCCCAGTTCTTGGGTCTTAACATCTGTTTTGCCCTCTATTGATTGAGCCAAAGCTCGATATACTCACTGCCCAAGTATTTGGGACTTTGCCTTCACCTGTCATGTAATTCTTCACAACAGCGTACAAGCATACAATTCATTTAGCCACAACAGTTTACGTTCATGTGATTATTATCTTTCATTATTTTTCCAAATTCCATGCAAGGTGTTATTGAACAAACTCAACTAGAAACATAGCATACTCATCCTTATTTTAAGCGTGAAGCTAAAGGATCTTTGAAGGGTTCAACACTACTCATATTCATAGAACGATTCCCGCCACGATCACATAGACTTCCAAGCGATTCTTCATATAATCCCAAGTCCAATAAGGCTTCATCGAACCAACCATCCATCATAAGGCATCTTGCGGGTCGGGGCACTACAGGCGAGGAGCTCACTCCACCAGTACAGTTGAGTACTGACACCCACACAGTATTTATGTGCAGGCACAGGTAGAAGCTCGTAGTGCGGGGCTCGCTTGGATACGTCGAGGCACGGAGTTCCTTGGCGATTCGAAGCGTGCGGCCACGTGAAGACAGACTTATACGGGACATAATGTATGGACATCGCCTTTCGAAGCTTCCGCTAGATTCAAGTATTGTATCGAGAGATGAGAGAGAGCAGAGTGACTTGTAAAGTGAGAAGAGTGAGCTTTGAGTGATTGTAAACTTGGCCTTGTGCCCCCAATGTAACCGTTGTTTCAATATCAATAAAGAGCTTCTTTTGAATGACTTGTGTTCATGTATTTTGTTCTTAATTTCCGCTGCGTGTTCAATGTCTCTGCTTGGGACTTCTCTGCGACGACCCCGTCGCCGCTGCTGTAATCGGCCGTTATGGAACCCGCCTTACACGAGCGCAATCTAGGCTCGTACGACATCACGCCTTAGCGAGGACGATCGCTCATACGGGAGCGGGGCGTGACATAATGGTATCAGAGCATGGCTTTACGTCCTTGGACTATCGATTGAATTCTTTAACTCTGATGTTTCCGCGAACTCTGAATGTTGCTTCTGCAAAGTCGTCATCGTTGGTGCGCTCTCTCTCAAATGTCCCACGGGATGTCTATACAATAAGTCTAATATTTTCAAAAGCTCGTACAAGCGTTCCATCAAACGCATCGGTAGGCCATTGCCGGATACGTTGGTAGGCCTTTGGGCCGAACGGTGCCGACCTTGAGTTGATAGAAGACACGTGCTAAAAGTTAGCAAACGTATTGCGTGCTTGAACGACCTTATGCTAACAATAGCGAACGAGCACACGAGACCGAGTATAGTCCGAACGGGATGATTATGCACACAGCCTTTGGCTAAATTATGCCGATTGTCGTGCACCTCGACCTTTTGGTGCAAACGAGTCGCGAGCAATATTAAGTATCGCTCGGTCGGGAACGGGGATACACTTAGATGGTATATCGATAGAAGCGCTATTGGACTAACGCTTAGGCGTACACGAAAGATTATTTTGGATTTTGAGGAATAGTACGAACGACTTAGTGCGTCGATGCGACGTGAACGATTACGCTAGGAATTCGTCGAACGAATCCGAAACATGCTTAGCAAATAACGCGAACATGATTTAGACTAGATTGGATGACTCGAATCCCGAGTGGTGTATGGTCCGTCTTGGAAATCATTCGGGCAAAAGATTGAGGATTGCACGAGTATGAAACGCAAAAACGATTGAGTAGGTGAAATCGAATCGAAGGAATTGATACAGATAGTATACGAAAAGTTAGCACGACAGGTAGATAGTGTGCACGAAAGGTTTGACCTTGAAGTTACGCAAACGACTCTGAGGATTGAAATCGATCTGCTCGATGGTTTGAGTTGCAGGGAATAATGCGAATTGAGGAAATACGTAGTCGATGACTTAAGATAGACGGATGAACGATACGTGATTTCGGATTTGAACGAATTGATCTTGTAAACGATTCGAGGGATAATGATCGAACTTGAAATTGAATGTCGAGGAGATTATCCAGTCGGACGATAGCATCATTCGCACGACTCAAAATTCGTTGCAAAGGAAGATCGTCAGGTTACGCATATTATCGATGGTATTGAGGCGCATCAAAGATCGATATGCGATAACTCGGGGGTACTCTGACACGGTGAATGACGATCGTACAAGTGTTATCGTTCTGATGGATGCAATACTTAGGATCTTGATTTAGGCGAATGTTGGGTGAAAGAAATCGTGTTTTGATGGTTGCGTTGATAGCCACAACGTCGACGGTCTTGTCTTGCGCGAGCGCGACTCTAGCCTCGCACATGCGTTGCGTCGTATTCGGGGCGATCATTCCGCGTGAGCGCTGACATGGTGATTCATGTCGCGGGAATGATCGAACTTGGAAAATCAGGACGCGGCAACTTTGATTGTCTTGACTTGTTGGCTTGATACGAAGGAGAACTCGAGAATGTTAGGTCTTGCGATTGGTAATTAAATGAAACTTGAGGATTGAGTAGGTCCAATCCGCGCATCGAGAACGAACTAGTCTAGACACAAACAAGAGTTACGTCCCGATGAGAATGATTATCTCGCGGGAGCGTGCATGGTGATTCGTGCCCACCGTAGATAATCTGACTCGCGTGAGATCGGGGCACAACGTATTGTTAAGTCAGATGACATTGTGATCGATTTTGTGAATTGGAATAGATGATTCAGAAATGTGAAATATGAATTACGGTTTAGAGATGAATTGTGTCATAGCGTGCTTGATTTGAGAATGAATGATAGGCGGATTATGTAAACGTGTTCGAGGAGATAGATTATACGAGATGGCTTGATGAACGAGTAATATCGATACGTCAAGGAATCGGTTAAGACGTGAATTATCGTAGGATGGCCTTACTGAACGACTCGGACCCCGTGCGACGAATATTGGGATGTGCGTAGGAAATCGATGCTCGATGTTTAGAAATCGGAGTGATGCGAGATTGGGTAGAAAACCCCGTACCATCGATTTGGTTTGACCTTAGGATGGGGTCAGTGTTGATATCGTTGTTTGGGAACTATGATTCCAGTGCTGACGAAAGACATAGCCTATTGGTTCGGAAGACGTCCGAGTGCGAAACGATAGGAATTATGGAGGCACCACTCGCGAGTCTCGGCTGACATGCACGTATATCAGGGACGCCCGAATATGTGCACGATCCGACTCGAGTGGTGATGGCGGATTCTCTATCACAAGACTTGGCTGAAATGTATGTATTTTGGGGACGCCTAGAATATGTGCACGATCCAACTAAGTGATACGTTGAATCAAGTGAGACTTGAGGAACGGGAAAGTGTTGTGGATTTTGAAATCGTAAGTTTTGAAGAAATGTTGACGGTAACGCGATCATTGAATTGAGATGAGTTCGAATGTTGGTTGATCGATTGGTGTGCCTTACGACTAAGTTAGCGATTAGTGCGAGCGTGGCTCGGAATCGAAGAAACGCGTAGGCGGAGAGTGTACGATTAAGTCTTGGCCATAGAAATGGTAGGATGGTTTGCCTTCAGGAAAGTCTCGAGGACGAGACTTGTTCTGAGTGGTGTATGTTGTAGTGTCCCGTCCCGCAAAGTCAATCGGAGGAATCGAAACGCCGACGGCGTTCGGACTTGGCCTTACAACGGCGACTCGAAGACACTGCTCAGGTGGGGTAGTTTCGGTGAACTTGCTTCATCTCAGCCTTCACTTAATAATTCGTCTGTTTTTAACTTGCACAAGTAGGCTAATATAAAAGCTACGAACGCACATAGCTAAGGGAATAATCTCGACCCGTCGGAATGTCTTAGAACATGGAAAATGGTCCCACGGTCTCAATAGAAGTCGGCTCAGCGTGCTTTTAAATGACACTCGGTCCTTCGTCCCGTGGCTTGGGAGAAGAAAAGTTGGTATTCGACACAAACTATGAACTTGCCTACGTCATAGGCGTCGCCCGCATAAATGCTCGATAAAGCATGCACGTTTCCACTGCGCAAGGCTTGGCATAGCCTTGACTCGTCCCTCGGGTTAAGTTGTAGGCTTGAGTAACTTAGGTAAAGGCCGATCGACCTAAGTCATTCCAAGTGCCGTCCCGTTCTTTCTGCGGTTGTCAAGTTAAATAGTCCCACGATCTCAAGGGCCGTCATATAACGTATGACTTGGATGATAGCGTCACGTAAGACAGAAGTCAGTTAAAGGCACGAGCCACGGTTGGCACGATGTAAAGTTAGCCACGGTCCATGGCACTTAAGGAACACATTTTGTTCAAATTAAGTTGGAAGGCTATGTAGTAGTCGTTCTCTCGAGTTCAAAGAAGTTCGAGGCGGTTCCTCGGTTGGGAGTCTCGCGTTCCTATCCACGTTAAGTATTCGAGGCGGTCCTTCGGTTGGGAGTCTCGCGTTCCTATCCACGTTAAGTATTCGAGGCGGTCCCTCGGTTGGGAGTCTCGCGTTCCCATCCACGTTAAGAAGTTCGAGGCGGTCCCTCGGTTGGGAGTCTCGCGGTCCCGAGGCACGTTATGCCAAGTGTAATTCAGAGCACGAGTTGCTAAGTATAGTTCCGGTCGTACCAACAAGTAGGCCATGCATTTACGTGAGTCTAGATGTCTCGTAGGTGCGTGGTCATTGGACACCTTGTCGACAAGGATTTCTGCCTAGACTGGTTATACGTCGGGGCACCGGGCCCAGTCGTCCTAGGAGGTAGACGTTATAGCAGCGCATGCTTTTATTGCGTGGGTAGTCGGGGGCTTTCAACGGGGCTCGCTACCTGCGCTGAAGGACCCGCCGCCTACCCGAGCTATGTCCGCGATGGCTTATCATGCCGGTGGCCTTTCATATAGATAATTGGCGTGCTACGCGACGAATTCGCATGCACGGTGTCGGTTGTAACAAAGGAAATGTAAGCACGGAATGTATTGAGTTGTGTAATGCGTGCGCGGTATGCACATAAGGTATTATAAGCCTACGATTCGGCTATACGTAAGGACACGTGCTTCGGCACGAGATATGGCGTCGTACTTGAGTTTTCAACACCGGTTCCACAAGTTTGGTTAGTCGTTGTGCGTTACGTCGAGAAGGGCCGTAAGGTGAGTTTGGATAAGTCAGGTTATGCTACGAGGCACGGCCTCGATGTTTGAGGCACGGGCAAGTATTGACACGACCTAGTCGTTACGTCCAAGAGTATGGTACGAAAGACAAGTATGAGTCGGTACGTTGACAATGCAAGCACGAGAAAGGTCTAGAGGCAAAGTATGGGTACGTTATTAGTGCAAGACACAAAGATGGTCTAAAGACACTAAGTAGGCCGAGCGTCGGTCCTAAAATCGATCCTAAGGCAAGACTAGAAAGACAATCGTAAAGGGGCTTGTATTGCACAAAGTAAAATAAACGTGTCGGTTTTGTATGGGTGGGCGAGGAGCTCACTCCACCAGTACAGTTGAGTACTGACACCCACACAGTGTTTATGTGCAGGCACAGGTAGAAGCTCGTAGTGCAGGGCTCGCTTGGATGCGTCGAGGCACGGAGTTCCTTGGCGATTCGAAGCGTGCGGCCGCGTGAAGACAGACTTATACGGGACATAATGTATGGACATCGCCTTCCGAAGCTTCCGCTGGATTCAAGTATTGTATCGAGAGATGAGAGAGAGCAGAATGACTTGTAAAGTGAGAAGAGTGAGCTTTGAGTGATTGTAAACTTGGCCTTGTGCCCCCAATGTAACCGTTGTTTCAATATCAATAAAGAGCTTCTTTTGAATGACTTGTGTTCATGTGTTTTGTTCTTAATTTCTGCTGCATGTTCAATGTCTCTGCTTGGGACTTCTCTGCGACGATCCCGTCGCCGCCGCTGTAATCGGCCGTTATGGAACCCGTCTTACACGAGCGCAATCTAGGCTCGTGCGGCATCACGCCTTAGCGAGGACGATCACTCATACGGGAGCGGGACGTGACAGCTACAGCATTGCAGCTTGGGCAGGCTCAACCAGTTCCTCAAGAACCAAGAAGGACTAAAAAACTATCAAATGCTATAGCCGATGATGATTTTACCACCTTGGAAAAGAAGAAAATAGCCGATGCTACAACAAGTAAGAATGTAGCTGCTGGTGGGAAAAGAAAAGCTCCTTCCAGTCCCGAGAAGGTACAAAAAAAGAAAAAGATAGCAGTAACTGAAGATCTTGAAGAAGAATCTGCTGAAACAGCCAAGCTAGTGGCAGAGGGAAAAATTCTGATGCAATGTCCAAAACTCAGACTTTGGAAGCAAGCAGACAATGAGCTGAAGGATCTATACAGGAGCATCGTATACCCAAGAAGGATGTCTCCAACGTAAGTATTCTAAACTTGAACCAATTTTTGCCTATTGGAGTGACTTTTTTCAGTTATATCATTAGACTATATTATTAACATAATCGAAACTAAATTTATGTGCAGTGAAAATGTATACGAATACTTTCCAACTGCTCCAGAAGAGTGTAAAATAAGAAGAAGAAACAATGATGTTACATTGTTGTTAAATGCTAAAGAACTACAAGACATATTAAATGAGGAAGAAATAGAGGATAGTGTAATGAACTTGATGATAAAGATTATGAATGAAATACAAGCCGAGACGAGACGTACCATTCGTTCAAGCTCGCAGGGTGCAGAATGTAAATGGTCTGCAATCATGATGCCCCATTCATTGGTAAGAATCAAAACTGAAAAATAAATATTAATGTGTACACTTACTACTAGGGTTGTAAAAAACTAACTCATGATATTATTAATTTTTTTTGTTTTCTGGAAAACAGCGTACCGCTGAATTTGTCGATGTAGACAAACCAGCAGATGGAGCCATTTACAATTTCAAAGTTGATATAGAAGATTTTATCATGGAGTTGGAGGATGACATCGAATGGCTATTCGTGTCACTCTTCCGTGAAGAAAATAAACACTATACACTGCTGTCATTCAACTTCAGCTCCTACGTTTGGACACATTACAACTCCTTGCGTAAAAACACGGGCACTAAGGGAATCAAAGATGCAGAATATATGAAGAGTAAAATCGAGCCGATTGTAATAAAGAAAATTGTATTGATGAGGGAGAAAAGCCCAGCAATTCAGGAATATGAAAGAATAGAGCTCAAGATTTGTAAAGAATGCCCACAGCAACTATCATCCAGCTGCCTGCTGTACGTTGTATATTATATGGATAGCTTGTCGAAAGCTCCCTTTGATTTCCAAAAGAAAACAAACAGAGTAGTTCACAATATTATTGTAAAGAGAAGGTTAACTTTGGCTAAGCTTTTGCTTAAAAGTGAGTGTGCAATTCCTTTTGTATCATAAAAGAAATGACAATGTAAACAACAATATAAATTGGATGAGAAATTCCTTATATATATTCTGTTTGTCAGGTTTCTTTTGTAATGTATTCGTTGTCCTTTGTAATGAAACTCAATTTTTCGACTAATTTACATTGTTCTATATGTAAATCTGTTTTGTTAAAGTTCTGTTGTTTGATTCTGTGTTAAAACAAACGGAGAATATCATTCTCCGTGTTAAAATACACGGAGAATGTCATTCTCCGTGTAAATACACAGCTAGAATGTCATTTTCTGTGTATTTGACCTAGAAATGACTATTCTCCGTGTATTTTAATACGGAGAATGTTGTTCTCCGTGTTAAAATACACGGAGAATGATCATTCTCCGTGTTAAAATACACGGAGAATGTCATTTTCTTTGTATTTTGATGTAGAAATGATCATTCTCCGTGTAGCTAACACGAAGAATGTCATTCTCCGTGTTAAAATACACGGAGAATGACATATTCTGTGTATTTTGACCTAGAAATGACCATTCTTCGTGTTTCTAACACGGAGAATGTTATTCTCCGTGTTAAAATACACATAAAATATCATTCTCCGTGTACTTTAATACGGAGAATATCATTCTCCGTGTATTTTAACACGGAGAATGACATTTTCTGTGTATTTTGACCTAGAAATGGCCATTCTTCGTGCATCTAACACGGAGAATGATCATTCTTCGTGTTAAAATATACAGAGAATGACATTTTCTGTATATTTTGACCTAGAAATGGCCATTCTCCGTGTATCTAACACGAAAAATTTCATTCTCCGTGTTAAAATACACGGAGAATGACATTTTCTGTGTATTTTGACATAGAAATGACCATTCTCCGTGTTTCTAACACGGAGAATGTTATTCTCCGTGTTAAAATACACGGAGAATGCACGGAGAATATCATTCTCCGTGTTAAAATACACGAAGAATGTCAGATTTAAAGCCGCTTTTTGGGGCAGGATCCCAAGAGTTGGTTTTTAAATACTAAGATTGCCTCGATGCCCGGAGAGTCGGTTTTGTTTCCTTACGCTGCACACGGATCGATGCGTCGGCCTATGTGCTCCCCCTCCTGCCTATAAATAGAAGCGTATTTGGACGAAGAGGCTTCTTTACTCTCTCCTGTCTTCGACTTTTCTTGCCCTAGCTTTCTGTCTTCGTCTTCCTTCTCCGATCTCCAGAAAACAATGGCTCCCAAGTCTTCTAAGGCTACGGCGAAGGCTGCGACGAAGGGCAAGAAAGCAGCTTCGTCTTCGACTGTCGCGCCCTCCGTTCATTCTGACGCCCACCCTACCATCAAGGGTAAGCACTATGTAGAAGATCGAACACTTCAATCCCTAAAATAATGGCTCTGTTGCATGTTTTTATGCACAAGCCTTCTTCCCAACATTCAATGCGTTCTTCGTCTTTATGAAGTCGCATATGTTGTATGGGCCGCATGAACTTCTCATATCCGAGCCGCATAGAGACTCGTCTTCAACAGATCCGCATGAACTCTGTTAAATATTTTCTGGCCATCTCCTAACTTTGTTTCTTTTATCTTTGGTTCTTGCAGCATCTCTGCTGGAGGCTGGGATCATTGTAAAAGAGGAGCTGCTGCCTCCTTTCATCAAACAAGAGTCATCACTCGTTAAGGAGGAGGTGATACCAAAGGAAGAGCTGGCGCCTGTAGGGGAGGAAAACACTCTCGATATCGGAGTCGCTGAAAAGGAGGAGCCCCAATCTGAAGGTGGTAGTATTGAGAATTCTGACTCTCCTGCTCTGGACGAGGATCTTTCTCAATTAGATCCTTCATATGCAAGGTGGTTGAGGGAATGGTATATGCGCCCCCGCAACTAGGATTCGTGGGCTCCCGTAAATGTCCGTCTTTCGTCTTTGATATTTCTGCCTGTCATTAGCTGTAGTTTGTGTCTCGTTTTTCTTTCCTTCTTCCCAGATCCTGTAGTACTTTTTATTTTCAAATAAAAGAGTATGTTTTATTTTACCCTTCATTTGTGTTGCTTGTGGTATTGTGGTGGTGTTTGTCCCGCTGGGGGACTGTTTGTGGACCTGTTACCCTTGGCATACCTGGGTTTTAGGTATGGATAACAAGTTTGATGGGAATACCTAGAATGATTCCATAGTAAGGTGGTCATGGATGTTCCTGGTATCGGGAGAAAGAATGCCATGGAGCAGCTGGACTCCCGGGGCATGATGAGAAATGATGGGAAAGAATGCCATGGAGAATGGTCATTCAATGCATTATAAAATCAGAGAGTATAACGGATAATAAGTTCTTATGCTGTTAATATATATGTGAAACATCAGATATGCAGAGTTCAAACTATTACCATTGATATCAAAAAAATGTAAGATATGTATTCAAAAAACAATTATATAAAAGAAGGAATATACATGTATGTATTAACGAGGGGGCGTTGCCCCCTCGACCACAGTAGCAGCACGTGGAGGCAGTGGACAAGTGGTGCGATTGTGATTGCATAATTCAAAACAATTCTGGCACCTTATCTTTCTCTTCTCTTTTTCCATATTCTCATATTTGCCCTTATAACGGTCCGCCTTTGGTCGTCCAGGACCACGTTTCGGAACAGGGGGTAGAACAACATCAGTGGGATTATTTTCAAACTGTTTTTCAGAATCTGGAACTGGACGAATAGCACATGAATATAACTTTCGGTAATAATCTGATGTCCAATACTGCTCCACAAAGTCGTAAACAGATTTATCTGAACCAACTCTGATGCATTATATTGCATGGCTGCATGGGAATCCATATACCTTCCATCTACGACAACTACAATGACAATCAAGAAGATTCACCATGTGGGAGAAAGTATCTGCGATCACCTCAAATTCAAAATCACCAGACCGATATACCCTATAACACATGCCATCATCTGTAAGCTGCTTCAGCATATCCTCGGCGTATGGAGTCAATTTGCTATTCAAACCAATTGTATCCTTATGGCGATCCGAAATCATCTTCATCATCTTCACACGGATGACATTTACAATTGCTGATATAGGCAATTTCTTCTCAGCCTTTATCCATGCATTGAATGACTCTGCACAACTAGAAACGACCTCACCGTATCTACATCCCGGGAAGAATGCATTTGACCAGTGTTCAGGTTTTTGTTTATTCATCCAATTCACAATATGACCACAATTCAGATCATAAATCTTCTTGATTGCTTGTCTATACCCACCTTTATACAGAAAAATAAATAATTAATAAAGAATTAGGTCAATTCACAAAATTATGAAAAATAAGTGCATTCTCCGTGTTTAAAATAAGGATAATAGTCATTCTCCGTTCAAAGCTAACGGAGAATGATATTCTTCGTTCTATGCAAGACGGATAATGACCATTCTCCGTGTGATGGAAACGAAGAATGAACATTATCCGTACTATGCAAGACGGATAATACCATTCTCCGTTCAAAGCTAACGGAGAATGATATTCTCCGTTCTATGCAAGATGGATAATGACCATTCTCCGTGTGATGGAAACGGAGAATGAACATTATCCGTACTATGCAAGACGGATAATACCATTCTCCGTTCAAAGCTAACGGAGAATAATATTCTCCGTTCTATGCAAGACGGAGAATGGTCATTCTCCGTGTGATGGAAACGGAGAATGAACATTATCCGTACTATGTAAGACAGAAAATAGTCATTCTCCGTTCAAAGCTAACGGAGAATGATATTCTCCGTTCTATGCAAGACGGATAATGACCATTCTCCGTGTGATAGAAACGGAGAATGAACATTATCCGTACTATGCAAGACGGATAATACCATTCTCCGTTCAAAGCTAACGGAGAATGATATTCTTCGTTCTATGCAGGACGGAGAATGGTCATTCTCCGTGTAATACGTACGGAGAATGACTATTCTCCGTCTTACTGACACGGAGAATGGTCATTCTCCTTGTTAAATTAATGGTAAATGCATAAAAAATGTGCATATATCTTTCTCATTAACACACCTGGAGTTAGAGCATATACTGCTTGCCTCCAAGCTTCAAGTACATGCGGATACACTCTTTCATTTCCTTTCTCTTTCAACGGTATGTTATTCTTCATGTGATAATAGCAATAGCTATGGTAATCATTAGGAAACACTTTAGGGACTTCAGAAACTAGACCGGTGCCTTGATCCGAAAGAAAAATAATACGTCTACTACATCCAACAACATTCTTTAGATTTCTAAGAAACCATTCCCAATTGTCGCCATCTTCGTCTGAGACTATACCGTATGCAAGAGGGTAGAACTGTTGGTTACCATTCTTCGCTGTAGCAGACATCAAATATCCTCTAAACCTCCCTGTAAGGAAAGTAGCATCCAAATATAGCATTGGGCGACAATATTGAAAGCCTTCTACGCAAGCCCCATATGAAAGAAAAAGTCGTTCAAACCTCATTGATGAATCATCTTTCTGGAAGTCGATAACGGAACCATTATTGGTTTTCCTTACCTTGTTGACATACCAACACAAGTCACTGTAAGATCTAACATCATCTCTGTCACGCCCCGACCCGGAATCACCCGAATCATCGTCCTCACAAGGGGCGTGATGCCGTACGAGCCTGGAGTTGCGCTCGTGCAAGGCAAGATGACAAGTTCTCAAATGATTATCTTTTGATTCGATATTTAACAACGAAAGGAAACAGAGTATACGAAACAAATTCTCTTTATTGATATCTGAAACAGAGATTACAAAGGCTTTCGATAGCCTAACAATACATGCCAGATTGGCTACAACACTCAGGTTCTCTCTTGCCCACAAAGGATTTTACCGTTCCATACATCATGCCTTCTATATCTCGGCCGTATCAATCCAGCTGTGTAGTCCGAGCGTCAATGCGATAGCACGCTTCAATGCGCTTCGGCATTCCAAGCCTTAACACGTTCAAGCAACGCTTCACCGCGAGCAATCCATTCCCTGCACCCTGCATGAAGCTGGTGGGGGATCAGTACGTTCGTCCTCGCATGTACTGAAGCAAAGAATCATCTTTCTAAACCGACATTTTAATCTTTATGTTGATTCATGCAACTTAGCTTATGATCTTGCTATGTTCTCCTTAGGGTCAATTTCATGGCATCTTCGAAAGCGTAAAGCATTTATCATAGCAACATGTTATCGAATTGAATAGGCAACAGACAAGCAATCTCGTGTTTGATTCGTGGCGCGACTTACCAAGTCGACGCACTCGCCCTTGCGTCGTCGCAAGGTGAATACGCCGTAATCCATCCCTGTCATGTTATTAGTGTCCTCTATTCAGAATCCGTCCATGCAGGATATACGCATACCTTGCACTTCCAAACCCATCGCCCTTATCTATATGAAGGTCACTAGCTTTTCGGGCTAGAATGGACTTATATTTATCGAATCGAATATGTAAGACGACAATCACTCAGTTGTGGTTGCTAACCACAATCAGAGGACCCCCGAAGTACTCGTGTAAGTGGCTTATCACATTCACTAGCCAGTCGCTACCCGTCTAGTCGAAGTGCACCAACAATACCGATTATCGCAGTCCCTCCTAGGCCGAACGGTCCCAGCGCCCTGGTGATCACGTTCGAGGGAAGAAACACCCGTGCACGGGCAATAGTCTTTAAGTCCATTTGACCATGCAACGAATCTTATATTTCATACAACCAAGCAAGTTCGCTTATCTCTATTTCAATTGGCACAACGCCCCAATGTTCTCAACGAACGCCCGAAGGCTACAAACGTTTCGAAGGGCACCATGCCGCATTATCATCTCGCATTTCTCCGTTATCAATTCTATGTTCTTACGTTTCATTCTTTGTTTCAATGTTTCCATGGCATCATGCCTCAACTCAATGCTCGTCAACCGAACGACCCAAAGGTCTCGAACATCTTTCGAGGCATTATGTCATATCCGACAGTCCCGCCACATTCATGCCACAACTGTATTCTTTCGCAACGAAGCCATCTTTTATTTTCTCGTGCATGTAGGCACGTTCCGACCGTATTCCTAATGTTCTATAACTTAGCATTCAATGTTCGGGGCTTGCGCGATATGGCGCTCGCCTATTGTCTTTCAATGTTCTAGCCGTTCTAACTCGTGCGCGAAGGCACGGTATGGTTCGTGCACTAAGGCACTCGCCGAGTACAGTTATCCCATGTTATTGCGGCTTGCGCACCAAGGCGCTCGCCTTAGCGATATCCAATGTTCCGTAGCGACTTGTGCATTTGATGCACGTTTCATTTCAATTGTACTAACTTAGTGTTCGACACACGTTATGATTTACTTTCGATCGGACCACGCCCGTGGCGTCGATAGGTTAACTTTTTAGCATACAATGATACATTTGACTTATCGAATGAAGGAGTAAAAAGAAGTCAATCCTCCCACCTTGAGTCGATACGCCTTTCTCGTTTCGCCGAGCCGATGTGGCTCGATTTCATAACTTTGTTGCACGGCCACTCTCCTGACTTAGCCATTCGAGCACTTCGTGCTTATTGAGTTTGTACGTCCGATTTGCCTTAGCGTGCCAACGCTTCCGTCCGTCACAAGGCATCGATTTGGTTCCGCGGACCCCTTACTAAATATTGCCGAAGATCGACCTCTAATATTTTCGTGTCAAAGTATAACCTGCACACGAAACCAACTAAAATCAATACTTGCATCGATTCGGACTTGCGCCTTGGTCGATTCGATTTCTTAGAATCTTCGAGCCGATTCAACGCACTCATCCTTCGGGGCAACGCGGCGCTTCGCATCGATTCACTCGATGCATTCTTTTCGGGACAAGGCAACTCTTCGCATCGACTTAATTCGATGCGTTGCTCGGGACAACGTAACTCTCGTATCGATTCGCATCGATACATAATCGGGTCAACGCAACTCTTCGAGTCAACGACTCAGCATAATGCACCGTGCGGAGCGGGACATTACAGAATATACCACTCAAAACAAGGTTCGTCCCGAACCGAAACCAATACTAAATTTCCAAGGGTTTCATTAGATCGTTCCACGATCTCGTTTCACTATCGTTTGGATCGTACAACTTAGTTTGGAATCATACACATATTTTAGGCGTCCCACCAATATATGCATTTCAGCCAAGCTCAGTTGTAAGATATCGGAACAACGCTAACATGTAACTTCTCATTCTCAATCACTTACCATCTCGTATTCTCAATCGGACTTGGCTCTATTACTTGTTCTCGCAATTCTAGCGCACATGCATATTGATACATGCGTGGTCGTCCAACAAAATCAAGGCACATGATGCGATTCAAAAATTGCATTTCTCACTTTGTATGTTTCATCGGGACTATCAATTCTATGCGTCGCGTCAAGCCGTCGCACATCCGATCACAACGAGTCTCCGCAACGCCGTGCGTTCGGCGTCACTATCCAACGATTTCTGATGTTTTACTTCGTATCCTATCTCGATATGGTTCTCTTTTGTTGACTTGCAAAAGCATCAACATTCGGACTACGTCCGCTAGGTGACTTACCTAGACACCGTGCTCAAATCCTTCCGACGCAAGTTTAAATTGACATTGCACAAAGGCCACAATCTATCCGACCCAAAGTTTACATCAAGGCGACGGTGCTCAAGACGACGATCGCCTTGATAAGAAAGTCTTTACGATACGCCTTACGTTCGATTCCTAGCGAATAGGAATTCACTAGCCAAATTCCCAACTTATCCGTCTCGCAACATCGAATGTAGGTTCGATTCACGCAAGCTCAATTGCGAGGTGAATCCGAATCTAACGGTACAACTCGTAAGTCATTTCTTTATCGTTCCCTCTCGTGCATAGCACGATTCTCGCAAACGCCTATCCGAATCACCAAGTTCGCGGTTGAATTTCAAGTTCTATCGTCGACCAACATAACCATTCAAGTATCCATCCGACGAATACTCGTAATCTATTTATATCATTCTCAATCGAAAGTTGTTCCAACAATTCTCGATCGCCTAGACTTATCGTCAACATGCATCACATTAATTTGTTATCGATGAAATCCTTTATGCGATATCGCATGGGTCATCTTACGGTCTGCAGCATTCAATTTTGATTTAGCGGTCAAGTCTTCTAGGGTCAGCTGCCCCGAAGCTACGCTCGATAATTGTGGATCATCACCGAAGGACAGTGTACTACGAACCATGCTATATCTTATTTCGGAGCCAAATCATGTTCCGACATAACCATTTCTATGCGACTATCCAATCCGTACATAACCATTTCTATCGGCGCAACTGATGCGCAACTATCCTCCGAGTCAAGTTATGCACTACCGTCGATGATTTCGCAATTTACGAAACATCTACTCGCATCGAGTTCGAGTCTATCTTATTCACGGGTCGACACACGAGATGCTATACGCATCGAGCAATCGTCGATGACTTATAGTCTCGCCCTGATCAATCACAAAATTTACGATCAACCAAGTTCGTTCATTCTCGCATCGTTACTTACAAAATTTTGTAGCGCGAGGCACACTCTATTTTGTATTCTCACATCGCTTACATTTCCTTACGTATCGATCTCGATACGCCGTATCCATTTCGATAACGTAAGGGTCCACTTTGAATTCGTTTCAACGTCAACTTAACTCGCATCGCATACATCCAAGTTCGTAACGAACTTTTCCATACGCATTGACTCGTTCTCCGATTTGCCGCATCCCGCTATACTTCGATCGCGTAACTGAGTTACCGATTATCCAACATCGAACCCTCAAGTCATACGATCTCGCCCTCTAAGTTTTTGCGTGTTTTCAGTCGTACTCAAATGAGTTTCGCCGTAACGTAACCAACTATTTCTTAGGCACGATTACTCCCGTCAACCAACTCTTCACCGAAGTCGCATATCGTGCGATTCGATTACAATTCGCATCGCCCCACATTTCTATCGAAATTGCAATTCGTGCGATTCGATTCACCTAGCCGAACATTCCTATCGAGATCGCAAGTCGTGCGATTCGATTCGCCTCGCCCAACATTTTCATCGAGCTCGCAAGTCGTGCGGTTCGATTTCAACGTTTCAAATTTCCTATCCCGTCGATCCGATTATTGTCTCAAGGCATAATCGTTTTGCTAGTTCCCGTCATTCGACCGACACATAAATTTTCATTCAACGTATCATTCCATGATACAAGCCCCGCCTTACCGTTCTAACCGATCGTCGAAGAACACTTGCATCAACATGCCGTCGTACAAATTCTCAATCGAGTCTCGGTGCTATCCCGTCCGTTGCGGACAAACCTTCTGTAATTCTCACAATACGTCGATGCAATTCATCGCACAAATGGTATTACATATACCACTCAGAATCGAGCCATTCATTGCTTCGGTGGTATGCCATATACCATCCAGAATTCAAGTTCTTCCGTCGCAACATACTCTTTACGAACTAACGATCTCTTCCGACTCATGATTTCCACAGTGATCGTGCTTGATCACAACCGTAACTTTGATTAATTCAAATCCGATACAACTCAGCCAATGCATTCATTTGCCAACACAAGCTCGGCACGCAACCGAACCAATTTCGTTTCTCGATTTATAACTTTTGTTTTCTTCCGTTGCATCTCGTGCAAAGTTTTACTTTCGATACGCATTGCACCCCGTGCAACAATTTCATTCTCGATACGCATTGCACCCCGTGCAACAATTTCATTTTCGATACGCATTGCACCTCGTGCAACATTTTATTTCCGACATTCAAAGTCAATGCTCAAATCCGTTCAACACATTCGATATTGACTTATCGCTTTTCCTCGCAACGCACATTCGAAATCGATATGTGAATCCGTTCGACACATTCAATATCAACTTTCATTCTCTTTTCAACGCATCATTTACAATCAACGCGTGGCAATTGCTACAGCAACATTCCACGACTATCATTGTATCGATGCAAGGAACATTTCTCGTATCGTTCGTTGTAAACAACGAATATCTCAAACCACAATTTACGACGTGTTGCATCTACGGCAACAAATTCTCGAATTCATATCTCGCAACTTGTTGCACTTGCAACAACAAACCTTTTCCGACTTTTCCAACTAACACCATGTAATTTCCAAACAACACGCGGCAAAATTACATGATTTGTATTAGACTTATTGTATGGAACATCCAGTGCGGCATCGAGTAGAGTCAAGAGTGGTTTCGATTGGTGGTGGGCAACTTTTAGAACTGAAATGAAGCAAGCGTCCAGAGGAAATTGAGCCTAGAGCTCTGATACCAATTTGTCACGTCCCGACCCGGAATCACCCGAATCATCGTCCTCGCAGGGGGCGTGATGCCGCACGAGCCTGGAGTTGCGCTCGTGCAAGGCAAGATGACAAGTTCTCAAATGGTTATCTTTTGATTCGATATTTAACAACGAAAGGAAACAGAGTATACGAAACAAATTCTCTTTATTGATATCTGAAACAGAGATTACAAAGGCTTTCGATAGCCCAACAATACATGCCAGATTGGCTACAACACTCAGGTTCTCTCTTGCCCACAAAGGATTTTACCGTTCCATACATCATGCCTTCTATATCTCGGCCGCATCAATCCAGCTGCGTAGTCCGAGCGTCAATGCGATAGCACGCTTCAATGCGCTTCGGCATTCCAAGCCTTAACACGTTCAAGCAACGCTTCGCCGCGAGCAATCCATTCCCTGCACCCTGCATGAAGCTGGCGGGGGATCAGTACGTTCGTCCTCGCATGTACTGAAGCAAAGAATCATCTTTCCAAACCGACATTTTAATCTTTATGTTGATTCATGCAACTTAGCTTATGATCTTGCTATGTTCTCCTTAGGGTCAATTTCATGGCATCTTCGAAAGCGTAAAGCATTTATCATAGCAACATGTTATCGAATTGAATAGGCAACAGACAAGCAATCTCGTGTTTGATTCGTGGCGCGACTTACCAAGTCGACGCACTCGCCCTTGCGTCGTCGCAAGGTGAATACGCCGTAATCCATCCCTGTCATGTTATTAGTGTCCTCTATTCAGAATCCGTCCATGCAGGATATACGCATACCTTGCACTTCCAAACCCATCGCCCTTATCTATATGAAGGTCACTAGCTTTTCGGGCTAGAATGGACTTATATTTATCGAATCGAATATGTAAGACGACAATCACTCAGTTGTGGTTGCTAACCACAATCAGAGGACCCCCGAAGTACTCGTGTAAGTGGCTTATCACATTCACTAGCCAGTCGCTACCCGTCTAGTCGAAGTGCACCAACAATACCGATTATCGCAGTCCCTCCTAGGCCGAACGGTCCCAGCGCCCTGGTGATCACGTTCGAGGAAAGAAACACCCGTGCACGGGCAATAGTCTTTAAGTCCATTTGACCATGCAACGAATCTTATATTTCATACAATCAAGCAAGTTCGCTTATCTCTATTTCAATTGGCACAACGCCCCAATGTTCTCAACGAACGCCCGAAGGCTGCAAACGTTTCGAAGGGCACCATGCCGTATTATCATCTCGCATTTCTCCGTTATCAATTCTATGTTCTTACGTTTCATTCTTCGTTTTAATGTTTCCATGGCATCATGCCTCAACTCAATGCTCGTCAACCGAATGACCCAAAGGTCTCGAACATCTTTCGAGGCATTATGTCATATCCGACAGTCCCGCCACATTCATGCCACAACTGTATTCTTTCGCAATGAAGCCATCTTTTATTTTCTCGTGCACGTAGGCACGTTTCGACCGTATTCCTAATATTCTATAACTTAGCATTCAATGTTCGGGGCTTGCGTGATATGGCGCTCGCCTATTGTCTTTCAATGTTCTAGCCGTTCTAACTCGTGCGCGAAGGCACGGTATGGTTCGTGCACTAAGGCACTCGCCGAGTACAGTTATCCCATGTTATTGCGGCTTGCGCACCGAGGCGCTCGCCTTAGCGATATCCAATGTTCCGTAGCGACTTGTGCATTTGATGCACGTTTCATTTCAATTGTACTAACTTAGTGTTCGACACACGTTATAATTTACTTCCGATCGGACGCCCGTGGCGTCGATAGGTTAACTTTTTAGCATACAATGATACATTTGACTTATCGAATGAAGGAGTAAAAAGAAGTCAATCCTCCCACCTTGAGTCGATACGCCTTTCTCGTTTCGCCGAGCCGATGTGGCTCGATTTCATAACTTTGTTGCACGGCCACTCTCCTGACTTAGCCATTCGAGCACTTCGTGCTTATTGAGTTTGTACGTCCGATTTGCCTTAGCGTGCCAACGCTTCCGTCCGTCGCAAGGCATCAATTTGGTTCCGCGGACCCCTTACTAAATATTGTCGAAGATCGACCTCTAATATTTTCGTGTCAAAGTATGACCTGCACACGAAACCAACTAAAATCAATACTTGCATCGATTCGGACTTGCGCCTTGGTCGATTCGATTTCTTAGAATCTTCGAGCCGATTCAACGTACTCATCCTTCGGGGCAACGCGGCGCTTCGCATCGATTCACTCGATGCATTCTTTTCGGGACAAGGCAACTCTTCGCATCGACTTAGTTCGATGCGTTGCTCGGGACAACGTAACTCTCGTATCGATTCGCATCGATACATAATCGGGTCAACGCAACTCTTCGAGTCAACGACTCAGCATAATGCACCGTGCGGAGCGGGGCATTACAATCTCCGTACATTTCCTGGTGCACCAGCCTAATTCCGTGGTATGCCTGCCCATATGTAACAGATAACCCGTAGTCAACCTTGAAATCATCGACAACAGATTTTGCGAACTTTTTAGGATGCATCCGAACAATGTCACTAACCAAACTTTTTACAAACTTTGCTGGAACAACCAGATTACCTTTATCCATATAGCCAGCTCCACAATTATGTTCTCCAACATACCTCTTCACCTCAAAAATTTGATTATCTTTCGAAATTGATATAGCATGGAAGCTCCACAAACAAGCATGTGTCTTGTAATTCTTGCAGCAAACAGTATACCTTCCCGGCTCAGATTTTAAAATGTGGAATGGATGACGAGATTCAAAACATACCTTTCTAACAGCATTCCTAACTTCTTCAACACCATTTAGAAAAATCTGACCAACACCAGTAATTGATTCAGGCCACATATCCGATTTCCTCTTCTTCACTGTCTCAGTTGAGCCCTCATAAAATTGTACTACTCGTTTGTCCTTTACAGTAGGAGAACATCTACTCAAAGAACTATAAGAGGAAGACGAAGGTCCCATGTGAAAGCTTTGACAAGGAAAAGATGTTGATGAAGAACATGGAGAGTATATTTGCTCCACAAATAGATCAAAACTCACATAATGAGTACCGTTAAAACCACCAACCAATGAGCGAAGCCAAAAATCACTTTCAACATACAGTTCAGTCCCATCAGAGTACAAAAACCTGAAACGGAAGGAAAGTGGATCCAAAGAAGTCCATCGATCGCACACTTTATTCTTTAAAAAATCTATGGTACTTTCATGTGTGACACGGCAGGAAACTATGTCTCCCTTGAAACAAATGTTAACTAAACAACTTGATTCCATACCTTCCCCCCTGATAACATAAAAACATAAAAGATCACAAATAGAACAATAAAATTCTAGTCTAATAATGATTATTCTCCATCTAAAAATAATGGAGAATAAATATTCTCCGTTCGGAACTAACTTATAATAATCATTCTCCGTCTAAAGCAAATGGAGAATGACATTCTCCGTCTAAAGCACACGAAGAATAGTCATTCTCCGTCTAAATATAACGGAGAATGATTATTATCTATCTGTAACTTATGGATAATGCTCATTCTTCGTCTAAAAATACACGGAATGATAACTATCTGTCTATAACATACGGAGAATGATCTTTCTCCGTGTCACGCCCCGATTCCGTCGAATCGATAGTCGTCCCCCGGGCGTGATGCCGTGCGAACCTAATTTGCGATCGCACAAGGCCAAGTCATAAGGTAATCCGAGACACGAGATCTAAGAGAGTACGCAGACAAATTGATACACACAATGAGTAAAGAAAACTTGATCTTTATTGATAATGAATATCTTTTTACAGACTCCGACACAAGACTCATTGCCGCGCGGGCTACAACATGACTCGATTACAAAAGAGTGCCGATGAGATAGCCGTTCCATATATTGCACACATCCCTCAATATACACAAGTACTCCATTGACCTGGATGGGAGGGACGCTGAGTCATTTTCCTTGGACTGTCGAGAGCCTTCAAAATGTGGAGTCGCTGAGAGATAGTCTTCGACGCACGGCCGAAGCTTCAAAAGTCACGAACGTCGCCTTGCTAGTTGGCGCGTCCTTCCTGGTTCGCGGGACCTGCAAAGAGCGAGGATCAGCACGAAACACATGTACTGGCGAATGGCTAATTAAATCCAAGCTCTGCATTTGATTCAAGAAGTTTCATAAACATGTTTGCTAGCTATTTCAATGATCTTTCTAACCATCCTGTATGATTTGCATGTTAACATGTTTTGAGGCAAGCAACTATCATGTTCATCCCGTGTCCCGTGCACCTGTTAAGTAGTGATAGGGGTTTAAAGGCCACTGGCAATGTCAAGCCATCACGGACTATAGCATTCGGTTAGACGACGCCCCTTTCGCGTCGGGTAGCGAGCCCTGTACGAAAGTGCCCGCATAACTCGTGCCGATGAAGGGTTGGCGCTGCTACACTCGTTCCTCCCGGGCCGAACCGGTCCCTTGGCCGAGGCAACCGTTCGAGGAACTTCACCTTGTCGACAAGTTGTCCAATGACCGTTTTCTTTGGAACTTAGTTGATTTACTCATTTTTTTCCGTATCGTTGCGATAAGCGTTAATAGATTCATTCGTTGGATTGGCATAGACCAAGTGTAATTGCATAGGGAAGCACGTTTTTCATTTCCAAAACCGACAGTTCGATAACAAGTGTTTCGTGAAGTATCGTGCCACGATTTCATTGATTCTATACTATTATGACAAGCATTTATTTTACTTCACATGTTGAGTTTTTGAAGTAGAGGGACGGGACGAAGGAGGTCAGCCACTCGCCTTAGCTTGCTTCAAGCGAGCGACCGGTTGGCTGCGCTGTCGTCGCCTACGCGATCACCTGCAATCGCATAAGCAACTGATTAGAACACTGTGTATTTCAAGGAATTTCGATATGAATGCGAGCTCGAAAATGCGTCACGAAAAACCCATCGAAAGCATTCACGAAAACGAAAGCCAAAGCCAATTCAAGTGCGGCATGAAAACCAGAGCAACGGGAGGTCTCTCCCGACTCAGCCGCAGAGCCAATCCTCGAGGCGCAACCCGCTGAATATGGGACTTGGTTCCGAAGAAGCCATTCCATAACGTGGAATGGATCTTAATTCAACCGTTCCCGTTCGATCGACTCGGCCGATTCCGACCTATCGGTCCCGACCAAATCGATAGCGACAGTGTTCCTTTCTCGCGCACCCCGTGGACGGAGACGGGACACGATGTAGGGACGGGGCACTACACCATAACCAACTAATAAAAAGTTTCGTCCTCGAAACTTAAAGATGAAACCTACCTCTACGAGAACAATGAAGGGAATTTATCCTTCATCTCCGATTCAAGCTCCCACGTCGACTCTTCGACCGAGTGGTTCTTCCAGAGGACGCGGACGAGAGGGATCGCTCGATTGTGTAGCAGCTTATCCTTGCGTTCTATGATTCGAACTGGTTCTTCAACGTAGGATAAGTCAGACTTTAGCTCCAGCTGGCCAAAATCTACCACGTGGCTCGAGTCATGCACGTACTTCCGCAATTGAGAGACATGGAAGACATTGTGAACACCTTCAAGCGCCGGTGGTAGGGCAATTTTATAGGCCACTGGCGTGACCCGTTCAAGTATTTCGAACGGCCCAACGAATCTCGGACTCAGCTTTCCTTTCGCGCCGAACCGACTAACTCCCCGCATGGGCGACACCTTGAGGAATACGTGATCGCCTACTTGAAACTCGAGTGGTCGACGATGAATGTCCGCGTAGCTTTTCTGACGACTCTGTGCGGTCTTTAATCTTTCCCGAATGAGCTTGACCTTTTCCACAGTCTGTTCTACCAGCTCCGGGCCAAGTATCTGCCGTTCCCCGACTTCATCCCAGCAAATAGGAGATCTGCACTTCCGGCCGTACAAGGCTTCATACGGCGCCATTTGGATGCTGGATTGGTAGCTATTGTTGTATATAAATTCCGCCAGCGGTAGGTGGACGTCCCAGCTTGATTTGAAGTCGATAGCGCAGAGCCGTAGCATGTCTTCAAGAATCTGGTTGACGCGCTCCGTTTGGCCGTCGGTCTGAGGATGGTAAGCTGAGCTGAACTGTAACTTGGTTCCCAGCGCCGACTGAAGGCTACTCCAGAATCGCGACATGAACCGTGAATCCCGATCAGAGACGATGGATACTGGAACTCCGTGCAGCCGTACTATCTCGTCAAGATAAATCTGCGCCAGGCGATCAACGCTCCAAGTAACTTTGATAGCGATAAAGTGCGCTGACTTGGTTAATCGATCGACGATGACCCAGATGGCGTCGTTCCCCCGTGGTGTCTTCGGCAGGCCAACAATAAAATCCATAGTGACATGATTCCATTTCCACTCGGGAATAGCGAGGTTCTGCATCTCCCCGCCCGGTCGCTGATGCTCAGCTTTCACCTGCTGACAGGCCATACATTGCGACACGAAGAACGCCACATCTCTCTTCATCCCGTGCCACCAAAAGGTCGTGCGGAGGTCCTTATACATTTTGGTACTGCCTGGATGCAAAGTGTATTTCGCATAGTGCGCCTCCGCCAGGATCTCCTTTCTAAGTTCTGAATCGTCCGGAACGCATAGCCTACCCTTCAATCGAAGCACGCCGGTTTCGTCTTCCGCAAAGTCGGTCGTCCTGCCTGTCGAAATTAGCTCTCGCACTTTCTTCAGGTACGAATCGTCTGTCTGAGCGGTCTTGATCTTATTCAGCAAGATCGGCTCCAACTGTAACTTTGCCAACTGCACGTTCCGAAATCTGACTCGGAGCTCGATGCCCATCTCTTCAAGGTCGCGTAGCAGTCGAGGGTCGATGGATAACGAGGCAAGGTACTTCCGACTCAAAGCGTCCGCCACAACATTTCCCTTTCCCGGCGTGTAGTCGATAGTCAAGTCGTAATCCTTGATTAGTTCCAGCCAACGCCTTTGCCGCAAGTTCAGCTCCTTCTGCGTGAATAGATACTTGAGGCTCTTGTGATCGGTATAGATCGTGCACGCCACACCATAGAGATAGTGGCGCCACAATTTCAACGCAAACACAATCGCCGCTAACTCCAGGTCGTGCGTGGGATAATTTTTTTCGTGCGGCTTTAGCTGTCGGGACGCAAAAGATATCACCTTGTTCCGCTGCATCAGCACGCACCCCAAGCCCTGACCGGACGCGTCGCTAAATATCTGGAAACCCTCAATCCCTTATGGAAGTGCGAGTATCGGGGCCGAGACGAGCCTCTGCTTCAACTCTTGGAACGCAGCTTCACAGTCGTCTGACCATTCAAAGGCGACTCCTTTCTGGGTGAGGCGAGTCAGAGGCGATACGATCTTCGCGAAGTCTTTCACGAAGCGTCGGTAGTATCCAGCTAGGCCAAGGATGTAATGCCCCGCTCCGCACGAGGCATTTGGTTGGCTTATTGGATGGGATCAGAATATTGGACCGTGACTTAAGTTGGGAATCAGGAGAATTGAGACTGATGCAGTCTCTCTTAGCTGGCTAGACGAAATAGATATTGGAACGTGGCTCGCTGGTGGAGCTACGCTTAGTGGAATTTTGGGTGAGTGGAACTGTCCTTCCTCCTCCTTACTCCTTCATGCTTAATAGATGAAGTATTGAAATGCTATGAACTGCCCCTAAATGTCCCTTATGTTAGTTGCTGAATAATAGAGATGCTTTTGTTGAGAATTATTGAAATGTACAACACATTGAACTGCTAATGTGATTCGCTGCCTGAGAATGAATTGATAACATTGCCCCTTATGCTTAACACTGCTGGAACAAGTAGACACTTGAATAATGAGATGCCTTATGAATGATAGAATAAGAAATGAACTGGCTATGCTATCGAACCAATGAACTGAATGAAATACTAGAATCATGTACTATCTGTATAACTGTTGCAAGAATATGAAATGTTGCCTGTCCCTTATAAGAAATGAATGAATGAATAAATGTCCCTATGAAATGAATGAATGTTAAGTTCCTCTTAAGAAAGGAATGATATGAGATACGTTGCGATGAAGCAATGAATGAGAAATGATAAAGCTGGGATCGTTGAGATCACCAAATGAAATGATGGTAATGATGAAATGAATAAGTCATTGAATATGACTAATGATGCACTGTTGCCTTTACTTTCCTTAATATATTTTACCATGCGATTATGTTCACAATCGAGTCGGACACGCATTCGCATGGTCATGGACAACTTGTATACAAGGTTTGAGTAATAATTTCCTCGAACGGTTCCTAGGGCCCTGGGGACCGATTCGGCCTAGGAGGAAATAATGATGAGTGCTATGGGAGCACGGATAAGGCGGGGTGGCATAGAGGCTCGCCACCTACTATGCTGACCGCATTATCTTAAAATGAAATGAAATGAGAAGAGTCCATATGGTTTAACAACACCAGTGACCATGTAGTCAGGATGCATGCTAATGAATGTTTTGTGCAGGCAGAGTAAGTATATCAGATAACCTGTATTTGATGCAGGTACGAGAAGACGGCTATCGGTAAAAAATCACATAATTGTGATATTGTATAAGTTGGTTTAACTTGCCTACTTAACATGTTCAATTCATTATGCTAGAAAGATGCCTTGCTATAAATAGTGCTCAAACATAACATCCATGCTAAGTGATGCTTGAAGTGAGAACTGTCATAATGTTTAAGATGTTAATGTTAACGATGCCTCAATGATGCCTTTTCATGATAACACCTAGTATGCCTCAATGATGCCTTTGCATGATAACACCAAGAATGCTAAAAAGATATGTCCACATGAATGCTACAAAAGAATATGTTTACATGCTTCACTCTGATTATTGCCCATGAACTGTAAACTGATGGTAGGTCCCAAATAAAAAGATCACTCTAATAAATGCATGCTTAAATGATCACTAAAATGTTGGTTTATGCGAGTGGGTTGGATTTTGCTCGCCAGTACATAGATGATGTGCTGACCCACGTTTTGTGGGCAGGTGCTTATGCTTAGAATGTTCTACACACGGAGTTTAGCTGGATTGGTTCCGCGGCATCGAAGATTTGTTGGGCATACAGAAGCTCTCCTTGCACAAGATGATGTCTTCTGTTTATAAAGGGCATAATGTATGGAACATTGTAATCAGTTGTACCAGTGAGATTGTAAGCCAAGTCGATATATCAAGATGTAATCCATTGTATCCAAATATCAAATATAAGTTGTATAGCATTGTTCAGTTGGTTTCCAATTTAAAGTGAGATGTGCTGTAATCATTGTACTTCAATACAAGTCTTGTACTCTTCTTCAATTATCAATAAAGAGAATAAAGTTCTACATATCTCTGTGTGGCTTCAAGTTACTCTTTTTCTCCGCTGCTATAAAGAAGTGATGTACTTCTATTCAATAAGAAAGATTGTCCTCATTAAATTCAATTTATCTGCTTCTGCCGCTGCGATGTGTTCCTATTTTGAGAATAATCGATTATGTACCATCCTTGCCTTGTACAAGTGCAATACCAGACTTGTACGGCATCACGTCCAAGCGAGGACGATCGATTCCAAGAGATAAAATATGTGAATAAATGACTCTATGAATCGGGGCATGACAAATTGGTATCAGAGCACGGTTTTACGTCCTTGGTCTCTTCTTTGATTCGTTTCAAATCAAAAGTTGCATCGACGATTAACCAAAGATGCTTCCGCGATCACTCAACGTTGCTTCCGCGATTAAATCAAAGATTGCTTCCGCGATTATATTGTTGTTGTTATGTAATCATTTTATGTTGTTCGTGTCTGAAAGATTATTGACCCTCTTGGCTGCTCACTGGATGTTCCATACAATAAGTCTATATACATTGTGATGCCCCTGAATGAATGATTGTTGTTGGTTTGGACACAAATAACCCAACAATGACTCGATGCCATAGTATGCTATATTGTGATTGCTGTTAGAAATGTGGGAATATAGAAAAGTGGCAATGTATGCTGCAACTAGTGAGAATTGCATGTGATTCTGGGAAAGAATTGTGAATGGGATAATTGATGGATGAGTTCAGAAGAACCATTGAATTGACTCATGTGCGTCGGCTAAGTGCTTTTGAGACCCTGAGATGTTGGCTAAGTATTGTGATCATCATAGATCACGAATGTTCGGAATAGATTGAGTTGGTATTGTTTAAGGATGGCTTCGTTTCTGAGTGGTATATTGCCTCTACCACCTCAGAACGAGATGTATGTTGACCCTTCCCATAGAATAGCAATGAGACTATCTGTGAGTACTGGATAGTGCCGAGACGTAGCTGGGAGTCATGTATTGTTGCTAGATGACTCGAGTGTCCCCTGACGGTGATGCTATGTTGGGTAGCAAGATTCTAGAAATTGTAACCGGTTGGCTTGGTTAGAAATTGTTTAGTCGAGTAATGACTCGAGCTAGTAAGACAGTTAGTATGCTACGGGTAAATGGATTTGGCTAGAGAATGCTGTGGCTTAGAACATCTGGATGTTGACTTCGATTTGGTTGGATGTAAATTAAATATGGCTAATACAAAGTTGGTTGCTAAACTGAAAGTTTTAGAAATATTGTCGAGGAACCAAAAGAATATTAGAGATTGTGCCTTGACCCTAAAGGTGTAATAGATGTGAACCCATCTAGATCACCAAAGGATATTCGTTGCTCATGTGCATGTATGCTCAGGAATTGAATTGTACCAGAAAAGTGACAAGTAGTAACCCTGAATCCTTGTGTTGCATAGAGGATGGTTAATTGATACATGAATTATCAGATTGAATGGAATGAACTACTCGACCCTTGAGGTAGAGAATTTTAAGAATGTCCATATAAGATTTTGACGGCTGGAAAAGGAACGAAATTTAAGAATGCCCGTAAGAGAGTTGATGATTGAGAAACAAATGAAAACGAGAAATTGCAAACATGTTGGATAATGTCGGTATAGGTGACTGTTGGTTGGGATATAGATTGTTGGCTTATGACTTAGTGGTTTAACTCTGTCATACGGACCGAATAGTATGATTCCATAATTATATTAAGATTATCGGAATCGATGACCCTTGAATAGTTAGCATTGGCTTATGGGTTTATGTGGGTACGAAGGAATTGGACCAGAAATTGAATCATTGGAAATTTACTTGATGGATTATTAGAACGATGAAGATCGTATGTCGGATTTGGAATTGACCGTAATGTTGATAGATCGATCTTAGTCGATTGTTGGGTAAGTCTAGAATGAGCCTCTGTGGGAATTATTTCCTTGAGGAAGACCCTGAATAGATAGACTTGACCCTAGCGACCAGTTGATGAATTACCAATTGCTGGCTTAGCCCAATTGACGATTCATTATTCATACTGAATTGATACCCATAGGTTTGGGTAGAGTTCCTTAGAACTGTTGGTTGCTTGTTGGCCTTAAGAATAAGAAACTAGTATAACCCTAGTAGCCGTCCACTCTAGGGGAGTCACCTGAATGATTAAGTTTAGCTGTCAGTGTAGCTAACCTTAGAGATTGATTGAATAATAGGTGACCATTGGAGACCCATAGAATAACCTTGTGGCATTGAATGAGAGATGGTGCTAATGAGTATTGACCTAAGGGAATGTATGTTTCAACTTGAGCCTTAAGAGATGTTTGACATTGAGGATTATATGTCGGCCATAAGTGGGAATTGCAATCGTAAGGTAAGGCTTGAGTGTACCTATAGTCGGGTAGTTAAGTTAACCTTGACTGTTGCATAGAATTATACCCTGATTCGGGTAATTGATAGTGGGTGACTTCGGATTGTGTCTTATAGAAAAGATGAGTTGCCTCGGTGAAAAATTATTGTTGGATTTGGGAAGGAATATGATTGCATGTTGTGAACTCTTGATATGGTTGGCTCTAAGTTAGACCCTTGATCGAATGTTATGCTTGGATGGAGATTGTCCCTGATGTTAAGTGGTGGCCTGGAAAATAGTGATTTTGGCAAAGTGAATAAAGCAATAAGTCAATTGAAAGGATGCTAAGTTGGATTTAGAAAAGAGAGTTATATTGTGGCAGATCGAATCGCACTAACATGGAAGTTGGCTGAAGTACATATATTTTGGGGACGCCTAAAACATGTGTATGGATCCAGCAGAAGTGATTGGTTGTGACTGAGATAACATTATGGAAAGAATTTATCGTACTAGCACGGACTTTGGCTGAAATGCATATGTTTTGGGGACGCCTAAAATATGTGTATGGATCCAAACGAAGTGATATGTTGCGACTGAAATAGAAATGTAAGAAAAATATTGGCGAATCAATGAGAAGTTACAAGTAATTGAAAAAGAGATAGACAGATCGAATCGTTGATGGATTTAAATGGCACAGTTGGATAGATATTTTGAAATGACCGAGTGGGCTGAAATGAATATTGATTTGAAGCTGAATGAGTAAACTCATGGTGATTAAGTGAATCTTGTAGAAGACTTGTTTCCTTAAGTTTCGAGGACGAAACTTTTTCTGAGTGGTATATTATGTAATGCCCCGCTCCGCACGAGGCATTTGGTTGGCTTATTGGATGGGATCAGAATATTGGACCGTGACTTAAGTTGGAAATCAGGAGAATTGAGACTGATGCAGTCTCTCTTAGCTGGCTAGACGAAATGGATATTGGAACGTGGCTCGCTGGTGGAGCTACGCTTAGTGGAATTTTGGGTGAGTGGAACTGTCCTTCCTCCTCCTTACTCCTTCATGCTTAATAGATGAAGTATTGAAATGCTATGAACTGCCCCTAAATGTCCCTTATGTTAGTTGCTGAATAATAGAGATGCTTTTGTTGAGAATTATTGAAATGTACAACACATTGAACTGCTAATGTGATTCGCTGCCTGAGAATGAATTGATAACATTGCCCCTTATGCTTAACACTGCTGGAACAAGTAGACACTTGAATAATGAGATGCCTTATGAATGATAGAATAAGAAATGAACTGGCTATGCTATCGAACCAATGAACTGAATGAAATACTAGAATCATGTACTATCTGTATAACTGTTGCAAGAATATGAAATGTTGCCTGTCCCTTATAAGAAATGAATGAATGAATAAATGTCCCTATGAAATGAATGAATGTTAAGTTCCTCTTAAGAAAGGAATGATATGAGATACGTTGCGATGAAGCAATGAATGAGAAATGATAAAGCTGGGATCGTTGAGATCACCAAATGAAATGATGGTAATGATGAAATGAATAAGTCATTGAATATGACTAATGATGCACTGTTGCCTTTACTTTCCTTAATATATTTTACCATGCGATTATGTTCACAATCGAGTCGGACACGCATTCGCATGGTCATGGACAACTTGTATACAAGGTTTGAGTAATAATTTCCTCGAACGGTTCCTAGGGCCCTGGGGACCGATTCGGCCTAGGAGGAAATAATGATGAGTGCTATGGGAGCACGGATAAGGCGGGGTGGCATAGAGGCTCGCCACCTACTATGCTGACCGCATTATCTTAAAATGAAATAAAATGAGAAGAGTCCATATGGTTTAACAACACCAGTGACCATGTAGTCAGGATGCATGCTAATGAATATTTTGTGCAGGCAGAGTAAGTATATCAGATAACCTGTATTTGATGCAGGTACGAGAAGACGGCTATCGGTAAGAAATCACATAATTGTGATATTGTATAAGTTGGTTTAACTTGCCTACTTAACATGTTCAATTCATTATGCTAGAAAGATGCCTTGCTATAAATAGTGCTCAAACATAACATCCATGCTAAGTGATGCTTGAAGTGAGAACTGTCATAATGTTTAAGATGTTAATGTTAACGATGCCTCAATGATGCCTTTTCATGATAACACCTAGTATGCCTCAATGATGCCTTTGCATGATAACACCAAGAATGCTAAAAAGATATGTCCACATGAATGCTACAAAAGAATATGTTTACATGCTTCACTCTGATTATTGCCCATGAACTGTAAACTGATGCTAGGTCCCAAATAGAAAGATCACTCTAATAAATGCATGCTTAAATGATCACTAAAATGTTGGTTTATGCGAGTGGGTTGGATTCTGCTCGCCAGTACATAGATGATGTGCTGACCCACGTTTTGTGGGCAGGTGCTTATGCTTAGAATGTTCTACACACGGAGTTTAGCTGGATTGGTTCCGCGGCATCGAAGATTTGTTGGGCATACAGAAGCTCTCCTTGCACAAGATGATGTCTTCTGTTTATAAAGGGCATAATGTATGGAACATTGTAATCAGTTGTACCAGTGAGATTGTAAGCCAAGTCGATATATCAAGATGTAATCCATTGTATCCAAATATCAAATGTAAGTTGTATAGCATTGTTCAGTTGGTTTCCAATTTAAAGTGAGATGTGCTGTAATCATTGTACTTCAATACAAGTCTTGTACTCTTCTTCAATTATCAATAAAGAGAATAAAGTTCTACATATCTCTGTGTGGCTTCAAGTTACTCTTTTTCTCCGCTGCTATAAAGAAGTGATGTACTTCTATTCAATAAGAAAGATTGTCCTCATTAAATTCAATTTATCTGCTTCTGCCGCTGCGATGTGTTCCTATTTTGAGAATAATCGATTATGTACCATCCTTGCCTTGTACAAGTGCAATACCAGACTTGTACGGCATCACGCCCAAGCGAGGACGATCGATTCCAAGAGATAAAATATGTGAATAAATGACTCTATGAATCGGGGCGTGACAAAGGAAACTTCGAATCTCGCCGACGGACGCTGGCCGCTTCCAATCGACAACGGCTTCAACTTTCTTTGGGTCGACCGCAATGCCTTCAGCAGAAATGATGTGTCCGAGGAATGCGACGCTGCTAAGCCAGAATTCACATTTGCTTCGCTTCGCGTAGAGTTGATTTTCTCGAAGGGTCTGAAGCACGGTCCGCAGATGCTCAGTATGCTGCTGCTTATTCTTCGAGTAGACGAGTATATCATCGATAAAGACCACTACGAACTTGTCGAGGAAGGGTCGGAACACCCGATTCATTAAATCCATGAAGGCAGCAGGGGCGTTCGTTAGGCCGAACGGCATTACCAGGAACTCGTAATGGCCGTATCGAGTGCGGAAGGCAGACTTCGGCACATCGTCCGGCTTGATCTTGAGTTGATGATAACCCGAACGCAGATCAATTTTAGAGAACACCGTGGCTCCTTGGAGCTGATCGAACAGATCATCTATGCGGGGCAGGGGATACTTGTTCCGGACGGTGGCTTTATTCAGCTCGCGGTAGTCGATACAAAGACGCATAGAGCCGTCCTTCTTCTTGACAAATAGTACGGGCGCTCCCCACGGCGAGACGCTGGGTCGGATGAATCCCTTGTCGAGCAATTCCTGTAACTGCACCTTGAGTTCTTTAAGCTCTGCAGGGGCCATTCTGTACGGGGTCTTCGAGATCGGTCGAGTGTCGGGGAAGGTATCGATAGTGAACTCAATCTCTCGATCGGGCAGCATGCCGGGCAACTCGTCCGGGAACACATCGGGGAATTCTGCCACAACGTCGGTCTGACCCGCGTTTGCACTATCCTGTCGCATGTCTCGAACGGAAGCCAGATAGCCTTCGCACCCGGAATGCAGCATCCGTCGAGCAGATATCGCAGAGATCACCATGCAGGTCGGCGACGCCTCACCACACGAGTAGCAGAATTCAGGCACTCCCGGTATGCGGAAAGTGACTTTCTTCTCAGCGCAGTCTATGGTTGCGTTGCACGGACCGAGCCAATCCATCCCCATAATGATGTCGTAGTCTTTAATGTCTAAAACTATCGCATCAAGACTGACCTGTTGACCACCTATACAGATGATTCCGTCTCCGCAGACTAAATTCGCAGCTAGTGGTATGCCCGACGGGATATTAACAGTAAGCTCAAGACCGAACGGTGTCAGGGGAAATTTGTGTTCGACGACGAAGTCCGCCGATATGAAACTATGCGTGGCACCTGAATCAAACAATACACGAGCAGGTTTATTATTGAATTGCAGTATACCTGTCACAACTGTGTCAGATGCGAACACTTCGTCTCGGGTCATGGCGTAGACACGACCCTGGGCATTGGGGCGACGGTCTTGGCCATTCTGTGGTGCGGTCGGTGGAGCCCGAGGTGCTTGGCCTCGGTTTTGTTGATGTTGTGGGCGCTGGCTCGACGTAGCTTCCGGACAGTCCCTTACGAGATGATCTCTTTTGTCGCATGCGAAACAGACTCTGTTCTTAAGTCGGCAGTCGGTGTCCAGGTGCCCGTCCTTGTGGCAGAAATTGCAGACCATCCGTTCCTTCGTCTGGTTGCCGCGATGTTGACGCTTATGTGCGTTGTTGCCTCCCGCATAACTATGGCGTTTGTTATTAGAGTTAACAGCGCCGGTAGTAGTAGGAGGATACTCGGACTCCAGACGGATGGCGTGGTTGAGTGCCTCGCCCACAGTTTTGTATTCCGGCACCGAGACATGTGCACGGATAGTGGAACGCAGGCCCACTACGAATCGCTTTGCTCGGCTTGCAGTAGTAGGTAGATAGTCACCAGCGAACTTGGCCAGTTTGTTGAATTTGGCCGCATATTGTCGTACAGTCATATTCCCTTGCGTCAGCTGCATGAACTCGTTCTCCTTTTCCTGTCGCACGGCTGCAGAAAGATATTCGTTCTCGAACGCATTTCTGAATGTCGCCCATGAGATCGCCGCTGTCTCGTCTTCACGTCGAATAGCCCGCTTCTGCACAGCCCACCAATCGTGCGCGTTCATTCGAAGTAATAGTTGAGCACACGCGACTTTCTTCGGGTCCTCGACATCCAGAAGCTCGAACTTGTCTTCCAGCTCCTCCAACCAGTCGATCGCCACCGCGGGATCTTCTGTGCCGTTGAAGGAAGTGCGGCAGCTTTTAGTGAACTTTGACACGTCGAAGTTGGAACTTCTCGGTGCTGCAGGTGAGAGCACGGGCGCCTCTGGTTCGGCTTCGTTGGATCGAACCGCAGGCTGGGTCACGGCAGGTGTCATCGTTGAGTTGTTGTTGCCGACGACCGACTGTACGATCTGCTGGAGGGTATTCAGCTGCTGCTGCTGCAGCTTGAATTGAGCCTCGAACCGACTCTCAAATTGAGCCTGACGAGCCTCTGCTTGCTGACGATGGAGCTCGTTTTGACGTTGCTGCATTTCAAGCATTTGCAGCATACGTTGTATCGGGTCGCCGGAAGATCCGGCTACAGTAGGCGTCATTCCCGTTGGGTTAACGGAATGCTCGGGCCTAGAAGCACTCGAGCCGCTCGAAGCGCTCGTCTCGTCTCCCGCCTGAGCTCCCGTAACTACAGGGAAAAAAGAAAGGCAACTCTCGTTAGTTTCAGAAAATGTCCTGGGTTCAGCGTATGGAACAACTCTTCTCATCGACACGAGGTCAACGGTCGGAGACTAGAATTCGACACGAGAGGCCAAGGACGTAAAGCCGTGCTCTGATACCATTATGTCACGCCCCGATTCCGTCGAATCGATAGTCGTCCCCCGGGCGTGATGCCGTGCGAACCTAATTTGCGATCGCACAAGGCCAAGTCATAAGGTAATCCGAGACACGAGATCTAAGAGAGTACGCAGACAAATTGATACACACAATGAGTAAAGGAAACTTGATCTTTATTGATAATGAACATCTTTTTACAGACTCCGACACAAGACTCATTGCCGCGCGGGCTACAACATGACTCGATTACAAAAGAGTGCCGATGAGATAGCCGTTCCATACATTGCACACATCCCTCAATATACACAAGTACTCCATTGACCTGGATGGGAGGGACGCTGAGTCATTTTCCTTGGACTGTCGAGAGCCTTCAAAATGTGGAGTCGCTGAGAGATAGTCTTCGACGCACGGCCGAAGCTTCAAAAGTCACAAACGTCGCCTTGCTAGTTGGCGCGTCCTTCCTGGTTCGCGGGACCTGCAAAGAGCGAGGATCAGCACGAAACACATGTACTAGCGAATGGCTAATTAAATCCAAGCTCTGCATTTGATTCAAGAAGTTTCATAAACATGTTTGCTAGCTATTTCAATGATCTTTCTAACCATCCTGTATGATTTGCATGTTAACATGTTTTGAGGCAAGCAACTATCATGTTCATCCCGTGTCCCATGCACCTGTTAAGTAGTGATAGGGGTTTAAAGGCCACTGGCAATGTCAAGCCATCGCGGACTATAGCATTCGGTTAGACGACGCCCCTTTCGCGTCGGGTAGCGAGCCCTGTGCGAAAGTGCCCGTATAACTCGTGCCGATGAAGGGTTGGCGCTGCTACACTCGTTCCTCCCGGGCCGAACCGGTCCCTTGGCCGAGGCAACCGTTCGAGGAACTTCACCTTGTCGACAAGTTGTCCAATGACCGTTTTCTTTGGAACTTAGTTGATTTACTCATTTTTTTTCCGTATCGTTGCGATAAGCGTTAATAGATTCATTCGTTGGATTGGCATAGACCAAGTGTAATTGCATAGGGAAGCACGTTTTTCATTTCCAAAACCGACAGTTCGATAACAAGTGTTTCGTGAAGTATCGTGCCACGATTTCATTGATTCTATACTATTATGACAAGCATTTATTTTACTTCACATGTTGAGTTTTTGAAGTAGAGGGACGGGACGAAGGAGGTCAGCCACTCGCCTTAGCTTGCTTCAAGCGAGCGACCGGTTGGCTGCGCTGTCGTCGCCTACGCGATCACCTGCAATCGCATAAGCAACTGATTAGAACACTGTGTATTTCAAGGAATTTCGATATGAATGCGAGCTCGAAAACGCGTCACGAAAAACCCATCGAAAGCATTCACGAAAACGAAAGCCAAAGCCAATTCAAGTGCGGCATGAAAACCAGAGCAACGGGAGGTCTCTCCCGACTCAGCCGCAGAGCCAATCCTCGAGGCGCAACCCGCTGAATATGGGACTTGGTTCCGAAGAAGCCATTCCATAACGTGGAATGGATCTTAATTCAACCGTTCCCGTTCGATCGACTCGGCCGATTCCGACCTATCGGTCCCGACCAAATCGATAGCGACAGTGTTCCTTTCTCGCGCACCCCGTGGACGGAGACGGGGCACGATGTAGGGACGGGGCACTACACTCCGTCTATAACATACGGAGAATGATCTTTCTCAGAAGTAATTGTCATTCTCCGTGAAAATATAACGGAGAATGCTATTTCTCTATGACAAATGACAATTCTCCGTCATATTAGACGACATATTCGCACAAAATAACAAGATTAAATATCTCTCTAACATTTTCTAAGTTAATAATCTTCATAACAAATTCAAATTCAGCATAAATTTCGAGATATACGAAGCTGATGGATGAATTTCTACAGATCTGAACTCTCACCTTGTTTTAAGATCTATAAAAAGAAAAGAAGATCTTCTCTCCACAATTGACCTAATCGCCGGAAACTACGAAGATGATGATGATGATGATGATCGATGATGATGAAGGATGATCGACGTTCGACCGACGAAAACCACAGTGAACTACGAACGATTTTGCAATCTCTGATAAAGATGATATCAATGGATTTCAAATTTCTCGTGAAGAAGAAGAAGAATACGAATTTCCCAATCCAAATCTGAGTTTGCGAATTCAAAATTATATATATATGACCAAATTTGCGCGAAGGGATATTTTTGGAACTATGAAAATGGCAAATTTTGTAAATACAGAGCATCTAAAGAGAATCTTGGAATATTTAACGTGCAAATACTTAATTCTGGGTATTTCATAAAACTCATCCCGCGGGTAGGCATTTCATAAAAGACCACCCCGAAATTGGATTTCTCAGCAATTTCCAAATTATTTATTAGAATATATTACCAGATCCTTCCAATCAAAATGTAAAAATTAGCATATATTCAAACTATTTTAAAAAACTAAAAATACCGATTTTTTTTGTAACACTTAAAAAACTAAGATATATTTCTACTATTTTAATCGTTATTTTGACTTTTTAAAAAAAAACGAATGCATTTCTAGTTTTTTTTTAATAGTGAAAGTATGGTATTTCTTTTTCTTTGAATGGAGACATTTATTAAAATAATTTATTTTGTATTTCAAGAGTTGAGGGACTTTTAAGTAATTAACAAAATTCATGTTAGATATAATCGGTTTTTTTTTTATAGAAAATATATATGCTACTATTTTTTTTCTTTCTTTTGAGTTGCACTATTTTTTTTTTTTTTTTGGCAAATTCTATAGGCATTCCATATTTTACTTCAGGACAGTCCAACTTGGTGTAATTTTTACTCAGGACAGTCCCAATTTTATTTTGGTCTGTCCAAACCCCCTTTAGGACTGCCAACGAAGTTGACAGTCCAAATTCAAACTACCAAAATCCTTTAGTTGGCAGTCCTAATATAAAGTAGGACTGCAACAATGTTGATAGTTCCAATATAAATATCTGGACCACCCCTTCAAGTAAAAATTTGGAGCGACAAATTTATAAATAAATTAAAAAAAAATTGGATTGTCCAAAGTAAAACTCGAGGTGCCTATAAAATTTGCCTTTTTAAAAAAAAAAAAAATATTTAGTAAGAAAGTCTCACATTCTTTCTAACTGGGCAACATTTTGCTTGGGACTCTCTGTTTAGTAGCCTATTGCTATTATACCAAAAAATTGCCCCTCCCCATGGCCTCTCCATGTGAATTTCTTTACAAAATCAGTCCCTCAATTGTTCGAATTCGAAGCAAATACAGTAGAAGTGGAGATGAAGACGAGGAGCCCTAGCTCTAGACGATGGAGAGCGAAGCTGGCAGCGTTGGGCCTCCTCGTCCTCTGCGTCGGCCGCCTCCTCGTGGTGCAGAACCGCCTCAGCCGGATGATGGCGGCGGCTCCGGCGGTGGTTGACGGGAAGCAGCCGAAGATCGCGTTCCTGTTCATCGCCCGCAACCGTCTCCCTCTCGATTTCGTCTGGGAATGCCTTCTTCAAGGTCAACCCTATAATTTCTTCGATTATTGATCGATATATTGATTCTTCGGTTTCTTGAAGGGAGAAAGTATTGATTTTTTTTTAATAAATTTAATTTGTTTGTTTGTAGGGAGACAATCATGATGATGGTAGGTTCTCCATCTATGTCCACTCGAGTCCGGGGTTCGTTCTAAATAGGTTGATGAATCGGTCCGCATTTTTTCTCCGGCCGACACGTCAATAACAGTACACATAAATAACCCTAGCGATGCTTCGTTCCGACCGCTAAGTTTATGAGATCGTGAAGCACGGCATTTAGTACTGTATTGTATATATGCTATGATGCACAGACACAAATACATCACGACGCAATGAAGACACACGACAAGATCACGGCGCAGGTTTTCGGTGTGTCCTGGTGTATCTTGGTGCATCTGCATTGTTCTGGTACGTGTCTGACACGACAGATATAGGTTATGGTGGAGGACGGTGGCTAACCCTAACACTGCAGAAGAGAATAAGCTAAGGAGAAAACCAGATAATCTGAGATTTCCCTCGGAAAGAAGTGAATAATAGAAAAACTAGAAAGTATTTGTATCATAATTTGCCGATACTGATCCAATCCGGCCGATTCCGATACAATTTGGCATGTCTCGATCTGATACCGATACTTGACTGATACCGACATTAGGGATATCTTTTCCAGTCAATTCGGCAAAGAAAATTGAACGAAAAAGACCAATTAGTAAAGGTGTAAAAGCATAGTAAGATTGTAAAAGCATGTAAAAGAAGAAAAGTTATCTATCGCAGGTAAACCAATTGGCAAGGGTGACTATTATTTCATTCAATTTCAAACCTACTAACAAAAAACACATGAAATACTTAAAATTTGCCAAAATGTATATAACATTTTTTTTCTAAAATTTTAATAATTATTTGCATCCCGATATGCAAAAATTCGATACTCCGATCCGAAACCGCCGGCCGATACCTCCGATTATGATACTCATAGGAAGTGTCCAATACCGATTCCGATACTGTGAACCTTGGTTTATAATCAGGCAAGATCAAGGAAAGATCAATATAGAAAAGTAGACTTGCGACTCGTATCCAACCACTGGCTGAATCTGTGACTACATCTCAAAGATTGACTAAATCTGCAACCAAAATGCCTGTCCTGTTCTCCAGAGTAGATTGTTTGAAATGATTTCTTGCTGGTTTCAATCTTGTAGATAATTTATCTGGCAATTTATCGTATTTCATTGGATGTAAGCTTACATTGTCAACTTGTGTGATGTCATGTAGTCTCATGAAACCAAATTCTTTTGCTGCTGGAAATCGCACAGGCAGCTGAGCCGTTCTGCGTATATCACTTGTTCTACCAGTTCATCGACTGACATTATATGTTCCTCCCAACTCTTGTGTCCATCGGTCTCCATTGTACATGTCCAAACTATCTCAAACTATTTTTGTTTTTTCTCGTGTTATTTTCAGTTACCCTATAATTTCTCACGGTGTTTACATTTCTTATCCTATACTTCAATGTATAGCCACTCGTCCGTTTTGGAATTCTCATTCCACATATTCTTTCCAGACATTATGTCACGTCCTAGAACCAGAATACCGGAGAGCGGAGGCAGACATAGCCAGCTACGCAATCCCAAAGTACGTTAATACTCTGAAATCACGTATAAGCTGTCAAGACATGGGGGTTACTCTACAAGCCATCAGTCAATCCTATGGTTTAACAATCCTAGGTATCTCAATCACAGGCAATTATACAAGAGCAAAGAGTACGATCATCATACATACAATAGTAAGGCGTCCCGAACCATATATACATGACTGATCATGAAGCCAGTACTACAGAACTGAGGACTAGCTAGAGTATTAGTCGTACATGATAAGGACTAGCTATAGTCTAGAATACACATATCATGTTTATGCCCGTAGGCTACAATATCAAGAAAAATACCAAAACACGAGCTAAACAAGTGCTCGGGGCTAAACGTTACAAGAGGAGAATTTACATATCAGTGGGAGAATGAAGAAGAAACCCACTGAGGCGCTCTGGTGCTCCGGCTGGTCACCGTCGAGTAGATGGTGTGGTAGATCCTTCGGGCTCTTCTATTAGAAACTGGCCATGCAAAACCAGTGGGGTCAGACCCCAAATAGCAAGTACCACAAAGGAGGCCGAACTATGAACTTAAAACCAGCAGTCATAGGCAATCAACAGGGAGAGAAAGCAATAAGTAAAGAAGGATCGAGATTCGTGCAGTACCAATGCACTTATCCTGAACATAGGAAGACAGTAAGTAAATCATCATTTGACATAAAGTAAACTGGAGAACATGTTAAATAAATAGAGCCAGGCAATATACGAAGAGAGGACGAGGCACTGTTCCGGAAGCCAGGTTACAACTCTTAAACCAAACAAGGACCGGGGTTATAACCCTTCGCCTGAACAGAACTTGGTCTCAGATCATTTATTGCTAGAGGTGACAATCATTAAGTAACAGTGAGAGAGTGACAATACAGAGTACAATGCATTAGAGTGACAATCATTGCAATCATTACCTTGGAACAATTAGGAACTGGATCTAGACAAGACTTAGACTGGAAAGGTGATATACGATGGGATAGCCATGGGACTATTCAGATAACTAGGTTACAACCCGTAAACCAAACAAGGACCGGGGTTGTAACCCTTCGTCTGAACAGAACTTGGTTTCTTCCACCATTTATCGGCAAGATAAAATAAGAAATCAGGACATGTAACAATCATGTACAAGATCAAGACAAGACTAGACAAATCATACCCCATCCAACATTCACGGCCAAACAATAAGTACGGCTTGATACTTTAACTAACTAGGATTATCACAAGCCTTAGTTACTAGCAATATGCAATGAGATGTTCCTCTAGCCACAAGTCCTGCAGCTAATCCAGGTTATCCAGGCGACTTGGATTCATTAAGCAGTTATCAATAATTATCAGGTAGCTTGGTGTGCACCACATGACAGTGTGCGTAGAAATTGTTTCATGAAGTGCCCCACATGACAGTGGGCTGGAAATGTGCCCTACTCGACGGCAGGCTACAAGTCCAAACAATTGTGGCCGGGATAACGGGATCGCCTGTAGCTGGGGAAATCTCTCATGACTACTGAATTATTCTAGTTATTAGCCTTAACCATTTATAGTGGGTACCCATGACCGTGGTACTCAGGGGTCCCAGTCCTAGATATGATGCAAGACAAGACTTGTTCATTTGTACAAGCACAATCGTCCACGGTGTCCAGGTCATTCATTCCTGTCGTGTCATGTTAGCCGTCGCAACAGCATTTCAAGGAGTATCATGTCAGGTTTATCATGTCAAGAGTGCGCCACGGCGGGCCACTATCATGTCATTATCATGTCAAGTTTACTGGTCAAGAGTGCGCCACGACGGGCCACCATCAGGTCATGTCAGGTCATTAATCAGGAGTGCACCACTACGGGTCACTGTCGTGTTTAGGGTACATGTGCCGGACAGTATAGTGCAAGCATTCAATCAGGAGACTCAAGTTATGCTGAGGTTACAAGACACAAGTCATCAGTAAAGATCAAATAACAATAGAGAAATAATAATAATAACCATAATTAAATAGCTGGACAAGGCACAGGAAGGAGCCCTGCGGCTCAGGGTCACTATCAAGTCATGCTAGTTCCTTGTCAGACCATGTCATGTACAATTGTCATTTCAATCATGTCAATCAAATCGTGATTTATCAAGTTCAGGACAAAAGGCGTAAGGATATAAAATGGGCGTAAAAAAATATACAATAAAGGTAAAGGTGTACGCCATAGAAACTCAAGTTATACTGAGGGTTACATGGCATGGGCATAATAGTAATTAAAACATTCATAAAATACGAGCTTATGAAAGAGCCATGCGGCTCGGCATATGCGACCAAGAAGTGATCTCATGCGGCTGGGGAGGGAGTCGGGTTCATGCGGCTGGAGAAAGAAATCCATGCGGGTCGGGAGAATTAAGAGCCCATGCGGCTCGGAACAAGAGCAGCTCATGCGGCTGGCGGAGGCAGTAGAACATATGCGGCTAGCGGGGAAGCAATGCCTATGCGGCTCAGAAGACATGAAGCCCTATGCGGCCAGGAATGATACTCAGCCTATGCGGCCAAGAGAGAAGCGGGTCTATGCGGCTGAGGGCGAGTTGGACCCCATGCGGCTGAGGATGGACTCGGCCTCATGCGGCTAAGGATGCTGATGCATATGCGGCTAGATATATAAGGTCTTCATGCGGTCTGCAGGGAGCAAGGTCTTATGCGGCTGGACGAGCCATGCGCTTATGCGGCCAGGAGACGAAGGGGGTGCATGCGGCTCAGTTAGGAACCCATGCGGCCAGGTCAATTCAGGAGCTTATGCGGTCAGAGGGAATACAAGTCATATGCGGCTGCAAGTGGACCAAGTTCATGCGGCTCGGATTATGCCGGGACCTATGCGGCTGGAAGAGTGGCATATGCGGTCTGCAGGGTCATGCACCTATGCGGCTAAGAGAGGAAGTAGACTTATGCGGCTAGATGAGTTCGACCCTCATGCGGCTCAAGTACTTCCAGTCATGCGGCTGAAGAGAACACTTGCCGCATGAAATATTCATGCGGTCAAGTCAAGCACAGTTCTTCTTCTCCAAAAATTCCGAGAAGAAGAACACCATGAGAGCCAAGTTCTCAAGCTCCATAACTCCATCATCCGAAGCCCAAATCCGAACTTCCATAGGTCAAAACGGGGCAGAATGAAATGCTCTACAACATAGAACCATCAAAACTCGGAAATAACAAGATTAAATAGATCAAAACCCATGAAAACTAAAATTACTTCAAAGCTAGATCTACAACAATCGAACCATCAAAATGGAAAACTCCAAGTTCTAAACAAGCTTAGAATATAACAAGGAAGAGAATGGAACAAACGAAATTAAGATCGTCCAACATTCGGCAAGGTGTACTTGCCTATCTCTAATGGCTAGGGTTCTGGTGGAAAGAAATGAATGAGGGTGAATGAGGAGGGAGAGAGAAAGAGTAGCTTATATAACAAGCTCAAGTGATCTCCACCATTCATTCCTGTCCACTCAATCTAAACCATACACCTCATCTCATAAAGAACCAAACTAAACCAAACCAAGTCAAAGTGGAACCGAACCAAATAAAATCAAATCCAAGTTAAACCAAGTCATGAAATCCTATACTTAGAAAATTTTAAAATATCACGCAAATCGATAAATACGAAATACGGCTCAAATAAACACGTATCCGTATAAAATACCGATACAGTGAGACGGGTCTCACACATTACCTTTTATAACTGTTCAACTTTCCAACCCATAACCATTGATGGTCTTCTGGCTGTCTTATAGAATTGCCTTTTCAATATAATGGGTATTGTACAATGATGAAGCACACCATAAGGCTCCTCCAGTTCAACCATCCCGGTTGAATGCTTGTGTGAGCAATGTTCAAACAGTTTGGAACATGTAGCCCAGCTGCCCAAGACTATAACTAGAAGGTTCTAGTGCTCGCTTCAAGATCGTAAGAGTGCAACCTTTTGAATCATAAATAACATATCCTTTCACTCCTTTGTACAGAGAACCCTTCTATTTTGGTCTTTGTCTGTGTTACGGACATGGAAAAATTGTGTCCTTGCCATTATCCATGTCCATATTCGTGTACTTATTGCACCTATTTGAAAATGTTTGTATCCCATATCCATATCCATATCCTTACCTATATATGTGTCCGTATTTGTGCAACAGAGGTCTTTGTATATGACCCAGTTGGGAATTGTGTTATTTGATAGGTGTAGCAAAAAACATGCTGAATCCTGGGTGCCAGTTTTTCTCTTGAGCTACTTATATATTTTGGGCTTCTGGTTCAGCATGTATAAGTTTGTTTGATATATTAAAGTTTTACCTAGTTTAGTTTTGCTTTGTTGTACTCTTAAAATTTTCAATTTATATTTCATCCTAAAGTTGGGAATCTGTTTTATGTGAAGTTCTCTTAATGAAGTTACTTGTATTAAGTCAGTTTATGTCAGTATCGAGAAATTTTAGTATTATAATTAAGAGAGTCAAAGCTTGTGCCACGACCTTAGCATTCTAATGTCAAGTACACCTTGAAAGCAAGCTTGTACTTTTTAAGGAAATTCTTCAAAGCAACATGTCGTTACGGGGTGCATGATTTTGCGCATGATCAACTACTGGATTAAATATACTAGTCTGTTGCAACAGTTATCGGAAATGAGAACCGGGCATAGTACCCCTTCTCTAAGTATTGGATTTCCTTTGAAGCAGTCACCTGGACAATGTTCATATTTTGCATTTTATAACTATGGTTGGTTCAAAATACCAAGCTAAATAATTTGTCGATTACTTTTCCTAAAATTGAACTTTTCTTATTTACCTTGGTGTTTGATCCTCAATCTGTGCTTTAAGGTGGACTGGGGAGAGTAGAGCATGATTCAAGCAGAGCGTATTTTGCTTAGAAGTGCACTTGAGGATTTTCTTAATGAGCGATTTCTTTTTCTGTCAGACAGGTGTGGTTTAATATCTAATTTTTTGGCAAAACTTGCACTTACATGCTTGCGAATCCGCGATGTCCATATAATGGATCTTTTTGTTGTTGTTGCAAATATAGGCTTTCTTGTCAATCATTATTAAGAATTTCTTTGTTTACTTGAAATAAGAATATAGAATGCCCGTAATTTATATCAACATATTTAGTATTCACATGAAGACTGCATGTTATCAAATCACTTTTGATACTGTCTGTTCTTTAGTTATCAGGTTAAAACTGTTTTTAAGTAGAACAATAAAATGATAAGATTGTTGAAATAGGTTCCAAACTTCCAAAAGGTCGAAAGTCAATTTATTCACTTAATTTTCCTTTCCAAAGAAATCTTATGAAATCATAAAAGAGCCCTCTGAAATCTTATGAAACTGTTTTTGGTTGTGTTTGATATACCCGAGAAGTCTTATGAAATCATAAAAGAGCCCTCTGAAATTTCTGAAACTTCTTCAAAGTTCAAACTTTTAAACACATCTCTAGATAGCCCCTAATGTAAGGAATATGCCTGGAAGATTGCATTCTTTCCGCTACAAATAATTGTGAAACCTACACTTACCCTTTTCTAAATGATGGTTGACCCTACATATCCAAGTGGTTTGATCAAACACTCGTTGGTTCCAAACCCATACATATGTTGGGATTTTGGCTTAATACCTCTCCCCTTCAAATGGTCAAGTTAATAATCTCTCTTTTGCTTTCCTGAGCAGCAAAAAGGTCTAGAAGGAGAAATTACTTGAAGAAGCTTAACACATGCTGTCACGTCCCGATTCCGTAGAATCGATAGTCGTCCCCCGGGCGTGATACCATGCGAACCTAAGTTGCGATCGCACAAGACATAGTCATAAGGTTATCCGAAAAACATCAAGTAGAGTACGCAGAGAAATTGGACAAACACATTTCAAAAACAGAAGGAACTTTTGTTTCATTTATAATAAACATCATTTACATGACTCTGTTACATTCATTTGCCTCGCGGGCTACAACATGACTTGATTACAAAATGAACGCTTATGAGATAGTCGTTCCATATATTACATCTCCATTTATAACAAAACATTTCCAAAGACCTGGAATCATAGGGAGTCGAGACGTCATTTCTTCTATACTGAATGTGGAGTCTTCAAAAGAATCAAAACAAGCCTTCAACATACGGACGAGGCTTCAAATGTTCTTGCGTCGCCTTAAGCTTAAGTGGCACGTCCTTCTTGGTTCGGGGTACCTGTGGAGAGCGAGAATCAGTACATTACACTTTGTACTGGTGCGTGGCAAATTAAGTTCCATGCTCTCATTTGGTTGAAGAGTTTATATGACTTAGTTTGTGAATCTTTCTAACAATCCTAATGAATTTCAGACAAGCATATGACAGGCATAATGTAAATTATGCTAGAACTTACCCACGACAGAGCGTGTCGTGCAATATGAGACTTACCATGTTCTTTCCTGTCAATCGTTATCGCTAGCATAGCGTGTGCAATTTATGTGTGTTTGGTCACTGACACCACAAGCCATCCTGGACTTATAACTTTGTTAGTCGGGGCCCTTTCAACGCAAGTAGCGAGCCCTGCTGAAAGTCTCCGCCTAACTCGTGCTATCATCCAGCACAGCTATACCGTGTTTCCTCCTAGGCCGAAATGGTCCCGTGGTCCTGGAATGTTGCTTGAGGAAACTTTTACCTTGTCGACAAGTTGTCCATGACCGTGTTAGAATAATTTAGTTACTAAAGCGTAGTCTACATTTTTGAGAACTTAATTATTTCATCGTGTCCCGCCTTGTCGTGGCTTCAATTTGTTCGATGAGTCAATCTTTTGTTGAACACAGTTTTATAAGATAAGTAGACGTGTCCGTGCCCTTGCATATGTCATTTCACTTGCATTAATGTTATCGATTGAACTAAGAAGGGGGTCGAGAAGAGAAGGGACAGCCACTCACCTTGATTTTTTTGTTCGAGGCGAGAGACTTGTTGGTCGCGCTAGTCGTCGCCTACGCGATTACCTGAAATCGCACAAGCAACCGATTAGAACACTGTATTATTCAAGGAGTTCGATATGTAAATGCGAGTTCGAAAACGCAAGCTATGAAAATCATCGAAAACATTCACGAAAACACATTCAGAAAACCAAAGCCAAAGAAGCAAGTGTGGCATGAAAAACAGAGCAACGGAAAGTCTCTCCCGACTCAGCCGCAGAGTCTATCCTCGGGGCGCAACCCACAAAATGTGAGACTTGATTCCGAAGAATCCTTTCCATAACGAAAAAAGGATCTTAATTCAATCGTTCCCGTTCGACCGTTTCAATCGATCCCGATCTATCGGTTCCGACTGAATCGGTAGCGACATTGTTCATTTCTCGCGCACCCATGGACAGAAACGGGACACGATGTAGGGACGGGGCACTACACATACTGCATGGGATCTTTCATCCTCCAGAGACCGTGAAAGATGTGGTTGCCACCCTCTGACCTACAAACTTTCAGATGCTACTGGTATGCTTATAAAACCTATAAATGTATTAATAGACTAGTCTCAGGTATTCATATCAAACACAAGCCTTCACAGCATCTTGTGAAAGCTTAATGCAATTACCTAAGATATTTATGATTGCTAATGCTCCTATTTTATATCTGATGGAGGAGCAACACTGAGGAAACTGATTAACGGATAATTCATTTGTAGCTGATTCTATGTTGCTTTTCTTTAGACCGTACTTTTCTGTGACCTCCTGAAGATTTTCATAGTATGTTTATTAAGGCTGCAAATGAGCAGAGCAGCTCCTGAGCTCGACTCGGCTCGATTCGACACGGGTATCTTAATGAGCCTAGCTTGAACAAAATTTTGATCTTGATTTCCTTAGAGCTGAGCTTGAACATAGGAAGCTTGACTCGACTCGGCGACAAAGGCTCGGCTTGGTAAGCTCGAAGATTACTCGGCTTGACTCGACTCTTTTGACTCAGAGTATGGCTGGACTCGGTTGAGACTCGAATCGACTCACTGCAGCTCAAGTATGTATTAGTGTTTGAGAACGTTGTCAATGGACCAAAACCTACAATCTAAGCCTACAATGGTAGAGAGTCAACCCATATAATCAAGCCCTGTACTAGCTAGTGAGCACTTAGTGTTAGGGAGCCGAGATGCATAATCTAGCTCAACGTCAGCCACTTATCAGTGTTTGGGAGTCGAGCTGTGTAATCGAGCTCTTGTCAAGCCGAGCTGAGCTGCTCGGGAGCCAATTCGAGCTCTTGCTTGAACATGACTCTCAAGCTCGAGCTTGAGCTCGGCTCGATAATTTTTTTTCATAAATGAGCCGAGCTTGGACATGCAAAGCTCGACTCGGCTTGGCTCGATTACAGCCCTAATGTTTATGGTTTTCTTTGATAAAATGGGTGAGACTGATAGATTGGCTACCTCAGTTTAACTGAATATGTTTTATAGTCTCTCCCAAAGCCTGCAGTTATTTCTGACAGGACTTCTGCTTATCCGCTGTTCTAAAATACTAACTCAATTTGATCAGTTTTCTAGCATAATTCTGACCTCCCTCGTATCTTCTTTCACAAAGAATCGGCTTCTTGCTCTTCTGTACTGCAATCCTATCACACTACTTCTATATATATTTACATCTCCAAATCAATTTAGAAAATTTAAGCTGCATCTATGTGCTACACACTTATGAATACACATGTACGGTTGTAAGCATAAGAGGAAAATTATACCTCCTACATCACGAGAACTCCAGATTGTTAGAATGCAGAAGTTCAGAGATTCTACACGCAAAATGCACTAAGAAGGTTTCAACATGACAAAGTCTCATTGATTTAGTAAGGTGTAAATTTCACAAGGGGATAAAGGTTTTGAAGTCGGGTTTTGATTTATAATTGTCATACAAAGTTTTCTTGCTGGTAATATTATAGTATATGTGAACTATATGATGTATGCATGGTCAATCAAGGAATCAACCAACATAAATTTGCCAAGTTCCTAAGATTTATATGCAATCTCCATTGGTGCAAAGTTTTAAATATAGTGTTTCTGAATAAATAGTGGCTTCCATTTTTGGACTTACATTTTTACTTGTATATACAATTTGCATGTGTTTTTATAATATTAATAGAGTGGTAGATGAGATTAGTTGGATCACTCTAGACATTAATGCAGTATTTTCTTCATTGGTCATGGATGATATAAATCTTTCAGTTGCTGTATGGTTATCACATTCTTTAATAATGGAATCTGGGATATGATCTGTCATTGGATTTTGATTGAGATGCATAGTAGGTTCATTCATGGCATAAACCATGAGTTAACTCTTTTGTGTTATATGCAGGAGAGAGATAATATTAAATATGAGACGGAATACAGGAAGGAATGGTGTACTGTTCTTTGCCAGGAAATTCACACATCCTGCAGCCCTTAAGCTTCTTAGCACGGTATGGTAATGAACAGTACACATTTGGTCTTGCTCAGTGTATTCAGATAGGGCAAGCATTGAGCTGTATCAGAAACAGGGCCGGCCCATGGGTAAGCCTGGCAAGACTTTGGGCTTGGACAACCCCCCCCCCCCCCCCCCCCCCCCCCGGGCGCCGCTAGGGCAACCCTCCGGACTTAGCATGACCCTACAAGAGGTTGGGGTCGCGGGTGATACCCTAGGAACGGTCCTTAATAAGGGTCAAGCCGCAACCAAAAATAGCTCCGGGTAGGACAACACACTCTCCGGACCGGCCCTGGTCAGAAACCATGCTTGGTGTCACAGAAACGAATGAAGTGAGCCTGAATTGTTTCTCCACATTCTTTTTCTTTGACTGCTGAAGTAGAAGGTAAAATGGATGGGACAAAATTCAAATTTCCCCCATCTTCATTTCATAATTGCCTTTTCCCATCAACGAGGGGTTTGATTTAGAGCACAACCCTAGTTGAGTAGCTCCCATGAAAATTCAATAACAACTATAATACTAACAAAGCTTTTATGCCAAAAATTTAGGGTGGCCCCATGAACCGTTTTCTTATGATTTGCTCCTTAAGGTCCATCCTAACACGAGCAAATGTTGTGTTTTTTACACCCTTAGGGTTAGTTTGAACTGCATTATGTTTCTTCCGGACTCCGTTTGGTGCCAAACACAATAGGAAAGTCAAATGGCTTGCATTCCGGATAGGCGTTTTGTGAAACGTGCATTCACTTAGGAGCTCAAATTGGTGACTCCAAAATGCTAACGCAACAATTGTTCCAGAAATGGGCGTGAGCAAATGCAGATGAAACGAAACTGCAATCTAAACTAGCCGCGTTTAAATACCTGAAGTAATCAACTTTTGACACTTTAATATCATGAACTATTTTTTGGCAAGTTGATTACCTAAACCTTTAAGTGTTAGGCTTTTAGGAACAAGGTGACGGGTTTTTCTTATTTAATGATACTTTTAGTTACTTTTTATTAATTAACTTTTACTGAACTAGTTTTTAAATTATTTAGGGGTAAATTAGTCTCAAATAGTAATGTGCAAAACCATTAAGTGGTTGGCAGGTTAACGGAGGGAGTAACTTGCCAAAACTTAATAAGTTAATTATATAAAATAACTAAGCGTATTAAACTGACAAAAGTTGATAGTTTGGAATACTTTAGTGAAAATTAGCTCATCTTTTATCCAGTCTTTTAAATGTGTCATCCTTCATCCATCTGAGCATTCACCTTTCAGCTATAACCTAAAAGGTCATGATTCTTTATTGCCTAGTGTTCCACTCGATCAAGCATGGCGTTGTAGGTGGATTTCACAATTTTCGGCCCAACTTCAGGGGTATTCTATAATGGCAAAAGCACTCTTCTTTAATCATCTGCTTTCATTATGTGAATCTTCTCTTTGACCTCTCTTTTGCATAAAATGATTGATGCTAAATTAAAAAAAACGACCGCAATAAAGAAATATATGCAATCAACATGAGCGACTCCCTCATTTCTTTATGAATTACTGCTAGTAAGTAGGAATGCATTCTGTATTTGTTCCACTCGATAAAGCATGGCGTTGTAGGTGGATTTCACAATTTTCGTCCAACTTCAGGGGTATTCTATAATGGCAAAAGCACTCTTCTTTAATCATCTGCTTTCATTATGTGAATCTTCTCTTTGACCTCTCTTTTGCATAAAATGATTGATGCTAAATTAAAAAAAAACGACCGCAATAAAGAAATATATGCAATCAACATGAGCGACTCCCTCATTTCTTTATGAATTACTGCTAGGAAGTAGGAATGCATTCTGTATTTGTTCCCATCCTGCTAATTCTAAGTACTACAGATCTCAAATCTTTTCTCAAAAATTCAGTTTTAGACTACAGATGTTCTATTCTCATCGACAATAGCATCATCAGTAAATCTACAGTAGGTTCGTCAAAATATTAACCCGACTTTTACTAGCTTCGACTCTTTTGGATTGACGCCAAATTCCTGGCCATGAAGAGAGTCATAAACAAGCTTGAATTTCCATCAGGTTTAAGAAATCAAATGATAATCTCCTTATCTGTATGTCCGTTGGAGAGGTGAAGGAAAGACAGTGGCTGGTGCATTTCTCATTTTAGGCATTTGCACGAATGTCCATTTCTCATTAACTTCTATGGCATTCCTAATCGGTTTACTGATTCTTGAAAAACTTGTGATGATTCTGTCTATTTTTTGCAGTCTGTACTTGTTCTGAATTGATGATCAACATACAATCAGTGGGGGCAGCAAGGAGGAGATGGAAATATTAGGGTTTTTTTCCCCTTTCTTTGGGTTATACATAGTTACATATGTAAAGCAATCAAACACTTAACTCATGTGCATATAATCTATAGATGACTTTTAGCTCATTGTATCTATTGTTAGATTGCTCGTCTAATTTCTTGTTATTGTACCATAAATGTCACCTGGACCAGTAGGAAGAAGAACATGAATACAAGAACTAGCTTTAACTTGATCATATGTTCTGTACAAGGAATGGCGAGGAATGTATAGCAACGATAAATATATTTTGAGAAGGTTTTTTTGCAAGAGTATCCTTAGCCTGTTTTGTTTGAAAAATAATTTTCTGGAGTCTTTTAGCTGTTGGGTATTTTGTCATCAGCCTCTTGATACGTTACCTCAATCGTCCATCCGTGTTTCTATGACATGTGGGCCAACTTTTCCACAGATAATGTGTGTATGTTATAGAATGCTGAGGCACAGATGTTTCACGAAAGAATTATATGTTTGTATATTATTATTAATTTTCTTTTCTGAAAAACTATATCATTGGTATGTACTAACATTATAAGGTGCGATATCTTCTTTCCATGCAAGGGCTTGGTGGGCTTCCTGTGTGCCCAGTGCCCCCCATGCCTTTGTGTTGGAAAGGCATGCACATTGTGAGCATCTTTGGCAGGAAAAAAGAAGCTTTTTGACACATATTCTCCTTTAGCTTTATCCATCACAAAGGGGATTCTCTCCTGCAAGTCTAGACTCGCCTACCATTCAAATTGCGTACATCCTTTACCTAAAGTTTGAGTCAATGTGGATCACCATTAATAATCTTAAGATGGTGTTTAAAAGACAATCCAACAACATATATGTTTGTCCTCTTGAGGGTGGAGCATGGATGTGTCATTGGTTTGTTTAGCAAACAATAAAGGAAAATTTTATGAAATGTCCAAAAATTGTAAAAGTTTTATGAAAAATCTACCGCAAAATAACATTTCATCGCGTGTCCAGAATTAACGAAAAATATATAAAGGGGGTTCTGAATGACCTTTTTGTCCTTCTAATTTATTGAAAACACCCCCGAACCCTACTCTTCAAAAAAAATATTTTCATACTTCCTCTTCTTCCATACGCCGCTCAGTTTTGAATCTAGGTTTTCTCCTCCAAAATCTTCAAACCTTACTTCAAAAACTCGTCGAAAAATTTCGGAAAGACGGACAAATGGTAAAACTGTCAAAACGGAGGTCCAAACATCATTTTTTCGCGATCCTAAAATTTCGGAAGGCCGACTAACAAAAAAAATGTTAATCTCCGGCTTCTCGAAAATACGCTCCATTTGCGACAAATCGGACCTCGTTTCGACCTCCCAGTCAAAAGTTATGGCTCTTCAAAGTTCCAACTGGCCATAAAATGCAGGAGAATGATCATTCTCCGTGGTAATATCACGGAGCCGTGCTAAAACCACGAAGAATGGTCATTCTCCGTGCTAAAACCACGGAGAATGGTCATTCTCCTTGTTAAATTGACAAAGAATAGCCATTCTCCGTGTTAGAATGACGAAGAATGGTCATTCTTAGTCATTTTATCACGGAGCCATTCTCCGTGGTTTTAACACGGAGAATGACCATTCTCCGTCATTTTAACACGGAGAATGGCCATTCTCCGTCATTTTGACATGGATAAGGCTATTCTCCATGGTTTTAGCACGGAGAATGGTCATTCTCCGTAGTTTTAACACGGAGAATGGTCGTCATTTAATACGAAGAATGGCCATTCTCCGTCATTTTGATACGGTGAATGGCCATTATCCATCATTTTGACATGAATAAGGCCATTCTCCGTGGTTTTAGCACGAAAAAATGGTCATTCTCCGTGATTTTAACACGGAGAATGGCCATTCTCCGTTATTTTAATACGAAGAATGGCCATTCTCCGTCATTTTGACATGGATAAGGCCATTCTCCGTGATTTTTGCACGGAGAATTGTCATTCTCCGTGATTTTAACACGGAGAATGGCCATTCTCCGTCATTTTAACACGGAGAATGGTCATTCTCCGTGTTAAAATCACGGAGAATGATGGAGAAAAGTCGACAGAAACCTAAAACCTAATTTTTTGTTTTTTTTTTTGGAAAAAAATTTGTCAGGAACAAAAATTCAAGAGTTTTCGTTCTTCTTTTAAAACGATGCTAACTCTTAGGAAAAGAAGAAGATCTTCTCTCCACAATTGACTTAATCGCCGGAAAGCTTCAAATCTCTCCACGATAATGATGATGATGATGATGATGAGCGATGATCGGAGTTCGACTGAAGAAAAGCACAGTGAACTACGAACGATCTTTGCGATCTCTGCTGAAGATGAGAGCAATGGAATTCAGATCTCTCGTGAAGAAGAAGAAGAAGAAGAAAACGAGAATCGCAATCCAAATATGAGTTTGTGCGAAGGGTAGTTATGGTATTATAAAGATAGTAATTTTGTAAATACAAAGCATCTAAAGGGAATATTGGAATATTTAACATAAAAGTATATAATTCTGGACATTTCATAAAAACCAATCTCAAAATTGGGTTTCTCAGCAATTTCCAGAAGAAGAAAAAAAAACCCCGCCAAATTCACCTTAATCTTAATCTGACTTGAACGTAGGAGTGGCACTAGGGGAGCTTTCCCCGTCCCCTCTTACGATGGTTCGTGCATGTAGGAAAGCAATGAGAGAACGAGAATAAGGAGTTTCCATTATCGGAAGGAGAAAATATCCCGATGATAATAAGAAAATATAAGGATTCCTGATTAAGGCCATAACCTGCAAAGAACTTATCATAAAGTGCAGTTGTGTGACTATTGCATGCCAACTTATCAAAGAAATGGAGTAGACACGTTTCTTTCACTAACTTAATCTTTCATTATTCGAGGAAAATATGCATGGTTGAAACTTTTGTTTCTGTAAATACAAATTAATTGTTTTGTTGTGATCTAAATGAAGAAAGAATATAAGAAAATGATGTAAATTGTGTAATGAACGTTGTCGAAAATGATGTTGCAGTTGGTCGTAACAAAAGACGTGGTATTTTGGGAGAGTTGATACAACATTCGTTACACAAATTTCAATATTTACATCAAACCACCTATCATCGACACGGTGGTACGCAATTTGAGGAAGCAATTAAGGGCATGGTTGAGTTTAAACAACTTTGGTTAGGATCTTCCTGGATATAATGTTCAAAGCTCCAATTTCTACATTTTAGGAGATTGAGACAACAAATGAACATCAGGAATAGTGCTAGGCAACAAGAATTTTCATTTCTTTCTCCCCATCACGAATTTTATGTGACATGCATTATAGGTAGGTAAGTACACCAATTTTATCATCCTTTTTCTTCTTCTATTTGTGAATACTAAGGTTGCCCTTCGTTCATTGTAATATAATTATAATCGTAATGGAATAGAGTTTGTATTGTAATATTTACCATGTTTGGTTGGAACATGCAATCAAGCCATAATGTAATATCAAATCCATTCAAATGTTTGGTTTATCATGTAATATAATGGAACAATAATTTTATTTGTATCATTTAAAAAGTATATCCTTGACATTTATATTTTATGTTTTGGCGGACATTAATATTTATAAAAAATAATATAAAAATTAAAATTAAAAATAAGATTTTAAATTTTGTTGGAAAAATAAAAAAAAATACAAAATAATGATTCAAAATAAAATAAATAAGTAAAAATAATGAAGAAAATAATGAAAAAAATAAACAAAAAAATTCAAAAGAAAGTAATTTTGTAATTATTTAAATTGTAATGTAATTGTGATTACATGAGTTTTATTATATAATTGGTTTAAAAGAAAGTGATCTAATGTAAACAGGCTTGTAATGCCATTATATTATACATTAAAAAAAAATTTCCAACCAAATATCCAAATTAGATATACAATGTAATGCCAACTACATTACACAAACCACCAGACACAACCTAACTATTATTATTCATGACGGAAAATGGGGATAGAAACTCTAGTTCTATAGCATATACTCATGATATTGTTATGAACAACCGTCTCAAATGCAGTTCTTTTACAAGAGGATGATATATGTATGTAATAGTGAGTGGTGTCTTACAGACCGAAAAGGGGACCGTGCGTCAGCCCCAGGGCCACGTGGCGGCCTCCCATTGGTTGGACGGACCGGAGGGGGGGGGGGGGGGGGGGGGGGGGGAGGGAGGAGGTGTTGGTTGGGGGGACCGAGATAGCGGGGGGGTCGTGGGTTTAGGCCAATAGGAGGGCGCCATGTGGTTTTCCTGTAATAATAGAGGCACATCAAGTATGAGGTATCACAGTATCACTATACTCTTATCCCTCAGTTGAGATCCTAAACTTTGAGCGACATGAGCCCTTTGAAGCATGTGATTGAGACTTAGTGGAGGCTTTCATCTCGATTTCATGATGTCCCCGGAAACATAGCATTGTCAATGAAGACTATAAATTGTTTAGTATATATAGCATAATCAATCTCATATATATATAATCAACAAGAATCTACAAGTAATTTAAAGTCTGAGAATGAATATTAAGAGCTAGCTAGGCATGTGTGCACGCATGTGGTTACTACCAAGTGCACATGACTAACAATCAGTCAAGGATATTCTCCCAGTGTTGTACACTTGTTACTGCACAGCAACATAACATGAATTAGATGAAGAAGGTATCATTACCTTATTTTTAAGGCAGCTCTAGCCTCTAGCTACTTCATGAGATTACTGTTCTCTTAACCAAAGTAATTGGCAGTTCCTATGGGATCCATTTTCAAACCCATAGTATTAACTTGTATCCGCAATTTGGTTATTTTCGGGTATTTATTTTTGAGTTGGAATTATGGAGTTCTTGGTTTCATTTCGTTTCGTTAAGCCGAAAGTAATAACAAATTTATTAAAGCTAGAAAAATATTCGACACATTTTTGTATAATTTGTAGGATTTCTTGCTTTTCATTCAACATTGAAGAAGTGTCTATCCCATACACTATACTTGCTTTTAGATTGTGAGTTTATAAATACGCAATTTTAACAAACACTAATGGTTACATTAACTTTGTTGATAAAGAATCAATGGTGATATTCTTGCAGTATGTTATCGATCTTCGAAACGACCAAATCATTGTATAGACACTTATTTCTTTTATTGAGGAATTGAGGAGGAAATATAGCCCATATGTTGATACAATATTAGCCCGTGTCAGTTCGGTTAAAGACATACCAAAACTAATACAACACGGCCAAGGTCAATATGTATCAATATCGGCCGATACTGCAAACCAAGTACAAAGATTATCTAACTATTGAAAGCCTCCAATACAAACATTTATGCCAATTCCTTTTCAAATTAGGATGTTCATGCCAAATAGACATGAAGAAAAAAAGTGTTGGGTAGAGCATAACACAAGATTAGCAGGTGGAATCTTAGGATGGAGTGCTATTGTAGTTAAACTATTTCTCCCATGCTAGTTTTTCTTTTTCTTTTTTCAATTTTTTTTTTGCTTGAGTGGAATGAGAATTATTATATTCTATTCTGCAGTACAGAACACAGGCAGTGTAAAGCATTGCTTCCACTGAGATTTCTTAATCCCACTGCACAGTGTGGGGGGGGGGGGGGGGGGGGGGGGGGGGTGGGGGGGTGGGGGGCAATATCCGATTCCTTCTTCTTTTGCATAGTGGTGAGTGAGTGAGTGAGAGGGCTTTGCACTTTTGGCATAGGCCCTTAAAAAAAAGGTAAGGCCTTACATTATTTCGGGATAGGACTCGTTACAAGAGAAAATTTTATGCTATAACTCTAGAAGATAATATCATTATAATCTCTATCAAGTCTTGTAGTGGGTTCGGTCGCTCTTTGCTAGCGCGAAGGACACCCCGATCCTCTCTTTTTTGGATACAGATCAGGAGCTTCCTCTCAATCGACGAAATCTCACACCACACATCTCCATATTCTCAATCGGCGAAGCCTCACAAATGTTTTTCCTCCTCCCGTTAAGCTCGCTTTGGAAAGGTTTTGTCTACAAGGATATTCCGACACGAGTGTTCTGATACATACACTAAAATAGAGCTGCACAGTTTCAGTAGCTCTTTCTATGCACCAACATAATACAATATCTCAATTGGTAGTGAGAAATCTTCTAATCAAGCTACAAAACTGATGGACAAAAGTTCACACAATGAAGAAAAAATTCGTAGAAGGATTAAAGATGAAGATTCTTAATTGCATGCATCTTTGTAGGGTCTCATCAATGAACATATCATCATCATAAATTTGCTTAGTAGGGTCAAGTAAAATGTTAAGAATGTCCTTAAATTGTGTAGCACTTGAAGCATCCACAATGGGAGAGATTTCAGGTGCTGCATTTTAATTTTAGTTAAATTGTGTAGCACTTGAAGGCTGCAATGGATACTTGTTCATACTTGAAAATTGCTAGAAAGTTAAGAGTCACTCCAGATTTGGAGCGTATCCTAACCCCGCTACATTAATTTTTGGGCCCACCAAATTAATCGTTCTTACCAAACATGGAAGAAAATTAAAAAGGTAAAAGAGGGATAAAAATTCTTACCAAACATTGAAGGAAAATAAAGAGAAAAGATAGAAAGGATGTTAATTTGGAGTGTACCATCGTGTGCCAATATCAAGGAGACACTTCAAAATTAATAATTTATACAAATTTTAATAATTTGGAGTATGTGTTTGGAGTGTTAGTAGCTAAACTTCCAACTTGTAGATTTACCTACATAATGAATAGAAGAAAGAAGTATACACATTAATTGTCTTAGATTCATAGAACCAGTGAAATTAAGCAACCATTTGTAAGGAAAAGGAAAAATAATAATAATAATAATAATAGATAAATATTAATTAAATTGACTTTAACTTATGAATTAGTCCTTGATTAATTGTAGGTATAAACTATTGACACCTTTCTGGCTTTCGAGAAAGGAATCTCTGAAAGTAAGATATACATATGGGGGATAGTATCTTATATATATGTTTCACTTCATCTGTAGAAGATTAGTTTAATATTCTAAGTACTGTATTAATTATATGTACAACTGTCTAACTCAAGCTGTACTGGTACTTATTTATTTCAGGTAAGCACTACCAAACTCTGATACAAACAAGATCAGAAGCATATAGATGAAACCCTTTGGTTTTTGTTGTTTTGCCAACTACAGAAAGAGTTGCAAACTTTTGCAACTAAAGTCACTCCAACAAACATTTGCCATATTTTCAGTAGCATACAGGAGACTGAAGGAACAGATGTTTCTGCTGAGTACCACTATGTAAACCCAATATATGGAAATTTGTTTGTGCGAACCCGAACCCGCATCCTCGTCTAGCCTTACCATCGTGCCGAGCAGGGCCGGAGGGTTGGATTGCCCTATCCTGGAGCTAATTTTGGTTGTCCCTTGACCCTTATTGTCAGCTGGTCTTGGTGCTCATCCGTGACCCTGACCTTTGGTAGAATCATGCTGAGCCGCAAGTCTTGTCCGAATTACCCCAGGGCCGGCCCTGGTGCCGAGAGACAGACATGTTCTAGTAAATCATCATTAGTAGGAATCTCAAATACATCATACACAGAACTTGGGTACAACTATATGCCCACATAATTATCCTCAACTAGAAGAACTTTGTGAAAAAAAGAAAAAAAAAGTAGTGAAAGAACATCTGGGGAACTGAGGAAGGAAATGCCAAGAAAGTAACACCAGAGAATACCCAGAACTCCAAGTCCAAGTCCATCACAGTCCAGCACCAATGAACTCAAGTTCAAATCAATTCAACATCAATGGAACCCACAATGACATCCAAAATAGACAACCCCCCTATAAAGAAGAGAGTAAAAGCTAAAGGTCCTGCTCTCTGCAAGCTGTATCATGAGGCTGAGCCCTTCTTTCTCCACCTACACATAAAAAAAACCAACTCAATATGTCACTAATTCAAAGACCCACCAAATTTGTAGCCAAAGCCTTGGAAATGAGGGAGTTGTTGTTGCTGTTGTTGTTGTGTGTTTAAGTCTTGAATTGGGAGTTATAGTTGCTGAGTACAAAAGGACTTCTTCTTCTTTTTTTAAATATCAAGAGGGACAGATGAATACACAAGAAGAAGAAGACAACCACACCAATGCCCACACATAAAGACAGTTGCAGCAGCAGCTCTAGAAGGAGGGGAATGAAGCCAACCAGAAATTCTCCAGGCATGGCCTCTTGTGCTGCTGCTCCCATCATTGCCATGATCTTCCTAATCCTCCTCGCCAGCTCCATTGCTTCAGAATCCACAAACACGAGCTCCTCCTCGAGCTTCAAGCCTGCGCGAGAACTCGGGAAGTACAGGAGGATCAGAGCGCTCCTCAGGAAGATCAACAAGCCTTCTGTTAAGACAATTCAGGCACGCGCGCATGCACACAAACACGCGACTCTCTCTGTAGATCTTTGTATCTTAATATGGAATGATCGTCTTAGTCGTCGTTCTTATGCAGAGCCCCGATGGCGACACGATAGATTGCGTTCCTTCTCATCTTCAGCCGGCATTCGATCATCCGGAACTGAGGGGACAGAAGCCACTGGTAATTAGTACTTCTCAGCGCTCGATGATATTGTTGGTGATATGGGTCGTCAGGAATTGCGGTTTCTTGTTCTTGCAGGATCCGCCCGAGAGGCCTGGAGGCCTGAACCGGACGGGAGGGGCGGCCGACGACGTCGACTTGCAGTGGTGGAGAGCCTCCGGGGAGTCCTGCCCGGAAGGAACCGTGCCGATCAGGAGGACCACCGAGGAGGACGTGCTGAGAGCGAGCTCCGTGCGGAGATACGGGAGGAAGGCTGCGCACGGAGTGAGGAGAGATTCTGCGGGAAGTGGACATGAGGTTAGTACAACAATCTTGACATTTTTGATCCTTTACTTGGAAGCAGCTCTACTTCATTTTCATGGTTGTTCTGTGTTCAAGAAATGCCATGATTTCTCCATTTTTTTCTCCCACTTCTTGAAGCAAACTCCTAAGTTTTGAATCATATGTTGTGCCATTTCTAGTTTTAAGAGTGCCAAATATGCTAAATTGCATAAACTGTTGCAGAGTTATATTAATATTATACATATATTTCATAAATTATAATTTTTTTTTTTTCGAAGAAGAAGGTAAATTTTATTGAAAAACAAAAGCTGACATTACAGAACCATTATCCCAACCAAGACACAAAATGGGTTCATCTTGGATGTAGGATACAATAATTATACTGGTGGCTAGGCTCTCAAAGATGCGTTGGTTTCGTTCTCTCCAGACATGCCACACCACCGCACCGAGCTTTGACCTCATTCAAGGCAAATAATAGCTCTCTATTCCGCGTAGCCAGAAGAAGGCCAAAGCATCTAGTTGGCCTAACTTGGAGAATCAAGTCAAGTATGAGCTATGGTTGAATTATCTAGGAAAGATTAGTTAGAAGCAGACATAAAGTAACATATAGGACACCAGTAAGGCTTCAGATTAGGCTAATTTTCTATAGCAAGGTTAGTTGAACTTGATGTTTGCTTCCATCAGAGCTCTAATTACTTTGCATTTGACATATGTGATGCATACTTTTCTGCAGCATGCAGTTGGATATGTGAGCGGAAATCAGTACTATGGAGCAAGGGCTAGTTTGAATGTGTGGGCACCAAGTGTAACAACTCCTTCAGAGTTCAGCCTATCCCAGTTATGGGTCATCTCTGGGTCCTTCAATGGTGATCTCAACACCATTGAAGCTGGATGGCAAGTAAGAAAAAAATATATTCATTTTTCTACAAGCTTTGCTATGCCTACAACCAAATGCTTACAATTTTCTTACAACTGTCACGTGTTGGGCATCGATTGGAGGAGGGGGAAGGGGTGGGGTCATGTGGAGCCCATGTAGCAGGGGTGTGAGAGGAAAAGTGGGACCCATGTATAAGAGGTGGGAGAGAGAGGTTGTAAGAAGGTTGTAAACATTTGGTTGTAGACTTAGCATTTTCCTTTCTCTACCTAGTTTTTTTTTTTTTTTTTTTTTTTTTTTTTCTTCTAGACATAATTGTTTCAATTCCTGAACCCTTGTTTTTTTTTTTTTCAGGTAAGCCCACAACTATATGGTGATGGTCTTCCTAGGTTCTTCACTTATTGGACAGTAAGTATATATTATCACATATTCTGATCACTTCAGAGTTGTCAATTCAAATTGAAGGGGTATTGGTTGATAATATAAACTAATTTCTGAAAACTGGTGCAGAATGATGCATACCAAGAGACTGGATGCTACAACCTCCTTTGCTCAGGATTTGTCCAAACAAATAACAGGATTGCGATCGGAGCGGCTATCTCGCCGAGGTCATCGTATAATGGAGGACAGTTCGACATTGATCTCTTAGTATGGAAGGTAATCTTAGTTTTACTAGTGATTTAGGGTGCGTTTGGATATGAGTACAAACTCATTGTTTTGAGTTTAAACGCAAAACCAGAAGTTAAATAGTAGTCCCCTTTGTTGCATGAATACGGACATAGGTACAGTAATGACACGATACGGATACCATTTTCCTGTGTCCGTACAACATAGGTCCATTCCCTATCTTGAAATGGTAAGGAGATTTGTGACAGATGGAAGAGAACATAAAAAAGAGAGGAAGAAAACAACAATATGAGCCATGAGAACTGAAGGAAATTATAGTTGCACCCACTGGCATAACATAAGGGCCCCCCCACTTGGTCTTTGGTTGTGATGGTTCATGGATTGTGATCTTTGCATCTGACATATACAGCAATGCTGAGGCCCTCAGTGGAGAAATGACTTCACAATGAAGATTGAGTGAGGGCTTCTGTTCATAATCCCATTACATTGATCAGAAGCTATATTTATTGCACAATATATGGACACAAATTCGTATGAGCACACGATATGGGTATGCGATACAAACATTTTCAGATATGTATAACACATATAGTTACTTATAGTGTACGAATACAGACACGGATATAGATACGGACACCATTTTCCCGTGCCCGTGCAACAGAGTATGTAGAATTAAGAGTTTTGCCATCAATTTTTTTCATGATACATATGGATATGAATATTTGTGATGTAAATTAGCGGAATGTGGTATGAATATTAGGATCCGAAGCGAGGACACTGGTGGCTGCAGTACGGGTCGGGGCTACTGATCGGCTACTGGCCTTCATTGCTGTTCAACCACCTGGCCGACTACGCAAGCATGGTGCAGTTCGGAGGGGAGATCGTCAACAGCAGGCCATACGGGACGCATACCTCTACCCAGATGGGCAGTGGCCATTTCGCAAACGAAGGTTTCCGGAAGGCCTCCTATTTTCGGAACCTGCAGGTCGTCGACTGGGACAATAACTTGATCCCGTTATCGAACCTTCGGCTAACGGCAGACCACTCCAATTGCTACAGCATCCAGGGGGGGCATAACAGAGTGTGGGGAGACTACTTCTACTATGGAGGTCCAGGAAAAAGTGTGAGATGCAATTAGAAACAAATAAAGGATTTGTGAAAGTTCATCTTGGTCTAGATTTGTCAGATTATTTTTCTTTTCTTTTTTTTCTGTGACAAAATGGGAGAATTTAAGTATGTAAAGTTAGAAAAGGATATAGTGAATACATAGCGCGATTTTGTGTTACATACATATGTCCTCTGTTTCTTTGAGAAATTTGGAATTTAATGAATGAAAAGTATATAGTTACAAGCAATTCTTCGTTGTTATCGACATATATTCATGCCTACCAATACCAACATAAATGAGAAAAATTGCAATATAATTCAATTGCAGCATCACAAGTATAAATCAAAAGGTCTGATAAATGTATAGAGATGCAAATTGTGTAAAATGTAGTTCTGGACTTCTTACAGGCTTCACAATATAGGTAGAGCATGACAAATTTTAACCAGTGTACATCAATTAAAATAAAGAAATATGAATCCTTTAATAAACATATGCTAATATTCTGACAGAACTTGGGGTTGGGAAGAAAGAACTAAAAAACTAATACCAGTCAGTTTATTAGTATATGCTACTCCTACCAAATAAGAAGGACCACTCATTCCACCTCATAAAAGCTTGCAATGGTTTTGAACTTGTATAATTCCCTCCTGGCATTTTCTAGGATTTTACTCAGCACTTTCATGCATAGTTCTATTTGATACTGAAGCTAGAAAAAAAAAATAAAGAACTTAAAAGAGCAAAAACTGATGCTGACTGAACTTACCTAAAAAATATGGTCCTCCCTCATATGCAGTACACTTACATGCATGTGGAGTAGACAATTAGTGTTCTATATCATGAAAAAATAACTCATATTCATCTAATTTACTATCTCCATGGAACTTCATCTAGGCTTATGCCTAGCTCTAAAAACTCTGGCAAACTAATGTTTTTCTAATTTAAATTCATCTATCGGTCTTAGTTGCACATCTCCAAAACCTCGTTTGATTCATTTTCTACTCTTACCCTCGATCACTTTTGCCTCCAACTTCCACAAATACACTCTTTTTATTATCATGTAACGTTATAAATTCGTCCACATGTTATAACCTTATTGCAAGTTCCTACTTTGAGTTTCCGTAGTTGAACTGTATAAGAAATTACATCAGGTGAGTATTTCTTAAATAAAAGGTCATTAATATGTCTGAAATTGGTTGGTGCAAGATGGTTATTCTAAAGAACAGAGCTATAATTACTCCACATAAATGTGTAACCTATTCCTATAGCCAGGCTGCAATGATTCTCATTGAGATGAATGTTACTCTATGTATGCTGAAGTGCATTCAATAAGACATTAATCTTGGTGATAATTCTGTCCCATTAATTAGTCAACTACCAAGTGTACAAGAAATACAGTTCTTCTACTGTGGCAGTGATTACTATTGTATTTAAAGGAGGAGGTTGGAGTGAATACTATTGTATTTATTCAGATCTCTAGAGGGGTGTTGGAAGGACTACCATGGCAGCATGATGATCTGAAAGTTTTGCTTGAACTCCCAAGTCAAGGAATTTCAGAAACCAAGATGTGGATGCCCTAGGGAAGGGCAAGCAGTACCTAGGTCCAGTCCAGATAGCAGAAGCTACAGTTCTTCTACTGTGCCCAAGATGTGTATATACATTAATATTTGATGGTGGTGCAGCAAAAGAGGAACAATTAATATGATCATAGAGGAGCTTCTAATTGATCATTAGAATAATTTAATTAAGTTTAGTCAAAGTGGAGAGTTTTAGGTGGCATGTTTCTTGCTCAAACCATCTCATGATTCCGGGTCTCGAAGACCGAACAACATTGTCAAAAAACAGCATTGGCAAGTAGGGTCAAAGAGCGGAACCAGAAATTCGAGCTAGGATAGGATTAGGATGAGCTGGAATGGACTGAGGTTTGGGCTAACTTATATGAAAAGAAAAACTTGGGGTGGACTAGAGTCCAACAGCCCTTGAGTAGTTCCGCCCTTGAGCAGGCTAGAGATATCGACTTTGTTGAAGTCCTAGTTAATATAGTTTATGGGTCGAGCGTTGAATTCCCGTAGCAATATGATTTCTTTTCTATATATAGTTAGTTCAAAATATGTAGCATGAAAAATTGAACATGGATTGCAATGCTATATATGACTAACATGTTAGAGACAATGATATTCCACAATATAGTCTTTAGTCAGAACTCATGACATGAAAATTGCAACTGCCTAATTACTAGGAAATGCTGGTTATTGCTAATCTGTGCCATTTACACCAGCCAAATAAGCATTCTCTATGTATAAAAACTAGGGGTGCAACTTGGACGGGCTAAACCCGAGCTCGATCGTGTAAACCCGTTAATGGGTTGGGTTAGGGTTGAAGATACTCGGGTTTGGGCTCGGGTATGGATTAAAATATTTGAACCCGATCAAAAATTGGGTTGGGCTCGGGTTCATGTGTCGGGTTACCCGAAGAACCCGAAACCCGACTTTTATATATATATATATATATATATATATATATATATATATATATATATATATTTCTTAAATAAAAAGTTCAAATCCTATATTTCTCTACCCAAACTCTTCAACTCCTTATCCTAAATCTTATTTCAGTTTGTACTTTTTAATGATTAAGACTTGATTCTATTTGATTATGTGTTTAATATTACTTTTATTTAAAATTATTTCAAATATCATATTATAGCCCGATAAACTTGATGACCCGACCCAACCCGAGTTCAACCCGAGCCAAACATGATCCTCTGGGCTTGGTCTTGGGCTTCATATGTTTAACCCGAGGTCGGGCCGGGCTTGGGCTCGGACTAGACTTATGATTCATCGGGTTGACCTCAAGCCCGACCCAACCCGCCCGAGTTGCACCTCTAATAAAAACACTATGATTCACAAAGAGACTGCTTAACGCCGTGACCTAAAGAGTTCCATACCTAGTTTAATAACACGCACAAAATGAACACTTACAAGACATCAAATTTCTCTTCGGGGCTGATAATATATTCCTCTTAGGCCCATCTTGTTCATCCTCGAACGAAGGATTCAACCGCACAAGGAAGAAAGGAGGATGGAAAAAATTCATCTAGATCTGAATCTCAATCAGATATGGCTTGTTTTATTTTATAGATAAAAACTTAATCATCAATTAGGGTTTCGGGAAGTAGTAATTTTTTTTAGAAGAGAATAGAGGGAGAGAAGAAAGGAGATGGAAATCCATATTACATAACTACCATGTAGGGATTTGGAGAGAAGGATTAGGCTGTGTTTGGTAGGAAGGATGGAAAAGTGGAAGGAAGGAAAAAGAGTAGGATTTATTTTCCTTACTTATGGAAAGAGAAACTCATTTCCTTCATTTGTGTTTGGTAGCAAGTATGGAAAAGATAAGGGATGCATTTTCTTTTGTTTGTTATGGAAGAAAAAGTGGAAGGAAAGAAAGTAAAAAATATAGGGTTTACCAATTTTATCCTCAATTAATATCATTTATTTACCATTTGACTTCATGAATAATTTTTAAATAATACATTCATATGTGGGTATAATTATTAATTACTACAAGCATCCACTTTTTCTTCCATTTTTGGGGGATTGAATTTCTTAGGTTATGAGGAAAAAATAATTCCTCCACTTTTCATTCCTTCATATTTTCCTTCCATACCAAACAAGAGAAAATGAGTCTTTTCCTCCACTTTTTCCTCCTCTATTTTCCTTCATTTCACTTTTTCCTCCTACCAAACACACCCTTAGAGCATCTCCAACCCTATTGTCATGTTAAATGTTGTGAGTCTTAGTTGGCTCCTATGTGGCATGAGCCACAAGACAATGTCTTGTTTATGTGGCAAAATTATATCTCAAAAGACAATGAGATAGAAAAACTCTCTCCAATGCAAAAGTATTGAGAAGACAATAAAAAAAAATTTTCTTCAACTTCCAAGGCAACTTTTAAGACAACTACTCATCTTCTTTCTTTTTTCTAATATTTTTTATTCATAATTGATGACATGGAAGAGAAGACATTGTCAAGTGCATTGTCTAGAACAATCAACTTCACAATGTCTTCTTTAATTTTTGCCACATAAGCTTCACAATTGACTTGACAATTGCATTGGAGAAGAACTTTTGAATAAAATTTTGTCTTTCCTATGTGGCATTAACTTTTTTCCAAAGTCACAATAGGGTTGGAGATGCTCTTAGGCCTCGTTTGGTTCGCGGAATGGAAGGAAAAGGAAATCAATTCCTTGTCATTTCCTTTCCTTTGGAAAACTTTAATTCCTATTGATTTTTTTTTTCGATGTTTGGCAATGCCAAGGAATTTAGAAAGGAAATTGAATACTTCAATGTGGGAAAGTGATTCCTTCCTTGGATGGATGGAATCACTTTCCCCCATAATTTTCCTTCCATTGGGAATCACTTTCCTTTCCTCCTCAATTTCTTGGGCGCCCAAACATAGGAAAGTAATCACTTTCCTTTCCCAACCGGAAGATTCTGCCAACCAAACGAGGCCTTAGAGTTTGGAACAGGATAAGGAGAAGAGTAAAGTGTAACCATCGTTCCCGAAAATCCAAATTTTTAATTTTATTTTGAACTCGATATTTATTTTCTGTAAATAATTTTCTTATTAAATTTAGCCTCACTATTAATTGGGTATCAAATGGTAATTTATGAAAGGGCATCGTACTTGTAGGTAAATAAGAAAGTTGAAGGAGGGAAGACCTAGATACTTTAAGATCCTAGAAATATCTTCTAACTACTCTAACAAACCAATACCTAGATCTCTCCCCTCAAAAGTCTATAAATATGATGTATGATCTATTTCTCATTCATTCATCACTTTAATCCAAAGCCCATAGTATTTACTGTTCCTTCCAGCCCAAACCTTTCTTATTTCTTCATCAGCCTGGCCCATCCTAGTACTCCTTTCCATTCAAACTTCCTAACCGAATATTCAAGAAACTGTTACCAAGTTTCTTTCCCACCGAATTCGAGTGGCTCTTATGGTTGCCGAGGAAAGGTATAAAATTTTCGGCTGGATGGCAGAAGATCAGTGAATCGAGCCACGGGGTGTATTATTAATTCCGTTTATTTGGTAGGAGTTGGTGGCAGTGGGTCCAACAGGCATGCAATACAGCATGCACGAAGTGGCGTATCGCCTCTGCCGAGCACGTCGGACGGGTTTTGCCGACTCCGACTGGGGACCGGTGTTACAGTCGTGCACGAAGCCGACCTCCCCTGTGGAGTCGTCATCTCCGGTGACTCTTCACCGCACATGTCGTCGAGGAGAAGCTCTAACCGGTGTCGACGACGTTGGTGAGGTTGAATCTCTGAAAATTTGGGTTTCTTCCTTGATTAAATGTTGATTCTTATGTTCTTCTTCCATCTCACCTCCTCTGTAATGAGGAACAGAGTTCATTCCTTGGCTGTTTGAACAGAGCGGGTTCTATAGGAATGAGCAGTAACCAGAATTTAAATTCAACGGTTACATGAGGTCTGTAAATTCAGTCGTTTGTAAACCTGGGCTGTGGGTTGTGCCTTGGGTTGGGTCCAGAGCAGCTATTTCTGGTTATTTTGGTAGAGTGCATAAAGCCCTAGTTGGACTGAATGGGCCAGACCTAACTTAATAGATTGAATCTAATAAATAGAGTAGTTTACTTTAGATAGATTTAAATATTTGTTTTGAAGGTTAAGTATTAGAAAAAAGGAGTAATAAATAGAAATTAGAAAATAGAGTCATAGATTTTAAATAGAAAATTATCTAAATGGGTTTATGTGTCTTTTGGCACAGTTAGCAAAAGACCTTGATTGGACCTTGACCTTGTACGAATATTCAGGCAAGTACACCGACTTGAATTCTCTACTTTGTACTTCTGTCTTGCTTCTTATTCTCATATTGGACATTTGGTCGACACGGAATTATTGATTGTACTCATTGTTGTCATATTGTACTTATTGTTCATTGATTGATTGTTTGTGTGTCCGAGTTTTGGAAAAATATTTAATTTGCATGTGATCAATCCCCCTTAGTGTAATATTGTTGATAGCTTAATCACATCATGCACGTGTGGTTAAGTCGTACCGCATTCTATTGTTCTATTGTACTTACCAGCCGATCACATGTAGATTAATATTTCAAATCACGATTATATTGATTGACTTGTTCATTGTTTCAGTTATTGCATCATTGTTCAGTATTGTAGGTTAGTCCATATCATTACATGTGCATTTCAAAGTACTTTGTATAGTGTTTTTTGTCGGGGTTGTACGGTGCTCCTTTCGTGACTGGATATGTTGCAGGTGAGACTAATGAGGACCTCTACCCTAGTTATTATGGACCTCAGTATAGGATAGTAGCAGATGTTGGAGAGGATGCTATCCAGGAGTAGAGACTTGGACATGGATATAGGAAACCATTTGTATAGATTTACATTTTTGTATTAATGATGATGTACCCATTAATGTAGTTGGATGACTGTAACTGTGATAGTTTAGCTTAGGTGTTCGCCTTACTTCTCATCGGATTTGTTTTCGAGAATCTATTGTAAAGATGTACTACAGACATAGTAAAATGTGTGATGTTGAGGTGATTTGGTATTGGACACGTGATTAGTAGATGTGATGAGCAAGATTGATATATGTATCTTGACGACATTATGAGATATAGACAACTGGCTACCGCTGTTTACGACATCGTAGGCTAGACGTGTCCGACTCGTATCCAGAAAACTGAGAACGTGTCGTGACTTAAAGAGAGAAATTTCTTTTATTGATTGATAATAAATCTCAAGTTCCCCGTTAGCAATGCATATACTTTAAGGGTGCGTTTGATTGCAAGGTGGAAAATATGTGGAAAAGAAATTAATTCCATGGAATTATTTTCCTAGGAAAAAATTTCCATGGAATTTTAAAAATTTTCCATGGAAAACTTAATTTAGGTGTTTGATTGCCATTATTTTCCACGGAAAATAGTTATTTTCCTATGGGTTGGACAAGTTTCATTTTCCACCATTTTAGATGAAAATATGGAAAATGATAGTTTTTTGGAAAATAATTCCATGGAAAATTTAACCTATCAAACACTACAATTGGTGGAAAATTTGTGATGGAAATATTTTTCATGGAAAAAAAGCCCAATCAAACATAGCAGAGTAATTTGGAATTGGAAGGAAAAAAAAAATCAAAAGTCCATACTCTACAAGAAAAATAATAATTAGGCTTCAGACTCCTTCCATGTATAAATGGACTTTTGTTATTCACTTCTTTCCAACTGGTCCAAGTTCAAGTCTAATAATACTAATGTTGTGAACAACAGCATATATTTTTTTTACAGATATACAAATGTAAATAATGAAAATTTTCTCACAAAATATGCAAGAAAAACTTACAAATATTTTTGAAGAAAAAAGCAGAATGTGTCCTATACTCTCTAGAAAGGAGAGAAAATCCAGCAGACAACTAAAAGAATGAAATAAGGTAAAAGTGTCCGATACAAGAAATTATAATCTATAAAAGTGAAAGTAAAAAATTGGAGAAAAACATACTTAATCATCATTTTGAGTTTGACCATAATTATAGGAGCAGTCAATATTGTTCTTCTTTTTCATTTTCAGTAATTTTATCACCTTTTGATATGAATAGGAGTCGCGAGAGAGCAAAACGTACCGTTCTGGGGTCACGATTTTGTCATGGTCAGCAATGTTAAATTTTTTTCCAAAAAAACTTCGAAGTGGAAAGACGATCCTTCCGGTGAACTGACAGTACTCCAAACCGACACAGGTGAAGAACCATGTCAAAGGAACTCGACAAAATGATCCTATAACTTCCAAGAAGGGGTATCTTTTGATTAAAAAAAGCTAACAAACTTGATTTTGTATATAAACATATTCACTTGTCAACTCTTTCGCCTGAGTTTCCAAAAATCTCTCCATTATTATAGAAATGCTGCTCCTATAATTTTGGAAAACAACAGCAAATCCTCATAATTTGGTTCTGAAACATTATCCGAAGCCGGGACCTACACCATCCTGACCGCACATCTGGTCCCCTAACAACCCATCAACGGTCCAGATGATCCTTTACTATTCCTCTACCATTTCATTTACCAAAAAAAAAAAATCCTCCGCCGAACGTTTAAGTCCGTTACTTTGGCGCCCATTTCGAAAGTATAGTCCACTAAGAAAAATCCTTTCCTTCTTCTTCTTCTTCTTCTTCTTCACTTCTACTTCAAGAAATCTAAACCCTAATCCTAACCCTAATTTTATACACGTCAAAATATCGATTTCCGAGCCCTCCGTTCTTTCGATTTACTCTTCTTCTGACCCCCTTTGAGTACATCTTCACAAAATTGCCATTTTTGGCACTTCTCAAGTTTTCGTAACCCTCCAAAAGATTACATTTCTTTTAGGTCAAAAAATGGAGAGGGTTTTCCTGTGTAAGTGTAGATTCTCTAGAGCTCTGCTCTACCTCTCTGGATCGTACCAGGCCTCTTCGTCGTCCTCGTCGGCATCGCCAACCTCCTTCGTGTCAGCCTCCTCCTTGACCCCTCGTCGAAGAGTTTTCAAACTGTAGGCGAAGGCTACGGCGACTTTGACCTCAAGTCCCTCTCCTACAGCTTCGAGGACATGCTCGAAGCTGCCGTCCACCCGGTCGACAAGAAGGAGACCACCGGAGACGAAAGTACTGTTACGAAATCCGAATTGAAGAGGTGCCTCGAGGAGGAAGTGATCCCGACTATCTATTCGGCCCACGTCCGTCTGCGGCTCATCCGGAGGCCGATGCGGGACACTGGTCGGCAACGGAAGACCCCTAATTGACCGATTCCTTCACCGTGGAAGAAATGCGCAAGCACGTGACTGCGAAAGGGAACCAGAAAAGGAAGGTCAGCCGACTTACAGTGAGATCGATCACGCGTGTGTTCTTATGATGTAGGAGTTTGAGGAGTGCATGGACTACGATATCGGTGACTATTGCAGGGACGATTGGCATTTGGGCCAGAGGTTGATGTTGGGCGGGTGCAACCCGCGTGCTGCGGAGGAGGAGGTGTTTGTCTAGAGCGTCGAAGCTGTACCAGAGGCTGCTGCCGATCAACGAGTCCCTGTGGACGATGCTGTACCATCGAAACGTGCCATGGGACAAGTACCGGTGCCAGAACTTCGCCGGCCCACGGGGTTGGGTTGCCCTAACCAGAGCTAGTTTTGGTTTTCAGTATCGCTTCGAATTGGAGAAGGAGAAGGTAATTTTTGGAGTTCAACTTGTCATCCCTCATTTTGTTATTACACTTTCTGTAGTCATTAGTTTGTTAGTTTTCAGTATCGCTTTGTGTAGGACTGTCGGGCACGTAGTGACACAACAAGAACTCTCCAAAAATAATGTAAGAAACTCTAAAACTTGTGTTGTGTCCACAATTCACCGTGTCATATTTGTGTCCTTGCAACATAACCCATCATTGATAAGATTGGGTATAGAAGCAAGGACACTCCAAAAATGTGGGCCGTGTTGTGTCTGACACAACTGGACACTTCAAAACACACCAGCATATATCAAAATAGGTGGTGTGTCTGTGTCGTCATGTTGTATCCACATCATGTAACATAAGATATCGCAATCATGAAAACTTGATTGTTTATCGTGAAACTGTGATTGATTATACATCTCCTTTGATTACTTTCTTTCTAGATAGTGCTTTGTAATGTTGCATTCTTACTCTTATCACAACTGCTACTTCAAATTTGGTAGATCTTAATCTTAAAGCCACTGACACAGTGACACTGCATCAAAAAACTAGAGTTATGATGAGGTTAATTAATTGTTTTATATTTTTATTCACCCCTGCATATTAAATTCCCATTTTGGTCCAAGCGATTATAATATTCTACAAAATCAGGTTGGCATGTTTCAAGACAGGGTTCTTGGAAGCTTTGATATCATGTCAAAGTACATGTTACTTTAGTTTGCACTATTGTTCGATACCGATCCGATACGGCCGATACCGATACGGTTTGGCATGTCCCGTTTCGATACCGACTGATATCACTACTTACCGAAGCCAACATTGACGGTCTCATTTTCAGTCAATTCGGTATAGAAAATTGAATGAAAAAAAACTAATCAGCAAGAGTGTAAAAGAAAAAAAATTATGTATCGCAAGGATGTCTATTAATTTATTTCAAAACTATTAAGAAACAACATTAAAAATACTTACAATTATACCTAAATATATAAAATATTTTTTTCTAAAATTTTAATAATTAGTTGTTTTCTGATACCAAAAAAATCCAATACTCCGATCAGAAACGGCCGATACCGCCAATCCCGATACTCATAGAATAGGAATGGTCCAATACCGATTCCGATACTGATATTGTGAACCTTGATTACTACACTAAAACTCTAGAGTTGTGATTAGACAAAACTCTAGAGTTTGATTAGAGTTGAAGGTTATGTATTTATATTATTTTCAATAGTAGAAGAGTACTGGTTTTCTTTTTGCTATAGTTTAATCAGATATTGGGTCTGATAAGTTGGTCATTAAATCTACAAATATCATTGGAGTTACATGTTGGATTGTTACTTTTTATTTCTAGCGTCTCTTGGCCATATGCAAGAACTTGATAAAATTTATAGGTTACCTGTAGCTGTATATTGAGATATTTAACAACAATGGTACCCAGAAAAAAAAAAGGATTGTTGATGAGGTTATGTATATATTTGTTTCCTTTATATGGATGAACTAATGATCTTACTTCTTGCTAGGACATTAAGCAGAAGACGGAAACTCCAGCCATTAGTAATTTGGTAATAGATGTTCTTTGGATGATTTTATTTTTTTTTGTTAATTATTAACTTATTTTTGTATAACCCCAATACCGTATAACTTAGTGTCTAGATCCTTGCTTTACAAGAGTCTCTTCTTGGCTGGAATAAGTTTTTAACATGAGCATATATACATTGTTTTGGTAATTCATGCTTTGAAGTAACCAACTTTTTGTAGGCTATAATCTACTAGAATGTTATTTATGGAAAATGAATTTTGAAAAGAGAAGGTTTCTGAAAATTGTCGAGGTTACCAAATACATTTTTAAAAGCTCTGCTCTATAGGCTTCCACTTAATTAAATTTACCTTTCTCAGTACTCTGGGTAACATTAAGCTTACACGGGTCTTTGGCCTTAATGAAAAATTATCAATATCTATGATAGGTAAAGTGGATTTCACTTTGCCTTTCTCCAACTAGGCCAGAGGTTACCGTTCTCCGACAACACGATCGACTTGATCCACACGAGCGTGTTCTTGGATGGCTGGATGGACGTGCAACTTCTGGACTTCTTGCTGTTCGATTTGAATCGGTGGATCGACAAGTTCTTCTGCAATAGGAACAAGGAGTTGGATGACTAGATGTACATGTTCTTGCAGTTCAGGTATAGGAAGCATAGGTGGGCAGTGTCATTCAAGTCCAATGTAGAGGTATACCTCTCTGCCTTGTTGGAGAAACCACCGAGATCACTTGACATGGTATGTTGGTGTTATTTTTGTATGTGTAGAAAATAATAGTTGGGATGAATTTTATTGATGGACTACTTCACTACTTATAGGGAGTCTAGCTCCTCTACATACTACAAATTCCGATGTGGGACTAAAAGTCCCTTATTGATTCTCAACACTCCCCCTCAAGATGGGCGATAGATATTAATCATCCCCATCTTGTTACATAGCTTTGACAGACTCAATGAACTAAGACCCTTAGTCAGACAGTCTGCCACTTGTTCTTCTGAGCGAACATAGTCAATCTTCAGTATCCCTTGTTCCAGCTTTTCCTTGATGAAGAATCGATCGATCTCGATGTGCTTCGTTCTGTCGTGCTGAACCGGATTGTTCGCTATACTTATCGCAGCTTGACTATCGCTCCGAAGGTGCAATGGTGTCCCCTTGTCTAGCTTCAACTCTGTCAGCAGCGCCTTTACCCATAGCAATTCTGATACTCCTAGAGCCATTGCTCTGTATTCTGCTTCAGCTGTCGACCGTGCTACCACTGACTGTTTCTTGCTTCTCCATGAAACCAGGTTTCCTCCTACAAAAACACAGTACCCTGTGGTAGACCTTCTGTCGTCTATGCAGCTTGCCCAGTCTGCATCGCAGTATCCCTCAACATCTGTGCATCCATTCTTCTTGAACCACAGTCCTTTTCCCTGCGTCCCTTTCAGATATCTTAGGATCTGAAATACTGCATCCATATGACCCGTTCTTGGATCATGCATATAGCGGCTTACAACACTTACTGCAAATGAGATATCAGGGCGAGTATGCCCTAGATAAATCAGTCTGCCTACTAGCCTTTGATACCTTTCGCGATCAACATGCTCTCCTGCTTCTGCTCCCATCTTGCACTTCTGGTCAATTGGAGTGACTGCTGCTCGGCATCCCAGCATTCCTGTCTCCTTCAGCAGATCTAGTGCATATTTCCTTTGTGAGAGAACAATTCCTTGTTCACCATTACACACCTCGATACCCAAAAAGTATCTCATCTCCCCCAGGTCCTTCACCTCAAACTCTTTGGCGAGTTTCGTCTTCAGCTTAGTGATCTCATCAGCATCATCACCTGTGATTACTATATCATCCACATATACAGCAAGTATAGTTATGTGGCCTCTTGCATGCTGGAGGAAGACCGTGTGATCTGCATTTGTCTGATGGTACCCCATGCCAGTGACAGCCTTTCTGAATCTGTCAAACCAGGCACGAGGAGATTGCTTCAGCCCGTACAGCGACTTCTTCAGTTTGCACACTTTTCCATGTGACGTTCCTTCACCTGAATCTGACACAGAGTAGCACCCCGGAGGAGTCTCCATGTAAACTTCTTCTTGTAGGTCTCCATGAAGAAATGTGTTCTTTACGTCTAACTGGTGTAGCTTCCACCCATAGTTTGCTGCAATGGAGACCAGTGTTCTTACGGTACTCATCTTCGCTACTGGGGCAAAAGTCTCATCATAATCGATACCATATGTCTGGATATAGCCTTTTGCAACCAGTCTCGCCTTGTATCGTTCAACTTTTCCTTCTGGTGTCTCCTTTACTGTGTAAACCCATTTGCATCCCACAGCTTTCTTCCCTTCAGGTAATGGCACCAGCTCCCATGTCTTATTTTTCTCTAGTGCTGTCACGTCCCAGAACCAGAATACTGGAGAGCGGGGGCAGACATAGCCAGCTACGTATATGAAATGGATTCCATCTCGCTATACGGTCACGGCTGTCTAGATACATGAGGGTTTACTACAAGCCAACAGTCCCCTATGGTCATGAACAAGCCTAGTGTCTCAATCACAAGCAAGTAAGTAAATGTTGCAAGATGTATGATCATTAAATATACAATGATAAGGCGTCCCAAATATTACATATTCAGCTGATCATGAAGCTAGTCGTTACAAAATGTTAGGACTAGCAAGAGTTTAGTCATACATGATCAACCCTAGGATCTGTTAATCATGTTACAGCCCGTAGGCAGACAGTAAATAAAGTACAATCGAGCTAAACAGGTGCTCGTCGGCTAAACGTCTCAAAAGAATATTTTTACAATAGAGCGGGAGAGCCAAAAATAACCCACTCGTTGCCAGGGTTCCGTCTAGTGTTCACCATCTGGCAGGAAAGTCGGTAGATCCTCTAGAGCTGCTCCAAAATCTGGCCACACAAAACCAGCTGGGTCAGACCCCAGAAAGAGCAAGTGCCACAAAGGGAGCTTCACTTAAGAACTAAAACCAGCAATCAGCACAAGATATAAATAAAAGTAAGAACTGGAAATAAAGAAAATACACCAGGATGATATACGACGAGATAACCATGGAACTATTCAGATAGCCAGGTTACAACCCGTAAACCAAATAAGGACCGGGGTTGTAACCCTTCGCCTGAACGGAGCTTGGTTTCTCACCATTTATCGGTAAAAATAAATACAGGCATTCAAGTCGTGCAGCAATCTGGAACAGGATCAGGGCAAGACTAGACTGGTTAGACTCCATCCAATCACTTCACGGCCAAGCAAGAATTACGGCTTGATACATTAACTAACTAGGGTTGTCACAAGCCTAATTACAAACAAGATGCAGTGAGATTATTCCACAGCCACAAGCCCTGCAGACCATCCAGGTTACCCGGGTTAAAAGATTAGAGTTGAATTCAGGTGGGTACATCGTCCAGGAAACGAATGTACCCTTAGGTAGCTTGAAGGGTGCAACACATGACAGTGTGCTGGAAATGTGCCCTACTCGACGGCAGGCTACAGATCCCAAGGCGTGCCCAGGTAACGGGATTGCCTGTAGCTGGGAAATCTCGTCATTACTAATGTATTAATCTAGTTGTTAACCTTAGTCCATTTTAGTAGGTACTCCTGACCGTGGTACTCAGGAGTCCCCTCCTAGACATGATGCAAGACAGGACTGGATTATTGTACAAGCACAATCGCCCACGGTGTCCAGGTTATTATACAGGTCATGTCATGTCAGGTAGCCGTCGCAACAGCTATCGAGATATAACATGTCAGGTCATCATGTCAAGTATACTAGTCAGGAGTGCGCCACGACGGGCCACTATCAAGTCATGTTAGGTCATTATGTCAGGAGTGCACCACTACGGGTCACTATCGTGTCAGGCTCAGTTATCAATTCCAAACATATCAAGCAAATTCGTGATTATCAAGTTCAGGACAAAAGGCGTAAGGATATAAAATGGACGTTAAATATCTAATAAAATATCAATATACAGGGCTATAGAAGATCAAGGGTGATCAGGCTACGCTCAAGCCAGGCTATGCTCAGGCTAGCGTACGCCCAGGTCTGCGTACCAAAGGATCCATACACTTCCAATGGGAAGCGTACGCAAGGGTCAGCGTACACAAGGGCACGCTCAAGCTACAGGTCAGCGTACGCTCAAGCTAGCGTACGCTCAAGACTGCGTACGCTCGAGCTAGCGTACGAAAGCTAGCGTACGCTCAAGACACACTGCCAACAGGCAGCGTATTAAGGTGAGCGTACGCTCACTAAAGAGCAGCGTACGAAAGCTAGCGTACGCTCACTAAAGAGCAGCGTACGAAGGCTAGCGTACGCTCGCTAAAGAGCAGCGTACGAAGGCTAGCGTATGCTCACTAAAGAGCAGCGTACGAAGGCTAGCGTACGCTCGCTAAAGAGCAGCGTACGAAGGCTAGCGTACGCTCGCTAAAGAGCAGCGTACGACTCAGTGGCGTAAGCTAAAAAGCTAGCTCACTGTTCACTGTCTTCTCCAAATGGCAAGAACAGCAAGAACTCTAAAGTTGAATCTAAGCTTCAATCGTCCATATCTTGGTCAAAACAAGTCCGAATCCAACTTTCCAAAGGTCAAAATTGGGTAGAATGAAATTCTCTAAAACATGGAACCATCAAAACTTGAAAATAAGCAGGTTTGATAGATCAAAACACCAAAAATCCAAAAATAGCAAAACTCTAGATCTACAAGAATTAAAGCCTCAAAATGGAAAATGATAAGTTCTAATGTGGTTTAGAATCATGAGAAGAAGCTAATGAAACTATCAAAAGGAGTTCTCTTGTGGAAGCAAGTTGCACTTGCCTATGGTGTTCTTGGTTGGTGGAGAAGAGTAATGGTGGGAGAAGGAGAAGTAAATGAGAATTATGGAGAGAGAGAAAGAAGAAATGGCAATAAATATCAAAGGTGGTGGTAGGTAGGGGGGTTGTGGTGGAAATGAAGGAGAAGCATAGGCTAAGGTGTTCCACCCTTGGCCCATGATGAACCAAGCATTGGGCCGGCCGAACCAAGCCAATCCAAACCGAGAGTAAACAAGCCAAGCCAAACCAAGAAGATATGCAAATACAAGATAAAATACGTATACGTATTCCAAATACGTAATACGAACAACAGGCATTACAACTCTACCCACCTTAAAAGAATTCCGTCCTCGGAATTTAATTAAGAGGCTAGAGGGACAAGAACAAGCTATACTATTCACAAGCAATTATACTAGGCGATCAATCAATCATGCAAGCAAGGAATTGATGGCATGAGGCATAAGAAAGACATTATACCTCACGAGTCAAACAAGTCGGGATATCGCGATCGGATATCATCCTCACGCTCCCACGTTGACTCACCCAAAGAGTGATGACCCCAAGCAACTCGGACTAACTTGATAGTCTTGTTCTTGAGGATCTTCTCTCTTCGATCCAATATAGACACGGGCCTCTCCTCATACGAAAGGTTGGTACCAACAACCAATTCCGAATGATCCAGGATGTGGCTCGGGTCCGGAATATACCGCCGTAATTGGGATACATGGAACACGTCATGCACCTCGCTTAGCGACGGTGGAAGAGCGAGACGATAGGATACATCTCCTACTCGCTCCAGAATGTCAAACGGTCCTATATACCTAGGACTAAGCTTGCCCCGTACGCTGAAACGAATGACGCCACGGTTAGGCGAAATCCTCAGGAATACATGATCGCCGACCGAAAACTCGAGAGGACGCCGATGAGAATCCGCCCAATGACGCTGGCGATCTTGGGCAACTCGAAGGTGATCTCTGACTCGCCTGACTACTTCAACGGTCTGAGCAATCATTTCTGGACCAAGCATCTGCCTCTCTCCCACATCATCCCAGGCTAGCGGGGATCTGCACTTTCTGCCATACAGTGCCTCGAACGGTGTCATCTGGATACTGGCCTGGAAACTATTATTGTACGAGAATTCCACCAGGTGTAAATGATCTTCCCATGAACCACCGAAGTCAAGTGTGCAAGACCGCAACATGTCTTCAAGAGTCTGGATCGTGCGTTCCGACTGTCCATCTGTCTGCGGGTGATATGCTGAACTGAACTGGAGGCGAGTCCCCAAACTCTTCTGCAGGCTACGCCAAAAGTGCGACGTAAATCTTGAATCTCGGTCCGAGGTAATACTGACTAGCACACCGTGCAATCTGACAATCTGCCTGAGGTACATCTCTGCTAACTGAGCCGTCGACTGACCAACTCTGAATGGAAGAAAGTGGGCCACCTTTGTGAGCCGATCAACTATAACCCAGATAGCATCTCTACCAGCTGGGGATCTAGGTAGTCCAGTCACAAAATCCATGGTCACATGCTCCCACTTCCATTCTGGAATCGGTAAGGGCTGAAGAAGTCCAGCCGGTCTCTGATGTTCGGCTTTAACTTGTTGGCAAACCAAACACCGAGAGACAAACCGGGCTATCTCCCGCTTCATGCCATTCCACCAGAAGTGCTGACGGATATCACGGTACATCTTCGTACTGCCAGGATGGATGGAATACTGCGAACTGTGCGCTTCTGACACGATCTCCTGTCTGATATCTCCGCTGGGTACACAAAGACGCTTACCATGCCTAAGTGTACCATCCTCATGAATAAATAGCTCTGGTCTTCGTCCCGCCTCACACTCTGCTCTGAGTCGCTGAAGCTTGGAATCTGCCGACTGCGCCATCCGGATCCTCTCGACTATAGTGGACTGAACTTGCATACTGGCCATCAATGCCACACTGGAAGGGAGAACAACTTCAATACCCATCTTCTGAAGATCTGCTAACAGCTCTGGTTGCGCTGTTAGAAAATATACTCCGGCTCTCCTGCTCAATGCATCTGCTACGACATTGGCCTTCCCAGGATGATACTGCAAGCTGACATCATAATCCACAAGAAGCTCCAGCCACCTCCTCTGACGCATGTTAAGATCCTTCTGGGTGAAAACATACTTCAGGCTCTTGTGGTCGGTGAAAATCTCCACCCTGTCTCCATACAAGTAGTGCCTCCACAACTTAAGTGCAAACACTACTGCTGCCAGCTCCAAGTCATGGGTTGGGTAATTCCTCTCATGATCACGAAGTTGTCGCGACGCATAAGCTATTACCTTCCCATGCTGCATCAGAACACATCCTAAACCTCTGCCTGAAGCATCACAGTACACTGAGAATCCTCCGGTTCCATCTGGAAGCGTGAGAATAGGAGCTGTTATCAGGCCTCGCTTCAACTGCTCAAAAGAACTCTGACACTCTGCTGTCCAAGCAAACTGTGCATCCTTGCGGGTCAACTGGGTCAATGGCGCTGAAATTCGAGCAAAATCTGAAACAAACCGTCGGTAATAGCCAGCCAATCCAAGGAAACTGCGAACTTCTGCAACGGTGCTGGGTACTGGCCATGACTCAATAGCCACAATCTTCTGGGGATCCACTTCTACTCCTCCTCTGGTGATGATATGACCCAAGTACGAAATGCGATCGAGCCAGAACTCGCATTTACTGAACTTGGCATATAACTGGTACTCTCTGAGAGTCTGAAGAACCACACGAAGATGCTGCTCATGCTCCACCTCACTCTTGCTGTAGACTAGAATGTCATCCAGGAACACGATCACAAACTGATCCAAGTAAGGCATGAAGATGCGATTCATGAGGTCCATGAATACTGCCGGCGCATTGGTTGCTCTAAAAGGCATAACAAGGAACTCCCAATGCCCATATCTCGATCTAAAAGCTGTCTTCGGGATGTCCTGCTCTCTGACTCTGATCTGGTGATATCCTGAGCGCAAGTCAATCTTCGAGAATACTGATGCCCCCTTGAGTTGATCAAATAAGTCATCTATCCTCGGAAGAGGGTATCTGTTCTTGATTGTTACTGAGTTCAAGGTACGATAATCGACACATAACCTGGACGTACCATCCTTCTTTTTCACAAGAAGCATCGGGGCTCCCCAAGGCGATCCACTAGCACGAATGAATCCCTTGGTTCTGAGTTCTTCAATCATCTCGTACAATATCTCCAACTCTGATGGCGCCATCCTGTAGACTCTCTCTGACACTGGGGCAGTCCCGGGAATCAAGTCTATAGTGAACTCGATCTCCCGCTCCGGAGGCATACCTGGAAGTTCTTCTGGAAAAACATCTGGAAACTCCTCGACTATCCTGGGCAACTGAACTGCTGCTACTGCCATCCGCAATACTGGAGGAGATGACTCAACTTCGCCTCGGGAGAAAGAAAACTCCGGCTCGCCTGGAATGCTAAAAACAACCCTGCCAATATGGCAGTCTATTCTAGCATACTGGTTCCTCAACCAATCCATCCCTAAAACCATATCATAATCGGCCATCGGGAATTCTATCAATCTAGCGGGAAATTCTCTACCGCTAACTACGATCCGACACGAGAAAAACACTCTATCTACTCCCACAAGTCCGTTACCAGTAAGTATATTAAGCCTTACTGATAATGACTCGGGCTCTAATCCTACCCGTGTCGCGAATCGTGCAGACATAAATGAATGCGATGCACCAGAATCAAATAAAGCTGAAGCTGGAAAGGAGTTGACGAGAATAGTACCTGCCACTACCTCTCCTGGTGCCAATCCTTCCTCCACGGTCATCACCATAGCCTGACCGTGCCCTCGGGGTGCTGGTCCCCTCTGCTGAAATCTTTGCTGCCTGCTCTGACTCTGGGCTTGGACTTATGCATACTGCTGGGGGTTCTGCTGTTGGAATACTTGGGTCTGAGGCGGCAAGGGCCTCGGCAATGGATACTGCTGCTGATGGACCGGAGCTGGTCCTCTCACCGAAGAGCTAGAAAGGTTGGACGAGGATGAACCACCCCTGTTCGGGCAGGATCCAACCCTATGGTCTGGTGCTCCACAAACCAGACATAATTCCTGTGCCCTGCGATATTCTGCCACCACATGGCCTGGCTTCCCACAATGAGAACAACCCACTGCGGACGATTGCTTCTGCTTCTGCTGCTGCTGCTGAGGGTACGTCGGGGTTGAATGCTGAACCGACGTTACTGAGGCTGCTCGCCTCGGAGCTCCAATAGTCAAAGCCCTGGCTGCCGGGACTGGGGCTGAAGACTGATTCATCTGGCCGTGAGATCTCTTCCGACCTTCGGTCCTGTCCACGATCCTCTGGGAGGTATACTCATGCCTCCGGGCTGCTCTCAAGACTGCATCAAAAGTCTGATGCTCAAACTGCTCAACTGCTAACAAGATCTCCAGGTGCAGTCCCTGCTGGAATCGCTGGGCTCTATCATACTCGGTTGCCACCAAGGTGGGAGCAAACCGACTGAGTCTCGAAAACTCGACCGCATATCCATCGACCGTCCTGCCTCCTTGCTTCAGATTGGTGAACCTGGTCTGCAGATCATACCGAGCCACGGCATCGAAATACTTGGTCTGGAATCTCTCTCTGAATACTGTCCAAGGAATGGGTGCTGCTAATCCAACAGCCTGCGCTGCCCACCAGCTGAGGGCAAGATCTAACAACTGCAGGCGCACCACGGCTACCTTCTCGTTCTCTGGAGTCTTGGCTGCTTCTAGAACCACCTCCGTGTCCTGAAGCCATGCATCTGCCGCGATAGCATCTTCACTACCGTCGAAGAATGGAGGGTTCAAGCGCTTGAAGCTGTTGGCCGCGCTGTTACCATGATGACCTCCCCGGGTCAAAGCATCCGTCACTGCCTGGTGCAAGGCATCTCCACGCCGGTCTTGGGAAGCTATCAGGGTCCTGACGAGTCCTACCAAAGTGCCGTCATCATGTTCTGCAGGTTGAACTGGCTGGACTGGTGGCTCTCCGCCAGAAGGCATGACTCTGGAGGCTACTCCGGAATGCTGGGCTTGATCTCCAGGTTGCTGCTGGTCCGCGGGAGGTGCTCCGCCTTGCTGGTCGGTAGGACAACGAACAATGCCACTGAAGAAGATGACATAGAGAACAATAAGGAATGACCAGGACAGAGCAACGATACAAGCATATGATCAGGACAAGAATCCAGGGATTCAGAAGATACGAACAGAGATCAAGGACGAATACTGATTGAGACATCTATTCGGTAAACCCTCATATATCTTGATTTACAAGACCTGCATGGGCCACCACTTAAACCATGTCACGCCCCAGAACCAGAATACTGGAGAGCGGGGGCAGACATAGCCAGCTACGTATATGAAATGGATTCCATCTCGCTATACGGTCACGGCTGTCTAGATACATGAGGGTTTACTACAAGCCAACAGTCCCCTATGGTCATGAACAAGCCTAGTGTCTCAATCACAAGCAAGTAAGTAAATATTGCAAGATGTATGATCATTAAATATACAATGATAAGGCGTCCCAAATATTACATATTCAACTGATCATGAAGCTAGTCGTTACAAAATGTTAGGACTAGCAAGAGTTTAGTCATACATGATCAACCCTAGGATCTGTTAATCATGTTACAGCCCGTAGGCAGACAGTAAATAAAGTACAATCGAGCTAAACAGGTGCTCGTCGGCTAAACGCCTCAAAAGAATATTTTTACAATAGAGCGGGAGAGCCAAAAATAACCCACTCGTTGCCAGGGTTCCGTCTAGTGTTCACCATCTGGCAGGAAAGTCGGTAGATCCTCTGGAGCTGCTCCAAAATCTGGCCACACAAAACCAGCTGGGTCAGACCCCAGAAAGAGCAAGTGCCACAAAGGGGACTTCACTTAAGAACTAAAACCAGCAATCAGCACAAGATATAAATAAAAGTAAGAACTGGAAATAAAAAAAATACACCAGGATGATATACGACGAGATAACCATGGAACTATTCAGATAGCCAGGTTACAACCCGTAAACCAAATAAGGACCGGGGTTGTAACCCTTCGTCTGAACGGAGCTTGGTTTCTCACCATTTATCGGTAAAAATAAATACAGGCATTCAAGTCGTGCAGCAATCTGGAACAGGATTAGGGCAAGACTAGACTGGTTAGACTCCATCCAATCACTTCACGGCCAAGCAAGAATTACGGCTTGATACATTAACTAACTAGGGTTGTCACAAGCCTAATTACTAACAAGATGCAGTGAGATTATTCCACAGCCACAAGCCCTGCAGACCATCCAGGTTACCCGGGTTAAAAGATTAGAGTTGAATTCAGGTGGGTACATCGTCCAGGAAACGAATGTACCCTTAGGTAGCTTGAAGGGTACAACACATGATAGTGTGCTGGAAATGTGTCCTACTCGACGGCAGGCTACAGATCCCAAGGCGTGCCCAGGTAACGGGATTGCCTGTAGCTGGGAAATCTCGTCATGACTAATGTATTAATCTAGTTGTTAACCTTAGTCCATTTTAGTAGGTACTCCTGACCGTGGTACTCAGGAGTCCCCTCCTAGACATGATGCAAGACAGGACTGGATTATTGTACAAGCACGATCGCCCACGGTGTCCAGGTTATTATACAGGTCATGTCATGTCATGTAGCCGTCGCAACAGCTATTCGAGATATAACATGTCAGGTCATCATGTCAAGTATACTAGTCAGGAGTGTGCCACGACGGGCCACTATCAGGTCATATTAGGTCATTATGTCAGGTGTGCACTACTACGGGTCACTATCGTGTCAGGCTCAGTTATCAATTCCAAACATATCAAGCAAATTCGTGATTATCAAGTTCAGGACAAAAGGCGTAAGGATATAAAATGGACGTTAAATATCTAATAAAATATCAATATACAGGGCTATAGAAGATCAAGGGTGATCAGGCTACGCTCAAGCCAGGCTATGCTCAGGCTAGCGTACGCCCAGGTCTGCGTACCAAAGGATCCATACACTTCCAATGGGAAGCGTACGCAAGGGTCAGCGTACACAAGGGCACGCTCAAGCTACAGGTCAGCGTACGCTCAAGCTAGCGTACGCTCAAGACTGCGTACGCTCGATCTAGCGTACGAAAGCTAGCGTACGCTCAAGACACACTGCCAACAGGCAGCGTATTAAGGTGAGCGTACGCTCACTAAAGAGCAGCATACGAAAACTAGCGTACGCTCACTAAAGAGCAGCGTACGAAGGCTAGCGTACGCTCGCTAAAGAGCAGCGTACGAAGGCTAGCGTACGCTCACTAAAGAGCAGCGTACGAAGGCTAGCGTACGCTCGCTAAAGAGCAGCGTACGAAGGCTAGCGTACACTCGCTAAAGAGCAGCGTACGACTCAGTGGCGTAAGCTAAAAAGCTAGCTCACTGTTCACTGTCTTCTCCAAATGGCAAGAACAGCAAGAACTCTAAAGTTGAATCTAAGCTTCAATCGTCCATATCTTGGTCAAAATAAGTCCGAATCCAACTTTCCAAAGGTCAAAATTGGGTAGAATGAAATTCTCTAAAACATGGAACCATCAAAACTTGAAAACAAGCAGATTTGATAGATCAAAACACCAAAAATCCAAAAATAGCAAAACTCTAGATCTACAAGAATTAAAGCCTCAAAATGGAAAATGACAAGTTCTAATGTGGTTTAGAATCATGAGGAGAAGCTAATGAAACCATCAAAATAAGTTCTCTTGTGGAAGCAAGTTGTACTTGCCTATGGTGTTCTTGGTTGGTGGAGAAGAGTAATGGTGGGGGAAGGAGAAGTAAATGAGAATTATGGAGAGAGAGAAAGAAGAAATGGCAATAAATATCAAAGGTGGTGGTAGGTAGGGGGGGTTGTGGTGGAAATGAAGGAGAAGCATAGGCTAAGGTGTTCCACCCTTGGCCCATGATGAACCAAGCATTGGGCCGGCCGAACCAAGCCAACCCAAACCGAGAGTAAACAAGCCAAGCCAAACCAAGAAGATATACAAATACAAGATAAAATACGTATACGTATTCCAAATACGTAATACGAACAACAGGCATTACAAGTGCCCCAAGTTCTTCCATCATTGCGGCTTTCCATCTTGGGTCCTTCTTTGCTTCCTGCCAATTCTTAGGTTAAGAAGTGGAGTCTAACGAAGTGAGGAATATTTGATAAGTCGGAGAAATATTAGAATAAGATAGGTAGTTGGCGATATCATGTTTATAATCTTTATAACGAATAGGAGCCTTTCCCGCATTAATGCGAGAAGACCTCCTTAAGGGAGCAATGGGTGGTGGAGAAAGCATACCATCCGAATCGGAGAGATCCGCTTCCGAATTCGAGCGATCCGGTGCGGGAGTAACATCTTCAGGAGTCGGGGCAGGAGTAGACGAGGGACTTGGCACTATAGGCACAGGGTACGGCACAGTACTGGACCTCTGCTGTCTTCTTCTGTAAACTTGGAGCTCCTTTTCCCTTGTCTGCTTCTCCCCCTGCGTAATGTACGTATTGTCTTCTTCATCCTCCGTATCAGTATCAGTGATGTTGTCTCCCCCTTTCTGCCAGTCTGTCACGACAGGACAAGGTACCGATCCGACAACGAAGTTTGGGCGTACTACCTCCCCCTCACGTCTAACACCCGCTGTGTGAGACGTGTTCCCAAACGCAGAACTTTCGTCCGAACCATAATAAGGTTCCAGCTCTCTGAATGTAACGTCCATGCTTACAAACAGCTTCCGTTCAACCGGGCTCCAGCATACGTAATCCTTCTGTGTCCCGGTGTACCCAACAAAGATACACTTAAGTGCTCGAGGATCCAGCTTACCAACACCAGGCCTATTATCGTGGACGAAGCATACACAACCAAATACTTTCGGAGGAACGGTGTACACAGTTGTCCCCGTGAGCATTTCCAAAGGCGTCTTCCAGTCCAGTAATTGAGAGGGCATCCTGTTGATGAGATAAGAGGCTGTCAAGACAGCCTGCCCCTACAAAAATTTAGGGACATTCATAGCCAGCATCATTGTCCGAGCCACCTCCAGCAGGTGCCTATTCTTTCGCTCGACAACACCATTTTGAGCCGGTGTATAAGCACAAGAGATTTGATGCAGTATACCATGAGAGGATAAATACGCAGCAAACCTCTTATGGGTATATTCCGTCCCATTATCCGACCGGAAACACTTAACACGAGCATTATACTGTGTCCGCACCCGTTGATGGAAGCTTTGAAATGCCTCGAAAACATCACTTTTATTCTTCAGCAGGTAGACCCACGTTACGCGGGTAGAGCAGTCAATAAAAGTAACAAACCATCTATAACCGTTAACACCGTTTGTAGGACAATGGCCCCACACATCGGAATAAATCATATCAAAAGCAGTAGAACATCGATGCCCAGAATGTACATAGGATCTTCTGGTATGTTTCCCCAACTCACAAGAATCACAAACTAACAACTCTTTATTTGCTTTTTGATATAATGACGGATACAGTCGACCAATAACGGGAAAAGAAAAATGTCCTACACGCTGATGTTGGAGGAGCAGCTCGGCTTCGACACTTCGACTTCGGACTTCCGGTTGGGCGTCTGCAACCAAAGATGCCAGTGCTCTATCCAGACCGTTCCTGTCCAAGTACCATAGACCCTTATGCCATGTGCCAGTGCCTAATCGTCTCCCCGTTCCCTTCTCCTGAAAAGTTACCTTAGAAATATCAAAGGAAACAATACAGTTTAGATCAAGGATAATGGCGCTAATGGAAATAAGATTGACAGGAAAGGAAGGAGCATGTAAGACATTAGATAGAGTGATGGAAGGAGTGCAATCAACAGTGCCTTTACCCGTAACCGGCCTGTAGGTACCATCAGCAGTCTGAATGCTTTCTGGCGGCGTTAGAGGAGAGTATTCCCGAAACTCTCCTCGGGACCCCGTGACATGGCAAGATGCCCCAGAGTCCATAATCCAAGCTGGCTGAGAGACAGATGCAAGAGCACGCGGAGGTATACCGGCACTGGTTTGGGAGAAGTAAGTGCAGTAATCTCCTGTAGCGGACGGCGCCCCAGGAATGACTTGTCTTTCACCAGAACCAAGCTTTAAGCCGCGCATCTTCTCGAGAACTTCCCTCTCAAATGGAGTGATGTCCGCCAGCTGATTGTCCCCACCTTCATCCGCCAGATGCGCCTTATTGCCTCCAGAGTAAGTGCCCCTTCCACCACCGTAGCTGCCTCGACCACCTCGTCGTCCACCGCGACCACGACCCCGACCATTCGAGGGAGTCCGTGTCAATTTTGGGCAAAAGCGGATGTAATGTCCTGTGTCACCACAGTTGTGGTAAACGCCTCCCGTAGAAGGAGGCTGTGTAAAAATGGCAAGAGCAGATGTGTCAACTCCGGCCTGCTCCCCCTGGAAGATACCCTTGGTAGGCATCAGCTTCAACCGTGCTTCTTCTTGTGCCATGGCAGCTATGGCGTCCTCTAATGTCGGCAGCGTCGGTTGTACGAGAAGGGCATTCCGTCGTTGCTCAAACGCTGGGTTGAGCCCCTTCAAAAACTTCATCATCCGTTGCCGCGAAATATAATCCAGAAATTTCTGGAAATATTTGGCAAAAGTCGGTTCAACCTGAGCATCCTCCATGCCAAGAGGATCATAATGGTCAAGATCAGACCAGTACTTCTTCAACAAGGCAGCGTACTCAGAGATGGTACGATCGTCTTGGATTACCCTATCGAGCTCATCCTGCAGTTGGAAGACTCGCTTGGGGTTACCCGAACCGGAGTACATGTCCTTCAACGTTCTCCAGATATCAGCAGCTCCCTCCATTGCTTCAACGTTATCCGACACTTGGTCGGTCAAAGAGGCTGTCAACCAACCAGCCACGACATTGTTGACAATGTCCCATACAGCAAACTCCTTCGAGGAGTGATCGACAGGGGCCGTAGTGTGGCCATTAACATAACCAACCAAGCCACGTCCCTTCAGCGTCCGCATCGCCTGCCGCGACCATTTCAAGTAGTTGGTCGTGCCTTCCAACTTCGTCTCCAGCTTGTCCAACTTCCCCATTTTGTATGATGACGGATCCACATCAGTATGGGTCACGCGTGGGGTCGCCTCCGGTAATCTCTTGGTCAGGAGATCCTCGACCAGGGCCTTCATTTCTTATGCTGTCAACTTCTCATAGATGGAATCCATGACTTCTGCAACTGCAATCAGTGAGGTGTTGTTGTTTCCGGAGTCGTCTTCTTTGGAGTCGTCTTCGTCTTAGTCAGCTACCGGGGGGAAACAACAAAACGAGATCCCTCACTGATATGTCGTAGTTTATACGACCAACTAGAACCGCGTCATGATAACGCGTTCGGACGGCTCAAGGATAACCAACGTAGTTGTGCCTCCTTGCATGAGACAAACCAGAGGTATACCAGCCATGCAGAAACGATTGTAAAGACAACGTTTCTGAGATACGAAGATCTAAAGAGATTTCGTATTCGTAGCAGAGCTTCTAAAAAGAAGGTACTAATTCTCGAAGGCAACTACAGAGATCTTCTAAAGAGAAGGAACTCTGATTCTCGAGGCAACTACAGAGATCTTCTAAAGAGAAGAAATCTATTTTTTTTTTTTTTTGGAAACAGCAAACAGAAAACCCTAAAAAGGGTGCTGTAGCAGCAGTAAAGGGGCGGGGGGGCGGGAGGGCGGCGCTGGAGGGGGGGAAGGGGGCCGGCGGGTCAGCGGGGGGGGGGGTCAGCGGGGGGGGGGGGGGCGCGGGTCAGCGGGGGCGGCGGCGCGGGTCAGCGGGTGGGGGGGAAAGGGGGGTCGGGAGGGGGAAAGGGGGGCTGCTCCGGGAGGAGGGGGAAAAGGGGGGTCGGGGGGGGGGGCTGCTCCGGGAGGGGGCTAAATTTTTTTTTTTTTGTGTGGAGAGAGAGAGAGAGTTATGGCTCTGATACCATGTAGAAAATAATAGTTGGGATAAATTTTATTGATGGACTACTTCACTACTTATAGGGAGTCTAGCTCCTCTACATACTATAAATTCCGATGTGGGACTAAAAGTCCCTTATTGATTCTCAACAGGAACATTTCAAGATATTACAGATATAGAAAGACAGGTTCACATCTTGGTAACTGTATGTAACTAACTTGTAACATGTCAATTAATTCTTCAGGTATCTCAATAACAAGCAGCAAGATAATTTTATTTTATTTTTTCTTCTAAATATGTGTCTAGTTATACAGGTCCATAAACACGAACATGGAAATGGATACCGACTCAAGATGGATTTGGAATTCGAACTTTTAGAAAAATAAGGATAAGGGTATTTGCATGAATACGATTATATACACACATGAATCATATCTATACATGTATTTTATATATTACATCTTACCAATATTTATATTTATGCGTGTTTGTAATCATGGGCGGAGCATAAGATGGGTTGTCCCGGGCTGTAGCCCAGGCTAAAAAAAAATTGTACTAGACCAAAACGTATATTATCACATATAATAATAGATAGTAGTTTAGCTCAATTGGTAGTGTTTGGTGTTTATTTGGTAGGTCCAAGATTTGATTCATGTGTAGGCTGAGTGATTTTATGTAATGCCTGTTGTAATGCCTGTTGTAATGCCTGTTGTCCGTATTACGTATTTTTGGAATACGTGTACGTATTTTATTATGTATTGCATGATTCCTTGCTTAGCTCTTCCTTCATGACTTGGTTATTCTTGGTTCGGGTTGGCTTGGTTCGGGTTGGCTTGGTTCGGTTGGGATTGTTTTTGGTTCATCATGAACCATGGATGAACCCCCTACCTACCACCACCTTTGGTATTTATTACCATTCTTCTTTCTCTCTCTTCATTAATCATCTTCTTCCTCATTTACTTCCTTACCTACCAGAGAGAGGAGAGAGAGGTCTAGGCAAGTATAACTTGCTTCATGGAGGAACTCAAATTTTATTGCTCCATTCTCTTCTTTACAGTATTTTAACTTACTTTAGTACTTGGCATTTTCACTTTCCATGGCTAGATTCTTGTAGATCAATATTTATATTATTTTCGGATTTCTTGGATTTTGATCTACTTAATCTTGTTATTTCTAAGTTTTGATGGTTCCATGTTGTAGAGCATTTCGTTCTACCCTATTTTGACCTATGGAAGTTCGGAATTGGACTCCAGATGATGATTTTATGGAGCTTGGAAGCGTGGGTTCATGGTGTTCCTCCTCTCTGAAAGTTGGAGAAGATGAATTGTGCTTATACTTGACTTGACCGCATGGCAATTCATGCGGCAAGTGATTCAGCCGCATGAGACTCGTAGCCGTATAGGCTGAGTCTCATTCTTGGCCGTATGGACTTTTCCCCACTTAGCCGCATATGCGCCCTTGCCTCTCCTGGCCGCATGAACTTGTACTCCTTACTAGCCGCATGAGCCCTTGAACTGACCTGGCCGCATGAGCTCCTAACCGAGCCGCATGCACCTCCTTCATATCCTGGCCGTATAGACGTATAACCTGTCTGGCCGCATAAGGCCTTGCTCCCGAGCCGCATATGCATCAGCACCCTTGGCCGCATGAGGCTGAGTCCATTATCAGCCGCATATGCGCCCTTCACTCCCAGCCGCATAAGCAGCCACGTTGACCCAGCCGTATGGGCTTCTACTAAGCCGTATGCGCCTCCTTCTATACCCCGCCGGCCGCATGGACTTTCTTCCCGTCAACCGCATGCGCCTGACCCTATTAGCCGCATGGGCTGTTCTCTTTCTAGCCGCATGAGATCATTCCTGGCCGCATATGCTTGAGCCGCATGGTTCTCCAATAGCCCTGTGTATTTATTATTATTTGCCCATGTCTTGTAACCCCTATGGTATATTTTTATGCCCATTTTATATCCTTACGTCTTTTGTCCTGAACTTGATAAATCACGATTTGATTGACATGATTGAAATGACAGTTGTACATGACCTGATAGTGATCTGTAGTGGTGCACTCCTGACAAGTAAACCTGACATGACATGATAGTGGCCCGTCGTGGCGCACTCCTGACTAGTACACTTGACATGATAATCTGACATGAATTATCTTGATCAGCTGTTGCGACGGCTACCTGACATGACATGACCTGTATAATTAACCCGGACACCGTGGGCGATTGTGCTTGTACAAATAATCCAGTCCTGTCTTGCATCATGTCTAGGAGGGGACTCCTGAGTACCACGGTCAGGAGTACCTATTGAAATGGACTAAGGCTAATAACTAGATTAATACACTAGTCATAAAGAGATCTCCCAGCTACAGGCAATCCTGTTACCTGGGCACGCCTTGGGATCTGTAGCCTGCCGTCGAGTATGGCACATTTCCAGCACACTGTCATGTGTTGCACCCTTCAAGCTACCTAAGGGTACATGCGTTTCCTGGACGATGTACCCACCTGAATTCAACTCTAAATCTTTTAACCCGGGTAACCTGGATGGACTGCAGGGCTTGTGGCTGTGGAAGATTCTCACTGCATCTTGCTAGTAACTAGGCTTGTGATAACCCTAGTTAGTTAAAGTATCAAGCCGTAGTTCTTGTTTGGCCGTGAAATGATTGGATGGAGTCTAACCAGTCTAGTCTTGTCCTGATCCTGTTCCAGGTTACTGCATGACCAGAATGCTTGTATTTATTTTACCGATAAATGGTGAGAATTCCAAGTTCTGTTCAGACGAAGGGTTACAACCCCGGTTCTTGTTTGGTTTACGGGTTGTAACCTGGTTATCTGAATAGTTCCATGGTTATCTCGTCGTATATCATCCTGATGTATTTCTTACTTCATGTTTTTACTTATTTATACTATTGTGCTAATTGCTGGTTTTAGTTCCTAAGTGAAGCTTCCTTTGTGGCACTTGCTCTTTCTGGGGTCTGACCCAGCTGGTTTTGTGTGGCCAGATTTCGGAGCAGCTCCAGAGGATCTACCGACTTTCCAGCCAGATGGTGGCCACTAGACGGAACCCTAACAACGAGTGGGTTATTTTTGGCTCTCCCACTCTATTGTAAAAATATTCTTTTGAGACGTTTAGCCGACGAGCGCCTGTTTAGCTCGATTGCACTTACTTACTGTCTGCCTACGGGCTGAAACATGATTGACAGATCCTAGGGTTGATCATGTATGACTAAACTCTTGCTAGTCCTCACATTTTGTAACGACTAGCTTCATGATCAGCTGAATATGTAATGTTTGGGACGCCTTACTGTTGTATATTTGGTGATCTTACATCTTGTAACTCTATTTACTTGCTTGTGATTGAGACACTAGGCTTATTATTGACCATAAGAGACTGATGGCTTGTAGATAAACCCTCATATATCTAGACAACCGTGACCGTATAGTGGAGTGGATCTCATTTCATTATACGTAGCTGGCTATGTCTGCCCCCGTTCTCCAGTATTCTGGTTCTGGGGCGTGACATGGTTTAAGTGGTGGCCCGTGCAGGTCTTATGAATCAAGATATGTGGGGGTTTACCGAATAGATGTCTCAATCAGTATTCGCCCTTGATCTCTGCTCGTATCTTCTGAATCCCTGGATTCTTGTCCTGATCGCATGCTTATAATCGTTGATCTGTCCTGGTCCTTCCTTATTGTTCTCATGTCGTCTTCTTCAGCGGCATTGAACCTGGACCTGCCGATCAGCAAGGCGGATCACCTCCCGTGGACCAGCAGCAACCAGAAGATCAGGCCCAGCACTCAGAAACAGCCTCCCGAGTCGTACCTACTGGAGGAGAGCCGCCAGTTCAGCCAGTCCAGCCTGCAGAGCCTGATGATGGCACTTTGATGGGTCTCATCAGATCATTGTTAGCTTTCCAAGATCGCCGAGGTGATGCATTGCACCAGGCAGTGGAAGATGCTCTGAACAGAGGCGGTCATCCAAGGAATAGTGCAGCGAACAGTTTCAAGCGCCTGAACCCTCCATTCTTCGATGGCAGTGAAGATGCTATCGCTGCAGATGCTTGGCTTCAGGACATCGAGGTGATTCTAGAAGCAGCCAGGACCCCAGAGAACGAGAAGGTAGCCGTGGTGCGCCTGTAGTTGTTAGATCTTGCCCGCAGCTGGGGGGCAGCTCAGGCCGTTGGATTAGCAGCACCCATTGCTTGGGCGGTGTTCAGAGAGAGATTCCAGACCAAGTACTTCGATGTGGTGGCTCAGTACGATCTACAGACCAAGTTCACCAATCTGAAGCAAGGAGGAAGAACGGTCGATGGGTATGCGGCCGAGTTCTCCAGGCTTAGTCGGTTTGCTCCCACCTTGGTGGCGACCGAGTTTGACAGAGCCCAGCGGTTCTAGCAAGGTCTCCACCTCGAGATTTTGCTGGCAGTGGAACAGTTTGAGCATCAGAATTTTGATACAGTGTTGAGGGCAGCTAGGAGGCACGAGTATACCTCCCAGAGGATCGTGGACAGGACCGGAGGTCGAAAGCGATCTCACGGTCAGATGACCCAGTCTTCAGCACCAGCCCCGGCAGTCAGGACTTTGACAATTGGAACTCCGAGGCAGGCGGCCTCAGTAACGTCGGTTCAGTATTCCACTCCGACGTCCCCTCCGCAACAGAAGCAGAAGCAGTCTTCCATAATGGGCTGCACTAGTTGTGGGAAGCCAGGACACGTTGTTTCGGAGTGTCGCAGAGCACGGGGATTGTGTTTGGCTTATGGAGCGCCGGACCACAAGATAGGGTCCTGTCCGAATAGGGCCAGTTCATCATCAGCCTTCTCTAGTCCCTCGGTAAGGGGACCATCACCAGTACCAGTACAGCATACCAGTACAGCAACAACAGCAGTACCAGCCCCGAGGCCATTGCCGCCTCAGACCCAAGTATTCCAGCAACAGGAACCCCAACAGTATGTCCTGGTCCAAGCTCAGACTCAGAATCGGCAGAGAGGTATCTGTGTCCTATTGTCTTGCTTTTTGCCGTCGTTATACGGGACACATGTCATGTTTCATATATCCTAATTACAACGATATATTCTGGGCCCGAGCCATGTCCTAGATCATTCGAAAACGGTTATTGGTACCAACCTTTTCGTATGGGGAGAGGCCCGTGTCCCTGTTTGACCAAAGAGAGAGACCTCAAGCGCAAGACTATTAGTTTAGTTCGTATTGCTTGAGTTCATCGCTCTTTGGGTGAGTCAACGTGGGAGCGTGAGGATGATATCCGATCGCGATATCCCGACTTGTTTGACTCGTGAGATATAATGTCTTCCTTATGCCTCATGTCTTCGAATCCTTGCTTGCGTGATTGATTGATTGTCTAGTCTAGCTTGCTTGTTATTAGTATAGCTGGTCATTGCCCCTCTAGCCTCTTGATTAAATTCCGAGGACGGAATTCTTTTAAGGTGGGTAGAGTTGTAATGCCTGTTGTCCGTATTACGTATTTTTGGAATACGTGTACGTATTTTATTCTGTATTGCATGATTCCTTGCTTAGCTCTTCCTTCATGACTTGGTTATTCTTGGTTCGGGTTGGCTTGGTTCGGTTGGGATTGTTTTTGGTTCATCATGAACCATGGATGAACCCCCTACCTACCACCACATTTGGTATTTATTACCATTCTTCTTTCTCTCTCTTCATTAATCATCTTCTTCTTCCTCATTTACTTCCTTACCTACCAGAGAGAGGAGAGAGAGGTCTAGGCAAGTGCAACTTGCTTCATGGAGGAACTCAAATTTTATTGCTCCATTCTCTTCTTTACAGCATTTTAACTTACTTTAGTACTTGGCATTTCCACTTTCCATGGCTAGATTCTTGTAGATCTATATTTATATTATTTTCGGATTTCTTGGGTTTTGATCTACTTAATCTTGTTATTTCTAAGTTTTGATGGTTCCATGTTGTAGAGCATTTCGTTCTACCCCATTTTGACCTATGGAAGTTCAGAATTGGACTCCGGATGATGATTTTATGGAGCTTGGAAGCGTGGGTTCATGGTGTTCTTCCTCTCTGAAAGTTGGAGAAGATGAACTGTGCTTAGACTTGACTTGACCGCATGGCAATTCATGCGGCAAGTGATTCAGCCGCATGAGACTCGTAGCCGCATAGGCTGAGTCTCATTCTTGGCCGCATGGACTTTTTCCCACTTAGCCGCATATACGCCCTTGCCTCTCCTGGCCGCATGAACTTGTACTCCTTACTAGCCGCATGAGCCCTTGAACTGACCTGGCCGCATGAGCTCCTAACCGAGCCGTATGCACCTCCTTCATATCCTGGCCGCATAGGCGTATAACCTGTCTGGTCGCATAAGGCCTTGCTCCCGAGCCGCATATGCATCAGCACCCTTGGCCGCATGAGACTGAGTCCATTATCAGCCGCATATGCGCCCTTCACTCCCAGCCGCATAAGCAGCCACGTTGACCCAGCCGCATGGGCTTCTACTAAGCCGCATGCGCCTCCTTCTATACCCCCGCCGGCCGCATGGACTTTCTTCCCGTCAACCGCATACGCCTGACCCTATTAGCCGTATGGGCTGTTCTCTTTCTAGCCGCATGAGATCATTCCTGGCTGCATATGCTTGAGCCGCATGGTTCTCCAATAGCCCTGTGTATTTATTATTATTTGCCCATGTCTTGTAACCCCTATGGTATATTTTTATGCCCATTTTATATCCTTACGCCTTTTGTCCTGAACTTGATAAATCACGATTTGATTGACATGATTGAAATGACAGTTATACATGACCTGAAAGTAATCCGTAGTGGTACACTCCTGACAAGTAAACCTGACATGACATGATAGTGGTCCGTCGTGGCGCACTCCTGACTAGTACACTTGACATGATAACCTGACATGAATTATCTTGATCAGCTGTTGCGACAGCTACCTGACATGACATGACCTGTATAATTAACCCAGACACCGTGGGCGATTGTGCTTGTACAAATAATCCAGTCCTATCTTGCATCATTTCTAGGAGGGGACTCCTGAGTACCACGGTCAGGAGTACCTATTGAAATGGACTAAGGCTGATAACTAGATTAATACACTAGTCATAAAGAGATCTCCCAGCTACAGGCAATCCCGTTACCTGGGCACGCCTTGGGATCTGTAGCCTGCCGTCGAGTAGGGCACATTTCCAGCACACTGTCATGTGTTGCACCCTTCAAGCTACCTAAGGGTACATGCGTTTCCTGGACGATGTACCTACCTGAATTCAACTCTAAATCTTTTAACCCGGGTAACCTGGATGGACTGCAGGGCTTGTGGCTGTGGAAGATTCTCACTGCATCTTGCTAGTAACTAGGCTTGTGATAACCCTAGTTAGTTAAAGTATCAAGCCGTAGTTCTTGTTTGGCCGTGAAATGATTGGATGGAGTCTAACCAGTCTAGTCTTGTCCTGATCCTGTTCCAGGTTACTGCATGACCAGAATGCTTGTATTTATTTTACCGATAAATGGTGAGAATTCCAAGTTCTGTTCAGACGAAGGGTTACAACCCCGGTCCTTGTTTGGTTTACGGATTGTAACCTGGTTATCTGAATAGTTCCATGGTTATCTCGTCGTATATCATCCTGATGTATTTCTTATTTCCTGTTTTTACTTATTTATACTATTGTGCTAATTGCTGGTTTTAGTTCCTAAGTGAAGCTTCCTTTGTGGCACTTGCTCTTTCTGGGGTCTGACCCAGCTGGTTTTGTGTGGCCAGATTTCGGAGCAGCTCCAGAGGATCTACCGACTTTCCAGCCAGATGGTGGCCACTAGACGGAATCCTGGCAACGAGTGGGTTATTTTTGGCTCTTCCACTCTATTGTAAAAATATTCTTTTTAGGCGTTTAGCCGACGAGCGCCTGTTTAGCTCGATTGCACTTACTTACTATCTGCCTACGGGCTGAAACATGATTGACAGATCCTAGGGTTGATCATGTATGACTAAACTCTTGCTAGTCCTCACATTTTGTAACGACTAGCTTCATGATCAGCTGAGTATGTAATGTTTGGGACGCCTTACTGTTGTATATTTGGTGATCTTACATCTTGTAACTCTATTTACTTGCTTGTGATTGAGACACTAGGCTTGTTATTGACCATAAGAGACTGATGGCTTGTAGATAAACCCTCATATATCTAGACAGCCGTGACCATATAGTGGAGTGGATCCCATTTCTTTATACGTAGCTGGCTATGTCTGCCCCCGCTCTCCAGTATTCTGGTTCTGGGGCGTGACAGCATACATAAGGCTTCCCACAGCTGAGGCATATGGAACCCGCTCCATATCTTCCTTTTCGTCCTCGGTAGATGGACACTGCTCCTCAGTGAGCTTAAAGTGAGCCGCAAGGGGGCAACTCACTTTCTTCGACCCGTCCATACCGAAACGCTGAAGTACCCGGTAAATGTACTTCTTTTGGGACAAGTGTATCAGCTTGGAGTCTCTCTCTCTCGCGGCTGATCTACATCCCAAGAATAGTCTTCGCTGCGCCCAAATCCTTCATAGAGAAGGCCGCGCCCAGTTGGCGCTTCAGCTCCGCTATCCTAGTGGCATTCCGACCCACTAATAGCATATCATCAACATAGAGCAATAAAATAATGAAATCATCATCAACAAAATACCTCACAAATGCACAATGGTCCGACGTCGTACGTGCATAACCATGCTCCCCCATAAACGACTCGAACTTCCTGTACCACTGCCTCGGAGCCTGCTTCAGACCATACAAGCTCTTCCTCAACCGGCAGACCAAATGTGACTTGCCCTTCTCACAGAATCCCTCTGGCTGCTCCATGTACAACTCCTCCTCAAGATCACCGTGGAGGAATGCCGTCTTCACATCCATCTGCTCGACCTCCAAGTCGAGACTGGTTGCTAATGCTAGCACCACCCGAATAGACGAATGCTTGACGACAGGCAAAAAGATCTCATCATAATCCACGTCTTTTCGCTGACCGTAGCCTTTAACTACCAGCCTCGCTTTGTATCGAGGGCGAGTAGCATCATCCGTCTGCTTCACTCTAAACACCCATCGATTCTTCAAAGCCTTCTTGCCCTTTGGCAACTGCACCAGCTCATAAGTGGAATTAGTGTGCAAAGAACTCATCTCCTCCTGCATGGCCTCCATCCACTCCTGCCTGTGTTCGTCTTCCATAGCCTCTGCAAAACTTTCGGACTCTCCCCCGTCAGTCAATAGCACATACTCATTCGGTGAGTATCTCGTAGATGGTCGACGATCTCTGTCGCTCCTTCTCAGTGGAGCCACTGGTGCTGGCTATATACCAACAGCCTCCTCCCCTTCAGGAACTGCCTCTCCGGCATGCTCATCCTCCTGAGGGACACCCTGACCACCATCAGCAGGCTGATGATCAAGGTTGGGAGCTACTCTATGTACTGGCTCCCCCATAACTGGATCCTCTGCGATGTCCTCTGGAAACTGCTCGAAGCGAAATGACTCTAACTCAGGCAATTCCTCAGCCTCAGAAGGCGTCTCGAAATCCTGAGTGTTGGTCATGGTCTGATCCTCGACGAACACCACGTCCCTACTTCTGTAGAGCTTTCTTCCTGTCGGGTCGTAGAGTCTATAGCCAAACTCATCCCGACCGTAGCCGACAAAGACGCATCGCCTCGTCTTCGGCTCAAGTTTGATCCTCTCGTCCTTCGGTACATGCACGAAGGCCTTATAGCCAAACGCCCGCAGGTGATTGTATGACGGCTCTTTGTCGTACCATACTTTGTCAGGCACATCACCCTGCAAAGGAGCACTAGGAGACAAATTAATAAAATAAGCAGCTGTGAGAAGAGCCTCACCCCAATAACTGCCTGGCAAGTTTGCTTCTGACAGCAAACACCGCACCCTCTCCATCAGTGTCCTGTTCATGCACTCCGCTACACCATTGAGCTTAGGTGTCTTGGGCGGAGTCTTCTGGTGTCGTATCCCTTGCTCTCTGCAATAAGCATCGAAGGGACCAATGTATTCGCCGCCATTGTCGGACCGAACACATAATAACTTCTTGCCCGTCTCTCTTTCAACAGAGGCCTGAAACTCTTTGAAAGTAGGCAGCACCTGATCCTTGGTCTTTAAGGCATAGACCCAAACCTTCCTGGAACAGTCATCAATAAAAGTTACAAAGTAAGAAGCACCACCAAGAGATTTTACCTTCATAGGACCGCAGACATCCGAGTGAATCAACTCGAGCAACGCCGGCTTCCTTGAACTTGGGTGACTTTGGAAAGACACCATATTTTGCTTCCCAGCTAAACAGTGCGTGCACTTCTCCAACTTTGTAGACTTGAGCCCTGGAATCACTTTCCTGTTCAGCAAGTAGCTCATCCCCTTCTCGCTGATATGGCCGAGCCGCCTGTGCCACAACTCGGTAGACGCATCACTGACAGCGTTCACCTCCTGTGCCCCCTGTGCGCTCTCCTCCATATAGTAGAGACCGGACTTCTTGCTTCCTCTGGCAATCACCATCGAACCTCTGGAAAGCTTCCACTGACTGTTCCCGAAGAGACTGAAGAATTCCTCGTCATCCAACCTTCCAACCGACACCAGGTTAAAACGGATATCAGGGACATGACGAACATCCTTGAGAACAAGAACTGTACCCGTCTTCATTCTCAAATGCACATCTCCAACGGCAACCGCCTTCGACACATCTTCATTGCCCATCTTCAACACTCCACAGTCGCCTGTTGTGTAAGTGGCAAATAGTGCCCTGTTGTGAGATACATGTGCTGAAGCCCCTGAGTCCACCAGCCAAGAATTGTCATCGCAGGCGAGGTTAGTAATGACCTCATCACCTACGACGATCACATCGCCTCTGTGCATCGAGGCCGCCGCTGTAGTGTTCTCTTCTTGCTTCCCCTTGTCGCCCTTCTTCTCTCTCTTCCAAGCGAAACAGTTTTGCTTGATATGGCCCTTCTTACCACAATGGTAACACTCTGAGTCCTCGTAACGACCCTTGGATTTTTCTCTGCTCTTGTCTCTGCCACCACCTGGACCCCTGCTTTTGCCCCTTCCGCGGCTCTCTGAAACTAATGCCTCTGAGTGATGGGATGTAGATGAAGTGCCCTGAGAACGTCTCCGCATCTCTTCATTCAACACCCCGTTCTTGGCAAACTCCAGACTGACCACGCCCTCTGGAGCAAAAGCGATCATAGATACTCGTACGGTCTCCCACGAGTCTGGCAATGTACACAGCAGCCATAGTCCCTGAACTTCGTCGTCGAACTTGACTCCCATTGAAGACAGCTGGTCAACCACGCCCTGGAAATCACTCAAGTGATCCGTAATAGACGCCCCATCTTTGTACCGCAGACCCATCATCGTCCGGATCAGGAACAACTTATTTACCCTGGTCTTCTTCGCGTACAGAGATTCCAGCTTATCCCATAACGTCTTCGCGTGCTCAATATTGGCAACGTGGTTGTACACGTTCTCGTCAACGAACTGCCTGATGTATCCGCACACCTGTATATATTCGAATTTCCAGTCCTCCTCGGATTTATCACTGGGCTTCTCGGATACAAATACGGGCAGATGCAGCTTCTTGACAAACAGCAAATCTTTCATCTTGCTCCGCCAATAGTGATAGTTGGTGCCGTTCAGGTTCACCATGCGCACCGGCTTCGCGTCCATCTCTCCTCTTTAGTTTCTGTCAACTCCTGACACCCTTCTGAATTCCAGAACCTGGCTCTGATACCACTCTGTTGGGAAAGAAACGCGGAAACCTTTTCCCAAACTAGAGAGTACCTGCGAGAGAACCGAGCAAACAACGCACAAACCAAAACACCAAACACAATCACGCAGACACAGAGAATTTTTGACGTGAAAAATCCTTGCGGGAAAAACCATGGGACGATCGGAGTCCAACCCTGAGAAGCCTCCACTAATGGAATAGAAGAATTACACCATCTACAAACTCCTCCCGATCTAAATCGGATCCCCACAACACTTAGAAGCAAGAACAATGATTACAAGGCTACGAAGAACGAGAACGACGAGCAGAGATTACCCGAATCCGATTCTCCTTCGAAAAACACCTTCAATCCTCCGTCTTCTCTTCCAAAGTTGTAATGACACTCTTGCCTCCTTCCTCTCTCTCCTCTTGTTGTGTGCTCTATACAATTGTGTTACAATTGATTAGGGTTTGGAAATCCTAACTTAACTCCCTAATCCCGCAACAAACCTGGACCGTTTGATTAGATCCAATGGTAAAAAATCACCCAGATTTCCGCCTCAGCCCCGACGACATAGAGTTCGGCCAGAACTCTGTGTCGGACAAACAGAATCTACCAGCAACATTCTGGAACAGCCAGACCGAGTTCGGCCAGAACTCGGCCTGGGACCGAGTTCGGCCAGAACTCGGCCTGGGACCGAGTTCGGCCCGAACTCGGTGGCTCCAGTCCAGAACCTCCCTTCGGGTTAGCAGCAGCAGCAGCAACTCCTCGTTGCCTACTTCCCGAGCTTCTTCGACATCGAACGGCGCTCGTCGCACTCCGGGATCTTCTCCACATAGGTTGGGAACCCCACCCACTCCAACATAGAACACTGTCAACCATATCATGGGACGTAAGTGTCAAGGAAGTATTGTATCGGATAAGTGTTGGATACAGAGGTGGATATGGTCATTGGCAAAGAATACAATCCTCTAAAGGAATATCCGTGCTACCTTGGGTTGTACTATATTTTCAACATGTTCATCATTTGCCCTCTAATTTCTAATGGTCGATTTCAAGACTAAATACGAGAATAACTATTTAGCTGGAGTTTATTTTTAACATAAGTTCCAATTTTTGTGTTCAGTGATCAATTTCAGTATGTTGCTAGTTTACTACTGACCTGTAAGTAACTGTGATTTAATAAATCAATAGGACAGTCAGATTTCTGTTGAAGCTTTAAATTTCATTTCACATCGTGTTAGTCTTATGTTACTAACATGTAACATGTCAATTGATTCTTAAGGTATCTCAATAACAAGTAACAAGGTTTTCTTCCTATATTCTTCTAAATATGTGTTTAGGTCGTATAGATTCGGGACACAGTATGGATGGATACAAGTATATGTTCATATGAAGTATGGACATATTTTATATATGATACCTTGTCAATATCTACATTTATGCATGTCTCAAATGATAACTAGTTTCAAAGAAGCTATAGAAAGGAATGGAAAGATTTACTATGTTCTTATCCCTCAATTATGATTGACACAATCAGTACACATGCTCAAGTACTTTTGGAGCCAAGACACAGACAGAGCTACCCTCATTTGACACGAGTGTCAAGGAATTCCGTGTCGGATATGTGTTGGGTACGAATCCAGACATGGACGAGGATACAATCCGAATATCTGTGCAACCTTGGGTTGTACTAGATTTTCTACATGTTTCTTGCTTGCCCTCTAATTCTTCATGGTTGCTTTCAAACTAAACACGAGAATACCTATTTACCTGAAGTTCTGTTTTAACTTTAAGTTCATATTTGCATATTCTGCAATCAATCCCAGTATCTTGCTAGCTTAGATACTAACCTGTTTAGTAACAATGATGAGTACCAATCAGTAGGAAAGATTTTTTTTTTTTTTTTTTTTTGCTGTTAAGCTGTTATATTTTTTGTTCAATAACTCATGTTGACATATGTAACCTGTGTTCTGCACAATCATATAGCAGACAATGTTCAGACTTTTTCTTCAAGAGCTCTTTTGGTAAGAAAATTGTTGACACAGATCTTTCATTTATTATTCTTCTGGTTGTTTGTCGACATACATTAGGAAGATTTTCTTTCCCTGAATAAATAATTGGGAAATGATAAATGTCCCCCCCCCCCCCCCCCCCCCCCCCCCCCCCCCCACTCTACCTTCGAGACCCACCCGTCCCCCTCCACCCAATTAAAGAATGACACGTGGCCTGCGGACTAGGACTAGGACTACGGTCCAAATCTGCAAAAAACGTAGCGTCGTCCTATATAATTATACCAACAACCATCATTCAAGCCTTACCTTTCTTATCCCCAGATTCAATCATTCCTCTCTGATAAGAGATCATCCATCACTTTTCCTCTTTTGAGCATTCCTTTCTTTCATCAACAAATAGACACTTCAACACATTCATTCTCAAACATTCTTCCCTTTTGCTTCATGTGTACATTGTTCATGTACTACAGACTTCTGGTCCTGAACTTTCTTGCTCTCTCCCTCTCAATCTCACTGTAGTGCACAATAACTTTTGCTCTGTTAGAAAGGGAAGGATCATAGATTCACAGGAGCACAAACCCCACATGCCACTTCATCGGCCCCCCCGACAGCATATGTACAATGTTGACGCTAACCCCACCCCCCTTCATCCGCCGTCACTTGAACTTATCGCTTCCCGACGACGAGTAGGCCAGCGGCGACACGTGATTTGACGTCGCCAGCTTCTGCGGCTCCCAGCCGCCGCCGCCGCCGCCTGCCTTGGCGGAGGCCCCCCCGGGGGAATCGATGTGGCGGATCTCGCGCAGGAGCGCGGCGACGTCCTTCATCGTCGGCCTGTCGTCGGGACGGTTGCTGGCGCAGAGGAGGGCAATGCCGAGGGCCTGCAGCATTTCCTGCACCTGGGCGTCGGGCCTGCCCTGCAGCTTCGAGTCCACCACCTCCGCGGGATCCCCCTTGCTCCTCAGGTGGTCCCTTACCCACTGCACTACGCTCTGCCCTTCCGGGAACGACGGGTCGGTCGCGGGCTTCCTGCCGGTTATGATCTCGAGGAGGAGCACGCCGAAGCTGTAGACGTCGCTCTTCTTCGTTATCTTCTTCATGCACCCATACTCTGCAATCATCCAAATGGACGCCATTGTGAGCATTACACTGCAGCCAGAATAGGCTAGGAAACTTGTATGCAACCGTGTCGCATCGTTTCAGACACGTCACAAGTGCTGGAACCAAAATGTAGGGTCGTGTTGGTGTCATCGTGTCTAAATTGTGTCGTGTCATATTCATGTCCGTACAACAGAGTTCAATTAATCCGTACTAGTAACGTAACTATGAATGATGATACTTCACCTGGAGCAATGTATCCGTATGATCCAGCGAACGGCGCGGCAGTCGAGCCACCGGTCTCCTCCTCCTCCACCACTCTCGCTAGCCCAAAATCAGCCAGGCACACCTCGTACCGCTCCCCGAGGAGCACATTCTCCGACTTCACGTCCCGATGGATGATTCCGGGCACGCAGTCGTGGTGCAAGTACGCCAGCCCTTCGGCCACCCCGACCGCAATCCCTAACCTCACCTCCCACTCGACCACCGCCCCTCCGACGCCGCCATCGTGCAACAAGCTCCCCAAGGTCCCGTTCGGTAAGTAGTTGTAGAACAGCAGCCGCGTCCTACTATTCGCCGCCCACCCGAGCAGCCGGACAATGTTCCGGTGCCGTACCCGCGAGAGAACCCCGATCTCCGACTCGAACGCGGCCACCCCCATCTCGTCCAGGACGCGGAACCGCTTCACCGCGATGGCAGAACCTGACAGCGGTACCGGAACCCGGTAGACCGTCCCGGACCATCCGTGGCCGACGGCGTTCGCGGCCACTAGACCCCTCGCCACGTCGGCGATCGCGATGTCCGACTTCTGGTACAACGTCACCTCCCAGGGAGAGGACAACTCCCCGTCCTTCTCCCCATCCGCCAATGCGTTCCTGCCACGCGTCCTCTGGCATACAATGACGGCGACGGCCGATATCAGCAGCAGCGCCGCGACTACCAAAAGAACGGCGGTGGCAGTACGAGCGACAATCGGCGACTTGCTGCCGACGTTCTCGGACGAGCACTGGGAGAAGCAGAGGGAGGGGTTGGCCTCGAGGTCGGAGACGGGGAGCTTAGAGAAGAAGGGGCTGCTCGGCAGCCGGCCGGAGAAGTTGTTGTACGAGACGTTCAGCGAGACGAGATTCTGGAGGGCCGACAGCGGGCGGAGGTCGCCGGAGAGCCGGTTGTGCGAGATGTCGAGAACGCTGAGCCGGACCAGGCCGGAAAATTCGGCCGGGATCGGACCGGAGAGCCCGTTGCCGCTGAGGTTCAGGCCGATCTCCATCGCCGGAATCTTCCCGAGACTCGCCGGGATCTCTCCGGAGAGTGAATTCTCGCCGAGATCGAGAAGCTGGAGCCGCGAGCAGGAGCCGATCTCGGCCGGAATCTTGCCGGAAAACCTGTTTCCGCCGAGGATCAGCTTCGTGAGCGACGTCAGCATCCCGAGATCCGCCGGAAGCTCTCCGGCGATCGAGTTGTTCGAGAGGTCGAGATACTGGAGGAATATCAGTCCTTCGAAGAGCCGCTCCGGAAGCTCGCCGGAGATGGAGTTGGAGTGGAGGTCGACGAACGTCAGATTCCGGCATCCGGCGATCTCCGCCGGCACCGGTCCGGAGATCCGGTTCGAGCCGAGGTCGAGGAAGCTGAGATTCTTCAGATTCCCGATCTCCGCCGGGATCCTCCCGGCGATCCGGTTGAGATTCGCGCGCAGCCGGATCAACGACGAGCAGTTCCCGATCTCCGGCGGGATCTCGCCGGAGAGGTCGTTGCTGAGCAGCAGCAGCTTGGCCAGCCTCGGCAGCGCGAACACCTCCCTCGGCACCGCTCCTGTGAGCGCGTTCTGCGAGAGGTCCACCGCCTCGAGGTTCCTGCACCGCCCGATCTCTGCCGGAATATTCCCCACCAGCCTGTTCTCCCAAAGGTACAGCATCCGGAGATTCCCCAGCCGGCCGAGCTCCGGCGGGATCGAGCCGGAGATTTGGTTGTTGTCGAGCTCGAGGTCGGTGAGGCTGCCGCAGTTGGCAATCTCCTTCGGTATCTGGCCCGATACTTGGTTCACGCTCAGCTGGAGCTCCTGCAGCGCCGAGAGGTTGCCGAGCGCGGCCGGTATCGGACCCGTCAGCCCGTTCATCGACAGGTCGATCACGGACAGCTCGCTGCAGTAGCCGAGCTCGGCCGGGACAATGCCGACCAGATTGTTCTGCCAGACGAGAAGGTTCTTGAGCCTGCCGAGCCTCCCCAGCTGCGCCGGGATCGACCCGGTGATCGAGTTCTCGTACAGGTAGATGTTCTCCAGCTCGCCGCACTCTCCGAGCTCGGGCGGTATCGCGCCCGAGAGCAGTGCGGTGTAGACGGCGAGAGTCTGCAGCCGCCCGAGCTGCCCGAGCGAAGCGGGCAGCTCCCCCGAGATGCTGGTCTCGGCCAAGCCCAGCATCTCGAGGCGGCTGCAGTTGCCGATCTCCGTCGGGAGCGTCCCATGGAGGTTTTTGTTGCCTCCGGCGCGGAGGACCCGGAGGGCGCTCATCAGTCCGACGGTGCGGGGGATCGCACCGTCGAGCTGGTTGTCGTAGAGGATGAGCCACTCGAGGCGGGTGAGGTTGCCGATCGAGTCGGGGATCGGCCCCTCGAGACGGTTGGAGTTGAGCTGCAGCCTCACGAGGCGGCTGCCCGGGCGGCAAAGACCGCTGCCCGGTATCGTGCCCGTGAGCGCATTGTTGCTGAGGTCCAGCAGCTCGAGGAAGGGGAGATCGACACCGAGATTAGGGGGTATGGGGCCTGACAGATTGGTGCCGGTGAGGACTAGTCTGAGTAGGGAAGGCGCCAGCGCGGTCAGATTGGCTGGGACGGGGCCGAACAGGTCGACGAACTCGAGGCGCAGCTCCGCGACACGGGCGCGCGCGTCGCAGGAGACCCCGTGCCAGCGGCACGGGGTCGGGTCGCGCGCGTCCCAGTCGGAGAGCGCCTCGGGGGAGCCTCTGAGGGTTTGCTTCCAGGAGAGTAGGGACTCGCCCTGGGGATTGGCGGCGAGCGCGAGCACGGTGAGAGAGTGGAAGAGGACGAGCCATGTGCAGCCCACCTTCGCAGGCATTATTCTCTCTAGGGGAGGGGAGCTCACTTGCTACGCAAGTCTACTGTGAATATGAAATTGTTGGAGTAGCAGGACAAGGAGTGACTAGAGAAGCATTCATGGAATGGATAGATTATAGAAGAAAATAGAAATGGTCAGTAGGGATAGAGAGAGGTTTATATATGGGTCACGTTTGGTTGGCAGAATTTGAGACTCAGAAAAGAAAAGTTTTTTTTTTTCCCAGGATCATAAGGAAAAATAGGGAAAAAAAAAAAAGTTCGTCCTACCAACTCAATAATTTATTTATTTTACTAATTCACTTTTTTTCTCAATTTTTTTTAATTTTTTTAAGCACCGAAAAAAAATTTAATTAGAATTATAATTTTCTAATGAAAATAAAATATCATATAATCAATTTTATGTTTTTTCCGCGAACCAAACGAGGCATAGAGTTGTATTAACATGTGTCCTAGTATTAAGAAATATAAATATATTTTTTAGAAGAGTATTTACACCAATATATTTATAATACATTTCTTACTTAAGGTAATTCAGCAATTTTAGCTTATGTGAAAAGTAGCACAAATATTGGACGGAGCCGGCAAGGTTCGAACCCCCCAAGCGTAAGGGCGTGTAATCTGTGGGTTGTAATAAAAAAAAAAGAAAAAAAGACGAACAACAGACAAGATTGGCACGATTCGAAACCCCCACCCCAAACCCCAAGCGTAAAGACGTGTAGGTGTGTGGATTGTAATAAAATAAATATGGATACCAGACAAAACCGGCAGGATTCGAACCCTCAAGCATAAGGACGTGTAGGTGTGTGTGTTGTAAATACATTGAACATAAAAGTTATATGTAACACTATCATCAATTAAGGAGAATGTCTCTTACCTTAACCACATGAGTTAAAAGTATTTGGCTATATTTAGATAATATTGTGTAGTTAAACAATTAGTTTGAATATTTTTCTTTTTTTAATTTGGTGAGAATATACGATTTGAACGGATCATTTTAAATTATTTTCAAGCTTTTTTTTATTATAAAGAGGCTCAAGATTGAGTCGTCTAAGGTATGTGTATTTCATCAACCATTTTTTTTAAAAAAAAATTAAAAAAATATCCTGTAATCATAATTATTTTTTCACGTAGTTTAAAATAAAATTAAAATATAAAATCCTCTTAACTCCATAAATATATATAAATACTAAAATATTTAGAATTTAAATTATATTTAAACTAACTATATGCGGTGATATTATCTAACTAAATAAATATCCAAAAGTTTAAAAATATATTTGTAATAAATTATATCTAAAATATATTAAAACTATATTTAATATTTTATAATATAATATAAATTTTTATATTTCGATTATATTGTAGATTTTGTTTTTCTTGTTTTTTTAACTTGCGAAAGTGCAGAGACGGTCCCAGAATCTCCGGATCCAAGACAATAGCTAGCTTGTGGCTGTGGAATTTGGTTGGATGTTCTGTTCTGTGGAGTAGTTTTTAAACATGGGAGTGAGTGGGAGGGAAGAGGAGGACACTTACTGATATAATAAATAATAATAATATAGTTTTATATTGATGAAAAAACTAAAGTTAAAGTTAATTAATATGTGACAAAGCTAAGTAACATCTGATCCAATCTAAGCAAGCAAGCAAGCTCTGGGTAGTTTACTTGCTTAATTTAATTAATTACCATGAGAAAGCATCTTTCAGGAAAGGATGGGGTTATCATTAAACATGGTTCTAGATCTGGAGTTTGCAAGTCATGTACTTCGATTCAGATCTGATCTACCAGCAGCAGATCCACAAGATCAGCTGTCAACCAGCAGGGAGAAAAGTCCAACCAGCATCTGAAGAAAATAAACAGAAAAAATTCATATTTATAAGTATTTCTTTAATTGAAGATGCAGTTTTTTTTTTTCTTTTGTTAATTAGTTTTATGATCTCGTATAATATTAAAATTTTGTGTATTCAGTTTTCCATATTGTCTAGAAGAGGGTTTAGATTTCGTTATGTCACTTGACTTTGGTTTACAGTTAATTCTCGTTTAGGTCTCTATTAGAAATTTTTAAAATTTAGATTTAGGTCTTCATTTTCGATGGTTATCTATTTCTAATGATGTCCAAATTCTCTTCTGGACAATATGTGAAAAACAAATTTCGAATAATATACAAAATTCTAAAATAAATAAATAAATTTTTCATAATGACGAAAGTTATAGAGATGTCAACTATGACTTATTGTTGAGTATTAGTATTTAGTTCAACATCGGATAGAGAATAAAAAAAAAATGCTAGTACACTCCCCCCCCCCCCCCCCCCCCCCCCTCTCTCTCTCTCTCTCTCTCTCTCTCTCTCTCTATATATATATATATATATATATATATATATATATATATATATATCCTCAGTCAATAATAATTACTCTATTATTCTCATATATATGGTATCAGAGCAAGAAGGAAAGTGTGGTCTCACGATTCTCCAGTTCGGAAGCGAAATACTGAGTTATGACTTATGGCACAACAACAACATTACATCTGCATCATCTTCTAGGAGAAGAAGCGGGATCTAAATGTTATATCTACATCATCTTCTAAATGAGCTGTGAGCTTAAGCAGTATATATGTGGGTGTTATATCTACAGCATCTTCAAGAAGCGGGATCTAAATATTTATATCTACAGCATCTTCTAAATGAGCTGTGAGCTTAAGCAGCATATATGTGGGTGTTATATCTACAGCATCTTCTAAATAAGCTGGGAGCTGAAGCAACCGATATGGTGTGTGATAACCAATCTGCTATCCATATTGCTATAAATTTCATATTTCATGAAATGATGAAACACATTGAGATCGACATATATTTCATTCGTAATGAATATCAAAAGAAAATGAAGGCTATCCCCCTCTCTCTCTCTCTCTCTCTCTCTCATATATATATATATATATATATATATATATATATATATATATATATATATATATATATATATGTAAGCGGATCAAAAGCCCCTCTTAGAAAATCCCCTAAAAACCCCCCTCACTCTAATCCGTAATTTAATGTTAAGTTTAGTGTTAATATTAGTGTTAATGTTAATATTAATGTTAATATTAACATTAAATACTAAAATTAACATTAAACTTAACATTAATATTAATATTAATATTAACATTAATATTAACATTAACATTAACATTAATATAAAAAATATAAAAAAAACATTAATACTAACATTCACATTAATATTAACATTAATATTAACATTATCATTAATATTAACATTAATATTACGAATTAGAGTGAGGGGAGTTTTCTAAAGGGAGCTTTTGATCCGCTCCCTATATATATATATATATATATATATATATATATATATATATATATATATATATATATATATATAATTTCTCAATCAATAATAATCATTCTACTATTCTCCTCTACAGCTACAAGCCTACATCAACTTGAGAGGTATGGCATTTAGGTTTGAAATTTTTATATATTGCAGTCGCAGTTAGATGCGTTTACAAGTTGTAATAATTAATCAAACTTACAACTAACATTTAGGTTTGTTTGTGAAGATTTTAGCTAACTTAGATTAGATATCAAAGTCATGAAGGGATCAAAATATAATGTTAATTATGTTTATTTATTACAAAAGATGCCTTTGATCTTAACCTCTTTTGTCCAAGGTGATTCTCAAGCGCACGTGATTGGGATATGCATACTTTATAAGGACAGATCCCCATTTAAGAATGTTGAGAGGGTGCGACACTTTGTGTTTGAAGAAGAATTTTTAAGACAATCATGGGAGTGGCCAACATGGCTCCAAACATATAAATTTACATGTTCGAGTTATTTCAATATATATTCTTCTTTGCGATCCCAAGATTCATTACTACAAAATGGCCTCCTTACATCGTGCTATCTCAAACAAGTTATAGTATTTAGAACCCGTTTGATTTATTATAATATAATCGTAATATAATCAAATTAAAAAAAAATTTATTTTTATTTAATTATATTTCGATTACGATTACATTACAATGTACCAAACGAGACCTAGTTTAATTATAATATATAGAAGAAGAAAAAAAAATTACAATAAGATAGATCTACTCGTGATTATTATTTCAGAAGCATTTGAAAATACCTTATATACAGGGTTAATTATATTAATATTTTATATATATTATGTTTATTACATTGGATATTCTTAGTTCAAAAAATAAGACACAAAATACCTTTATTTTGAAAATAATAAAAAGGAATAATTACACTAACCACCCTTATTTTGCAAACAATAAGAATACTCGGTGTCAATATTTTTTAAAAAGGAAACCCCGTAAAATAACATAAAACATATGAAATTTAGTATAATTAACCCTTATACATATATATGTCAAACATCTCCAACTCAGATGGTTGAGGTGGGTAGCATTCTCTTTGACTTGATGGGATCGATCCCATGAGAAAGCACTAACCTCTAATTGTTGAGATTTAATAGTCCTTGAGTACAGGTCCGTGCGGCTGAGATTTAATATCCCTGAGTGCATGTTCGGATTTTATGAGTGCAAGTCCGCGTGAATTCATGTAGAAAGAGTTAAACCCACTAACGTAGTGACATAGTGTTTTGTATTAAAGAATTTTGAAAATGTTTATGGTATTAGTAATTTATTACTATTTATTTGAATATCTCTTGAATTATTATGGTAACAGCATATATATATATATATATTTATTCCGAGTTAATGTCATAACATAACTTTCTATTTTGATTGATGATTTGAATTTTTTATGGGCGTTAATGTTCTGTCTTGCAAATGTACAGTTACTGTACATTGAGACTCGTCTGGACTAAACTCCTAAAAATCGTAAGTTAACAAAAGTTATAATTTAGGATCGTAACTGTTTCGCTAATTTCTTGATGGGCTATGTTTTAACTCCTAAATCATTGGACCGAGATCGATGCACTCTAATCGACTTGACGAACAGATGCGACCCATGTAGTATAGGCATACTAAGTCACTTTCACGTACATTGGTGCACATATAAAAAAATTATAATAGTATTAAAAAATTAGATAAAATATGTTAGATTATAAGATAATATTTGCAATGTAAATATGGTCCATACCCATAAGTCCAAATGTAGACACTATATATATTGTAACAAACCCTAATAATGAGAGGAGGACATTATTATTTCCTACATGGTATCAGAGCATTGCGATTTCAGGGTTCTCTTTCCGTAGATTTTTGGGGAAAATGTGTTCTGGCTGCATGTTATTTGATAAATAGAACCCCTTCTAATATCTTGCATTTTAAGTCTCCTTATGAAGTGTTATATGGCTCGGCACCTTCGTATGATCATCTACGTATTTTCGGCTGTCTGTGCTATACGTATGATTTGAAATCCCGACATGATAAATTTGCTAGCAGGAGCAGAAAATGTATCTTTGTTGTGTATCCGTGTCACCCTCGTTCCCGTATTTCGTATTTATGCTCGTATTTGGATTTTTGGCACATATTTTATTTTCTCGACTTGCGGATTTAGGTTTCTCGTAAATGAGTTTTGGACCATGGCTTGGTTTATTTTTGTGGAGTTGGTCTGATTTGGTTTGGTTTGGTTTGGTTATTTTGCATTGGAACACCTTAACCTACTCTACACCCTCAAGAACACCACAACCACCCCCATTAAATCCCACCTAACTTTTCTCTCTCCTCTTCATTCTCCATTAATTCTTCATCTACTTCTTCCTCAACACAACTCCTCCACCCTAGGCAAGTGCACCTTGCCATGATCAAGAACCCATGTTTTTATTTGTCCATTAGATGGATTAGCTCTCTAGGAACAACATTAGAACTTGAAAATTTGTGATTTGGAGCTTCCGTTCTCCTAGATCTAGGTTTTGACCATTTTCGGAAATTTATGGTTTTGATCTATTTTGAGTTGAATTTCGAGGGTTTTGGTGTCTCTATGTAGAAGAGAATCAAATTGCACCCATGTTGGAGCTTTGAAGATCTGGATTTGGAGTTTTATTGGCAAAGTTGTGAGATTTTGAACCTTAGAACCCATTGTTGGTGTTCTTCTCAGCCAACTTGGAGAAGAAGGTCACCACTCCCCGCGCGCCCTGCTGCGCCGCGCCCTTGCGCGCGCGCACTCTGCTGCGCTGCGCCCTGGCGCACTCCCCGCGCGCCCTGCTGCGCCGCGCCCTTGCGCGCGCGCACTCTGCTGCGCTGCGCCCTGGCGCACTCCCCGCGCGCTCTGCTGCGCCGCGCCCTTGCGCGCGCGCACTCTGCTGCGCTACGCCCTGGCGCACTCCCCCTGGCGCATCCCGCTGCGCCGCGCCCTTGCGCGCGAGCACTCTGCTGCGCTGCGCCCCCGGCGCACTCCCCTGGCGCATCCCGCTGCGCCGCGCCCTTGCGCGCGCGCACTCTGCTGCGCTGCGCCCTGGCGCACTCCCCCTGGCGCATCCCGCTGCGCCGCGCCCTTGCGCGCGCGCACTCTGCTGCGCTGCGCCCCCGGCGCACTCCCCCTGGCGCATCCCGCTGCGCCGCGCCCTTGCGCGCGCGCGCTCCGCTGCGCCGCGCTCTTGCGCGCGCGCACCCCGCTGTGCTGCGCCCCTGGCGTGTAGCGGTTGTTCCCCGAGCGCGTCTCTCGACGCCGCTCGTGCGACCTAGCCCGAGCCTTACCCGGCGCCCCCCCTTGGGTCGCCTTTAGCCCAGCACACCCTGTGCTCTGGTGGACCTTGGTCCTTGGTTTCTTGCTAACTGTGTTTTCTGAAATTTTCTTGCCCACCACACGACTTGACTTGGTCTGACACATCTTGACACTATTTTCTATGATTTGGCATGGTTTGGCCTGCAGCTAGTTTTCTCCTATCTTGTTAAATATCTTGCTAATAACTGGGACCTGTAACTTGATAACTCGGTTGACTTGATAGTGGCCCGCGGTGGCGCACTCCCGACTTGGCATGACTTGATAACTTAACTTGACTTGACTTAGTATGACTTGGCTTCACTTGATAGTGGCCCGTGGCGGCGCACTCTTGACTCGACTTGACTTGTCTTGACACCGTGGGTGTACTATCTGTTGCTCTGTGCAAATCACTTGTCTTGTCTTGCATCATGTCTAGGGGGTGACTCCCTGGGTACCACGGCCAGGGACTCACACTAAAAACTGGACTAGGTAATGAGTAGACCGAATTAGAACATGGAGAATTCCCGGTCACAGGCAGTCTCGTTATCTGGAAGCCTTAATGGACTTGTAGCTTGCCGTCGAGTAGAGCACATTTCCAGCACACTGTCATGTGTTGCACCTCTAAGTCACCTAAGGGTACATTTGTCTCCCGGGCGATGTACCCACCTATAACTCTCAACCCGCGAAAGGATAACTGGATGGTCTGCAGGGCTTGGGATTTGGAATTCTCATTGCATCTTGTTAGTAATTAGGCTTGTGATAACCCTAGTTAGTTAAAGTAGTAAGCCGTAGTACTTGCTTGGCCGATTGTGAATGAATGGTGTCCAGTCCTGTCTAAGTCTTGTCTAGCCCTTGTACCTGGAACTTCGAGCATGATTGTTTTACTTTTTACGATAAATGGGTAGAGACAGTGAGCTATTCAGGCGAAGGGATACAATCCCGGTCCTTGTTTGGTTTAGGGATTGTAACCTGGCTCCCGGAATGGTACCACGTCCCTAGTCGTTTATCGCTCTGTGTACTTTTATTACTTGTACTTTCTTTCATTCTTTATGTTCTGATATGCTGGCTTTGGTTCTTATTTGTGGCCTCCTTTGTGGCACTTGCTCTTTCTGGGGTTTGACCCAGCTGGTTTTGTGTGGCCAGATTTTGGAGCAGCTCCCGAGGATCTACCAAGCTTCCAGCCCAATGGTGAACACTAGACGGAACCCGGGCTACGAGTGGGTTTTCCCTTTTGTTTCACCCACTTATATGTAAATTTATTCTTTTGAGGCGTTTAGCCGACGAGCACCTGTTAGCTCGATGCACATTTACTCACTGTCTGCCTACGGGCTGTAAACATGATTAACAAATCCTAGGGTTGATCATGTACGACTGAACTCTTGCTAGTCCTATCATTTTGTACGACTAGCTTCATGATCATCCAATATGTAATATTTGGGACGCCTTATATATATATATTTGATGCTCTAACATCTTGTAACTCTGTTAATTGCTTGAGATTGAGACAATAGGCTTGACCTTAAGAGACTGCTGGCTTGTAGTAAACCCTCATATCTAGACAGCCGTGACCGTATTATTGAGATGCATTCTATCTCAATATACGTAGCTGGCTGTGTCTGCCCCCGCTCTCCAGTATTCTGGTTCTGGGGCGTGACAATCCGCTTGATAAAAAGGGATGAAAACTGTATGATTTGGAGACCGGTGATGGGGTTTGATGGGGTCTCGTCCTGAAGTATGCTTTGGACATCATTTCAGAATGCGGTTTGATGGGGTCTCGTCCTGCCGGTTTTTCCATGGAGCCCAATCACAAGCTGGCAGAATCGACTAGTCCAAGGATGGCGGATGCAGAGACTTATAGGAGGCTGGTTGGGAGGTTGATTTGTCTATCATTTACTCGCCCTGACTTGGCCTATGATGTGCATATCTTGTCTCAATTCTTACAAGAGCCTCGACAAGATCATTGGCATGCTGCTTTGAGAGTTGTCAGATATCTCAAAAATGCACCAGGACAGGGTATTCTTTTGAAAGCTGATTGTGATCTCCGTCTTTCTGGTTGGTGTGATTCCGACTGGACCAGTTGTCCTTTGACTCGCCGCTCTGTTACAGGCTGGTTGGTGTTTCTGGGGGGGTCTCCTATTTCTTGGAAGACCAAGAAGCAATCAACTGTTTTCCGATCTTCCGCTGAAGCTGAATACCGATCTCTTGCTGCGCTCGTTTGTGAGTTGAAATGGTTGAAGGAGTTATTGGTGTGTTTGGACGTTCTCCAGGAGTCTGCTATGTCGGTGTATTGTGACAGTCAGTCAGCCCTGCACCTGGCTCAGAACCCCCGGTATTTCATGAGCGCAGTAAGCATATTGAGGTGGATTTGCATTTTGTTCGCGATGCTATTAGAGATGGTACCGTAATAGCCTCGCATGTTCCTACTTCTTCTCAACTGGCTGACATCTTCACCAAGCCCCTTGGAAAGCAAGTGTTCGATTCTTTTCTTTCCAAGTTGGGCATTTGTGACTTATATGCTCCAACTTGAGGGGGGTGTTAGATTATAAGATAATATTTGCAATGTAAATATGGCCCATACCCATAAGCCCAAATGTAGACACTATATATATTGTAAAAACCCTAATAATGAGAGGAGGGCATTATTATTTCCTATAAAATATTTAAATTATATTGTATTATTTTAAATATAATTTGAATACGTCTTAATTATAATTTATTATAAATATACCTTAAGAATTTTATATATGTATTTAGTTACATAACATCATGTACTTAGTTTAAATATAATTTGAATATTGAATATATTGAATGATTTGTCTTAACTACATGAGTAGACAAATATACGATAGTTAATTTATTTTATTCTTCTAGATTTTTTATTTTATTTAATGGATGATATACATATAGCTTGGACGTTTCAGTTTTTCAGTCGCTTCCAAGTCTTATAATAGTAGAGATAGATATGACAATATAATAATAAATTAGTTCTTTTTTAGTCTTCCTAAATAATTTTTAAAAATATTAGAATAAAAAATCAGTTCTAAAATATTCAATTTAGTTACGTAACTAAGTACATGAAGATTGTAGCTGCCTAATGGTACGTGGACAGCGGATCAACAAATCATCGCAACCACCATCATTGAACACTTCAAAAATCTATTCTGCGACGAAGGGACATCCCCGATAGATCCCAATCTTACCGTGGCTTCGAATCCTATCTCCAATGAGGAGAACTTGTCTCTGGGTGCTGTACCCAGCCACGAGGAAGTCCATTCCATCATCAAGAGCATGGGGCCTCTGAAGGCGCCCGGGCCATACGGGATTCCCGCCTTTTTTTATCAAAGAAATTGGAATGTTGTCGGGGATGACGTAGTATCTATGGTGCAGCAATTAATGCTTCCACAATGGGAAACTTCTAGAGGCCATCAAGCATACCAACTTGGTGCTCATCCCCAAGGGAGACAATCCCTCAAAGCCGGCCGATTTCTGACCCATATCCCTCTGCAATGTATCCTACAAAATTATCACCAAGCTTCTTATAACTCGTTTAAGACCATGGATGGACAGGTTGATAGCTCCTAATCAAAATGTGTTTATTCCGGGCCGCCATATCACAGATAACGTGATTATCTCACAGGAAATCCTCCATGCTATGAATCATTTTCCCAAGAATAAGAATTCTTATATGCTCAGCATAGACCGTGCTAAAGCGTACGACCGTCTAGCTTGGCCATTTATAAAGGATGTTCTCCATGGATTTGGGATTCAAGGCTCTACAAACGATCTCATCATGGAATGCATTAGCACTTCTTCATTCTCCATCCTCGTCAACGGTAATCCTGAAGGCTACTTCAAACCTACGAGAGGCATTCGGCAGGGATGCTCATTATCTCCATACATCTTTATTTTGTGTGCAGACGTTCTATCCAGACTCTTCCACAACTACGAAAGAAGTGACCTCTTCCATGGCATCAGGATCAACCAGTATGCTCCTACCATTACTCATCTTATGTTTGCTGACGATTTGCTTATATTCGGTCAGGCCAAATCAACTTCCCTCGAAGCCGTTCAATCCATCCTCAATACCTTCGCTTCCTGGTCGGGACAAAAGATTAACTTCTCAAAGTCCAGCATCACCTTTATCAAATGTGTGTCTCAGCAGGAGCAAGTTACAATGGCCGGTTTATTAAATCTCAACATCATGAAGAAGAATGATAAATACCTAGGCAACTATCCACTGAAACCCAAAAGTAGATGCAGCCATGGGCGGATCCAAGGGTGTGTTGGGGTGGGCTGGAGCCCATCCCCCCCAAAAAAAAACATTTTTTTTCCATATAATTTTTTTTGCTTTTTTATATGAATTTATTTACTTCCAGCCTAACCAAATTTTTGGTAGCCCACCCCAACTATAATTTCTGGATCGGCCCCTGGATGCAGCTCTTATACTCAACTCCTAGACAAGTGTGGCGCTCGACTCACAGGCTGGAAAGCCAAGCTGTTATCCCACGCGGGACGAGCAACCCTCATCAGATCTACATTGAGTTCCATTCCAGTTTATCATTTATCGGCCCATTTGGTCCCTAAATCGACAACTAAAGCATTATCACTACAGCATAGGTCATTTTGGTGGGGACATAACACTAATGAGAAGAAGATGCACTTCATGTCGTGGGACAAGATTACCAAACCTAAGCATGATGGGGGCCTTGGCTTTCGAAACCCATACTGGGTTAACAAAGCACTGGTGGGGAAATTACTATGGCGCTTAATTGATCAACCGCACCTCCTGTGGGTTAAACTCCTCAAGGACGTCTACTTGCAAAACAAAAATATCTGGACAATCAAGAAATGCAATCGGGCGTCACCAACGTGGTCGAGTCTATTAGATTTGAGGAGCACTATGATGAACAATATTTGCTGGGCAGTTCGGGGAGGATGGATAAACATCTATTCGGAGCCTTGGATACCCAATATCCCGGGATATCGGGTGAGCAGCCATGATCGATCTGATAATGGACCAACACTAGTTCGTGAACTATTCAGTCCAAATGAGAAGCGGTGGAATACACAGCTCATTCTAAAACTCTTCTCACCTATGGAAGCGTCCGCGATCCTACAGATTCAACTGGTTGAAGATGACGGCCCTGATAATCTTATATGGACATGCTCTAAAAATGGATGCTTCTCCACCAAGTCGATGTATGAAGCCATTCGAAGACAGTCACCGAGCTCATCATCACAAAATGCAAATTCCAGACTATGGAAAAATTTATGGGCTATCAGATCCATATCCCCCCGTGTCTAAATGTTTATATGGCGACTTCTGAATAACGCCCTTCCCTTGAACACTGCCATCAACATTCGTATCCCGAGCACCGACCCAAGCTGCTGCTTCTGCCTCAGCCACAAGAAAGATGCAGACCACCTATTCTTGCACTGCAATGTGGCGAAGGAAGTGTGGTTTGCTAGCCCACTTGGACTGAGAGACACCAGTCAGTACTCAATCAAAACTCTTCTGGAGAAATGGATAGAGGACCCCCAAGCACATGAGGCTTTCAGAGTAGGTGCGAACCTTGCATGGTCCATATGGAAAGCTAGGGGTGACACTACCAAAATAAGTCATATTAGCGACGAAATTAGCGACGCCACCTTACAACATCGCTAATATTTTTGGATTTAGCGACTCCTAAATGTTGCATCACAATACGTCGCTGATAGCGACAAACAGCGACATATTGCGACTACCATTAGTGTAATAAAAATCAACGTCGTTGATTTGTCGGAAAACGTCGCTAGTTTTATTAGTTCAGCGACGTTTAGCGTCGCAATGATGAATAAGTTGCCGAATATTAAACGGTTATCGACGCTTTGCGACGTATTTTTGGACGTCGCTAATTTCTGATAAAAAGGGTTTCCTCGGTTGGACTTTTCATTTCTCCCTCTCCCCAAATTTTATTTTCCCGCCCCCTCTTCCCCGACCTCGACGACAGCCACCCCCTTCGCTCCGGCGCCGCTCATCCTCCTCCTCCACCGCGAGCCCCTTCTCCTCCCTCCGACGAGCCCGTTTTCCTCCTCCTCCTCCACCGCGAGCCCCTTCTCCTTCTCCACCGCGAGATCCTCCTCCTCCTCCTCCTCCTCCTCCTCCTCCACCACCGCGAGGAGACTGAAGGTAAACCCTAACCCTAATTGAGTATGTTTTTCGTGTCCAAAATGGACACGGAGACACATTACGACCATGTGTTCACTGATACAGTGTGTTCGTGAGGTTTCGGACACTTTGTGTCCATTTATTGGACACGTGGACACCTCCAAGCTTGCATATATATGTATTTCACCTCTGTACACTTAATCCCCTCCTCCTCCACAACCGAAATTGTCCTCCTCCTCCTCCTCCACCACCACGAGGAGACTGAAGGTAAACCCTAACCTAATTGAGATGTTTTTCGTATCCAAAATGGACACGGAGACACTTTACGGCCATGTGTTCACTGATACAGTGTGTTCATGAGGTTTTGGACACTTTGTGTCCATTTGTTGGACACGTGGACACCCCCAAGCTTGCATATATATGTATTTCACCTCTGTACATTTAATCCCCTACATACACTTGTGTATTTTCATATTAATTTGGATTTGTATATTGGGTTTGGGTTTCGATATAGTGTTTGATACATTGTTTCACCTTGCAACATTCCTACACTTATTTTAGACAACAAGTATATGAACCAATTAGTCAACATCTATTTGTTGAAGTATGGTACTCCATTCTTCGTAAGTTCTAGCTATATATGTCTCTCAAGATCCAATACTCAAAAATCCCAAGAAGAAGAAGAAGAAAAGAATAAAATGACATCGCTCAACACCCTATGACAACTCTTTGTAGAATTGTGTTAAAGTGTGAGTTCTACAGTATGAGTTCTACAGTATGGTTCTCTTTGTAGAATAAAATGACATCGCTCAACCCTATCGATCCTCCATACAAGTCTTCCTTCATCTATTGTCTTAAAGGGTGAGTTCTACAGTATGGTTCTGTTTGGTGAATTGTGTCTTATTATAGTCCATGCAGCCATTCGACTGGCGAGGCAGAAACTATGTAGTCGTAGATAAAGTTGACTGTCATCCGACCCTCATCCCTCGGTAATGATGATACGATAACCAACCGGAGAGGCAAGGACATAGTCCCTGCATCCATTTGGATTAGTAAATGTGAATATGGAGTTTGAATTCATGGTGTATATGTTCACTGTCTCAAGGACATAGTCCCTGCAGCCATTCGACTGGCGAGGCAGAAACTATGTAACCGTAGATAAAGTTGACTGTCCTCCGACCCTCATCCCTCGGCAATGATGATACGACAACCAACCGGAGAGGCAAGGACATAGTCCCTGCATCCATTTGGATTAGTAAATATGAATATGGGGTTTGGATTCATGGTGTATATGTTCACTGTCTCAAGGACATAGTCCCTGCAGCCATTCGACTGGCGAGGCAGAAACTATGTAACCGTAGATAAAGTTGACTGTCATCCGACCCTCATCCCTCGACAATGATGATACGACAACCAACCGGAGAGGCAAGGACATAGTCCCTGCATCCATTTGGATTAGTAAATATGAATATAGGGTTTGGATTCATGGTGTATATGTTCACTGTCTCAAGGACATAGTCCCTGCAGCCATTCGACTGGCGAGGCAGAAACTATATAACCGTAGATAAAGTTGACTGTCCTCCGACCCTCATCCCTCGGCAATAATGATACGACAACCTATCACTATATCTTATATAGTAGTAGATGATATCTTAGTATTACATTATGTGAGTTCATCTTGATTCTGTTACATTCTTCAGATACTAGATACGATAAGAACATATACTACACCATATGTACAGAACATAGATTATTCACACTAATGTATGCTTGAATGAATCTTGGATTGTGTTCTGAGCCATCCGTTCTCACACTTGGCAAAAAATCGAATTTCTCATACCTTATCAGCTTTCGAAAATGTACTCAAATTACATGATGGTTCCTTTAGTTAGCTTGCTTATGTTACAATTATATTATTTGTGACTATCGATCTTACCAGATGGCACCCATGACCCGAGGAGCGGCACGTCGTTTGAAGAAAATAGTGAATGCTGAGGTGGCTCCTCCTACAGTTGAGAAAGAAGTGGCACCGGTTGCTAGTGAGACCGGAAGTTCTATTCACCCAGCACCGGTAGCTAGTGAGACCGAGAGTTCTCTTCATGCAGTCCTTGCAAGGGACGACATCTCTCCTCGCGCCAAAAATCTCGCTTTTTCGAGGTGGTTGCGTGAACGTATCACTGAGCGTTTGCGTGAGCAGCGTGGTTCTCATTAGCTATTAGTACTTATTTGTATTGGACTATTTGTATTGGGTTGTTTTTGTATTAGACTATTTGTATTGGACTACATATATAAATTAGAACTGTGTCAATCTCTGGATTATATTGGACTACGACATGGTGATCAGGACATAGTCCCTGCAGCCATTCGACTGGCGAGGCAGAAACTATGTATCCGTAGATAAAGTCGACTGTCCTCCGACCCTCATTCCTCGGCAATGATGATACGACAACCCAACCGGAGAGGATACTCTGAGAGATCCATCTGAGAGGAACGTATACTCTGAGAGATCACCTTTACAAGAATTATATCAGTAGTGGGATCGAGTGTTGGAGGAGATATTATCAAAGTATACGTCCTACTCAGATTGGTCTCTCACCGTTACTATTTTTTCTTGACAGCATGGTGTATGTGCTCCGTCCACAGATTCTTGCTCTGAGCCAAAACTTTGTCCCGGAGATCAAGTGGACATCTTTGGTGTAGAGTTCGAGTGAGAGGTTCCTGACAGCATGGTGGCCTCCTTTGTTAAAGTATCCGTGCTCATCCCACATTGGTTGTGGGACGAGCACAGATACTTTAACAAAAGAGACCACCATGCTGTCAGGAACCTCTCACTCGAGCTCTACACCAAGGATGTCCACTTGAGCTCCGGGACAAAGTTGTGGCTCAGAGCAAGAATCTGTGGACGGAGCACATCCACCATGCTGTCAGGAAAAAATAGTAACGGTGAGAGACCCATCTGAGTAGGACGTATACTTTGATAATATCTCCTCCAACACTCGATCCCACTACTGATATAATTCTTGTAAATGTGGTCTCTCAGAGTATACGTCCCTCTCAAATGGATCTCTCAGAATATCCTCTCCGGTTGGGTTGTGTTCTGAGCCATCCGTTCTCACAGAGGGTCCTATTTTGGATTCTATATTTTGTATTTTGGTTTCTGTATTTTGTATTTTGGTTTCTGTATTTTGTATTTTGGTTTCTGTAATTTGTATTTTGGTTTCTGTATTTTGGCTCCAGCTCCATTTGCATTAATCTACGGTACGACATGATGATCAGGACATAGTCCCTGCAGCCATTCGACTGGCGAGACAGAAACTATGTAGCCGTAGATAAAGTTGACTGTCCTCCGACCCTCATCCCTCGGCAATGATGATACGACAACCTATCAGAATCCTCGACTCTCTTTCGCTTCTTGGATATTGACCCAGCTTCCAATCTCTCATTTTCCTCCGGGTCCACTCTACTCCCAATCTCTTTCTCTTTTATACACGGATCTACAGAATCAATACCATCCAAGGAAGGCAAAACTGAATCAGCATTGTCTTCCGGATCGTCCTCATCAAGGCATAACGGGCTGCTCAGCGTGCCCAGCTTCTTCAACTTCTCGCTGGCTGCAGAGTCGAAATGGGAACGGGTCCTCTTTGCCGGCCCGGAGCTCTGACTCGCACTCGTCGCCGTGCTACTGGTTTCCTCTCCTCCTCTGACGCGGGTCATAAGAAAAGAAATTTCGTACCTCTTCTTCACATAAACATCATTGTCGCCTTGTACTCGAGCCTCCTCATCTGTGACGCTATCCAAGGCACCGAGAAGTCGGATAGCGTCACAGATGAGGAGGCTCGAGTACAAGGCGGCAATGATGTTTATGTGAAGAAGAGGTACGAAATTTCTTTTCTTATGACCCGCGTCAGAGGAGGAGAGGAAACCAGTAGCGCGGCGACGAGTGCGAGTCAGAGCTCCGGACCGGCAAAGAGGACCCGTTCCCATTTCGACTCTGCAGCCAGCGAGAAGTTGAAGAAGCTGGGCACGCTGAGCAGCCCGTTATACCTTGATGAGGACGATCCGGAAGACAATGTTGATTCAGTTTTGCCTTCTCCTCTCCTCCACCATGGCTATGGACCCATCTGCTCCTCCCTACTTCCCTTCTTCTTATTTGACTCTCTCAGCCACATATGATATCCAGCTCAAGTGTAGAGTCGGGAGAGAAAAAGTGGATATGAAGAGGAGGGGAAGCAGCACAGCCGGCGGCATGACCCGGAGGAAGTACAGAGGTTTTCTTCAACATACGTAGGAGAACTATAAGGATATATCTTTTCACAATATGTCATCTTGTCAAAGACCCTTAATGTGACAACCATGTTACCGCGGTGTCGGAAGACTAACATGTCATAATTTTCTAAGTCGTGTATTTTTATATAATCCTTCCAACTCTTTCCTCCTATGTCGTAATCTTGTATTATTACATAGAACTGAAATCCGGTTGGAGGATTATGTCAAAACACACGGCTTATAAAATTATGACATGTTAGTTTTTCGACACCGTGGTAACATGGTTGTCACATTAAGGGTCTTTGACAAGGTGATATGTTGTGAAAAGATATATCCTTATAGTTCTCCTACATATGTTGAAGAAAACCTCTGTACTTCCTCCGGGTCATGCCGCCGGCTGTGCTGCTTCCCCCTCCTCTTCATGTCCACTTCTTCTCCCCCGACTCTACACTTGAGCTGGATATCATATGTGGCTGAGAGAGTCAAATAAGAAGAAGGGAAGTAGGGAGGAGTAGATAGGTTCAGAGCCATGGTGGAGGATAGGAGAAGGAAAATGCTTGATCAGAACTTGAGGTGGAAAAGTTGTGACGTTGATAGCGTGAGGGAGGGAGAGGGTGGAAAAGATCTTCTCCTCCGACTCTACACTTGAGGTGGATATCATATTTTGGTTTCTGTATTTTGGCTCCAACTCCATTTGTATTAATCTACGGTACGACATGGTGATCAGGACATAGTCCCTGCAGCCATTCGACTGGCGAGGCAGAAACTATGTAGCCGTAGATAAAGTTGACTGTCCTCTGACCCTCATCCTTCGGCAATGATGATACGACAACCTATCACTATATCTTATATAGTAGTAGATGATGTCTTAGTATTACATTATGTGAGTTCATCTTGATTCTGTTACATTCTTCAGATACTAGATACGATAAGAACATATACTACACCATATGTACAGAACATAGATGATTCACACTAATGTATGCTAGAATGAATTTTGGGTTGTGTTCTGAGCCATTCCTTCCCATATTTTGTGTGATTATTGTAGACTTGGTTATAGGGACTGAAACCTGTGTACAACGAGAAATGGACATTCTGTGATTGTTTGGATCCTATTCTACAGTGAAAAATGGTTATCTTTTTAAACTGCAGGAAAAAATGGATATTCTGTATTTTATTTTTTTATTTTTTTTTCAGATTTAGCGACGTTTACCGACGTCCTCCGACCCTCATCCCTCGGCAATGATGATACGACAACCTATCACTATATCTTATATAGTAGTAGATGATGTCTTAGTATTACATTATGTGAGTTCATCTTGATTCTGTTACATTCTTCAGATACTAGATACGATAAGAACATATACTACACCATATGTACAGAACATAGATGATTCACACTAATATATGCTTGAATGAATCTTGGGTTGTGTTCTGAGCCATTCGTTGATAGCGACTCCGAAAGTATGCGTCACAATACGTCGCTGATAGCGACATATTGCGACTACCTTTAGTGTAATAAAAACTAACGTCGTTGATTTGTCGAAAAATGCCGCTAGTTTTATTAGTTCAGCGACGTTTAGCGTCGCAAAGATTATTACGTCGCCGAATATTAAACGAATACCGACGCTTTGCGACGTATTTGCGGACGTCGCTAATTTCTGATAAAAAGGGTTTTCTCGGTTCGACTTTTCATTTCTCCCTCTCTCCAAATTTTTTGTTCCCGCCCCTCTTCCCCGACCTCGACGACAGCCCGACCTCCTTCCCTCCGGCGCCGCTCATCCTCCTCCTCCACCGCGAGCCCCTTCTCCTTCCTCCGGCGAGCCCCTATCACTATATCTTATATAGTAGTAGATGATGTCTTAGTATTACATTATGTGAGTTCATCTTGATTCTGTTACATTCTTCAGATACTAGATACGATAAGAACATATACTACACTATATGTACAGAACATAGATGATTCACACTAATGTATGCTAGAATAAATTTTGGGTTGTGTTCTGAGCCATTCCTTCCCATACTTGGCAATTAAGCCATTCGACTGGCGAGGCAGAAACTATGTATCCGTAGATAAAGTTGACTGTCCTCCGACCCTCATCCCTCGGCAATGATGATACGACAACCTATCACTATATCTTATATAGTAGTAGATGATGTCTTAGTATTACATTATGTGAGTTCATCTTGATTCTGTTACATTCTTCAGATACTAGATACGATAAGAACATATACTACACCATATGTACAGAACATAGATGATTCACACTAATGTATGCTTGAATGAATCTTGGGTTGTGTTCTGAGCCATTCGTTCCTATACTTGGCAATTAAGCATGTGAAATAGAACTGATTATGTTTAGTTTGTCTTACGAACCAGATTTGGACATTGCTAGAATGATTGTTGTAGACTTGGACATTGTGTGAATTTTGGGTTGTGTTCTGAGCCATTCTGACAACCATATTTTGTGTGATTGTTGTAGACTTGGTTATAGGGACTGAAACCTGTGTACACTGAGAAATGGACATTCTGTGATTGTTTGGATCCTATTCTACAGTGAAAAATGGTTAGCTTTTTAAACTGCAGGGAGAAATGGACATTCTGTATTTTATTTTATTTTATTTTTTTTGCAGAATTAGCGACGTTTACCGACGTCCTCCGACGTAAATGTGCGTCGGTAAACGTCGGTAGATAATTAATATTATCCAGTCTACCGACGTTTAGCGACGCACAATTACGTCGGAGGACGTCGGTAAACGTCGCTAATTATCACCATAAATTCCCAGGATTTACCGACGTCTAGCGACTTTGTATATGTCACTAAATCACCGACGTCTCGTCGGTAATTCGTCGGTAAATTTACCGACTTGTAGCGACACTAAATATTACGTCGCAAAGAGCGACGACACGACGGTGGACGTCGGCATTATACCGACGTATAAATACGTCGGCGAACGTCGACAATTGCGACGTTTGGCGACGTTTTTATGATCAGCGACTTACATTTTTGCGACCAGCCCGAAACGTCGGTAATTTCGTCGCTAATTAGTTTTAGCGACAAAAATTGTTGTTTTAGCGACGTCTTTAGGCGTCGCTAAAACGACTTATTCTGGTAGTGTGATTGCATCTTTCGCCACATTAGCCCAGTAATCAGACGTATTGTCGAGCAAGCCAGCGTAATTCACTACAATTACTCTAATATTGACGGAGGTTCGGTAGGAGCCCACCAGACCCTTCATGGCAACACCAACAACCCGGAGCATTGGGAACCCCCTCCAGAAGGAGTCATAAAAATAAATGTGGATGGAGCAACGAATCACTCTTACATTTCGGCGGCGGCTATTGCTCGAGACAGACACGGATCCTTCATTCAAGCTTTAACACGGCGTGGACAATCCTACTTCCATCCGGAGGACAGCCTTCACGCGGAGATCCACGCCATCCGATTGGGTACCCTCCTTGCAAGGCAACTCGGAACCCAGGGAACCATCATCGAAGGGGATTCGCAGGTGGCGAACCACATACTCATGGGAGAGAACAAACTTATACCATGGAAGCTTGCCGAACTAGTCATCACTATCCGCCAGTCCATTAGTCCGGAGTTCAATCTCATTTTTACTACTATGGGGAGAGAAAAAAATAATCTGGCTCATCTCCTAGCCAGGGAGGCTCTCCTCATTGAGGATCCGTCCTGTTTTTCCACTCCTCCTGGAGTCATTGCCCATGCTTATGAGGAAGAGCAGGCAACTATTGTAAGACATTCTCTTTGATGATTAATAAATTCTTACCCTTTCAAAAAAATAAAAAAATGAAGATTGTAAGTCTATCTGTAACTAAGTACATGAAGATTGTAAATTTTGTTTTTAATGATCTAGGATATTTTGGAACACATAAATTTTGTTATAAAAACTATTGTTTGGTTGCAAAAATTTTTACCACCAATTTGCAAGTGTGGAAATGGAATCCGCCAACTGTTTTGCAACAGAACTTTTAGAACTATTAAATTTTTGTTGCTTTAAATTTGTACAACCTAAATTTGCAACGAATTTATAATTTTTGTTGCAAATAATTACTTATTTGCAACAAATATTTTTTGTTGGAAACTTTTGTCGCAAAAAGTGTATTTTCTTGTAGAATTAATCCACTGGTTGAATCGGTTTTACCCAATCCAGTGTCTTGATCGAGTCGATCTCCGGTCCGATTTTTAAAATATCGATTTTACTTATTATGATTTGCAGATACTTGAAAACAATAACCTTTTGTATAATAGTATAAAATAAAATGCCAATTATAGTATTAGTATAATACACATATCTACTATTTCATATATATATATATATATATATATATATATATATATATATATATATATATATATATATATATATATATGGGAGCGGATCAAAAGCCCCTCTTAGAAAGCCCCCCCAAACCCCCCCCCCCCACTCTAATTCATAATATTAATGTTAATATTAATGTTAATATTAATGTTAATGTTAATATTAATGTTAATATTAATGTTAATATTAATGTTAATGTTAATATTAAATTTTTTTAATTTTTTTTATATTAATGTTAATGTTAATGTTAATATTAATGTTAATGTTAATGTTAATATTAATTTTAATGTTAAGTTTAATGTTAATTTTAGTATTTAATGTTAGTATTAACATTAATATTAACATTAACATTAATATTAACATTAATATTAACATTAAATTATGGATTAGAGTGAGGGGGGTTTTTGGGGGGCTTTCTAAGGGGGGCTTTTGATCCGCTTCCTATATATATATATATATATATATATATATATATATATATATTGAAAAAGGTAATTGTGGCGAACGCTCCCAGGAAATCGATCTCCTGACCACTCAAACTGTATGCCTCACCACTACCACTAGGCTAGAGGGTCATTGCCTATATATATATATATATATATATATATATATATATATATATATATATATATATATATATATATATATATATATATATATATATATCAGCACGTGCGGGCTCAGTTAAATCGTGTGTCTTCCCGCACACAATTTTTGCCGGTCGTCATGTCGCTTCGGACTCTTTGTGCGGATCTTGTCCGCACTGACTTTTCATCATCGTTCCACACGTACGTCTCGTACACTCCGCGTATATATATATATATATATATATATATATATATATATATATATATATATATATATATATATATATATATATTATGGATTAGTTAAAACATCATCAGCATCTGAAAACAAAAACTTTTATTTTAATTAAAACATGTTTTGGTCAATATATGATTAATATATAATAGGGAAGATAAAACTTCCATTCATAATTTCAAATATGTTTTTGCTTGTGGTTATGGTCAAGTGCAACCATGTTCGATCACGTGAGAGTACCAAAGTCTTTGTTCAACAGACTCCCATGTGCATGTTCTATGTCATAGATTCACAATATTAATGTATTTAATTAGGAAGACATGAAGAACAATTAGATTTGTAGATCTATTTATGGATGATAGGGCTAAGAGAATCTAGGGGTGTGGTAGGCCACATGGGAATGAGAGGAGGGGTGGAATATGTTTATTAATGCCATTGTTAAGTCACAATCCACTAATACAATAATAATTAGGCTTAATTGCTACTTGATACCCTCAACTATTACCATTTTTCAACTTGGTATCCTAAACTTTTTTTTGTAACAACTTGATACCCGGATATTATTTTGGACAAAAATGCCCCTACCCCTAACCCCCCTCCCCCGTGCTCGCTTCGCCCCCCCCCTCTGCTAGCTCCGGCCGCAGCTCCCCCCCCCTGCTCGCTTCAGGCCATCCCCCCCCCCCCCTCTCGCCCCGGCTGTCCGCCCGCTCCCGCCTCTCCCCTAGGGCTCGGCAGCGGGAGGAGGGGGGCTGGGAAGGGGGCTGCGGGGCGGGAGGCGGGGGCAGGAGGTGGCCCGGAAGCGAAGTGGGGGGGGGGGGGGGGGGGGGGGGGGGGGGAGGTTGGCCGGAAACGAGGAGGGGGGGGGGGGGGTTGTCGGCCGGAGCTAGCAGGGGGGTGGCCGGAGTGGGGGAGGGGGTGGAGGGAGGGAAGGGATAAGGGCATTTTGGGATTTTTTTAAATGTTAGGTATTAAGTTGAAAAAAAAAAAATTTAGGTATCAATCTGTTACGAAAAAAAGTTTAGGGTATTAACTTGAAAAAGTGTGATAGTTGAGGGTAACAATTAGCAATTAAGCCTAATAATTAATTAATTGCTAACAACTTCATTCACTCACTCCTCCAACTAGTGATAGATGTTGATTTGGATAATGCTTTTGTAACATTTAATTGTGCAACTTAAAATTTTCATATGCAAATATTAAATACTCTTCATATTCACACGCACAAAATTGGATCATCAAGTAAATGCAAAAGAGTGGCGAGGAAGAAAAATATTACATCCTTTTTGAGGAACTGCCAATATTGCTTTTGCTAAGGGTCTATTTGGATATTGCTGAAATATTGATTATGAATTGTTTTTAAGTAGCGGTTATGAACAACTGCGAGAGATCCAATTTTGGACAATTTTAAGTATCAACTTTAAATGAATCTAATTTATGTTTAGAACAAAAAGTTTAAAAAAAAAAATTCAAAGCAATGAAATTAATTATATATCCATATGTAAATAAAAGTTCTTACAAAGAAAGATTATATCATTGTCATTCCAAATAATAACTTATACCCTCGTATAACTTACAAACATAAAATATTTTGACAAAGTGACAAATCATAAATTTTGATAGCAAAGCAAATACTACCATGAGCCTAAAATTTAGAAACTCGCATTTTGGATAAAGTATTCGTAAGATGGAACCTCAAGGTAAAGAAAGATGAGAAAGAATAAATATGGTAGGTGTTAGTAGTTGTAGTTGTGTTTTTTTAAATAATATAAATAAAAAAATAGAATAAAAATATTTAAATTTTGGGTGTTTATAAAGACACCCAAATTTTTTTTTTGGTGTTTATAAAGACACCCAAAACTATACTATATTTTGGAGTTTTTTTAGCCAACCAAAATAAATTACTCAAATTTTTTTTCCAAGCAATTGTTTTTTTAAACACATTATAAACGACTGACTCAAAAACCATCCAAATCGGTGAAAATATTATTGCAAACAGACCCTAAAATAACTTTGGAAATCATAGTATCATTTGAGATGTGTTTGCATAACAATTTGTAGTACAAATTAATTGCACTTGTTGTAATTATTATATATCTATTATACAAAACACAAAGGTTTTTGAATCCTATGGCTCACTGTGCCAAGATAAAGAGTGGTTGAGATTTAATCTTGGTGAATTAACGGTTGTGGAGTTTTATGGGGAATCCAAAGAGTGGGGTTTGCACTCATAATGGTTGTGGATGAGCATTATTGAGAGTGAGATTTTATGGGAAATGAGCATTATTGAGAGTGGAATTTACCTTAAATGAACCATGCCCTATGGACACGGGTTATGACTAGTATATATATATATATATTGCACATAGAACACATTAATTATATATTTTTTTGAAAGTATTATATTGCACCTCAAAATTGTGATGAACCAAACACAATAGTGAGACCCTCAATTGTTATTCAACGATTACTTTGTTCCCTGGTATTAGAACTACAGAGAAAAAAACATATTAACTGCAAGGAAATTAATCTATACTACTACGTAATAATAGAAAATTAATCTATATTAATTACAACTAGGTAGATTGACATGTCAATATTGTAGAGCAGGCATTTACTGTGTTCTTTTTAATGTTTTTTTGGGAAGTTAAAACATTTGTTGTTCCATTGCCTGTTGATTGATGTGTGAGATTTTGTTGGACTCAGAATGGTTTTAAATGCAAATTGAATGTGACATAAAATGAAGTTAGTTCGGTCTCAATCATATCCTATCTAGGATCAGCCTAGGGGTAAGTCAGACATGACTTCGGACTTGAGCAACCTCCTTCTGGTTGGGGCAACCCCCATGCTCAGCATGACCCTAGGCCAACAAGAGGTCGGGTCACGGATGATCTTCCAAGATCGGCCTTAAAAGGTTCAGGGAACAACTAAAACTAGGTTTGGATAGGACAATCCAACCTTGTAGGCCAGCCCTGATCCTATCATATCCTATCCTATTCCATGTTGTTGGATTAATTCGTGTTTGACAAGAACCATTGTATTGATTTCTATTTTGGGTGCAATTAAAGATACTTTTTTTTTAGGTGTCGTTTTCTTCGACTTGACAAATGTTAAGAAGGGATTTGAGACCCCTGTTGTTAGCAATAGGCCATAAGCCACGGACAAATAAAGCTATAAGTATTTTTTTTTTTTCATAATATAAAGCTACAAGTTGAAATGCAATTCATGAGGAGAGAGAATATTTTGGAGTTTGGACAAATTCAACATATAGTATAATCAATATATATGCGGTATTTTATAAGTCCCAAAGATCTCTCTTAATGTTTGATTCCTTGACTACTTCAAGGAAAGAAAATGTCAAGGAATTGATTTCATTTTCCTTCCATTATGTGTTCTGCGAACCAAACGGGATTTTATTGTTTAATTCCTCGACTATTTCAAGTTTCACTGGCTTGTTTGGATGGAAGAAAGTGGACGTGGTTGTAAGAAAAATTTGGAGGTGGAAGACCAAATTGAAGAGATACGATGTTTTACTACATGAACCAGAGCTTATCATGATCTCTTAGTTTCTTTCGGCAACATGTTTTAGGAAGAAAAAAATAGTTCAGTTTGTTTCTTATTTTTTGATAGGATGTGGGTTAAAAATGGTTTTCTTTCTTATTTATTTATTTAAGGTTATCATTATTGATGTTGTCATTTTTAAGTTAAATTTATTAATTAGTAATAGCAAGTAATTATCAATTTAGTAAGTATGTTTAAGAAAAATAGCTAGGAAGTATAAATATTCAAAAAAATGACCATGTCATAAGAATGCATATTGAAAATGTATCACACACACCACATATATAATAAAATATATTTAGCTATTTTTTTAAATATTTAAGTTTTTTTTAATTTATTGTTATAGTACATTTTTTTAATTTTCTTTCATAGTTATCCAAATACCTGAAGTTTACCACTTTCAAATTACAAAATATCAACTAATTGAACATTAAAAATCACTTTAGCAAACAAAACTAACATTATACCCAAAAATACATACATTCATTTTTATTAAATAAAAAATATATTTTTCTATCACTTATATTTTTAAAACTGCCAAACTTAGTTATATTCTCATTAGTTTAAAATTTTATTTTTTAACTAATGGGAATATAACTAAGTTTCAAACTGCCAAACTTTAGCAAACAAAACTTAGTCATATTCCCATTAATATATTTTTCTCTCTCTTTTTTGCCAAACTTAGTTACAAAAAGATAACGCAAAATAAGGCCTCGTTTTGCTTGAGGAAAAAAAAGCAAAAAAAATTAATTCTTTACTATTTTTTATCCTTTGAAAATTTTATAATTTTTATGGATTTTTGTCTTTGGCGTTTAGAAATATCAAAAAAAAAAAAAAAAAAAGAAGGAAAAGTGAATTTTTACTTTGATGGATGGAACTTATTATTATTATTTTCTAATTTATTTATATTAAAAATTACTTTTTTTTTCAATTTATTTGACATCTAAATATAGAAAAAGAGTATAGGAAAAAAAAGTGATTTTTCCGCGAACCAAAAGCGTCCTAACAACAGCAAAGTGACATTCAGACACATCGACCCCCACTTGACGTGGACAGAGATGGGATCGGTGGGCCACAACCGCCACATGGGGAAGCCCGCTTTCATGTGTGCCGCTAAAAGAGCGTTGTGGGGTTGGGCCATCCAACCTGGGCTGGTGGGCCCGGGAAAGGAAAGTGGTTGGGGTTTTGGATCTATATGGCGTTGCAATTGCATGGGGAAGCGGGGAATGAAGACCTGCTTTGTCTTTTTTTTCTTTTTTCTTTTTTCTTTTTCGTTCTTTTTTTTGTGTGATTTAAAAACATAAAAAAAAATGAATATTAATTCCTCTTGTCCTTTGAGAATATGGATTGTGTGAATCTGTCATCGACTCGTTGTCTGATCTCAAATGTATGGCAATCAGGGCCGGTCATGACTCAGGACAACCAGAACAACAACGTAAAAACCCACGAATTAGAAAGATCTCAAAAACAATTTTATATATATGGTCCAAATCGGGAGTTTGGTTTTTGGAGTTCCGTCGAAGTCCTGCGATCCGTGGCTGTTGGATCGTGCGGCATCGCATGGGCCCCGTACGAACCCCGTTCGATCCGATGGTTCAGGGGGACGGAATTCCGCGGACGGATATCTTGATCCGGAAAATATATATGATATTTATAATTTGTTAAATATTAATGTTAATATAAAGTGACATAGTAACTTACTTAGTATAGTTAGTTTTCATTTAAACATATTACGTACACCGTTATAGATTTAAGGCACAGTGGAAGCTATTTTCTTAACGGGGTAACATTATAAATTTTATCCTGGGCTCAAAAAACTCTAGACCGATCCTTATGCCAATTTATGTATGTATTCATACAGGTGAGCCAGAAAATCGACATCCGTTAACTTTCATATTATATAAACTAGCATATGTGCACGTGCCTTGCACATATTTTAATATTTCTTAATTAGTTTATGTAGACCAAAGGGTAGTCTTCCTAATTACTAAGTTATCCTTATTAAAATTAATGAACTATTTTTAATTAGTATAAGTATGTAAAGATATTTCGGAATTCAAAAGTTTCACCATCTAAATTTTTCTATTATATAGTAGAATAGATTCATGGTTAATTATATTTTGAGTCATAAATATTGGGTCAATGTTCAATTTCATATTTAAATCCTAGATGACGGTTTACCTGACTATAATGTGTTAATAATTATTTTATAGTTAATTATACTTAGAATTCTATAAACATTTTGTTATCATCTATTCAATTTATCTATCAGCATATTAAGCCAATAAAGATCAACCGTCGTCTTGAGAAACAAATTCTAAAATGAACATCTTCAGAATCAAATGTTAATATTCAAATATGTATGGAATCCAAAGTCTAATTAATCCATAAAGTTATGTATTCTATCACATTTTTTTTTTGGACAAATTTATAACTAAGTGCTAGTCGACATGTTAATGAGTATACCTAATTTTAAATAGTGGAACCCATATTTATTATATTTGTCGTAAAAAAATAAGAAAAACATTTTCCTATAATCCAACGAGGATTACCTTCCATTGGTTTGTTATGTAAAGAAGTTTGAAAACGACTCATAAAATGGGTCGTCTAAACAGTATATATATATATATATATATATATATATATATATATATATATATATATATATATATATATATATATATATATATATATATATATATATATATATATATATTATAGTATAATTTAAAAATAATAAAATAAATAAATGTTAGCTAATACCTTTTCTGTTAATACATTATATTATCTAACTACTTGTAATAAATATATTACTGATTATACATAAAGTATGAACATGTTTAGAAAAATAATAATAATTACAGATATAAATATAGCTATAACAAAAAACAACCAAAATAAAATAAAATTATATTTATAATAAATTATAATTTAAACTATTTTCAATAGATAATTTATTTTACATGTAACGAACTTGCACGTGACTAGTACAAATTGACCAATTAAAGAAAACTAGTAAATTGTTTACATCTCTCCTATTAAAATAAAGCTTGAAAACGGTTAAAAAAATATACCGTTTAAGCCGTATGTATATTATTATATAATTAAAATTAAAAAAGTAACTCACTAATAGTTTGACTATCTGATATTATATAACTACCTACACATAGTATAACAAACCACAATAAAAAAAAACATGAACATATTTATAACAAAATAGTTCAGTTCGGTTAACGGATGGAGGGACCTTCGGCATTGAAGAGATTATTGATTCCATCACTAGTCAGAAGAGGACAGGAGTTTCGTGGTTCAACGTGGTGATGATCAGGCTAGCTGCGACAGTTTGACATATTTGACGAGAAAAAAATAATTGCATATTTGAGAGTTGTAGTAAGCATATTCAGCAGTGCATCAGCCTACATATTCGGGATGTACAATGCTGTTTCATAATTAATACATTACTTTCTTAAAAAAAAATCGTAATTGAATCATATTTAAATTATATCTATAGCACATTATAACTTAAAGTATTTTGTAATAATATTAGAAAACAATGTGTTCTTTTACGTTGCGTACACGTGACTAGTATGTGTAACCCACCTCGAGGAGTATAATTTCCCTTCTCTTCTTTTACAAGATTTGAGGTCTACATGCTTATGATGACTGTGAGTGAGGTTTGACACATAATATCAATAATTGGACCTTGAAAAAAAAACATTAATTCATGCAATATAATCGAAAAAGTATAGACTTTCGGCATTGTTTGTCACAAAAATTACTTTCAAGAGACATTGGCCCCCATCCTCACTAATATAACCGAAACAAATGAAGTGCTTAGAACATCTTTAATAGTGTAGAACTCACAACATTAATTATCTCTCTATGTTGAGTTCATATGTAAGAAAGTGAGATGAGGACCCTCCGGGAGGTGCACTTCCCGGGTTTTCGGGCTAGTGGAGTTAGGCCTCTCTGTCTACTTTCGGCGCGAAAATATTATATATACAGGTGTGTTTGATTGCAAGGTGGAAAATACGTGGAAAAGAAATTAATTTCATGGAATTATTTTCTTAGGAAAAAAATTTCATGGAATTTTAAAATTTTTCATGGAAAACTAAATTTGGTTGTTTGATTGTCATTATTTTCCACGATAAATAGTTATTTTCCATGAAAAATAATATTTTTCTATGGGTTAGACAAGTTTCATTTTCCACCATTTTAGAAGAAAATATGGAAAATGATAGTTTTTTGGAAAATAATTTCATGGAAAATATAAGCTATCAAACACTACAATTGGTGAAAAATTTGTGGTGGAAATATTTTTCATGAAAAAAACGCCCAATCAAACACAGCCTTAGTTATATTCATTTTATTTGGCTAATTATGGATTAATTTGTGATTGTGCTCCCTTACTCTAGTGTGGTGGTTCTTCGATTCTTTGAGCATTGTCATTTGTGGCATTTTAAGAATCCTATTTTAAAAAAATATAACATATTTAACCATTACATTGGATTATTTGGACCATATTATTACAATAAATAAAAATAATAAGATGGTCTAAATTTAAAAATAAATATTCTTTTATTGAGATTAATTTTTTTTTAAAAATTTCCATTTTTAGAATCTTATGCAAACCAACATCCATTTCAATATCCTTTCTTTATGTATCTTTAAGTGTATGATAATATTTGTTCCTACCAAACATGGATGTCATTTTTGGATACATGGTTGTCCAACTAGCTAGCTGGTCATTTGTTCTCCTACCACTCAAAATCACTTTCTTTGGTTTGACGCCCACTTCAATTGCACTCTTAAGGATTTTTATGTGAGTAATACTATGGAGACACACTTTTCTTGACACACTTCATAGTCATACTAATGTGGCACTGCATTATTGGATGTCAATTATTATCTCATTTTAATTCTTTTCTTGACATCCAATAATACATCCAATAATGCAGTGCCACATCAGTGTGGCTAGAAGTGTGTCAAAAAAAGTGTGTCTCTATAATATTACTCTTTTATGTTAGTATTGTGCATGCACAATTTAATGACACCTCGTCACTTTGTTCTGGTCTCAATAAATATATAAATGAGATGTAGCTTTGCAAAATTTAATGACACCTCGTCATCCATGACAAAAAGGTTCACATTCAGCTCGGTGAGTCCACTAAACATGTCAAATTCCACCATTTTAATATAAACAATAATACGCTTTCCAGCTCGATCCATTTATCTTCTGCCACCTACTCAGAGTCTTATTTCTCTTTTCGATAACCATAAGGATCACTCGAGTTTGACGGACTGGAACTGCTTGGTTCAACACATACAACATATACTTGATATATAATTAAAAATAAAATAATGTTTTTATTTGATGTAAATAATAGAATGGGTGGAACAAGTAGAGCTGCTCAAGTGGGCTGGGTTTGTCCAGTCGACACGAAATTTTGGTGGGTCAGATCGATCCGGATTAGACCTTCTGGACCTATGAACTATAGCGGGCTAGGTCTAAGGATGTAAAATTTTAGTCCTACACGTGGCCCATGATGTCGTGTATGGATCGAATCCGACTTGGACTAAATAAAATGAAATTATCAAAGATAAAAAAGCTATATGGCCGTAATTGTACGTGTAAGGTTCGGGCCCAAAACATAAAATGCAGGAACCCAATCCCACCACTACCTGGACCTGACACGGCCCAATAGAAGCCCAATTGTAACAACCCAGCCCATTGCCTATAAACAACGGGCCGTACTATCGCGATTGAAACCCCATAACCCGCTTCAAAATCCATTTTTGACTTCACCGGAAGCGGGAACGAGAGGGGTAAAAAAAACAAATAAAAGGAAAGTAAAATTAGGGTTTCTTTCTTTCCCAATGCATTAATCCCAAATCTATGACGTAAGCCCTACTTTTCCCTCCCTTTTCCGAAAACAGTTAACCTCTATTTTATTTTAGATTTTTTCCTTTTTTTTCGAATGCAGGACTATGATTTGAAGGCGATCATTTTGGAGCTCGCGGCACTAAGAAACGATCAGGTGAGCACTTTTTTAATTTCTGCAATTATTTTGGTTTTCTTGATTCAATTCTTAAAATTTTGTATTCTTTTCATTAAAATATACCTTTTTTTTTATTGTTTGTTAGGCGATAAAAGGAGTTTTGTTGATCTTGATGATGTGTTTGGTCCAAAGAAGGTGAGTTGAATCATCTAAAATTAAATGTCTAATTTGTGGGGACTTGCAAAAAATTAGGGCAAAATTTGATAGAATTTGGTTCGACAACATTAGGTCATAATTCCTGTGAACCTATTTTGCATGGACATGGATTCGAGACAAAGATGCGGGCACGACGTTGACTTTACTGTAAATTGTCTATGTCGTCTCTGATACGTGTCGGACATGACGTGGACACGTCACATGACACTGGTTTTCGGCATGTTAGCGTTTTCTACGTGTGTACTTCTTACTGATGGCTCAGGGAATGGGCTTTTTGTGTGTTTTAGAGTGTCATCTTGGTGATATAGAAATTAGGCAAAAAAAAACTCTATTAATTTACTAGAATTTGGTTGCTAATATTGTGTCAAATTTCACTAATTAAGTGGGATTTTTAAACTGGAAATTTTCTAAGGGGATAGACATATTTTTGTGTGCAAATATATAAATCACACAAAGCTGACTAAGAATCACTAAGACCCAACATTGTGTATGATTCTTTTAAGTACAAAATCTAATAAATCCAATTATTTTCTTTTAAATACAATGAGATTGAATTAGTGATTTCATTTCGAGTATGTGAAGTTCCTTCCAAAGGTGACATCCGAGGTTGAAGAAAGCGGCCACTGGGATTGTTCCGTTCGGTTCTTGAATGGTAACTGGAACCATATCGACTCACAAAACTCGAGATTTCCTATAGCGATGCTCAAAATAAAACCAAGAGTCTGTCCTGTTTTGCAATAACCTGATATTTGAATTTGGTTTTTCCCTTTTCAGTGTGCATAGCTGTAAAGATTAACATTGCACCATGCCAGGTTTGTGATTAATTAAGAAAATATATGTTCTTTTTTATTTTCTTATTTTCTCATGTGAAATATCTCCTTCTACTGTCTACTTTACCCAAACAAACGTGAATTTGGAGCATTAGCAGAAAACTTCTAAGAACACGTTGAGTGAAACGAACAGGAATAGGAACTGGAAGAATAATGGGAAGCTAAATTATTGTTAAATTGGAGGAGAATAAATATTATGCAATTGTTAGAGAATAAGAGGTGGAAAAGCGCAATCAAGTGTACTTCCATTAGGCTCAGTCCTAGCTAATTAAAGTGTGTACATGGAAATAAGATGTTGACAAATATACAATAGTTAGCATGTGACATCACCATTGACCTTACCGAGACTTGCTAAGATAATATTATCACTAAGGCTCTATACTTAACAACAATTTCATTAGGAGAAAACAACTATATTTTGAAGCTAAATGAAGCAAGGTTCTAAACGGCGGTAGACGGGTTCGCGGCGGCTTAGGTGGCACCTAGGCGGTTGATACATTTTGGATAAATTTTATTATTTTACCACAGTTTTTTTTTTTTTTTTTTTTTGCATAATAGGCATATTTTAAGGGTGTTCCACGCATAACTAAGTTGTAGAACACGAAGATTTATGAAGTTTTAGTTTTGTAAAAGTGAGCCATAGGCCCATAATCTTGCATAACCTTTTGGCTAAAACATCTTGTTAGGTATTGCTCCATCTAGATGCCCGCCTACGCCGCCAAATCTTCATTGGCCGCCTACTCCACCGCCTACCGCAGAGCAATGCAGAGAGAGACCGCCTACCGTCTAGACGCCGCCTCAACCGCCATTTAGACCACTGAAATGAAGTAGAAAATAGCATGATAATGTTCGTTTCCTCCAAATCCGACTCAACCACAAACCAAGATTCAATTGGTCCACTTAGCTTGAATGTAACTGCCACTCAAGGTATGTTTGAATTGGTCCACTCAGCTGAAACAACACAAGGTTACAAGGTACAAGAGAGTGTCAAAGCATCCATATAAACAAAATCTCAATGGTAAAGCATACAGAAGAGCATGAAATTAACATTTTCTGAAAGGCAAGAGCATAAACTTGTTAAATCAGCTACTATAGTACTATTTGGAGAGAGTAGCAATTCTTCTTTTATCAAAAGCATCTAACCTTAGTCAAGAACCAGGCAAAACTTTCCAGAAAATGACCAGAATGTCTCTCTTTAAAGTATTGTTTATCTTCTAGATAGCTTAACCAGTAGTTTTTAATTTTCCTGAAATCCTGGAAATACAGTTTTCGTTCGACATTGACATAATTGAAAGTTGGTGTATGTCTACTCAGATGTCCAATTTGCAAGATCAACTCCAAGCAAAGGATTACAAGTTGGAGGGGCCGAAAGATGAGCTTAGAAGGACGAAGGAAATAACATTCAGAAGGAGCTGATCAAGTCAAACGATGATGAGAAGAATTAACAGAGCTGATGACACAGATTCTCCTAAACCTAAAGGCTGTTTATATACGATTCCTATGGATCTCTTCGTTTGGCTACACTAAGCTAGATTGCGACTCCAAGGAGAAATTATTCTATGAGCGGGACTCGTCGTGCACCTTAAATGATGACATTGAAGGGTGCATGGTGAGTCCGGCCCGTAGAATAATTTCTCGATTCCAAGGTTCATCTGCATATATTGGAGCTCTGTAGGTGATGACTATGAGGATCTGAAGTCGTAGCTTAATGAAGTATATATTATGATGTCCATTAGGTGATCTGTGATCTTCTGCAATCTCTTTGGTTACTGGTAGATGAAGAGTGCGTCAGTTTGTGTCTTCGGACATTGGGCAGAGGCATGAATATGGTGAATGATGCATTAGGAATTAAGATGGGCTTTTTTTCTTCCCAAGCCAAAGGCCCGGAAATATAATTTGAAGAAAGGGATAGCCCATATGCCAGTAAATCTTTTCACGAAATGAAGGCTCTGGACTTATGAATAGTGTCATTATATTGTTTTTATCTTTATATCATGTTCGTCTTCATTTATTTATCTTAATTAGTCCAATATCGTAATCTTTTTCTCAGTCGCACGTTCTGTAAAGTAGCTACTATTTTATGTCACTTTTTCTGAATATATATATATATATATATATATATATATATATATATATATATATATATATATATATATATATATATATATATATATATATACTACAACACTTTTACAATCCTATAACAGGAAGTAGAGTAAGTCGTAAAGGTTTGGTAGTAAACTTAGCATTATTGCTTAATATATTTGACCTTGACCGTCATGAAACCTTGATTAGTTTTATTTTAGATGTAGTTTCTAAAAAAAAATGTATCATAAGTATAATATAATCTTAACCCAAGTATCCATCCTCAGGTGCGACAGGGCCTTTTACTCCCTAGGCTGTCAGAATTTGCACGACCCCTTCCTAAATTACCCACCTTTGGTGCACCGCCGACCTCGCCAGTGAAAAATTATTCTGTGTCAGCTTCATCGTGCACTCATCCATATCGTCCATACAATTGTACAGAAATTTATGCATGCATTCATCCTGATGACAACCAATGAAGACCTCACCAATGAATGAACGGTACTGAGACCTCGTTTGGTTCGCAGAAAGGATTTAAAAAAAATAAATCAATTACTGGTATTTGAAAAGATCCAAAAAATTGGAAGAAAAAGTGAATCCCTAGAGTGAAAAAGTAAATCCATAGGACCATAGGTCGGTGGGGGAACTACTTTTCTCAGTTTCCTTTTCAAATATTTGATTTGGCATCCAAATATAGAAAAATAATTAATTTTTTTTTTCTAATGTCGAGATTCCGTGAACTAAACAGGGTCTGAAGGTGTACGATGAGCCTGTTACATAGATATTTTCTCCTTGCCAACATTGCTGCAAGGTGACACATGAAACTTTTTATTTTACTGGAAATTGCTGAGAAACCCAATTTCGGGGTTGGGTTGTATGAAAAACCCAACCGCAGGATGAATTTTATGAAATGTCCAGAATTATATAATTCCACGTCAAATATTCAAAGATTTCCTTTAGATGCTCTGTATTTACAAAATTAATACCATAACTACCCCTCCGCACAAACTCAGATCTGGATTGCGATTCTCTTCTTCTTCTTCTTTTTCACGAGAGATCTGAATTCCATTGCTCTCATCTTCAGCAGAGATCGCAAAGATCGTTCGTAGTTCACCATACTTTTTTTTTTCAGTCGAACTCCGATCATCGCTCATCTTCTTCTTCTCCGACAATTAGGTCATTTATGGAGAGAATATCTTCTTCTTCTTTTCCATAAGAGTTAGCATCGTTTTGAAAGAAGAACGAAAACTCTTGAATCTTTATTCATGTCAAATTTCTTTCCACAAAACAAAAAAATAAAAAAATTAGGTTTCTGTCAACTGTTCTCCGTCAATATCACACGAAGAATAGTCATTCTCCTGCATTTTTAACAAGGAGAATGCCATTCTCCGTGTTGAATGGCATTCTCCGTGTTTCTAACACGAAGAATGGCCATTCTCCTGTGTTTTAACATTTGAATGACCATTCTCCGTGTCATTTAACACGGAGAATGTCATTCTCCGTGTTATTTAGCACGGAGAATGGCCATTCTCCGTGTAATTTAGAAACGGAAAATGCCATTCTCCGTACTAAATTACACGGAGAATGGTCATTCTCCTACGTTTTAACACCGGGAATAACCATTCTCCGTGTAAATTAACACGGAGAATGTCATTCTTCGTTTTAATTAAGACGGAGGATGCCATTCTCCGTTTTATTTAACACGGAGAATGACATTCTCCGTGTTAATTTACACGGAGAAAGACATTCTCCGTTTTATTTAACACGGAGAATGACATTCTCCGTGTTAATTTACACGAAGAATGGACATTCTCCGTGTTAATTTACACGAAGAATGTCATTCTCCGTGTAATTTAGAACGGAGAATGTCCATTCTTCTCCTACGTTTTAACACTGGGAATAACCATTCTCTGTGTAAATTAACACGGAGAATGTCATTCTCCGTTTTAATTAAGACGGAGAATGCATTCTCCGTTTTATATAACACGGAGAATGGCATTCTCCGTGTTAATTTACACGGAGAATGGCATTCTCCGTGTTTCTAACACGGAGAATGGCCATTCTCCTGCGTTTTAACACTATAATGACCATTCTTCGTGCTAAATTACACGGAGAATGACGTTTTATTTAACACGGAGAATGACATTCTCCGTGTTTCTAACACGGAGAATGACATTCTCCTGCGTTTTAACACTGTAATGACCATTCTCCGTGCTAAATTACATGAAAAATGGCCATTCTCCGTGTAAATTAAGATGGAGAATGGCCATTCTCCGTTTTATTTAACACGGAGAATGTCATTCTCCGTGTCAATTACACGGAGAATGGCATTCTCCGTGTTTCTAACACAGAGAATGACTATTCTCCGTGTAAATTAAGACGGAGAATGACATTCTTCGTGTTACTACACGGAGAATGGCCACCCTCATGCGAAATTAACATTTTTCGTGTTCTAACACGGAGAATGACCATTCTCCTGCATTTTATGGTCAGTTGAAACTTTGAAGGGCCATAACTTTTGACTGGGAGGTCAAAACGAGGTCCGGTTTGTCCCAAAATGAGCGTATCTTCGAGGAGCCTGAAAGTAATCGCTTCTCCGTTAGACGGCCTTCCGAAATTTTAGATTCGCAAAAAAAATGATGTTTGGACCTCCGTTTTAGCACTTTTGCCGTTTGTCTCGGTCTTTCCGAAATTTTTCGACGAGTTTTTGAAGATTTTTGAGGAGAAAACCTATATTCGAAAGTGAGCAGCGTATGGAAGAAGATGAAGTATCGAAACGTTTTTTTTAAGAGTTGTTTCGTGGGTGTTTTCAATAAATTAGAAGGAAGGACAAAAAGGTCATTCGGAACCCTCTTTATATATTTTTTGCTAATTCTGGACACGCGTTGAAATGTTATTGTGCGGTGAGTTTTTCATAAAACTTTTTCGTTTTTTGGGCATTTCATAAATTTCCCCTTTACTTTATATATTTAGGCTTAATTGCTACTTGATACCCTCAACTATTACGCTTTTTCAAGTTGATATCCTAAACTTTTTTTTGTAACAACTTGATACCCAGATAATTTTTTGGACAATAATGTCCTTACCCAAATTTTAAAACTACCACTCACCCCTCCCCCCCCTCTACTCCAGGCCACCCCCCACCCCTCTCCTCTCCCCCCCCCCCCCGCCCCGCCTCGCCTGCACCCTCCCCCTCCGCCGCCTCGCCTGCACCCTCCCCCTCCGCCGCCCCGCCTGCACCCTCCGGCAACCCGCACCCCCTCCCCCCTCCCTCTCTCGCTGCCCTCCTCTCCTTTCCCGACTCCACCATCACCGGAGAGGGAGGGGGGGAGGTGGTCGCCGGAGAGGGAGGGGGGGGGGGAGGTGGTCACCGGAATGGGAGGGGGGGAGGGGGGAGGTGGTCACCGGAATGGGAGGGGGGGAGGGGGGTTGCATGGGAGAGAGAAAGCCAGGGGCATTTTTGGAATTTTTTGTGTTTTATGTATTAAGTTGAAAAAATAAAATAGTTGAGGGTATCGAGTTGTTGAGTAAAAAAGTTTAGGGTATTAAGTTGAAAAACTGAAATAGTTGAGGGTATCAAAGTGCATTTAAGCCTACTCGTTAACATGTTCACTTAAATCATTGTCAGGGCCGGCCCAGACGGTTGGGTTGCCCTAGTCGGAACTAGATTTGGTTGTCCCTTGTCATACTCATAAAGAAGATATCAAAAAATTGACATGTTCTAGTGACATCATGGATATCAGATTCCGAATTCCTCCCCTTGAGCTACTCGAGTCATTTCTAATAGAAACTCAAAATATGGGTCTCGTGTGCTAGTTCAACTAACAAAGAGGAGTTGGGGTGGACCGCATAGGCTTTATTAGCGAAGAGGTGGGAATTTAGGGGTGGGGTAGAGAAGGGGGGTTGCCCTCACCGGGGGGGTTGCCCAAGCCCGTTGGCTTGTCCGGCTTACCCCAGGGCCGGCCCTGATCATTGTGCCACCAAAATATTACTAATCTCATTTAGTAATACTGTAATCACTTTGGTAAACTAAATTAAGACATGCCAATTAAACAAATATTCTCATTATATATAGAATTAAGTTGCCTGTAGTCTTCCCACCAACGTGGTGAAAAGCAACTAAATTTGTAATCGAATTTATCAATACCATCCACTCCATGCATTCTTGAATGACATTAGACATTAGTATAAAAGTAGGATTAAACTGCCTATTACCAACAACACAAATCAGAAAGCTCTTAAAAAAGAAAAATTATGATGGCTTACCTGTCCCAGCGATGACCTTGATTACCATATTCCATATGCCAAATGGTGGAGAAAAGTAAAGACTCCCTTAGAGGCATAGCTAGGGGTGAGCATTACCTAGTTTTGGAGGAAAAAAAATTGGTCATATTAAAAAGAAATAGGTTTTGATATTGAATTTTAGTTTCGGTCAAAAATTAAAAACTGAATAAAACTTAAATTATTAAATATTTTAAATTTAATCATATTTTATAATTAAAAATGCGTATACTTTTTTTTTTTGTATATTTTGAAAACAACAATTATATGTATCTACACTACTATATAATAGAAAAAGTTGAGACTTCATCGTGAATTTTTTTTTTTCTTCCAAAAATATCCTTAGCTAAGTTTACTAATTAAAATTGTTTATTAAATTTAAGAGAGGTAGTTTGGTAATTATGTATGGAAGAAAAAAAATTAAGGAGCCTGTTTGGTTATCATTTTAAACCCAACTTTCCGGATGTAAATAGTTCAGTAAAGTACAAATAACGTTTGGCTGTCAAATTTTATAAATGTAGTCTCCAATTTTTTTAGGAAAACAAACTTTTAAACTTCACTTTCAGGGAGAAGCCAAAACTTGTTTTGGGAAAACTCATGTTGCAATAGGGGCCGGTTTAGCCCGAGCCCGACCCAGGTCCGGCCGGCCCGCTGGCCTTGAAGCCCGGCCCGGACCGCCAGTGGCCCGAACCGGCCCGGCCCCCCACCCCCGAACGGGTCGGGTCGGGCCTCCCCCCGGTCCAGCCGACCGTTGGGTTTTTTTTTTCTTTCATTTTTTTGACCGTTGGAGGGGGGGGGGGATTCTTTTACAAAATTGCCCCTCCCATATAGCCGTTATTAAAACGTTGGGAGGGACATTTTGGTCATTTTTGGCGTAAAATTACCAAACTAACCCCGAAAAATTCCTATAAATAGGCAAAAAATTCCATTTTTCAAACACAACTCATTCCAAACATTTTTCTACATTTCTCTACGGTGTTCTACGGCTTTCCCTCCCCGGTGCTCTGGTGTTCTACGACTTTTTCTTCCCGGTGCTCTGGTGCTCTACGGCTTCCCGATCTCCCTCCCAACTCCATTCCGGCTCTACGGCTTCTCGATCTTCCTCTCAATTCCTTACTTTCTTCTAACATAGTTTTATTTTATTTTATATATGGCTGGTGAATGTTCAAACCCACCTGATCTTGCTGGACAGACTTACCAATATTTTAGTACTTTTTTGACGGTACTGAAATTCCACCTGAGCAAGTAGCCACCAATTCGATTCCGGAGGGGTTCCAACCATCTCCTCCGGAAGTCGCTAGTTCCACCCAACGTCCTGAAAAGAAAAAAAGGTCTAAGTATTGGGAATATTTTACTTTAATTTTTGAAACTAATCCTGATGGTTCGCTTGTTTTATATGCCAAGGGTGAACCGATACTGTCACTCCCCAGAACCAGAATACTGGAGAGCGGGGGAATGACTCTGCCAGCTACGTATTACGGGTAGATGAATACCGTATAATACGATCAATGCTGTCTAACCAGACGAGGGGGTGCATACTACATAAAAGTCCTACTATGGTCACTTCACATCTATTGTCTCAATCATTCAAACAAGGAACAGAAATAGAGAACATGTAAGATAAAGCAGTAAGGCGTCCCAAACGCTTTGTCAAAATGTTCTTGATATCTGGCTTTACAAAATATAGCCAGATTGATGTAGCAAAAGTATACACAATTGTTATCAGCTGCAGCCTGACTTAGTTACAATTATGCAAAAGTAAGTACAAGACAATCCGACTAACATGTCGGTGCCAAACGGCAAGGTATAAAGTATTTAACAAAACGAGCGGGGAAGTAAGAAAACCCACTCGAGTCCTCCTGCGATCATCCTTCTAGTGTTGACCATCTTGGAGGTAGAAGTAAGCTGGATCCTCGGGAACCGGCTCTAAATCTGGCCATGCAAAACCAGAGAGGTTAGACCTCTAATAGCAAGTACCTCAAGGAAGGACGATATGAAGGATTAAACCAGTAAGTAAAGGAATATAATGATAATAGATCTCTGCTTGCTACTGGAACTCACATCACATCAAGACACTTCGGACCAACCTCCCAACAAAACAAGGACAGAAGTTGGCCCGTCATGTCCGGACATTCTGATCATCCCAGTTAGGTAACAGAGTAGGTACAGTACACAAACAAATCATCTTGAACGGCCAATCAACTACTACGGCTTGCTATTGTGAGTACCAAGTTATCCTGGAATAATGCAATTAGGGATTCCTCAGTTCTTACTATGTGCAAGCAAGGCTAGTCTATCCAGTCAATCAATTGGCCCATGCATGAATTAGACGAGTCCTAGCAGGACGCTCGTCAATATACAATATACAATAATAATAAAAGCAGATACTGTTCCCTGCCCGTGTGGCAGATTTACAGTATCTGTGGGAACCAGCCGGCCCGTCGGGTACTACTCGTTCCAAGGGGGCTGCCATGTAAGAATTCGGGAATCCATTCTCTCCATGCAATCATTATTTTATTTAACTTAATAGTCCCTACGTTGAGTGAAATCCCATGCCGTGGATCATGGTCATTCAAATGAGTACTTTCGTACGGGGTACGATATGCACAACTCTACAACGATACCAGTGCGGTTAGGTTGCAGGTCTTACATAGCGTAATGCAACAATCAAATCTAACCACGGTAATCATGCCTTGACCATAAAGTACACATACTTCTTTCGTAGAAAAATAACTAAATAATTAAATAAATAATTTGAAGCCTGCATGTGCCTGTATGCCAATATTCGAGATTAGCCAGTCGATTACAATAGTTCATTATATGAACGTGTCTCATTCGTTCAATTCAATAAGACGACTAGCCAGCCTCTTTAGTTCCAACTAGGAACGCATGATCAATTTTAGTCAAGCTAACAATTATCATCAATGGTATCAAGGCATGAAAGTCAACTAGTATTCAGTGGGGTCGAGTCTACAACCTTCAGGGTTTAATTCCAGTCAATCCGGATATCTATAACTCAATTCATGACACATGGTACATCCCACGTAACAATCTATAATTAATAGAAGTATTAACATATCATGATTTATCAAGTTTATGCAAAAAGGCGTAAGGATATAAAATAGACGTAAAATATCTAATAAAATATCAATATTCAGGGCTATAGAATAGTCATGCGGCTAAGTCTAATGCGGCCAGGATGAATCTTATGCGGCAAGGAAAAGAGTCGGGTTCATGCGGCTCAGGGGGTAGAGGCGCATGCGGCTGAAGAGGCAGGAACCTATGCGGCTGGCGAGTGGGACTAGCTCCCATGCGGCAAGCAGAAGGGGTGTCCCATGCGGCTAGGATGAATTGGGCTCATGCGGCCGAAAAAGGCAAGACACATGCGGTCAGCGGGAAGGATACTCATGCGGCTGGCGGGAATGAGTCCATGCGGCTCAACCAAGTCGAACCCCATGCGGCCGGGTCAAGGAGATTGCTTATGCGGCTGGCGGGGGGAGAAGTTCATGCGGCTATAAGGTTCAGGACCTCATGCGGCCAGCGAGTGAGCCTGGTTCATGCGGCTGGATTTGGAGAGAAATCCATGCGGCTAAGAAAGACGGGGGCACATATGCGGTTAAGTGGGGAAAGTCCATGCGGCTAGGAGAACTCACTATGCGGCTGGGAATCACTTGCCGCATGAATTATTCATGCGGTCAAGTCAAGTACTGTTCTTCTTCTCCAAGTTTCAGAGAAGAAGAACACTATCAACCCAAGCTTCCAAGTTCCATAAAACCTTCATCCAGAGTCCAAATTCGAACTTTCTTAGGTCAAAATTGGGTAGAACGAAATTCTCTACAACATGGAACCATCAAAACTTGAAGATAACAAAGTTTACTAGATCAAAACCTAAGAAACCCGAAAATATAACAAACTTAGATCTACAACAAATTAGCCATGGAAATTGAAAATGCTAAGTACTAAAAAGACTTAGAATCAAATAAGGAGGATGATGGAACAATAATAATGGGGATCCATCAAGAAGCAAGTTGGCACTTGCCTACGGTTTGGTAGGTGGAGAGAGAGTAATGAAGAAGAAGAAGAGGAGTAATGGTGAAGAAGTAAAGTAAATGAGGAGAGAGAAGGGAGAGGGTGACTTAAATAGAAAGGTGGTGGTAGGTGGGAGTTGGGCCGGGTCCAATGGGTCCAATAAGGCTAACCCGAAAGTAAGACTAAAGCAGGAAATAAAATACAGGAAATAAAGTACGGAAACGAAATTGCAGAAATATAATTGCAGGAAATAAATTAACATGAAAATTAAAGAGCAGTTAATAGAATTGCAGAAAAATAAAGTGCAGAGAATAAAATGCAGATAATTAATTAACATGAAGTTATTAGGAATTTAAATACAGGATACTACATGATAAATGCTAAATAAATACATTCAGGCAATATACGTATTAAAATACGCATTCTGGGAACGGGGAGTGACAGATACCGTACAAGGCGCAATGCAAGAAATGTTGCAACCAGTACGCATGGAAGAAGGGCGATGGCACCGGGACCATATTCAGACACTACGACACTTGCTACGGGAAGGACACACTTCAAGCGTCCCAAACCCAAATAAGCTTTGGCGCCACCGGTTCTTCAATGGGTAACTTTACTTACTCAACTGCTCGGCATAAAACTGAATTAACTAAACATATTATTCGTGACGAACTTCCTTTCACGACGGGTGAAAGCGAATCTTCACGAGATTATGCATCAATTTCTCTAAATCCCTCCTTTACTAGAGTGAGTAGACAACAAGCTCGAAATGAGGCTATTCGTCTCTTTATCGAGCGGAAAGCCGCTTTGAAAGTGGATTTTCAAAATGTTAGTAAGTTGGCTATTACTTCTGATATTTGGACTACTAAGTGGAGTTATGCTTATATTTGTATTACTGCACACTATATAGATGCACAATGGATGTTGCAAAAATGCATCATCTGTCTTAAACTTATAGAATGTCCACACACGGGCGCTATAATTTCAAGTGAGATTTCAAAACACGTGCGTGAATATGATATTCACCCTAAAAAATTTCTATCTCTTTGGACAATGCATCAAATAATACTGCTGCTATGTCTTCTTTGTCAGTGATTTTTCAGCCTATTTTAGAAGGTAGACTTATGCATGTTAGGTGTGATTGCCATATAATTAACTTAGTTGTTAAAGAATGTTTAAAAATTTTTTGATCCCCATTTAGACACTCTGCGACAATGCTTGCTCCACCTAAACTCGTTTCCAAGTAGACAACAAAGTTTTGCATGCACGTGCGCACATTTTGGTATTACTTTTAGAAGATTTGTGAAGGATATACCAAATAGGTGGAACTCCACCTACTTGATGTTAAAATCTGCAATTCCTTTTAAGAGTGCTATTACATATTATTGTAGTTCGGATGTCAGCTTTGACTATCAAGTTACTACAGATGATTGGGTAGCAGCTGAAAGTGTTTGTGAATTTTTAGAAGTTTTTTACAATGCTACATGTACTCTTTCTGGTGTTTATTATCCCACATCATGCTTAGCTTTACGTGAACTTTGTAACATGTCTTATTTATTTTCTAAATATAGAGATCATCTAAATTTTTAATATGCGGTGAGAAATATGGAAGCCAAATTCAAGAAATATTGGGATGAAGTACCTCTTTTATATTGTTTGGCTTCCATATTTGATCCTACAATCAAATTGGATGGCGTAGAGGTTTTATTAGATGGATATGGAGAATATATGGGTATAGACGTTACTGACATGAAGGTAGAAGTTAAAGTTGCGTTGGACAGGTTAGTTATACTGTACGAAGAAGGAGCAACGTCGACCCGACCAACTCAGGGGGGGGCTAGTAGTAGCTCCGGCTTGGCGTCTAAGCTATCAGCAGCCGGTCGCATACTATAAAGGAAGAAACAAAAGCAATCTTCCTAACCTACTCAAGAGTTGTCTCTTTACCTTAATTCTTATCAAGACGAAGATGAGACTCCAGATCACTTCGCCGTTTTAGAATGGTGGAAAAGACACGACAAGAGATTTTCTATTCTTTCTAACATAGCACGTGATCTACTGATAGTTTCGGTGTCTACGGTAGCATCGGAGTCCTGTTTTAGTGCAAGTTCAAGGATGTTGAGCGATCGGAGGAGCCGCTTGAAGCCCGATATCTTGGAAGCAATAGTGTGCGTACAAGATTGGATGAAAGCCGATAGAAGAACACAAAACTAGAAAGAAGAAGAAGATCATGATGTCCACGAGCTGGATTTGGAATCGCTTTCATTGCATGAAGGCGAACAACAATGAGGCTACGGTGCAAGGTATTAGGTATGTACATTTAAACTTATACATTTATACTTAAAATATTTCAATTTTAACTTATACTTTTAAATTTTAACTTATACTATTCAAATTTTAACTTATACTTTCAAAAACTATTTTTTATTTAAAAAAAAAAAACATTTTTTAACTCCGCCTATGCCAAACAAGCATTTGCCGGTCCCAAGTCCGGATAAAGGAAGAGGGAGAAATATTTTTTTTACTTTTATCATTTTTTTTTCAAATTTTTATAAACATTTTTCAAAATTACAAACTTTTGTATTACAAATTTTTATAAACATTTTTCAAAATTAAACATTTTTCAAATTAAAATTAAATTACAAATTTTCAAAAATAAAATACAAAAAAAAAACTGTTAAAAAAAAAGGAAAAAAAAAAATACAAAAAAAAACTGTTAAAAAAAAAAGAAAAAAAAATACAAAAAACCGGGCCGGTCCGGTTCAACCGGCCTGAACCAGCCCGAACCGACCTAGGCCCGGCCCGGTCCGTGGACCGGTTCAGCCCGGACCGGCCCTCCCTGGGTCCGGTCCAGTGGGTCGGGCTGGGCCGGCTAATAAAAAAACGGGCCGGGCTTGGCCCGGACCGTATTTCCTCCTGGGCCGGTCCTGGACCGGCCCGAGTCCGATCTGGCCCGCAGACATTGGACCGTGGGCCGGCCCGGCCCGGCCTGGCCCGAATACACCTTGAGGGAAAACTGCTTTCCCAAAAGTTGGACCTCCCAACTCTCTAGCTCTCTCTCTCTCTCTCTCTCTTCTCATTTGTGCTCCTCCAGAGTTGCCTTCGAGTTCGTCAGCTTCATCATCGGGGAGGCCTCCGACAAGCGCAAGACCGTCAACGGCGAGTCGACGAAGAGATCGGCTGCGCCGTCCACCTCCTCGGGAAGGTCGTCAGCTTCGACGACTCTGTTCATCGTCTCCTACGAGGACGGCTGGGCCACAGAGATGGACTCAGGGACACGAGCAGTAGACACGACAAAGAGGTCCTCCAGTTGGATACGAGCCACACAGCTGTAATTTCTATTTAAAAAAATACCAAACATATTTTTCAACTTTTATACATTAAAATTATTTTTCAGATAAAAGTAACTAAATGTAAATTCAAAATTTTTATACTCAGAAAATAACTTTATAACTTACTTTTAAAAAACTATTTTCAGAAAAAATTTCAGAAAACATATCCAAACGGACCTCTACTATGCTATTTCATCCTAGAAGGAGATACTTTAAATGTGATATGCTAATTCCAATCCAGGCCATGTTTGTTGCTTCAGGTATTCAAGACCTTTTGGGCTTTTTTCTCTAGCAGAGTATAGTTTGACATGTACAATTATATAATTCCCTAATGCCAATATAATCTCTCTTCTTTTTTTTTAAGACGTCCAGCGATATGGAATGAGCTTTGTTTTTTTTTTTATTAATGTCTGACGATAAGCAAGGAATTTTGTGCACATTGTATTTTTTTTTCTCTGAGGTGTCCGACAATACACAATGAACTTTGTGCACACTGTATTATTTTTTTTAGATGTCCGACGATATTTATGGAACTTTGTGCACACTACATTGCATGTCTTTTGGACCTATTGCCCCCAACTTTTATCTTTTTTTTTATAAATGAGCTTTGTGCACATTGCATTGAATGTCTTTTGGACCCACTATTCCAACTTCTATCATTTTTATTTTTAATAAATGAAATGACCAATACGTTTCCGTGGTTCGATCTACTCATCTTCCACCACTCAGCTAGGTAGGGGTGCAACTCGGACGGACTAAACCCGAGTTCGATCGGATAAACCCGATAATGGGTTGGGTTATGGTTGAAGATACTCGGGTTAGGGCTCGAGTTTGAGTTCAAATATTTGAACCCGATCATAAATCGGGTTGGGCTCGGGTTCATGTGTCGGACTACCCGAAGAACTCGAAACCCGACTTATATATATATATATATATATATATATATATATATATATTTACCGTACTTCTTAAATAAAAAGTGTAAATCATAAATTTCTTCATCCAAACTTTTCAACTCTTTATCCTAAATCTTATTTTAGTTTGTATTTTTAATGATCAAGACTTGATTGTTATTTGATTATTTGTTTAATATTACTTTTGTATAAAATTATTTTAATTAGTATATTAGAGTCCGATAAATTCGATGGACCCGACCCAACCCGAGCCAAATTCGATCCTCCGGACTTGGTCTTGGACTTAATATGTTGAACCCGAGGTCGGATTTGGCTTGGGCTAGGCTTATGATTCATCGGGTTAGGCTCGAATTGACCTCAAGCCCGACCCAACCCGTCCGAGTTGCACCCCTACAGCTAGGATCTTATGCCTCTTTTCAAGAACCACAAGAGTCACTCAAGTTCGGCTAATGCCAATATAATCAAACATGAAAGAAGAAATGAGTGATTAAAATTTCACATACCCAGTATCTTTTATATACAAGTGTTCGGAGTCTTCGGACATCTTAATCCAAATTTAATCTTAGCCTAGAATTGTACTAGTCTAATCCAATTCTTATCTGAACATAGTCTAACTATACAATTATATACAACTTGTTGATCCAAAAAAATATTAAAAAAAAAATTCTAATTTCTGATCGATTATGTACTCTCTCTTTTTTTCTTGAAATTTCAGGCACACATAGTTGGGAGCTCGAACCTTGTCGGTCTCTCCGGATGTCCGTTCCACTACCACTAGGCTGGAGAGCTCAGACATTCCGTCCCTTGAACTAACAGTGATGAGAAGTAAAATTTTAATTAAGTCCAAAATGATTCAAATTTCAAGTTCCACCCAGTCTGAATAGTCTCTAAAAGATGTTGATAATTAATTTATTTAATTGAATATTTTTGTAATTATCTAGTTACTTTTTTATATATTTAGAATTGTACATAATTTGATAATAATTTTTTTTTCTATATGTTAGATAATTAGCTAGATTTAGAAGATCTAATTGAATACTAATCTTGAAAACCAACTAATTTTCATGTTGTACCTATATATAATATACCTCATATTTATTCAATAAAAAAGAAGTCATTATTTTCAATCTCTATAGATCAGTGATTCATTTCCGTCCCTTGAATTGTAGTGAAATGACAAAAAAATATTTATTGAGTCGGACTTATCGTACATCTAACAGTCGTCCAATTATTTTATAAGATTACGTGGAGGAAAGTCAAAAGTGTACGATAAGTCCGACTCGCTGAATCATTTGTCATGAAATGACTCTTCCTTGAGGCCTGGAGCTTTAACCAATGGTTCTGCTTCGTTGGAGCAGATCTTGCAATCTATCTATCGATCGATCATTGTCCGCTCATTGGCTTAGACACAGTTATGATGACGAGAGAGAGAGAGAGAGAGAGAGAGAGTGATTGACTTTGGAGGGTTCTTGAAGCTTCCCATTCTCTCTAGAGGGCACGGATTTGACCACGAACAAAAAGCAACGTGAGCTGCTCGTGAAGGTGCACGAAAGCCAGAGGAATCGGTGGTTGTGGAAGATTATACGGAAATCCCTTTTGGCCCACGGTAGGTGACCGAGTGCGTGATCGTGCACGAACGTGTCATTCCTTCACTGGTCCCTCCTGCATCACATCAGACTCACTCCACCTCTCTTTATTGAACGTGCGAAACATGATCCGTGGACTAGGAGTGCGGTCTAAACTTACGGACAACGTAGCGCTGTCTGAGATTATGGTATAGAACAATTTGGAACAAATTAATTGGTGTGGGACTACAGTCATAAAGAGCCGATCAAGATTTTGCGGTTTTTTTTTTCTGTGGCTGAAGGCCTGCATCTCGGTGTAGTAGGAATTAGTTGTCCTCCTCAGAGCTGGGCACGGGCCGGGCAGGGCTCATAATTTTCAGAACCGGACCGAATCTGTTTGTTGGCGAGGCGGGACGGGACGGAACGGAACATACCAAATTTTTTTTGGAATCGAATCGGATCCGACCCATTTGAAACGAGTTCAATCCGGAGTGACCCGCGGATCCAAAATTTGGCATATACAAAAAATCTAACATATAAAAAAAATGTCAAAAAAAAGGTTAATAGAGGACTGGACTAAAGCAGAAAAAACTTTCGAAAACTCCAGAAAGGTAATGTCATTGCCCAAACATCATCTCTCGACTCTACAATGTTTCAAAATTCAAATGGATTGTACTAAAGCAGCCAAGCAGGCAGTTGCTAGTTTGCTACAGATTCTAATAGAGGACTTCAGTGTCCGCATCCTTGTTAGCAATTCGGCAAACAAAAGAAATTCGGGACGGCAAAAGTACGAGTATAAATCGGCTCTTTGCAAATAAAATACGTTCAAAAATTCAAAATTTTGAAATATTAAGGTTAGAAACTTCACATTCTTAAATAGGTGGTCAAATTTTGTTTAATTAAACATGTTCTCGCCACGTTCTTGTGCCAATTTTTTCAATAATTTATATGGAACAAGTTTAAAATTTTGCATGCTTAAAATATATGTACTGATTTGAATCTGTCAAAAGTATGCAAGTATTACACGTTTCTGAAAGATACGAAAAAAATTCGCATATAATACAAGTTTTATTCGGGTGATTGCTAACAAGGGTCCGCATCACATTTGTATCAATTGATTCAATTCCACAGATTCTGACATATACTAGCATGAAGGTGAGACTTGGAATTGGCATTAGGTAGTGACCTTTTTTTTTTTCTTTAACCAAACTATTGTTTTACAAAAAAGAAGCATTAGACAGTGACCTTATTTTTTCAAGAAAAAATATATTATTTCTTCAAGAATTTTAGGGCCAGCTGTGATATGGATTCCTGTGAGAAGAAGAAAAGAAAGTGTGGGAGGAAGACAAGTCACAGGAGTAATCACAGGTGGTGACAGTCTGTAATGAGTCAATAAATTATAAAATTTAAGGTTTTTCTTTTCCAAAGTAAACGGGCCGGATCGGGCTCCGTAACTCCGTTTATTTTAAAAATACAATCCGTTATGCCCCGTTTAGTTTACACGTCCTGTCCCGATTCGGTCCGTTTAAATATGAAAATTTAGGAACCGGTCCGTTTGACTAATATACGATTCGAATCGGATCGAAATCGTGGGTCCAGAATCCGTATGCCCAGCCCTAGTCCTCCTGTATCCTTATATTCAAAACAACCAACAAACTTATAAAGTTTGTTTAGTATGTACTTTTCTATAAAGACCTCGGTTGCTCGCTGAAAGGAAAGAAGAGGAAATCTATTTTTTGCTCTTTTATTTTTTTATAAATATGTATTTTATTTACTATTTTTTCGATGTTTGAAAAAGTAAAAAAAAAATGGGAAAGAAGAGAGTAGATCCTTGAGTGGAAGAAATTATTGGATGGTTCGGACTCATCACCTGGCTATGATGAATGGTGAGCCGACCACTAGTTTTCTTACACATGACATAATATTTGACATTAAAAATTAAAAATATAAACTATATATATATATATATATATATATATATATATATATATATATATTCACTTGGCATATAATTAAAAAATTAAAATTTTTCTTTCTTTCAAAAACACTAAAAAAAGACCTACAAAATAGGAGAAGTGTAGTGATATAGTGGATTATGCCAAGTGTCAAAAAATTAGTGGTCGGGCTCACCATTCACGGTAATCACGTGGTGAGCCCGGACTACCCAATAATTTCTTCTTGAGTGGGTGGGGAACCAAATTTTTGTCCTCTTAGGAATCAATTTGCTTTCCTGCTCATTTTCTTTCACATCCAAACACAGAAAATGAATGACTTTTCTTTTGCAAGTCATTTATCCCGTGAATAAGGATATTTTGATAATCAACATGTTTCTGTATATGTGCTCCTCTCTTCTCTCTTTCTCTTATTATTCCTCCTCTCACTCAAACCCACATGTAATAAGGATATTTTGATAATTAACATATTTTTTTTAATTTTTCTCCTACTTAAAATCTTCAATTCAAGCAAGATAACACACTCCACTTTAACTTTTCCTCTAATTCAAATAAGATTATATGTATTTACTTTTCTCCCATCAGTTAACTTTTCTTCACTTGATCCCACTTAACTCAGATTATTATTATTTTCTCAATCAAAGCACACCCTAAATAGTGATGGACGGTATTGAAAATATCGACACATCATGAATTGAAATATCATTTTTTAAAAATAAATATTTATTTATAAATTATTAAAATCTATAAGAAAAATATTTTATACATTATATTCATAATGTATGTATTTTTTTATTTTTAATATCTTTAATTTTTAACAAAATAATATTCACTACTGCTAATTGGTTTACATATTGATTGATTTACCTAACATAATTTTATGTATTATATATATGTTACTCCTCGTTAGTTTTAAATAGAATAATATTAATATAGATTAATATTATAAATTTATAGATATATAACTTTGACAAATGATAGTAATTATAATATTAATAAAAGATTATATTGATACAGTATAATATTGTTAGTGAAATATTGATACTATTTTTTTTCAATTTTTTAAAAGATATTCTCAACATTGACATCGATGAGCATCAAACGCGATTGCTATCAAATCGAAACATATCAATCCATATGGACACGAGCCAATACTGAAACTAACCTTATAATGAATTCTTATTTCTGAAGCTACGGAGCCCATAATTTTCACAAACGGTCATAGATAACGAGTTCACTTTTGTTCATCTACCAAAATTAGGTTGGATGTTCATCCCACAAGAAAAATAGACACGTGACAAATTAAAGGTAAAAATCACTTTGGTGGGTGAACAAAACTAGGGGTGGGCACGGGTCGGACCGGGTCCAAATTTTATGGACCCGGACCGGACCCGTTAATTGGCGGAACGGATCCAAAAAAAAGGAACCGGAACGGACTTGACCCGTTCGAAACGGGTCCAAACTGGACCGACCCGCGGGTTCAAACGGGTCCAAAAAAGTTAAAAAAAAATTATAAAATAGTAAACATTTACATATGTTCTATTATCTATAAGAACAAAATAAGTCTTATGTCTTTCCAAATTTCTAGAATTTGTTTACTAAACAATAACTTCTTCTATTATTTATAAACTATAATAGCAAAAAGTGCCAAAATTGATATATAAAAAATATTCCTAGAAACGGGTCGGTCCGGGGTCCCGTTTATTTTGAAAATAGGACCCGTCCCGTTAGTGTCACACGACCCGCCCCGGTCCGTTCCGTTTAAATTCTAAATTTTAGGAACCGACTTGTTTTGACATTTTACAGTTCGGACCGGGTTAGAACCGCTAGTCTTGGAACCGTATGTCCACCCTTAAACAAAATCACTTACAAAATATTTTGTGTGGAATAAAAAATATCACGTGTCTATTTTTATTGTGGGGTGAATATACTACCTAATTTTGATTGGTGAAAAAAAAAAAGGACTCATAGTTATCTATCAAGTACTCAAACTCTCTACTTGTGGCATGCAAACTGGTCGCTAGTGTCACATGTTTCACCATCGGCAACAACCAATGTTACTCCACCGAAGTATGAAACTATAAATTCATCTTTATATTGTGTCCTTGAAACAATTTACTTAAACTATTTTGTTTTTACGTTCAAACTTTTGTAATTCAAGTAGAAAGCAGCACAAATATCAGACACGACGGACAAAATTAGAACCATCTAATAATAAAAATGTTTAGGTACGCATGAGTTGTAATGAAAAAAATTATTTTAACAAAGAACGGCTTAGATTGTATGTTTATAGAAAGAACGTCCTTTGTTAATTATATTAAGGCCAATTAAAATTCCACACTGCAAGACACCAATCCCGGACGATGCCCTTCCATTAGAATGTGGCCTTGTGCTCACTAACGCCTCCTTTGGTTCCCAAATCATTAGGGCTGTCAAAATGGGCTAAGTCTGTTGGGCCGGTCCATCCCGTCCGCCAGAAAGGTGGGTTGGACGAGCATTTAGGAGCCCGCCAAACAGACGAACCTAGATGGGCTGGCCCGCTAGTAGTCCGCTCCGCGGTGGGCTAGCCCGCGGGCCAAGTGGGTTGGCCCGCCATCTATTTTTTTATAAAATTTTTAATTTTTTATTTAGCACATATATGATATATGTATTATAAATGATAAAAATTCTCATTGCAAGTAATGACGTATAAAATATTAAATTTTGTCATTTATTTACATGAATAAATGTGTTTTAAAGAAATATCTACTATTATAATGTTTCTTTTATTTTACTTGTAATTTGATGCATATGAGAGTGAGTAGAAAATATTATATATATGATTTTTTTTTTTTTCCTTTTAAGAAACTAAACAATAATTAAAAAATTTAAAAAAATTAAGCGGGCCGGCCCGCCTAGCACGCGGCCCGCTGGTGGGTTGGGCTGGGTTGAAATTTTTTCAGCCCGCCAAAATGGTGGGTCGACCCGTCCCGTCCCGCCGGCCCGTCTTGACATAAAAGAAAAATTTTACTGTCATATGTTTGAATGACAATAAAAATAAAAAGAAAAAAAATTCTGAAAGAAAAATAAATATGGAAGAAAATAATTCTACACCCATCCAAGAATTTACTCTCCCATTCTAAGATTTTCTTTTTCTTCCAATTTTATCGGCTTTCCAAATATCTAAAAATAAAATTGATAGCAATTAAAATTTCCAAAGGAAAAGTAAAAGAAAAGCAAGAAATTGATTCCTTTCCTTTTTTTTCTTTCTGCAAATCAAGGGAAGACCTTAGAAAAAATTGACAAGATTCTAAAATCATATTAATTGTCTTTCATTTTAGAGACGAACATAACCGGAATATTTTGCAATTATGCAAGCTTAGCAAATTAGGTTTCTTATTGATTTATTCTTGTCAGAACATGTAATATTTTATTTTAGGGAAGACATCCAGAAATTTAGGGAATTACATATTGTAATAACCAATAAGAAGTTGTATTCAAGTTCATTATCAATGTAAATAAAACTATTTAGGTTTTTGCAGTTGCCCTAAGTCTCGTTTGGTTTGAGGGAAAAAAAAAAAGTAATTAAATCAATTCTTTATTCTTTCTTTTCTTTCAAAAATTTATAACTTCAACAAAAGATATTTATGTTTAAAAACTCCTTCTTTGCTTTAGCATACAAACATTGAAAATAAATGACTTTCCTTTTTCATGTCATGATTCCACAAACAAAACATGACCTAAATAAATACAGAAAATATACATAATTTATGCAAAAGCTCTATGCAACTAATTAGTATCAATACAATTTCTTGTCCATATATAACTAGGGGGGTCCAGCAGACATGGAATACAGTGTGCACAAAATTTCGTACGTATCATCGGACAGTTAAAAAAAAAACTAGACAGACACACAAAATGTGCAAACAAAAAATTGTAAACGAATTCCACTAAGATATTCTCTCCAATATATATCCTTATACATGCAGAGAATTATTATTTAGAAATATATTCTTATAAATTAAATAGATACTTCAACTATTTTGTTTTCATTAAGAACGGCTTAGATTGTATGTTTATAGAAAAAAGTCCTTTGTTAATTACATCAAGGCCATTTAAAATTCCAAGCCCCACACTGCAAGATGCCAATTCCGGACGATGCCCTTCCATCAGACTGTGACCTCCGAACCAAAAAGAGTTTGGTTCGCAAAATCATGATATTGAAAAGAAGAAAAAAAAAGTCACTATTTTCACGTTTGGATGTCAATAAAAAGTGTTACATTATATTTCATTTTTGGTTGAGCCCCCAAAAGGAAATAATAATGGAATTGGTAATTTAATTCCACATCGGATTAGAGTTGGAATCATGAGATATAGATAATTAAAATTGGTTCAGATCTTACATGAAAATTCTCTTTTAAAACATATAAGCCTAGTCCAAAAATTTGTAGGCAAGGAGGATCAGTTTCCCGCATTCCCAACAAAAAGGAGAAAAGAAAAATGATTCTCTTAAGAAATAGAAAAAATAATTTTTGCACACATCAATTGATTTCCATTCCTTTTCTTTCCGCAAACCCAACGAGGCTTAAGAAAATATTGAAAAGATTCTAAAATCACATTAACTGTCTTTGATTTTGGAGACGAACAAAACCGGAAGATTTTGGAATTATGCAAGCTTAGAAAATTAGGTTTCATATTGATTTATTTTTGCAGAAAATTATGTAATATTTTATTTTAGGGAAGACATCCTAAAATTTAGAGAATTACATATTATAATAACCAATAAAAAGTTTTATTCAAAATCATTATCAATGTAAATAAAACTATTTAGGTTTTTTAGTTGTCCTGGGCCAAGTTTAGTTTGCAAAAAAAAAGAAAAAGAAAAAGAGCAAAGTAATTAAATCAATCCTTCTTCTTTTCTTTTTTTTTGAAAAATTACAATTCCTATAAAAAAAAAGTCGTGTGTTATTAGAAAAGCTGATCCTTTTCTACTTCTTTCCATTTGGGGATACAAACATAGAAATAAATAACTTTCCTTTTAATGTATTGATTCTATAAACCAAACATGACCTAAATAAATACAAAAAATAATATAATTTATGCAAAATTTCAGAATAATCAGCTAATTGTTAATATTGAGACCTACTCCACCCCCAAATTCACCAAAAGCTCTATGCAACTAATTAGTATCAGTACAATTCCTTGTCCATATATAACTAGTGTACACATGTCCTCAACTAGACAGACACACAAAATGCAAATAAAAAATTGTAAATGAATTCAACTAAGATATTTTCTCTCTCTCTCTCTTTCTCTCTCTCTCTCTCTCTCTCTCTCTCTCTCTATATATATATATATATATATATATATATGTGTGTGTGTGTGTGTGTGCACGCGCATGTGGACGCATGTGAATATTTAGAAATATAAAAAAAATGTTTAGAAATATATACCTATAAATTATATAGATTATTCCAAATCATAGCAATCTTTATGTGCAAGAAAAAAAATCCTTATATAAAAAGAAAGATTATTTAGAAATATATTACTATAACTCATATATATTATTCCCATAATACATATATATACCAATCTGTTTGTGCAAAGAAAATAATAATATCATGAGACATTTTATAGGAATATTCTTCATAATAGTTGAGAAAAAAAAAAACTAGTTCTCCCTAGCTTACAACATGGATGTCGCAAAATGGAAAACTAATATTTACACATATTAAACTTAGTATTAATCCAACAAAATCTTTCCTTATTCTTATGTATAATGCATAGCAAATCACCCATAATGAGAACCGCTTTCTTTTTCTTTTTTTTTCCCATAAATTTGTGGTATTAGTCCTATAAGTAGGAGGAACCCCTTAAGTGAAGCCATTGTGCTCCTCTCTTCTCAAACAAGCGAAGCAAAGCAAAGCAACCAACCAATCCTTCTCTTTTCCAATGGCTCCCAACTTGATCAAGGCCTCTACCGACGCCCTTTCCGGCGCCGACGTCGACGTGCTCGGGACGTCGACGTTCACTCTAAAGGGAGGGAAATTGACCGTCAACGGCCATTCCCTCCTCACCGACGTCCCCTCGAACATCATCCTCACCCCGTCCTCCGTCCTCTTGAAGGGGAAGGACGTCGTCGACACCGGCGGCTGCTTCATCGGCTTCGAGGCCGACGAGCCGCTGAGCCGGCACGTGGTGCCCCTCGGCCGGCTCGAGGGGATCAGGTTCATGAGCATCTTCCGGTTCAAGGTGTGGTGGACCACCCTCTGGGTGGGCACCAACGGGAGTGACGTCGAGAACGAGACCCAGATGGTGCTTCTGGACCGTTCTGAACGGTCCGGAACCCCACCTGGGCCTAACGGGTCTAGGCCCTACGTCCTCCTCCTCCCCATACTGGAGGGGCCCTTCAGGGCCTCTCTGCAGTCCGGAGAGGAGGAGGAGGAGAACGTAGTGGACCTGTGCGTGGAGAGCGGCTCGAACGCGACCACCGGGTCCCTCTTCACGAGCACCCTCTACGTGCGCGCGGGGGACGACCCGTACGCGCTCGTCAGGGACGCGACGAGCGTCGTGAGGGCCCACCTGGGGACGTTCCGGACCATGGAGGAGAAGACCCCTCCGGGTGTGGCGGACAAGTTTGGGTGGTGCACCTGGGACGCGTTCTACCTCAAGGTGCACCCGGAGGGCGTCCGGGAGGGCGTCAGACGCCTGGCGGAGGGCGGCTGCCCTCCCGGCATGGTGCTCATCGACGACGGCTGGCAGTCCATCTGCGGCGACGGCGAGGAGGTCGGCGAGGAGGACGGCATGAACCACACCTCCGCGGGGGAGCAGATGCCGTGCAGGCTGACCAAGTTCGAGGAGAACAACAAGTTCCGCCGCTACCAAAACAAGTCATCGTGAGTTAACCATTTACGGCATACTATTATATAGTAGGCACGTCTTAATTCGTCTTAATTTTAATGTCGTAAAAAGTCATTTTTCTTGTAGTAGTAGGAGGTCGGGTCTGGGTGCTTTCGTGCGCGACTTGAAGGACGAGTTCGGGACGGTGGAGTACGTGTACGTGTGGCACGCGCTCTGCGGCTACTGGGGCGGGTTGAGGCCCCGGGCGCCGGGGCTGCCGGAGGCCAGGGTGGTGGCTCCGAAGCTGTCGCCCGGCCTCGAGAGGACGATGGAGGACCTGGCGGTCGACAAGATCGTCGACAACGGCGTCGGGCTGGTGCTGCCGGAGCGTGCCGGGGAGATGTACGACGGGCTGCACTCCCACCTGCAGTCGGCTGGCATCGATGGGGTCAAGGTGGACGTCATACATGTAAGTTTTAAGTTTCGGACAATATACGTTTACTATTACAACGTTTCGTTCTTATATTACAAAAACATCATTTCGGTAACCATCAGTGGCAGATCCAGAAAAATACTATATGGACCTCCAAAATTTAATTTTTTCATGTTCTTCGGTCACGTGCTCCTCTCCTATTCGCTTGTATTTTTTTTTCCAGTCTTCTCTTTTATTTTTTTTCGGTCAATAAAAGAGTGTCGCGTGACAAAGGAACGTGGAGAATAAGGAAATGTCACGTGGTGGACGAACGTGGAGTAATAAAAGCATCACTCTTCAGTATTTTATAATTATAATAGGAATCATTCTTATTTTAAAAGTAATTGTATGGATCATCTTATATTATATATATTTTTATAGAAAATTATAACATTAGTTATTTTATTTTAAAAATAAAGCATAAAATAGAAGGATGGTCTTGTGTAATTAATTTCAAAATAAGTGTGGTTTCTGTAATATCCATACACCATAGAAAATAGTGTATTTATTTTTTAAGTTTCAAAGAAATTAAATTTTTTTTTTCCTTTTTTTTTTCACAATTTTGAGTAGCTATCAAAGAGTTAATATTGTATTGTTAGGTGGAGCTTGGAATGCTCTGGAGTGTGGTCTATGTGGGCGACATGCACACAATGCATGTAGTGCTTGACAAGTGCTGCTGCTTGTTTGTTTCATTCGTTTATTCACGAGTAGAATAGTTGACGCATCGTTTAACAAATATATTATTGTTTTATATGGGTTAGAGAAAATATTCTATTAGGGGTACTTGTGAAAAAAATGAAGTTAGGTTCATTTTGCTTATGACTTATTTGTGAAAATTGGGTTTAGGTCTCTTGAATATATTTTGATTTTTGACTAGGTCCGTATGACTAACATTTTTTGGGTTAGGTCCCTCATTTTGGAAAAGAAAAAGTAATACATTTGCATGAAAAAGTTGAAATATAACAAAGAAAGTAGTACTTTTATACTCCAATAATAATTGTTATATGTACCGGTTTTTATCAATAATTGCACATTTAAAAAAAAAAAAAAACGAGGATCTATCAAGCAATCATATAGTTTTTTTTTAGGTGTAGTTATTTTTCGAGGTATCATTTTTTTCCGGACCGACGAACATGTCAAGGACAATTCGAACTAAGCAATCATATAGCTAGTGTTACATATTCACACGCTTTGTCATAATTGTATAATTTTTATCTGATTTTAGTTTTGGATCGAAATTGAATAATTTTTTTAAAATATTTTCAAAACTGTCGAACATCTTTTTCTTTTCTTAAAAACGAACCAATTGTCGTTCTTGTTTCATTAGGAATATTAATTATTCCATCTTGCTCACAATGTTCAAACCAGTTTACCAAGTCTTAAACTAGAGTGCTTCTTGAACAACAGTACTGCAAAACCATTCTTATTTCAGTAAGAATGACAGTAATTAGAAGAGTCAATTTATGTTCCTCCACCAAATCAAGGTGTGATTGTTCAACCCCCCCCCCCCCCCCCCCCCCCCCAAATAAAAATATGACACGTGACATTTTTATTCCACACAAACCACTTTATAAGTGGTTTTGTTCACCCATAAGAGCATCTCCAACCCTATTGTCTTGTGAAGTGTTGTGAGTCTTAGGTGGCTCCTATGTGGCATGAGCCACAAGACAATGTCTTGTTTATGTGGCAAAATTATATCTCAAAAGACAATGAGAATGAAAAACTCTCTCCAATGCAAAAGTATCGAGGAAACAGTAAAAATTATTTTTTTCCAACTTCCAAGGCAACTTTTAAGACAACTACTCATCTTCTTTCTTTTTTCTAATATATTTTTTTTATTTATAATCGATGACATGGAAGAGAAGACATTGTCAAGTGCATTGTCTAGAACAAGACAATCAACTTCACAATGTCTTCTTTAATTTTTGCCACATAAGCTTCACAATTGACTTGACAATTGTATTGGAGAAGAACTTTTGAATAAAATTTTGTCATTCCTATGTGGCAACAACTTTTTTCCAAAGTCACAATAGGGTTGGAGATGCTCTAAAAGTGATTTTGTACCACGTGTCATATTTTTATTGGAAGGTGAATATCACACCTAGTTTTGGTGGGTGAACAAAAATGGACTCGTAATTAGAAAGATATGGATAGCAAACAACTGGTTCGCTCCTTCATTCACTTGAGCTTCTTTATATATATAGGGTCGATATGGGCTTCCCGTTCCAATCCGTGGAAGGAGGTTCCGATGAACCCTAGCAATGCAGGTATGTTAGTTAAGATCCAATCATCCAGATTATATATGACTAGATCATACACTTGTTAGTATCACAACTTTCAACATGTTTAGGTGAGCTTAAGTAGTAATCTGCGACAATGTTGCACGGACACGAATATGATTCGATGTGGTAAAGATAAAGTGCCATGGACCGAACATCCATTCTGGTGTTCTAGTACATTTTGGAGTGTATTGATAAGCGTACAACATGACATAGACCAGGTTTTTGGTGTGGCTTTGGTAGACACGGATGCAATACGACACGGACAAGACACCTGTTTTGATGTGTCCTTGTGTACCAACATGTCCGTTTTCTTTGGAGCGTCCGTGCTTCCTAGCATAATTATCTTGTCTCGGCCTCATGGTCCAGGTACTGGAGATGCTCGGCGAGGAATACGGAGGAAGGGTGGAGCTTGCCAAGGCTTACTACAGAGGTCTCACCGAGTCGGTCCAGAAGCACTTCAACGGCAACGGAGTCATCGCGAGCATGGAGCACTGCAACGACTTCATGCTCCTCGGCACCGAGGCCATCGCGCTCGGCCGAGTCGGTACGCGACGATACGTCCCTCTGTCTTACTTTTTCAATCTATTCGTTACTGGATCCCGACGATTGAACCGGCGACGAACGGCGCAGGGGACGACTTCTGGTGCACCGACCCGAACGGCGATCCGGCGGGGACGTTCTGGCTCCAGGGCTGCCACATGGTGCACTGCGCCTACAACAGCCTCTGGATGGGCAACTTCATCCGCCCGGACTGGGACATGTTCCAGTCGACGCACCCGTGCGCCCCGTTCCACGCCGCGTCCAGGGCCATCTCCGGCGGTCCGGTCTACGTGAGCGACTCGGTCGGGGAGCACGACTTCGAGCTCCTGAGGCGGCTGGCGCTGCCCGACGGCACGATCCTCCGCTGCGAGCACTACGCCCTCCCTACCCGGGACTGCCTCTTCGAGGACCCGTTGCACGATGGCAAGACCATGCTCAAAATTTGGAACCTCAACAAGGTAAAGAGGGCTTGGCAGCGACACGTACACGTATCGAACGATACATGACACAGATACTCCAAATAAATTAGTACATGTCAAAATAGAAAAAAAATGTTATTTGGTCTTGAACCACAAACGCATGCCACATGTTAGCATCCTATTGGCCCTCCGTGCTTGTTTGAATCTGCCACTGATTGATCTGCCAATAATGGGACAGTAGTACGTGGTCTACTGTGTGGTATGCGGTCATGTTTTGCAGTCCAAGACCATGGACCACATAGCAGTGTCCATCAAAATGGAAAAATGCTATCTGGCCCGCAAGTGGGCCAGACCGTACACCAGCTGGCACTCCCCCATTGGCCTCCACTATTGACATGGGTTCCAAGCCAGTTGACTTGTCAATGATCGAGTGCCACGTGGTTGCGGACTAGCCCGCGCACGGGCCAAGTAGCAGCGCTAATCAAAATATATGTCGTGTCCGTGCAGCAACATGCAATGTATGGTTTAGAGGTTCTTTGTTTTTCCTTTTGCTCACAGTTTACTGGAGTTCTTGGCGTCTTCAACTGCCAAGGAGGCGGCTGGTGCCCCCGGGAGCGCCGGAACAAGTGCTACTCCGAGCACTCGCGGAGCCTGTGGACGAAGGCGAAGCCGGCGGACATCGAATGGCAGAGCGGCAGGAAGCCAATCCCCGTCGAGAAGACGAGCCTCTTCGCAGTCTACCTGTGCAGGGAAGGGAGGCTGATCGGCCCGCTGGAGCCGGAGGAGGACGTAGAGGTCGCCCTGGGGCCGTTCGACTACGAGCTGCTCGTCGTGTCCCCGGTGAGCGCCCTGTCGTCGAAGGGGCTGGTCCGGTTCGCTCCGGTCGGGCTGGCGAACATGCTGAACTGCGGCGGCGCGGTCGAGTCGCTCGAGCTGAGGGACGAGCCCGGGGAGCAGATGGTTAGGATGTCGGTGAAGGGGGGAGGCGAGCTGAAGGCCTTCTCGTCCGTGAAGCCGGCGGCTTGCCGTGTCGGCGGAGCAGAGGTGAGCTTCGTGTACGAGGAAGGGATGGTCGGCATTGAAGTTCCGTGGTCTGGGTCATCTTCCGAGCCTACTGTTGTTGAGTATCTCTACTGAGAAGATGTAGGTGCTGGCTGAGGATCATCGATATAAACTGTTGTTTGCTTTCTTTTTTACTACAATTATGCTATTTATCTCCCAAAATATTTGGATTGTGGCATCTCTCTCATTATGTAGCATCTGATATGACAGCTAACATAACATCTGACATGGTAAAATTTTACCCAAAACATTAATTATCCAATTTATTTTAATGTTAATGTTATTATTAATATTAATATTAGTATTAATGTTAATTTTAATGTTAAGATTAATATTATTTTTAATATTAATTTTAATGTTAAGGTTAATTTTAATGTTAAGGTTAAGGTTAATGTTAATTATCATGTTAATTTAATATTAATATTAATTTAATATTAATTTTAATGTTAATTTTTGTCATGTCAGCTGTCATGTCAGCAATCATGTCATACGTCATATATTGGAAGACGGCATCACCCAAATATTTTGGGAGCCAAATAGCATTTTTGTTTTGACTAAGAGGATAACAGTAGGAATGGTTTAAATTGCTATATTTTTGCTTTAATTAAAACTAGCGTATATGCACCTAGGTTGCACGTATTTATTATTAGAACGATTAAAAGATACTTGTAGTTAAAATTTATTCATTTTTCAATAAATGAATGATGTTAAACAAAGTTCATTTTTCAATATCTCATTTTTAGGTACTCAATGACTTTAAGAGCTGTTGTAATTAGAAATACCAAATGACGACTCTTCTATTTACCTAGATACTCCTTATTAATTTTAATTAGTAAATATAATAAAGGGTATTTTGGAGAGAGAGAAATTTACGGTGAAATTTACTTTTTGCATTATATAGTAGAATAAATTTATAGTATTTGAAAGCTGTAATTAATTATTGTCCACACTTGATAAATGTTAGAAAGTCGAGTGGTGTTTCAGATTTAGAGAGCGTTCTAATTAGTAAATAGTAACTCAACCGAGTCCACCAAAAGAGATAAAGGAAGAAAAATAATGAAAAAATTATTAAGATTTCGTGTTTGGACAACTCTTGCTAGAGTGACCTGCATGATCGAAATTGTAGTTGATCCTCTAGGATGGATATATACACAATAAAAGTCAAGGAACAACCAAAATTAACTCAGACAATCCAACCCTTTAGGCCGACCCTACTATAGATAGTACTATGAGATGTTTGGTACTTGCTAATACCGATGGAAATATTTTTACTACGTTTATATTAATTCGTTCCCTATAAGTCTATTTTATTTTGTTAGGGACAGTTTGGTAGATAGACTACAATATAGCTGAAAATTGCATATTTCTATAAATCAAATTCATAAAAATTTATATTCTTAAGTTTGAAATAAAATATGGTATTTTTTAATATTATTTATTTATTTTAGGTTAAAAGTTATATTCTTTGTTTTAATAAACAAATCATGTTATAGTGTTTAAGACATCTATTATTAACTAGGAGACCTAAGTTTGAACCCATTTAATGGATTGTTTTCTAGTTTTTATTTTATTTTATTTTTTTTATGTTTATTTGAATTAGATAGGCCCGAATCCGATGCATGACACGACATGTTGGATCCGACTCGACTATATCAAACTGGATCCGACCTGGCCTGATGCCATATGGACTCGATATAGATCCGACTTGATTGGGCTTGAAACGACCTGACCTAACTGGACCCAGGTCCCTGAACACAACCCAACCCAACTAGGATCAGAATCCGATTGGGATCCGATCCCAGTTCAAACTTGATGGCTTGGACCCATACGACTAACACAAACATGACTAAACACTGTCTATTCAAATGAAAAATACAAATAATTCGAAGGGAATCGATTTTTTTTTCCAGCTGTGGGAAAATAGGCTTCTTGGAAATTATAGATATGCCCACTAAAATATTTGTATATATTAAAAAAGAATAAATTATAGTATTCATTTACCTACCCTTTTATTCCTGAAAATAAGAAATGAAAAATTATTGGAGAGTATTTTTTGTGTAAGCAACTTCTATGTAGGGACTCTACCAACTAGGCTAGAAAATTTTATAAAGTATAATGACAGTAGGATAGAAACACAATTTTAGAAATCCCCATTGGGGATGGCCTTAAGATAGGGTTGGGCTTTAAAAGAAAACTTAAGGATTAGGATTTGACTTTAAAGGATAGTATTTGCTTAGCTTTGCTAGCATTAGCTTAACTTAGGAGATCCTAGTTAATTTAGGATTAGGCAGAAGATTTTGTTTTATGATATGTTTAATTAATGGATATATATGGATTAGGAGTAATTTAGATTATCCAGTATTATTATGGGAGCAGATTTGTTATTCCATTTATTCTGTTCCAATTCTGTTCCCTTCCTATTACATGTGAGCCACCATTCACTTATCTACTTCCATGGTCCACATGTAATAGAAAATGTGACACAATTGGGACATGAAAAATGGGACATCAGATATGCTCCCTATTATTATACACCTATTTATATCTAAATAATTTATTTTACTTATTAATAAAAAAATAATATTTATATCTTTATAACTCTTTGTATTAAGTAAATATTTTTTGTCTGTAATTAATTATTACATTTACCGGTTCGTAAGAGATATTACAAAGCCTATAGGTTTTAAATCTATTAATTCTATATATTTTGGGATGGGGGTTTACATCATACACATGTAAGAAAAAAAAAATTCTCGAAATTTAAGATTTGACGAAGAATTAAGTAGTGACAAGTTGAGTGAAATTTCAAGGAGGTGGCACAATTTTGGAATATGAAGATGACAATTGGTTATTGCATGAAGTGGATGGCAAGGAGATCAATGGCCAACATGAGGTTTAGACTTTGAGGACCGGGTACGATTTAGGGGAAAAAGTTTGATCTTTATAACGATCATCATGACAAGAACCTAATTTCTAAGTCTCACTTAACTTCTATATCCTATCTTCTCGATTTCCTAATGGACAACTAGTTCTATAGCATTATCCTCAAATTTTCTCAACCTAATTTCTCTTGTTCTTCATGGATCTTTTGCCATTTAGGGTGCGTTTGATTGCAAGATGGAAAATATGTGAAAAAAAAATTAATTCTATAAAATTATTTTTCTAGGAAAAAAATTATGGAAAACTTAATTTGGGTGTTTGATTGTCATTCTTTTCCACGGAAAATAGTTATTTTCTATCGAAAATGATATTTTTCTATGGGTTGGACAAGTTTCATTTTCCACCATTTTAGATAAAAATATGGAAAATGATAGTTTTTTGGAAAATAATTTCATGGAAAATATAAGCTATCAAACACTACAATTGGTGGAAAATTTGTGATGGAAATATTTTTCATGGAAATATTAGAGGTTGAGGTTATCATCATAAAATTTGCTTAATGGTGTGTTTGATTGCAAGGTGGAAAATACGTGAAAAAGAAATTAATTCCATGGAATTATTTTCCTAGGAAAATTTTTTTATGGAATTTTAAAATTTTCTATGGAAAACTTAATTTGGTTGTTTGATTGTCATTACTTTCCACGGAAAATAGTTATTTTCCATGGAAAATAATATTTTCCTATGGGTTAGACAAGTTTCATTTTCCACCATTTTAGAAGAAAATATGGAAAATGATAGTTTTTTGGAAAATAATTCTATGGAAAATATAAGCTATCAAACACTACAATTGGTGAAAAATTTGTGGTGGAAATATTTTCCATGGAAAAAACGCCCAATCAAACAGCCTAGATTCCAATATCCTAATAATCCTCTTACGTTGTTGTAGTAATCCGCTTACCTAATCATCAATTTTTATATAATATTTTGTTTGTTTCCGTGTGTTTGTGTCCAGCCTCTAAACTGTACCATAGGGTTCGGATTAGGGATGGCAACGGGACGGATAGAGGATGGGACCATACCTTTATTTTCGTTTCCGAGTAGTGTTCGAATTTTCATCCACATCCCCGTCCAGGGTCGGCTTCAATTTTTATCCCCATCTCCATCTCCGTTAAACAATGCATCCCCGTCCCTGCTAGGGATGACAACGGGACGGGTAGAGGCCGGGGACCATATCCCTCCATCCCCATCTCCGAATAGTGTTTGAACCCCCATCTATGTCTCCGTTCCCCGTCAGGTTCAATTTTTTACCCCATCTCCATCACCCTTAAACAATGCATTTTTCGTTCCCGTCCCCGTCCCGTTAACACTTTAGGGGCTGGATTTTATCGTCTCCGTCTCTTGTCCGGTTAACAAAATTTTGTATGTACATTATAAGCTTTAAAAAAAATTATTCCAAAGAACAAGACATGTTTATAAAACATGGTTTTCATAAAATATACTACTAGATAGATCATGAATCATACCATTTTTAATGAGTTGCACATATGGATATGTGTATAAGTAATCATGATCGAAAATTTACCGGGGCGAGGGGTATTTTATCCATACCCGTCCCTGAACCCGACCGAAAATTATTTTTAATCCCATCCCGGCCCCCATCTCCGTTTTTTTATCCCCAAACCTGCCCCCATCGGGTAAAAAAATTGAGTATCCGTAGGGTTCGAGGGGACATTGCCATCCTTAGTCCCTACTCCCGCCCCATTAACACTGTCGAGGTCGGGTTTTCCCATTCTTATCCCACCCCATTAACAATTTTTTTGTACATTAAAAGTTTAAAAAATAGTTTTTCGTTACAAAAAAAATATGTGTATAAGTTAAAACAGAGGATTACAACGGCTTGTAATTATGGTGTGACAAACTTGTAATTAAAAGAGACATTAATGTCTAAATAATACCAATGGTGGTACATACGGGTATAAGTAATGCTTATACTGTTGGAGTGGGTGGGGTTCCCAACCTATGTGGAGAAGATCCCGGAGTGCGACGAGCGCCGTCCGATGTCGGAGAAGCTCGGGAGTAGTTGTTGCTGCTGCTGCTGCCCCAAAGGGGGTTCTGGACCAAGTCTGCCGAGTTCGGGCCGAACTCGGTCCCAGGCCGAGTTCTGGCCGAACTCGGTCTGGCCGTTCCAGGGTTTGGCCACCCAGTGCTGGTTGCCCCACACAGAGTTCTGGCCGAACTCTGTGTGTCGGGGGGCTGAAGCGGATTTCTGGATGAGTTTTCATCATTGGATCTAATCCAACGGTCCAGGTTGGTTGCGGGATTAGGGAGATATATTGAGTTTTCTCAACCCTAATTCATAATCGTATAATCGCATTGGACAACACAAGTTTGAGAGAGAAGGAGGCAAGAGTGCCATTACAACTTCGGAGGAGAAGACGGAGGATTGAAGGTCGCATTCGAAGGAGATCGTGTTCGGGTAATCTCTACTCGTCGTTCTCGCTCTTCGTAGCCTTGTAATCATTGTTCTTATCTCTGAGTGTTGTGGGGATCCGATTTGGATCGGGAGGAGTTTGTAGAGGGTGTAATTCTTCTATTCCATTAGTGGAGGCTTCTCAGGGTTGGACTCCGATCGTCCCGTGGTTTTTTTCCCGCAAGGGTTTCCACGTCAAAAATTCTCTGTGTCTGCGTGATTGTTTTTGTGTGGCTATTTTTGGGTTCGTGCGTTGTATTGCTCGGTCCTCTCGCAGGTACTCTCCGGTTTGGGGAAATGTTTCCGCGCTTCTTTCCCAACAGAGTGGTATCAGAGCTTTGGGTTCAAAGGGTGTCAGGAGTTGACAGAGGAACCAGAGAGGAGAGATAGACGCGAAGCCGGTGCGCATGGTGAACCTTAATGGCACAAACTATCATTATTGGCGGAGCAAGATGAAGGATTTGCTATTTGTCAAGAAGCTGCACCTACCTGTGTTTGCAACCGAGAGGCCCAGTGATAAATCCGAGGAGGACTGGACGTTCGAGCACATACAGGTGTGTGGGTACATACGACAGTTTGTTGATGAGAACGTGTACAACCACGTTGCCAATATCGAGCACGCGAAGACGTTGTGGGATAAGCTGGAATCCTTGTATGCGAAGAAGACCGGGGTAAACAAGTTGTTCCTGATCCGAATGATGATGGGTCTGCGGTACAAGGATGGGGCGTCTATTTCGGATCACTTGAGTGAGTTCCAGGGCGTGGTTGACCAGCTATCTTCTATGGGAGTCAAGTTCGACGACGAAGTTCAGGGACTGTGGCTGCTGTGTACCTTGCCAGACTCGTGGGAGACCGTACGAGTATCTATGATCGCTTCTGCTCCAGAGGGCGTGGTCAGTCTGGAGTTTGCCAAGAGCGGGGTGTTGAATGAAGAGATGCGGAGACGTTCTCAAGGCACTTCATCCACATCCCACCACTCAGAGACACTTGTTTCAGAGAGCCGCGAAAGGGGCAAAAGCAGGGGTCCAGGTGGTGGCAGAGACAAGAGCAGGAGGAAGTCCAAGGGTCGTTACGAGGACTCAGAGTGTTACCATTGCGGTAAGAAGGGCCATATCAAGCGGAATTGTTTCGCTTGGAAGAGAGAGAAGAAGGGCGACAAGGGGAAGCAAGAAGAGAACACTACAGCGGCGGCCTCGATGCATGGAGGCGATGTGATCGTCGTAGGTGATGAGGTCATTACTAACCTCGCCTGCGATGACAATTCTTGGCTGGTGGACTCAGGGGCTTCAGCACATGTATCTCACAATAGGGCACTGTTTGCCACTTACACGACAGGCGACTGTGGCGTGTTGAAGATGGGCAACGAAGATGTGTCGAAGGTGGTTGCCGTTGGAGATGTGCATTTAAGAACGAAGACGGGTGCGGTTCTTGTTCTCAAGGATGTTCGTCATGTCCCTGATATCCGTTTCAACCTGGTGTCGGTTGGAAGGTTGGATGACGAGGGATTCTTTAGTCTCTTCGAGAATAGTCAGTGGAAGCTTTCCAGAGGTTCGATGGTGATTGCCAGAGGAAGCAAGAAGTCCGGTCTCTACTATATGGAGGGGAGCGCAGAGGGGGCACAGGAGGTGAACGCAGTCAGTGATGCGTCTACCGAGTTGTGGCACAGGCGGCTCGGCCATATCAGCGAGAAGGGGATGAGCTACTTGGTGAACAGGAAAGTGATTCCGGGGCTCAAGTCAACAAAGTTGGAGAAATGCACGCACTGTTTAGCTGGGAAGCAAAATAGGGTGTCTTTCCAAAGTCACCCAAGTTCGAGGAAGCCGGCGTTGCTCGAGTTGATTCACTCGGATGTCTGCGGTCCTATGAAGGTAAAATCTCTTGGTGGTGCTTCTTACTTTGTTACTTTTATTGATGACTGTTCCAGGAAGGTTTGGGTCTATGCCTTAAAGACCAAGGATCAGGTGCTGCCTACTTTCAAGGAGTTTCAGGCCTCCGTTGAAAGGGAGACGGGCAAGAAGTTGTTGTGTGTTCGGTCCGACAATGGCGGCGAATACATCGGTCCCTTTGATGCGTATTGCAGAGAGCAAAGGATACGACACCAGAAGACTCCGCCAAAGACACCTCAGCTCAATGGTGTAGCGGAGCGCATAAACAGGACACTGATGGAGAGGGTGCAGTGTTTGCTGTCAGAAGCAAACTTGCCGGGCAGTTATTGGGGTGAGGCTCTTCTCACAGCTGCTTATATTATTAATTTGTCTCCTAGTGCTCCTTTGCAGGGTGATGTGCCTGACAAAGTATGGTACGGTAAGGAGCCGTCATACAGTCACCTGCGGGCGTTTGGTTGTAAGGCCTTCGTGCATGTACCGAAGGACGAGAGGACCAAACTTGAGCCGAAGACGAGGCGATGCGTCTTTGTCGGCTACGGTCGGAATGAGTTTGGCTATAGACTCTACGACCCAGTGGAAGAAAAGCTCTACAGAAGCAGGGACGTGGTGTTCGTCGAGGATCAGACCATGACCAACACTCAGGATTCCGAGACGCCTTCTGAGGCTGAGGAATTGCCTGAGTTAGAGTCATTTCACTTCGAGCAGTTTCCAGAGGACATTGCAGAGGATCCAGTTATGGGGGAGCCGGTACATGGAGTTGCTCCCAACCTTGATCATCAGCCTGCTGATGGTGGTCAGGGTGTCCCTCAGGAGGATGAGCATGCCGGGGAGGCAGTTCCTGAAGGGGAGGAGGCTGTCGGTATACAGCCAGCACCAGTGGCTCCACTAAGAAGGAGCAACAGGGATCGTCGACCATCTACGAGATACTCGCCGGATGAGTATGTGCTATTGACTGACGGGGGAGAGCCCAAAAGTTTCGCAGAGGCTATGGAAGACGAACACAGGCAGGAGTGGATGGTAGCTATGCAGGAGGAGATGAGTTCCTTGCACACCAATTCTACTTATGATCTGGTGCGGTTGCCAAAGGGCAAGAAGGCTTTGAAGAATCGATGGGTGTTCAGAGTGAAGTAGACGGATGATGCTACTCGCCCTCGATACAAAGCGAGGCTGGTAGTCAAGGGCTACGGTCAGCGGAAAGGCGTGGATTATGATGAAATCTTTTCGCCTGTCGTCAAGCATTCGTCTATTCGGGTGGTGCTAGCATTAGCAGCCAGTTTCGACTTGGAGGTCGAGCAGATGGACGTGAAGACGGCGTTCCTCCACGGTGATCTTGAGGAGGAGTTGTACATGGAGCAGCCGGAGGGATTCTGTGAGAAGGACAAGTCACATTTGGTCTGCCGGTTGAGGAAGAGCTTGTATGGTCTGAAGCAGGCTCCGAGGCAGTGGTACAGAAAGTTCGAGTCGTTTATGGGGGAGCATGGTTATGCACGGACGACGTCGGACCATTGTACATTTGTGAGGTACTTTGCCGATGATGATTTTATCATCTTATTGCTCTATGTTGATGATATGCTATTAGTGGGTCGGAATGCCACTAGGATAGCGGAGTTGAAGCGCCAACTGGGCGCGGCCTTCTCTATGAAGGATTTGGGCACAGCGAAGACTATTCTTGGGATAGAGATCAGCCGAGAGAGAGAGAGTCCAAGCTGCTACACTTGTCCCAAAAGAAGTACATTCACCGGGTACTTCAGCGTTTCGGGATGGATGGGTCGAAGAAAGTGAGTTCCCCCCTCGCGGCTCACTTTAAGTTCACTGAGGAGCAGTGTCCATCTACCGAGGACGAAAAGGAAGATATAGAGCGGGTTCCATATGCCTCAGCTGTGGGAAGCCTTATGTATGCCATGGTGTGTACGAGGCCAGATATTGCTCATGCAGTTGGTACGGTTAGCAGGTATCTTTCGAATCCTGGAAGGGTACACTGGAGTGCGGTCAAGTGGATTCTACGATATTTTCAGGGCACTGCTGGTTGGAGACTTTTCTTTGGTGGTGACGAGCCGAAGCTGGTTGGGTATACCGACACTGATATGGCTGGAGATGTAGACACGAGGCGATCGACTTCAGGCTACGTGATGATGTTTGCGGGAGGAGCAGTGTCGTGGCAGTCGCGGTTACAGAAGTGTGTTGTCTTGTCGACGACGGAGGCAGAATACATTACGGCGACGGAGGCTTGCAAGGAGCTGTTGTGGATGAAGAAGCTGTTGCAGGAAATGGGACTGAAGTAAGAGCAGTATACTTTGCTTTGCGACAGTCAGAGTGCTATCCATCTTGTGAAGAATCAGACGTTTCATAGCCGGTCCAAGCACATAGAGACTCGGTATCATTGGATACGGGATGTGGTTGAAAAGAAGGACGCGGAGCTTGAGAAGGTGCATACAGATGACAACGGAGCTGATATGTTCACGAAGATTCTACCAAGGGGGAAGTTTGAGTACTGCAGGCAGATCGTCGGGATGACGACGTCCTCCCCATAGTTGTGAAGGAGGAGATTTGTTGGAGTGGGTGGGATTCCCAACCTATGTGGAGAAGATCCCGGAGTGCGACGAGCGCCGTCCGATGTCGGAGAAGCTCGGGAGTAGTTGTTGCTGCTGCTGCTGCCCCAAAGGGGGTTCTGGACCAAGTCTGTCGAGTTCGGGCCGAACTCGGTCCCAGGCCGAGTTCTGGCCGAACTCGGTCTGGCTGTTCCAGGGTTTGGCCACCCAGTGCTGGTTGCCCCACACAGAGTTCTGGCCGAACTCTGTGTGTCGGGGGGCTGAAGCGGATTTCTGGATGAGTTTTCATCATTGGATCTAATCCAACGGTCCAGGTTGGTTGCGGAATTAGGGAGATATATTGAGTTTTCTCAACCCTAATTCATAATCGTATAATCGCATTGGACAACACAAGTTTGAGAGAGAAGGAGGCAAGAGTGCCATTACAACTTCGGAGGAGATGACGGAGGATTGAAGGTCGCATTCGAAGGAGATCGTGTTCGGGTAATCTCTACTCGTCGTTCTCGCTCTTCGTAGCCTTGTAATCATTGTTCTTATCTCTGAGTGTTGTGGGGATCCGATTTGGATCGGGAGGAGTTTGTAGAGGGTGTAATTCTTCTATTCCATTAGTGGAGGCTTCTCAGGGTTGGACTCCGATCGTCCCGTGGTTTTTTTTCCGCAAGGGTTTCCACGTCAAAAATTCTCTGTGTCTGCGTGATTGTTTTTGTGTGGCTATTTTTGGGTTCGTGCGTTGTATTGCTCGGTCCTCTCGCAGGTACTCTCCGGTTTGGGGAAAGGTTTCCGCGCTTCTTTCCCATCATGTACATACAGGTATAAGTAGTCGGCATCAGAGATTTACCGGAGCGAGGAGAGTCAGGGTCGGCTCTGAGTTTATGGGGGCCCTAGATAAAGTTGGCCCATATATAATGTAAACAAATTTAAAAAACTACAATAAAAATAAATTTAAAAAGGTTGCTACTAAGAAGTAAACCTAAGACCTCTAGTATACAAGTTTAACATAATAATCACTACACCATGATCGTTTTATGTTAAAAGAGGGCCATGGTACATATTAGTTCTATTTTAAATACATGATTATATATACATATATGCTTAAATTATTTTTTGGGCCCTCCTACTCTGCCGGCCTTGGACGGTCCTAGCTGCCTTATGCCAGGACCGGCCCTGCAAGGAGTACTCTATCTATACCTGGTCCCATGTTCGATTAAATTTTTTTTAATCCCCATCCAGCCTCCATCCCCATTTATTAATCCCCAAACACGTCCCCGTTGGTTAATAAGGGTCCTCGTCATATTATGGAACATCCGGGATTCCAAATGAGAGAGAGAGAGAGAGAGAAAAAGAAAGATTAGATTTTTGTACCTGGTATATAAAATAAATTGGCCACCTTATTTTTTGCGACGTCTCAATAGCGCTATTTACGCTGTTAAAATACATCACAAGTGTAGCAACTATTTAACAACGACACTTTCGACTCCTATTGAATTATTATGGCTTGTCAGTCTCGAGTTATTTAAATTTTTTACTTGCAATCATCGACTCCTTTATGTGACGTCGCTAAACACGTCGTAGATAGTGACGTTGTGTGTTTCGGCTTATTTTTGTTATGACCTAACATCCACAGTATTTTCTTTCTTCTTCTACCAACCGTCATCTTTTATTCCCGATCCTTCAACCCAACCTTTTTTTTATTTATAGAAAAGAACTCTTACTTATTTAAACAAATATAACCCAGCAAATAATTAAGAAAGAACGGTAATCTACTTCAAAAAAAAATGAAAAAAAAAATGATCACATGATATTTGTATCTAAATGGATCTTGATAAGTGAGGAAGGTTCCAAATAAGAGCAGAATTTATTATAAAAAGAACAAATGGAAATAATAAAAGGGATGGAAAAGAAAATTGACAAAATAGTAAAAATTAAGAGAAAATTTTTGAGTCGCACTTCATTATTGTTATCCATATTCAAGGTGTATTCATGTGCTTTACATTAATATAAGTCACCATCACTTTTGACGAAAACCGTCCAACATTGACGGTCAACGTCAAATAATTTTGGATGAAAATACTATCGTCTTCTTCCTCTCCAAATCCTAATCCTAATCCCTCTCCCGCTCCCGCACTCGCTCCGCTGCCGCGTCCCTGTCCCGCCGCTGCCGCGCCCCACCGCACTACACCACCACCATCATTACCACCACCTTCACCATCACCACCACCACTACCACCACCACCTTCACATTCACCATTAGCACCATCACCTTCACCAACACCACCGTCACCACCACCACTCCCCCGTCGCCCCTGTCCCGTCGCCCCTGTCCCGTCGCTCCCGCTCCCGCTCCGGCCCCGCGCCCCCGCGCCCCCGCACCTCCTCGCGAGCGCGGCCGGTACCGTCAGTTCCTCCTCCCGAACTTCCTCTACTCCTCCTCCACGAGAAATCCTAGTCCTAAGTTTCTCCACTCCTCCAATGGCGGTCTCCGAAACCTACGCCGCGTGCACCGCCGGAGGTGAAGGTGGAGGACGGGGGCGGAAGGGTGGGGGGGAGTGTCACCCCTAGTTTCCATAAACATGGGTATTTTTGTCATTTTCACTTTTGAATATTTTTGGAATTATTTATTTATTTATTATAATATTTTGGGGTTATTTGAGTCGGATTCGAATTTCAGCTCATTTCGACTTGTATCGGGGACCCGAGGTAGTGTTGACCTTAGCGGGCCCACACACTAGTTAGCCATGGCCCACATGTTAGATATTGTAGTTAGTGACTAGGCTAATTATTTTGGTTAGGATTAATTTGGATTAGTGGTTTTAGGAATGACTAATCTACCCCCGAATTAGAAGTCCTTCCATGTTTTAACTAATAGATTAGTGTAGGGGACTTTTTGACCTTTCCTAATAGGACAAAATCTACCATTATGGCTGGCCACTTTTGGCATGGATAGGCACAAGTCACTTTATTATTTTCCCTTTCATTTCTCTCTCTTGTTCTTCCCCATTTTTTGAGAGCTTTTCCTAATCAAACCATCACCAAATCCTTCCATTTCTCCACCAAATCTTCTTCCTTCCCTCTCCATCCAATCCAAGGAAGGAGCTCCTCAAGTTTGGGAGGATTCGGAGCTCGTTCGTGTCCTTTTGGAATCTCTACGTGTCGGTGTCGAGGCGGAGGCCTTTTTCTTTGAATCTCTCTCCCGCAAGGTATAATCTCTCTTCTAAATCACCCCAACATGCATGTAGGATTATTTTGAACCCGTAGAAATGATTATCCATTTGAGTCCATTTCGTGTCCATTTGGACACTTGTAGAGGTGCCCAATGTGTAGGATCGTGTCCTAGTGGAAAAATCCCCTATTTGGACACATGTAAATCATTTGTGTATTGATTTTGTGTTGTTCTTACATTAATTCCAGATTTTACTATGTGTTAGGAATAGTTTTTCCATGTATCATATTATCATTATCTATGTATATGTATATATATGGTTATATATATACATATCATTATATATATATATATATATATATATATATATATATATATATATATATATATATATATATATATATATATATATGGTTTATATATATGGGGATATATATTCTATGGTGTGATGTGTGTGGCATTGTGTTGGTGTTGGGGGAGGCATGAGTGGTCGGCCTAGCATGGGATATATGTGTGTGTGGTTGTTTGTAGGAAGGGTGTTTGATAATATGATTGAGCGTATATAGAGAGAAGATATAGAGAGGGAGATGAGGAGTGTTGGAGTGCTTGAGAGGGGGGGAACCAATTCATGGTTGTCCCATTTTCCTGGGAACAGTCCCCCATTTCTGTCCCACTAATGGCTGTCACTAGCAGCCCCTAAACTCCAAAACAGTCCACCCCAAACCCATGTACTGTTGTCCCATTGTCCCTTCAAAACCAGTCCAGGATACCCCCCTCCCCCACTGTCCAAAACAACCCACAAACACCCTAATTGCTGTCCATACTGCTGCCCCAAAACAGTCCATAAATTCCCCTTTTCACTGTCAACAAAACAGTCCCTAATGCCACAGAACAGCCATGCCAAAACCCCATCTTGCTGTCCTATTTGCCCAATAACAGTCCACCAAAAACCCCCCTTTGGCTGTCCAGTTTTCCCAACTGTTGGCTGTCCAACAGTCCACCAAATATAGCCTAAGTGCAGTCCACATTTCCACTTCTAAATATCAGTCCCATTTTACCAATGTGTGTGAGTGTGATTTGTGAGTTTGTGTGTGTGTGTGAGAGCCTATGAGTGTAGTTAAGTGGCCCATAGGTTAGCCTATGTCTAAACCAGTAGGAAACCTATAGGAGGGCCTATGAGTGTGGTTTATGTGAGTGTATCATGAGAGTGGATTGTGTGTAAGTGAATGTGATAGAGTTGAGGGTAAATTCATGAGATAGGTTAGAAATAGGGTAAATCAATACCACGTATCCTAACATAGCTTAGATACCTAGGATACCTATTTTTCTTGGTAGATAAACCTTAGATAGGTTGATATCTAGCTACCCTAAGGAGTCTAGGTTAGTACCATGGGTATTTGCAGGGTTTCCTTGGGATTGGGTAAGGTATCGGGATTTACCTTGGTAGGGTAAATGTTAGTTTACCTAGAGAATAGGGTATTAGTGTTTGGAGTCTGAGATAGAGTTAGAACTTGATTCCCGTGGTTGGTAATGATCAAATATGGTGCTCATAGACTAGTTTTGACGTCGGTTGACCTTTTTGACCAAAAGTCAACAAAAGTCAACCGAGAGTCAAACTTAGCCTTTAAGCGACCCGATTTGACCGAAACTAACCCAGAGTTGACTAGTTAACTGAAAATCAACTGTTAGTCAACATTTGACTTGTTTGACCTAGGGTTGACCCAGGGTTGACTCATTGTTGACTAGAGTTGACTTTTTGACCAAAAGTCAACTGTAAGTCAACCCTTGAACCAGATTGACCTAGTTTGACTTGGATTGACTCCCAGTGACCTGGTATGACCTAGTATGAGCCAGTATGACCTAGTGTGACTCAGTCTGACCTAGATTGACCTAGTTTTGACTTAGACTTGCATTCATGACTTGAATTGGTTTCCTTTTTCAGTATTTAGTCATGTTTGACTCATAGTATCTTATCTTAGGTCTGTGATCGCTCTGAGCGTCTGTTCACCCTATCAGCTCAGGACCACAGGCGAGTACATTCACTGATAGTTTTCATTGTCTTGATATCTGCTATATCCGATTCAGTTGTAGTGTCTTACTTGATTTCCAGACACGATATTTCACGGACTAGTATATGTCGAATCCTGTCACGAGATGTTGTTCCCGGATTACTTGGTATATTGGTACATGACTCGATTTGTTACTTGTACTTGTATAGACATGGACTTGGGAGTGGGATGATCACCTGCTTTTAAATCTTGTGTCATGACGTGTTATGTCTGGATCCTTTATACTATTCGGGGATGGGGAGTTATTAGTGGTTGTGTGATCAAAATACCCACTTGTTGCTTCATACTTGTACTCGACACTTGTCCATAGCTACTTGTTCACAACTTTCCATGGTGACCGGCCTTATCTTCACACTTGTTGTTTCACACATGTTATTTGTTCGTAGCCGGTCGGATGGAAGGTCTGAACATGTTTTTCCCAAGCCGATCACATGACGCACTAATAATTCAAGGCACCTTTTATATTTATTATCTGTAGTGACTAAGTTCTGTTCGGGAGAAGGGTTACAGACCCAGTCCTTGTTTAGTTTAGGGGTTGTAACTTGGCTTTTCGAACAGTTCCCAAGTCGTCCTACATACATTCATATCGTCGTCCTTTTCAGTACTCACACCATTATATATATTTCCAGTTGATTTTGTCTTGTATTTCATTACACTGTATCTTATAGAATTTGTCAATTCATATGGAACTGCTGTTGGTGTTTGTACTTGCTCATTTTTCTGACAGGATACCGTTGACATATTACAGATGATTCTGAGGCTGATTGCCCGACCTACTATGGGGTAGAGTCTGACGGAGTAGATTTAGACAGTGGCTTGTTGGTAGAGCCACTCGATTTTGCTTACCCTGTGTCACGTCCCAGAACCAGAATACTGGAGAGCGGGAGAATGACTCAGCCAGCTACATATTACGGGTAGATGAATACCGTATAATACGATCAATGCTGTCTAACCAGACGAGGGGGTGCATGCTACATGAAAGTCTTGCTATGGTCACTTCACATCTATTGTCTCAATCATTCAAAACAAGAAACAGAAATAGAGAACATGTAAGATAAAGCAATAAGGCGTCCCAAACGCTTAGTCAAAATGTTCTTGAGATCTGGCTTTACAAAACATAGCCAGATGGTATAGTAAAATGTACACAATTGTTATCAGCTGCAGTCTGACTTAGTTACAATTATGCAAAAGTAAGTACAAGATAATCCGACTACATGCCGATGCCAAACGGCTAAGTATAAAGTAAATAACAAAAACGAGCGGTGAAGTAAGGAACCCACTCGAGTCCTCCTGCGATCATTCCCCTAGTATTGACCATCTTGGAGGTAGAAGTAAGCTAGATCCTCGGGGACTGGCTCTAAATCTGGCCATGCAAAACCAGAGAGGTTAGACCTCTAATAGCAAGTACCACAAGGGAGCACGATATGAAGGACTAAACCAGTAAGTAAGAGAATGTAATAATAGATCTCTGCCTCCCACCAGGATTTACATAACATCACGACACTTCGAACCAACCTCCCAACCAAACAAGGACAGAAGTTAGCCCGTCATGTCCTGACATTCTGATCATCTCAGTTAGGCAACAGAGTAGGTACAGTACACAAACAAATCATCTTGAACGGCCAATCAACTACTACGGCTTGCTATTGTGAGTCCCAAGTTATCCTGGAATTATACAATTTGGGATTCCTCAGTTCTTACTATGTGCAAGCAAGGCTAGTCTATCCAATCAATCAATTGCGCCAATCATGTAATTAGACGAGTCCCAGCGGGACGCCCGCCGTTAATATAGCATGTACAATAATATAAGCAGATACTGTTCCCTGCCCGTATGACAGATTTAGAATATCTGTGGGAACCAGCCGGCCCGTCAGGTACTTAATAGTCCCAAGGGGGCTGCCATGTAAGAACTTGGGAAACCATTCTCTCCATGCCATCATTATTTTATTTAACTTAATAGTCTCTACGTTGAGTGAAGTTCCATGTCGTGGATCATGGTCATTCAAATGAGTACTTTCGTACGGGGTACGATATGCGCAACTCTACAACGATACCCGTGCGGTTAGGTTGTAGGTTTTACATAGCATGATGCAACAATCAAATCTGACCACGGAGTAATCATGTCTTGACCATAAAGTACACATGCTGTTTTTGTAAGATAGATAAATAACTAAATAAATAAATAATTTGAAGCCTGCATGTGCCTGTATGCCAATATTAGGGATTGGCTAATCGAGTACAATAGTTCATTATATGAACGTGTCTCATTCATTTTATTCAATAAGACGACTAGCCAGTCTCTTAGTTCCAACTAGGAACGCATGATCAATTTTAGTCAAGATAACCATTATCATCAATGGTGACAAGGCATGAAAGTCAAATAGTATTCAGTGGAGTCGAGTCTACGACTCTTAGGGTTAAGTTCCAGTCAATCTGGGTATCTATGACTCAATTCACGACACATGGTACATCTCACGTGACAATCTATATTTAACAGAAATATTAACATATCATGATTATATCAAGTTAATGCAAAAAGGCGTAAGGATATAAAATGGACGTTAAACATCTAATAAGATATCAATATACAGGACTATAGAAGATCCAGGGTAAGCAGGCTACGCTCATGTCAGCCTACGCTCAAGTCAAGCTACGCTCAGGTCAGCGTACGCTCAGGTCAGCGTACGCTCAGGTCAAGCTACGCTCAGGTCAACGTACGCTCAGGTCAAGCTACGCTCAAGTCAAGCTACGCTCAAGTCAGCGTACGCTTAGGTCAAGCTAGCGTATGGACTCCATACGACTCCTTACCATCCAAGCCAGCGTACGCAAGTCATACGCTTCCAAAAGGCAGCGTATGAACTCCATACGACTCCTTACCATCTAAGCCAGCGTATGCAAGTCATACGCTTCCAAAAGGCAGCATATGAACTCCATACGACTCCTTACCATCCAAGCCAGCGTACGCAAGTCATACGCTTCCAAAAGGCAGCGTATGAACTCCATACGACTCCTTACCATCTAAGCCAGCGTGCGCAAGTCATACGCTTCCAAAAGGCAGCGTATGAACTCCATACGACTCCTTACCATCTAAGCCAGCGTATGGGTCAGCCTACGCTCAAGTCAGGCTAGCGTATGGACTCGCCTACGCTCAAGTCAGGCTAGCGTATGGAATCCATACGACTCCTTGTCAAGGCAGCGTATGAGATCCATACGACTCCTTTGTCAAGGCAGCGTATGAGATCCATACGACTCCTTTGTCAAGGCAGCGTATGCAAGACCCTACGCTTCCAAAAGGCAGCGTATAGGGACTGCGCTGCACTAAAGAGCGCGCACAACTCAGTGGCACAAGCTAAAAAACTCGCGCACTGCTCACTGTCTTCTCCAAAACAGCATGAACTCCATGGTTTGAACCCAAAGCTTCAAGAGTCCATAACTTGGTCAAAATAAGTCCGAATCCAACTTTGCAAAGGTCAAAATTGGGTAGAATAAAATTATCTACAACATGGAACCATCAAAACTTGAAAACACAGAAGTTTGATAGATCAAAACCACCAAAATTCGAAAATAACTAATTTCTAGATCTACAAAAATTAAGACTTCAAAACGAGAAATGCCAAGTTCTAAACTCTCTTAGGATCACAAGGAGAAGAGAATGGAACCATAAAAATGGGTCCTCATGAAGAAGCATGATGTACTTGCCTACGGTTTGGTAGGTGGAGGGAGTGATGAGGAAGAAGAAGAAGAGTAATGGTGAAGGAAAAATAACAAAGAGAGAGAAAGGGGGGTTGGCTTTAAATGAACAGGTGGTGGTAGGTGGGGGTGTTAGGTTTGGTTCACGATGAACCAACTAACTAAACCAAACCAAGCCGAACCCAAGTCTAGCTAAAGCAGAGAAATAAAAGCAGAAAGTAAAATGCAGATAATTAATTAACATAAATTTAAAAAAATTTAAATATAAAACAATACATGATAAATATTAAATAAATATATTTAAGCAGTACATGTACTAAAAATACGTATTCTGGAAACAGGGGGTGACATCCTGAGTAGTATAGCTAGTTAGGTTTGCCTGGCCTGCGAGCCAGCTAGCACTGTCAGTTGTAGTATCTATTATATATTTTCTGAGACCATGGATGTTTGTGTATAGCTCTGACTTGTGGATCTTGGACTCATTTTCTATTTTATCTATCGTATTTTCCCTTCCATGTTATCTACCTTAGTTTGATACTGTATTGCTATGTCACCTCCTTTCGGAGTGTATATACTGTACAGGTACATTTATCTGTTTTAGTCGTATTATTTACAGACCCTATATACATCGTTCTACCGCCGATACTCCGGCGTAGGCTGGACGTAACCACGTACTCGTGCCCCTCTTCAGGGTGCGGGTCGTGACACGTTTTTGTGGTGGCCCATGCAGGTCAGAGTCGCAATTAGTGCGATCTCGTAATAGTGCTCGACTTAGAGTGCTAATTACGAGCCTGCGACTAGGACGTAGGATCTAGAGTATGGTAGGAGTTACTCAATCACATTTTAGAAAAATTCTGATCTTTAATTTCCATGACAACTCTTATTGCATTTGAATTCAATTGTCCTCCTTTGATAATATCTTATCTTGTGCCATATTGATCTCTTGGGTTCAATTCATCTTCAGGATGACGGTGACTCGTTCTCAGGCAGCAGGGCCCAGTACAGTTCCAGAGAGGTCAGATCCGGAAGGTCTTCCACCTCCGGCTACGGGAGTAGCAGTCGAGAGAGCAGTAGCCACAGTCCCTGCCCTTCAGGCAGGAGTAGCAGCGGCAGTTCTCGGAGGTCTTTCACCTCCAGCTGAGGGAGCTACAGTTCAGGGAGCTGCCACATCAGTCCCTGCCCTTCCGGCGGGAGCAGCGGGAGCGACGGTTCCAGGAGGTCTTCCACCTCCATCAGCGAGACCGTCCATGGTCATCCTTGACATTCTTCCACAGCCGCCTCCGCTACCGACAGATACCCAGGGGATGATGGCCCTTCTGCAGCAGATGCTGCAGACACAGAGAGCACAGGCAGAGGCACAGCACCGTCAGACAGAGGTGCTGCGACAGACCATAGAGAACTCGTATCATCTAGCTATGGCAGCAGTGGAGAGAGGTGCACATGCTACAGTTCAGGGAGCACCAGATCAGCAGCAGGGTCAGGGGAGGCCCGGTACACACCTCCACTTCAGGAAGATGAACCCGTGGGAGTTCAAGGGTACCGAGGGTATCCTATACGCGGACGACTGGCTAGAGTATGTCCGCCGGAGTCTGGAGTTGGCAGAGGTCCCGAGAGGTCTGTTGGTGACGTCTGCAGCGAGCCAGTTCTTCGATATAGCGCTGACTTGGTACCGTACGGATTCGCGTGCGTCAGTGAGAGGTTTGTCTTGGGAGGACTTCAGGAAACTCTTTAAGAAGAAGTTCTACCCAGATGTAGCCTTGACAGCTTTGGAGGGGCAGTTTGCCAGTCTGGTGCAGGAGAACTCGTCGGTAGACGAGTATGCAGCGGAGTTCTTCCGCCTGAGCAGGTTCGTACCTAGTTTGGTCCAGGATGAGGGGTACAAGGCCCGAAAGTTCCGGAGGGGTCTTGTACATGCAGTGCGCACTCGTACCTCTGGGAGACGTGACGCGACCTTCGAACAGATCCTTGTGGAGGCGCAGATTGCAGAGGAGGACTTCGGCCTCAAGCCGAAGAGGAGTAGTGACGCTCTTGGAGCAAGTTCGAGTGCAGGGCTAGCGAAGCGCCCACATTTCCAGCAGAGGCAGTTTTAGCAACAACAGCCTCAGTTGCAGTTTCAGCAAGCACCGGTGCGTGCCCAGCAGTACCAGGGATAGGGCCGGAGGTAGGACATCCAGTGTGCCTTTTGCAAGAAGATAGGGCACACCGGAGAGGTCTGTAGATTGAGGCTGGGAGTTTATCTGTTCTGTGGAGCTCCAGATCACCAGATGAGGGACTATATCACGCCCCAGAACCAGAATACTGGAGAGCGGGGGCGTACATAGCCAGCTACGTATAACGGAATAGAATTCACACCGCTATACGGTCACGGCTGTCTAGATATGTGAGGGTTTCACTATAATCCATCAGTCTCTTAAGGTCATAAAATAGCCTATTGTCTCAATCTCAAACAACTAATAATAGTTACAAGATGCCAAACCACCAAATACACAATAGTAAGGCGTCCCATACATTATATATTCGGAATGATCATGAAGCTAGTCGTTACAAAATGTGAGGACTAGCAAGAGTTCAGTCATACATGATCAACCCCCGGGGCTTGTCAATCATGTTACAGCCCGTAGGCAGACAATAAGTAAAGGTGCAATCGAGCTAACACTTGCTCGTCGGCTAAACGCCTCAAAAGAATAATTTATAATATTACAGTGGGAGAACAAAAGAAACCCACTCGATGCCCTGGTTACGCCTGGTGACCACCATCGGGCTGGAAAGCAGGGAGATCCTTTGGTACTGCTCCGATATCTGGCCATACAAAATTAGCTGGGTCGGACCCCAGAAAGAGCAAGTGCCATAAAGGAGGCTTCACTTAAGGACTAAAACCAACAAATCATTATCACTCAATACATAAGAAAACAATAATAAATAACACAGATTGAGGTTTGTGCACTACCAATGCACTTATCCCAATTAGAGAAAATAATTAAGTGAAGCATCATTGACATACGATAACTGGAGAATCATGCTAAATAAAATATAGCTGGACAATATATGAAGAGAAGACGAAGGTACTATTCCAGAAGCCAGGTTACAATCCTTAAACCAAACAAGGACCGAGATTGTAACCCTTCGCCTGAACAGAACTTAGTCTCTGATCATTTATTGCTCAAGGTGACAATCATTAAGGTGAAAATGAGAGAGTCCAACGATAAAAGTGACAATGAAGAGTACAATACTCTAGAGTGACAATAGAGTTCAATCATTATAGTGACAATCTGGAGTGACAATTATTCAATTATTCTGGTACAATCTTACAATCAATCACTTCTAGACAATACTATACTGGACTAGACTCCATCCAAGCAATCACGGCCAATCATTGCCTACGGCTTTCTACATTAACTAACTAGGGTTATCACAATCCTAGTTACTAGCAAGATGCAATGAGATGCTCCAAGTAGTCACAGGCTGTAGTGTCCCGAAATTCGTTATACGTATTTTATACGTGTTCGTATTTCTGACCCGTATTTCTTATTTTCTTTGATTAGTTAGTTATGGTTTATTTTCATATTTAGCATTGTGGTTTAATTGTCATTTATTGTTCATGGATTTATTTTGATTAAGTGGAGCTTGGTTTTATTCGGATAGGAGAATGATTGGATTGGTTCGGCTTGGCTTGGTTTACTTGGTTCATCATGAACCAAGGTGAACCCCTACCTACCACCCCCATCATCATTTATTAACCCCAACCACCTTTCTCTCTCTTCATTCAATCTTTTTCATTACTGCTCTTCTTCTTCTTCTTCCTCACCGAACCCCACCGTAGGCAAGTGCAATCTTGCTTCTTAAGGGATCTTAATTTTTATTGTTCCATTCTCTTCTTTATATGATTATAAGCCTCTTTAGAACTTGGAGTTTTTAATTTTGATGGATAGATTCTTCTAGATCTACATTTTAACTTTGAGTTCATGGAGTTTTTTTGGTTTTGATCTACTAAAACTAGTTATTTTCGAAAACTAATAGTTCCATGAGCAAGAGCACGAAATTTCGTGTGAATTTGGTTTTTGATTCACCTCATTTCGAGTTAAAATGAAGTTTTTATGGCCAAAACAAGTTTTTCCAAATTTTCATGTCGGCTGAAGAATGTGGGCTGGCGTAAAATGAGATTTTACGCAGGAAAGCTAGCGTAAAATCGAATTTTACGCAGGAAGGCTTGCGTAAAATAAAATTTTACGCTGGATTGTATCCAGAATGTGAAATTTTACGCAGGGAACCCTGAAATTGCGTATTTTACGCTGGATTGTATCCAGAATGTGAAATTTTACGCAGGGAACCCTGAAATTGCGTATTTTACGCTAGATTGTATCTAGAATGTAAAATTTTACGCAGGGAACCCTGAAATTGCGTATTTTACGCTGGATTGTTTCCAGAATGTGGAATTTTACGCTGGAAATCCTGAAATTGCGTAATTTATGCTGGATTGTATCCAGAATGTGGAATTTTACGCTGGAAAACCCTGGAATTGCGTATTTTACGCTGGATATCATCCAGAATGTAATATTTTACGCAGAAAACCCTGAAATTGCGTATTTTATACTGAATGGTGCCCAGAATGTAAAATTTTATGCTGGAACCCTCCTCTTTTACATATTTTACGCAGGATTGATTTTTTTGGCATAAAAAGTACACAGAATGACTGTTTTTGCCAAATTAAGCTATTTTCTAACCATAATTTCGAAAAACTTAAAACATGAAAGTTTTAGATCTCTGTCTCGCCTTTTCGAATATTTCTGGAGCACCTCAGTTTGTGTTCGTATGTGGAAGTTATGCCCCGTCTCCCTGAGCCGCAAGATTCCTCCACAACTCTTACGCCCTGTTTATATTTAGTTATTGCGTACACGCTCATACCAGGTTAAATGTTAATTTTAAATAATGACATAACATGATAGTGACCCGTCGTGGCGCACTCTTGACAGTGTATTTGACATGATATATATCTCGAATGCGGTTGCGACGGCTCGCATGTCATGACAGAATTGAATGGTCTGGACACCGTGGGTGATTGTGTTTGTACAAAATGAACCGATAATATTTGCATCATGTCTAGGACAGGGATCCCTGATTACTACGGTCAGGGATACCTATAGTAATTGACTAAGGCTAATAAACTAGAATAATTCAGTAGACATGAAGAGATTCTCAGCTACAGACAATCCCGTTATCTGGGCACATTAGTGGACTTGTAGCCTACCACCGAGTAGGACACATTTCCAGTACACCGTTGCGTGTTGCATTCTCCATAAACGGAAATTCGACCTGGATAACCGGATGGTCTACAGGGCTTGTGGCTGTTGGGATAATCTCATTACATCTTGCTAGTAACTAGGCCTGTGATAACCCTAGTTAGTTAAAAGTATCAAGCCGTACTCTTGATTGGCCGTGATTGATTGGATGGAGTTTATCCCAGCTTAATCTTGTCCCGATCCTGTACAAGATTGTGACACGACATGATTACTGATGCTTGCCTTAACAATAACGATCGGGGGTCCAGTTCTGTTCAGGCGAAGGGTTACAACCCCGGTCCTTGTTTGGTTTAAGGGTTGTAACCTGGCTCCCGGAGCAGTTCTGTGTCCTCTCTTCGTTTATTGTCTTATTGCACCCCATGCCATGCTTGTCATGTTTTACCTTACTTCAACAGCATGATTAATTATTTATACTGGCCTTAACAATAAAGATCAGGGGTCCAGTTTCGTTCAGGCGAAGGGTTACAATCCCGGTCCTTATTTGGTTTAAGGGTTGTAACTTGGCTCCCGGAACAGTTCTGTGTCCCTATTCATTTATTGTCCTCACTGTACCAATAGTATTTGAGACGGATTTCTATTCAGGTGAAGGGTTACAACTCCGGTCCTTGTTTGGTTTAAGGGTTGTGACCTGGCTACTTGAATGATTTTCTCGTACTCAGTTTACTGTGGTTATCTCTATTATTAGCAATTCTTTATTTACTATCTTATTATTCTATTATTGATGTGCTGGTTTTAGTTCCTAAGTGAAGCCTCCTTTGTGGCACTTGTTCTTTCTGGGGTCTGACCCAGCTGGTTTTGTATGGCCAGATATCGGAGCAGTCCCAGAGGATCTACCTAACTTTCAGCCAGATGGTGACCACCAGGCGTAATCCTGGCAATGAGTGGATTTCTTTTGTCCTTCCACTTTATTGTAAAATTATTCTTTTGAGGCGTTTAGCCGACGAGCACGTGTTAGCTCGATTGCACCTTTACTTACTGTCTGCCTACGGGCTGTAGCATGATTGACATATCCTAGGGTTGATCATATACGACTGAACTCTTGCTAGTCTTGACATTCTGTACGACTAGCTTCATGATCATCCAATATGTAATGTTGGGGACGCCTTACTATTGTATATTTGGTGGTCTTACATCTTGTAATATTTACTTACTTACTTGTGATTGAGACAATAGGCTTATTCTTGACCATAGGAGACTGATGGATTGTAGTTAAACCCTCATATATCTAGACAGCCGTGACCGTATAGTGAGGTGGATTCTATTTTATTATACGTAGCTGGCTATGTATGCCCCCGCTCTCCAGTATTCTGGTTCTGGGGCGTTACATGGTTTTAGTGGTGGCCCATGCAGGTCTTGTGAATCAAGATATGTGAGGGTTTACCAAATAGATGTCTCAATCAGCACTCGCCCTTGATCTCTGCCCCTATCCTCTTGATTCCTGAAAAATCTTAACCTGACCATATGCTTGTATCGTTGATCTGTCCTGGTCCTTCCTTATTGTTCCCTATGTCGTCTTCTTCAGCGGCATTGTTCATGGACCTGCCGATCAGCAAGACGGAGCACCTCCCGTGGACCAGCCGTAACCTAGAGATCAAGCCCAGCATTCAGGAGTAGCCTCCAGAGTCGTGCCTACCGGAGGAGAGCCACCAGTTCAGCCCGTCCAGCCTGCAGAGCCTGATAATGGCACTTTGGTAGGTCTCATCAGGACCTTGTTAGCGTCCCAAGATCGTCGAGGTGATGCATTGCACCAGGCAGTGGAAGATGCTCTGAACAGAGGCGGTCATCCAAAGAACGGTGCAGCGAACAGTTTCAAGCGCCTGAAACCCCCATTCTTCGATGGCAGCGAAGATGCTATCGCTGCTGATGTATGGCTCCAGGATACTGAAGTCATTCTAGAGGCAGCCAGAACCCCGGGGGACGAGAAGGTGGCCGTGGTGCGTCTACAGTTACTGGATCTTGCCCGCAGCTGGTGGGCAGCTCAGGCCGTTGGATTGGTGGCGCCTATTGCTTGGGCAGTATTCCATGAGAGATTCCAGACGAAGTACTTCGATGCGGTGGCTCGGTACGATCTACAGACCAAGTTCACCAATCTGAAGCAAGGAGGCAGAACGGTCGACGGGTATGCGGCCGAGTTTTCCAGGCTTAGTCGGTTTGCTTCCACTTTGGTGGCGACCGAGTTTGACAGCGCCCAGCGGTTCCAGCAAGGGCTCCATCTCGAGATTTTGTTGGCAGTGGAACAGTTTGAGCATCAGACTTTTGATGCAGTATTGAGGGCAGCTAGGAGGCACGAATATACCTCCCACAGGATCGTGGACAGGACCGGAGGTCGGAAGCGATCTTACGGCCAGATGACCCAGTCGACAGCACCAGCCCCGGCAGTCAGAGCTTTGACAATTGGAACTCCGAGGCAGGCGGCCTCAGTGACGTCGATCACGTCCCCTCCACAACAGAAGCCGAAGCAGTCTACCGCAATGGGCTGCACTCATTGTGGGAAGCCAGGACACGTTGTTTCGGAGTGTCGCAGAGCGCAGGGATTTTGTTTGGCTTGTGGGGCACCGGACCACAAGATAGGGTCCTGTCCGAATAGGGCCAGTTCATCATCGGCCCAGAATAATCCCTCGGTAAGGGGACCAGCCCCAGTCCAGCAGCAGCAGCAGTACCAGCCTCCGAGGCCGTTGCCGCCTCAGGCCCAAGTGTTTCAGCAGCAGTACCAGCCTCCGAGGCCAATGCCGCCTCAGGCCCTAGCCTTCCAGCTACAGAGACCCCAGCAGTATGCCCAGGTCCAAGCTCAGATCCATAATCGGCAGAGAGGTATATGTGTCCTATTGTCTTGTTTTTTGCCGTCGTTATACGGGACACATGTCATGTTTCATGTATCCTAATTATAACGGTATATCCCGGCCCGAGCCATGTCCTAGATCATTCGAAAACGGTTATTGGTACCAACCTTTTCGTATCAGGAGAGGCCCGTGTCCCTGTTTGACCATAGAGAGAGACCTTAAGCGCAAGACTATCAGTTTAGTTCGTGTTGCTTGAGTTCATCGCTCCTTGGGAGAGTCAAACGTGGGAGTGTGAGGATGATATCCGATCACATTATCCCAATTGGTTTGGCTTGTAAGGTTCCTTATGCCTTACACTTCGATTCCTTGCTTGCATGTATGATTGTATGATTAATTGGTAGAGTAGATTACTTACGATAGTATAGCTGTCCCGACATCTCTAGTCTCTTAATTAAATTCTGAGGACGGAATTCTTTTAAGGTTGGTAGGATGTAGTGTCCCGAAATTTGTGATACGTATTTTATACGTGTTCGTATTTCTGACCCGTATTTCTCATTTTCTTTGATTAGTTAGTTGTGGTTTATTTTCATATTTAGCATTGTGGTTTAATTGTCATTTATTGTTCATGGATTTATTTTGATTAAATGGAGCTTGGTTTTATTCGGATAGGAGAAGGATTGGGTTGGTTCGGCTTGGCTTGGTTTACTTGGTTCATCATGAACCAAGGTGAACCCTTACCTACCACCTCCATCATCATTTATTAACCCCAACCACCTTTCTCTCTCTTCATTCAATCTTTTTCATTACTGCTCTTCTTCTTCTTCTTCCTCACCGAACCCCACCGTAGGCAAGTGCAATCTTGCTTCTTGAGGGATCTTAATTTTTATTGTTCCATTCTCTTCTTTATATGATTATAAGTCTCTTTAGAACTTGGAGTTTTTAATTTTGATGGATAGATTCTTCTAGATCTACATTTTAACTTTGAGTTTATGGAGTTTTCTTGGTTTTGATCTACTAAAACTAGTTATTTTCGAAAACTAATAGTTCCATGAGCAAGAGCACGAAATTTCGTGTGAATTTGGTTTTTGATTCACTTCATTTTGAGTTAAAATGAAGTTTTTATGGCCAAAACAAGTTTTTCCAAATTTTCATGTCGGCTGAAGAATGTGGGCTGGCGTAAAATGAGATTTTACGCAGGGAAGCTAGCGTAAAATCAAATTTTACGCAGGAAGGCTTGCGTAAAATGAAATTTTATGCTGGATTGTATCCAGAATGTGAAATTTTATGCAGGGAATCCTGAAATTGCGTATTTTACGCTGGATTGTATCCAGAATGTGAAATTTTACGCAGGGAAACCTGAAATTGCGTATTTTACGCTGAATTGTTTCCAAAATGTGGAATTTTATGCTGGGAATCCTGAAATTGCGTAATTTACGCTGGATTTTATCCAGAATATGGAATTTTACGCTGGAAACCCTGGAATTGCGTATTTTACGCTGGATATCATCCAGAATGTAATATTTTACGCAGGGAACCCTGAAATTGCGTATTTTACGCTGAATGGTGCCCAGAATGTAAAAATTTACGCTGGAACCCTCCTCTTTTACATATTTTACGCAGGATTGATTTTTTTGGCATAAAAAGTGCACAGAATGACTGTTTTTGCCAAATTAAGCTATTTTCTAGCCGTAATTTCGAAAAACTTAAAACATGAAAGTTTTAGATCTCTGTCTCGCCTTTCCGAATATTTCTGGAGCACCTCAGTTTGAGTTCGTATGTGGAAGTTATGTCCCGTCTTCCTGAGCCGTATGATTCCTCCATAACTCTTACGTCCTGTTTATATTTAGTTATTGCATACACGCTCATACCAGGTTAAATGTTAATTTTAAATAATAACATGACATGATAGTGACCCATCGTGGCGCACTCTTGACAGTGTATTTGACATGATATATATCTCGAATGCGGTTGCGACGGCTCGTATGTCGTGACAGAATTGAATGGTCTGGACACCGTGGGTGATTGTGTTTGTACAAAATGAACCGGTAATATTTGCATCATGTCTAGGACAGGGATCCCTGATTACCACGGTCAGGAATACCTACAGTAATTGACTAAGGCTAATAAACTAGAATAATTCAGTAGACATGAAGAGATTCCCAGCTACAGGCAATCCCGTTATCTGGGCGCATTAGTGGACTTGTAGCCTACCGCCGAGTAGGGCACATTTCCAGCACACCGTTGCGTGTTGCATTCTCCATAAACGGAAATTCGACCTGGATAACCGGATGGTCTGCAGGGCTTGTGGCTGTTGGGATAATCTCATTACATCTTGCTAGTAACTAGGCCTGTGATAACCCTAGTTAGTTAAAAGTATCAAGCCGTACTCTTGATTGGCCGTGATTGATTGGATGGAGTTTATCCCAGCTTAATCTTGTCCCGATCCTGTACAAGATTGTGTCACGACATGATTATTGATGCTTGCCTTAACAACAACGATCGGAGGTCCAGTTCTGTTCAGGCGAAGGGTTACAACCCCGGTCCTTTTTTGGTTTAAGGGTTGTAATCTGGCTCCCGGAGCAGTTCTGTGTCCTCTTTTCGTTTATTGTCTTATTGCACCCCATGCCATGCTCGTCATATTTTACCTTACTTCAACAGCATGATTAATTATTTATACTGGCCTTAACAATAAAGATCAGGGGTCCAGTTCCGTTCAGGCGAAGGGTTACAATCCCGGTCCTTATTTGGTTTAAGGGTTGTAACTTGGCTCCCGGAATAGTTCTGTGTCCCTATTCATTTATTGTCCTCACTATACCAATAGTATTTGAGACGGGTTTCTATTCAGGTGAAGGGTTACAACTCTGATCCTTGTTTAGTTTAAGGGTTGTGACCTGGCTACTTGAATGGTTTTCTCGTACTCAGTTTACTGTGGTTATCTCTATTATTAGCAATTCTTTATTTACTATCTTATTATTCTATTATTGATGTGCTGGTTTTAGTTCCTAAGTGAAGCCTCCTTTGTGGCACTTGCTCTTTCTGGGGTCTGACCCAGCTGATTTTGTATGGCCAGATATCGGAGCAGTCCCAGAGGATCTACCTAACTTTCAGCCAGATGGTGACCACCAGGCGTAATCCTGGCAATGAGTGGGTTTTTTTTGTCCTTCCACTTTATTGTAAAATTATTCTTTTGAGGCGTTTAGCCGACGAGCACGTGTTAGCTCGATTGTACCTTTACTTACTGTCTGCCTACGGGCTGTAGCATGATTGACATATCCTAGGGTTGATCATGTACGACTGAACTCTTGCTAGTCTTGACATTCTGTACGACTAGCTTTATGATCATCCAATATGTAATGTTGGGGACGCCTTACTATTGTATATTTGGTGGTCTTACATCTTGTAACATTTACTTACTTGCTTGTGATTGAGACAATAGACTTATTCTTGACCATAGGAGACTGATGGATTGTAGTTAAACCCTCATATATCTAGACAATCGTGACCGTATAGTGAGGTGGATTCTATTTCATTATACGTAGCTAGCTATGTATGCCCCCGCTCTCCAGTATTCTGGTTCTGGGGCGTTACACAGGCCCTGCAGCTACCCAGATTATCCAGGCGAACATTATAGTGACAATTTAGAGAGTTCAATCATTAAAGAAACAATCTGGAGGGTACAATACACTGGAGTGACAACAGAGTTCAATCATTAAGGTGACAATGGAGGGTGCCCCACATGACAGTAGGCTGAAAATGTGCCCTACTCGTCGGCAGGCTACAAGTCCAAACATTTGCGGCCGGAATAACGGGGTCGCCTGTAACTGGGGAACATCTCTTCATGACTAGTGAATTAATCTAGTTATTAACCTTAGTTTATTTCAATGTGTATCCCTGACCGTGATACTCAGGGATCCATGCCCTAGACATGATGCAAGACACACTGGTTCATTTATCAATACATTCACAAGTCACCCACGGTATCCAGGTCAATATTCCATTATCATGTCAATAGAGCCGTCACAACGGCGCTCAATAAACTATGCCATTCACTTATCGGGAGTGCACCACAACGGGTCACTATCAAGTTGTCACGACCCGTTCCCGAATAATCGAACACGAGTCGGACACGCCCAGCCTTCGTCGTTGGACACGACGAAGTAAGCTGTACCAATACTAGGGAAAACTAACAAGTAATCATGAAAGTAAGAATCACAGCATCTAAAAATGTATCCCAGAATGATCACCATAATCCACAAATCCAAATATCATAATGTACCAGAATCAACAGGTATGAAAAGTGCTATGAACTCTAAAGTCAATATCTCAAAGTAAAGCTAAGTAATCTAAACCTGAAGCCTCAAGCTAAGCCTCATCCTGCTCAGCTAAATCCTGGGCTCTGGCCCATAGAGTAGAACAATGTCCTGCAAGCATACCTGCAACATATCCTATTCAGGAGCGGAGCAAAGTACAGTTCTAGGTAATGAAACATGAACATGATATGAACAGGGTACAGGAGTACAGAAAAATGAAATACAGGAATGAACATGAAAGTACAGGAAAGTAGTACATAGAATAAGTACAGGAACTATAGTACATGAATGTAAAGTACAGGAACATGTAAAGTACAGGAATGAAACTATAATCCTGAAGTACCAGACATGACAAGTGCACAATATCGAAATACATCTAGTCTATGTGACCGGCTGGGGTAAGTACAGGAGCATGCACAGGAGTACATGAATATGGTACGACTTAGGACCCGCGTGCACAGTGCGAGGCCTAAGCTAGGTACAGGAATATATAGTAACCGGGATTGGTCACATGGCTAGTGTATTTCCCCACCCGACACTAATAAGTACAAGAACAAGAGTACAGGAGTACATGAATATCGTGCCATGACGTGTCACAAGAAAGGGTACAAGAATGTAAATGTACAAAACCATAGAAAAGTACTTGCCTTGCTCCAGGGAAGTACAAGTAGGCAATAGAGCTAGGTATCCTCCTGTAGGAAATAATAATGTGTACAAGTTGGTTAATCTCCATACAATCTTATTGGTTATCCCAAGGTTCCAAATAATCAATTCCTCTATTTAACTTATCTTATAATCCACTACTAAAATCTAAATACAAAGGACCATTAAATACCATACTCAACTAGTCTAAGCCTAATAATAACTACTCCAATTAACCCTTTACAATTATACCATTAGTTAAAACTATCACTAGGGTAATAAGATAACTAGCTTGTTTGAAAAAGAATCTTCATGACAAGTCCTGCCACTACCTCATCTTGAATTGTTTATAGGAAAATTGAATACCTCTAGTTAATCCTGAACCTTGAATCCTTCTTATGAATCACATACCCCATTCCATATCAGAAATGTAAAGAATAGAGCTCAGTTTTACTGAGCTTTTATCCCAGTTAAAGAGGTCCACTCAGGTTAGTTCTGATATGCATCACAATTGAGTTCTTTACAGAGTTACTGAAATTCCTTCCTGGTTCCTGGGTCATACTGGAATATATCAAATGGCCCAGTTTTTTCCTGAGACTCTAGGGCTCCTGGATTACACTGAATTTATCAAGTGTCTCAGATTTTCTGAGACACTCAATCTCAGGTTACCTGTACCCTCAAGTCCCCAATTTCCTACATCCTATACATTCAAGCATTAGTCCAATGATTAGGACTAAATTCCTTCAGTCAAGTTCCAGTTGGATTCAAGTCCTGTTCAGTACAGGCTACTTGTAATCCAACTAAATCCTTGGCTAACAGTCCACTGTATGGACACTTACCTATTGCTAACACTCTCTCATTATGGATACTATTAATAGCTACTAACTGAATTAAAAGCTTGCTTCTAATGCACTATTTAACATTTCCAATCACTCATTTCAGTCTGAACAGGATAGTTGCTTCCTGAGCAAATATCCCTGCAAATTCTTGGGCTACACAGGAATATACTCTGGGTGAACACAGAATACATTCCTGGTTCCTGGGAATGAATCACATGTTCTCAGTTTCCTGCGAACCCAAGTTCTGAGAAAAGAACTTCATGGTCTCAGTTTACTGATGACCCAATCTCAGATTTCTGGAATCCTTAGTCCTAATAGACTGAACAAGCTAATCTCAGGTATCCATCCATTAACAGGACTGATACTCATCAGGTTCATTGAGACTCTCAGTTTCATTGAAAATGGACTGAGACTCTCAGGTTCCTGAAAATGGTCTTCTCAAGTACTATGATGATGAGTCCTGTGAGTAACTCAAAATCGATTCTAGTTCACCAATTGTTCCAATGCACTCCAATGTGGAGTTCAAACACTAACAGTTAACCTCCTATATTATCAGGTATTAGAAAGCTGCCCCCAAGTTACAGAACCTGTTTAGTATACCAGCTGGAACAGGTACTGCAACTTGGTCCTCTCTAGTGAACACCCACTGGTACAAAATATAAATATTGGAGACTAACAGGAAAATCTAATACATGACTCCCAGTCATTAAGTCCAAAGCTCGGATTTGATATAACCACCAAGGTAATCAAGGCTGAAATAATCCCTGAGTTTCTAGGACTGTTAACAATCTATCAATTGGTAATTCAAAGAACCACATTCCTATCGAAGAAAAGTGTTTAGAAAACTCCCCAAACCATTCTCCTCCATATGGCTGAACCTAAACTCTACTGCATTGCATAATCATCAACGCAAAAGCTAACACCTGCCACTCTATATTTGACTATGCTATTGAACCAAATCTATAGAACACCAATGCATTACAGTCCAATCCTATATCAAAACTGATATAACAGTTGAATGTGTAAATGGTGCCTTCATTTCAATTCATGGCCAACTTAGAACTATATGTGAATCAACAGTCCTAAAACCCAATCTAACATGATTCCCATATAATCAAAAGGAAAAACAATCAAACTTGCATAGCTAATAAGGATCTTTCCACTGTAATTTGTTCACTCTGAATATCAATTTGATTTCAGGACTTAAGTGATCAATGAAACTCCTAATACAACTAACTAAATAGATGAAACAATGACTCCCAAAGGGTAGAGTCTTCCTGTTCTGTTCATGGAGAAATATGACTCAAACTCAAGTTCATCCAAACTTCTAGACAACAGTAGTGTTTAAGATCCCTAAACTAAATTCTCAGAATGTGAAGCTTATGAATATACCAGCATTCCTCACCATACACATTTACATAAATCAATATGGCAGACATTAGATTAAAAATGAGTCCAGATATCTTATTGACAGGAATAACTGACAATTTTTAGCCAAAGCTCTAGAGTCTATCATTTAAACCACTCCACATTCACTGAGAATTGCAACTACCATTAATAACTAATAACAGAGTAAATCTAATCAATACTCTAATCCATTGTACTGATAAATTCACACAAAAACCCAGATCAATTTAATATGAAACTTCTGAAAATCAAACCAAACACAACATCTCCAAAACACAAAGTATTAGATCTACTGACTTAAATTATAACTAAAAGATTTTAAGGAAGAAAAGCTCAACTATATTAGGTTAGAAATGTTCTCACCAGAGTTCGATTTACAAGCCTGGCACACGATCGATCACACCAGATCTGATCTAAATTGAATCCTCAAATCAACCTAAGATAAAAACAATTCTGAGGTCAGAGAATTCGATGGTGAAAATGAGGTGTAATCAAATTGTTGAGACTTACAATCCTTGATTACTTCTCGAATCTATGGGTTAAGGAAAACAAAGGTTCAATGGACCACTCCGGAAAGGAACCTAGCTAAGAATCCATAATTAGAAATTTGATTGGATTATAAAATTGGAAGATCTATGGGAAAGCAATTCCCTACCAATTGATCAATCGAGCTTCTAAGCTGATCCGCGCAGGTGAACCCATTCTCTCTGTCGTCAGGATCCCCACGATCAACTCGCCACCTTCTTCTTCGTCTTCAATCATCCGCCATGGCCAAGGAGCTTCACTCTGTTACTGAGCCGCAGGGATTTGTGGAGAAGGAAAATGAATAGGCAAGATTTGGGAGAAGGATCGGCTGCTTATATAGGCAGTTACACCTGAGCTGGAGAAAAAGTTTTGGAGGGAAAATGAAGGTAGGATTGGTTATTGCACATGGCCGGTTGCGTAGAGAAGGAGCTCTGCTCCTTGCATAAATTCAAAATTGAATAGGGAACCTTATCCTGAATTGAGAAGAACAGAAGCTTCCAAGGAATTGTTATAAACGGTTGTGATAGCCTGGAGGCCCAATAGGGTTGGCCCAAATACTCAAAATTGGTTAAAAAAATGAAATAAACCCAATTAACTTAAATGATAACCAAGTTATATATATAACTCCACATATATTTAAAATAAAAAAATATTTCCAAACCATTTAAAAAAAGAATTCCAATAATTGGAAAGGTGGAGTTACAAATCTCTCCCCCTTGAAAAATTTTGTCCTCGAAATTCAAACCACAAGTAGGTCTCAAAATCACAAAAGAGATTCAAACACCATCATTTATTGAAAATAGAATTTCAAAGAACCATAGTACGATTAAATCAATCAACAAAGTGGAATAGCACTCCCGCATCTCGTCCTCGCGTTCCCATGTGGACTCTCCGGAAGAGTGGTGTCTCCACATGATACGGACAAGAGAAATGGTCTGGTTCCGCAGACGCTTCTCCCTCCGGTCCAAGATCCCTACTGGCTGCTCCTCGTAAGTCAATCTCGGACCCACCTCCAGCTCAGAATAGTCCACCACATGGCTCGGGTCTGGAATGTATCGTCGAAGCTGAGATACGTGGAAAACGTCATGCACTCCCTCCAAGCTAGCTGGAAGCGCTAATCGATATGCCACCTCGCCAATCCGGGCCGTCACGTCGAAAGGTCCGATGAATCTCGGACTGAGCTTCTCGCCTCTGCCGAATCTGATGACGCCCCTAGTCGGTGAGATCTTCAGGAATACTCTGTCTCCAACCTCGAACTCAAGTGTCCGTCTGTTGCTGTCCGCCCAGTGCTTCTGTCGATCTTGTGCAACTCTGAGACGCCCTGAGCTTCTGAGATCAAATACGATAATTACACACAAGAAAATAATACGATCTAACAATGATCAAGGATTAAATAGGCACGAATGGAATGAAGTTCAATTGCATCTTAGAGGAGCAAAATCATGAAGACACAATTATTAAGTACGATCAAAAATGGACTAGGTCAAAATGGGAAATCATGGTCAGATGGATATGACTTAAGATCAAAGTTTAGACAAATCACAAACGAAGTACGGAATCAAAATCTGGCAATGTATAATTTGAGGAAATCAATGATCTAACGATACAATACTAGAAGGTAATTAGCGAGGGTTGATTTGAGGAACGTACGAAATACTCGGGAGATACAGTATCAATCAGGGTGAACATACAAGGATTTGTGATTCTCGAAAACTAATAATCATATGAAAAGGAATTATAGTCTCCAGAATATCCAAGAACATGTTGGTATCTGAAATCACTTTGCTTAGAATCCCTACCCCGCCAGTATGTATCTGACTGCAGTGGACTTTCGGCTCTGTGACTCGAATAACAATATGTCTCCAAATACTCTATCAACCTTATCCATTTTCCAACAATCATTGACAAAATAACCCAAGAGATTGAGATATGAAGAATTTGACAAGTCTCGTTAATACTCGATAACCTATGGGTGTCTGAAATCACTTCAACTTAGAGTCCCTGCCTCGCCAGTGCGCTACTGGCTGCAGTGAACCCTCAGTCTCCATAATCCAGCTAATGGCTGCAGCGCACAACTGTCATGCCATAGTAGGTCATCGAATAGCCTCTCGACTTGATTCCTAGGAATTTCAAAAGAGTTTCAAGGAATTCAAATGAAATTCAATAGTCCAAGTCACGGGAATGGTGAAGTTACCTGACTGTTAGAATACATGAGGTTATTAGGTACTAAAAATGACAAGGGATCCGATCAGTGAGTACAAAAGGGCAACCAGGGAGATTTAAAATTTCAGACAGGGAGTGAAGTTTCAAATTATAACGGAATTCCAACTGATATCTGGAATGGTAAGAAGATTCCACATATGGAATGTTATCCCGAAAGGATAACGGAGTCTCGAAGGACGAACTGAGGCAAGGTATCAGATAGAAGACAAGTTTCAAAATAAGAAATAAAATTTCGCACTAGAAACAAGTTTCAATAAAATCTCGAATAAAATGAAATCTCGAGCAAAGCTTGAATTGAAACGAATTCGTGAAAAATCAAGTATCAACAAGGTCGTAATTAGGAACTAAAATCTCGAAATAGAAAATCTTAACGAGAAAACAAGGTTTAGAATAGTGACTAGAAAACAGGTTCTAATAGGAGACAAGGTATTGGATTGTAAACATGAAACAAGCGAATCTCAATAGCAACAAGTCTCGAATAAAATCGAGAATAGGAAATAGAATCTCAAACAAGCATCAATAGAAGCGAAGGTTCAAACAAGGTTTCAGAATGATATTTCAAGTAGGATTAATTCTGGAATAGTACAGTTCGATTAGCGAACAGAATATCAATAAACGAGTAGGAATTAAATCTTAATTAACACGAAGTTTGTTAAAAGAACAAAATTTACAAATATGAGCCATCACTAGGAAACAAGGTCATGAATGAATGTACAAACGGTATCGAATAATGGATTTCAATTAAATATCGAATTATGGGTCTGAAACAAGTTTGTCGAATATGAAACAATATCTTGAAATAAGTTTTGAACATCAATAAAGGTTCCAAAATAGAAACAAGAAGTTTCAAGAAATGATCAATGTGTTAGGAGGAATTTAAGGGAAAACTGGATTATTAATCAAGATACATGGTTTTCCCAACCATGCAAAAGAAATCTTCTGTCTTCAATCTATCTTCAGTGTTTCTCCGGGACTGGAATCACTTCAATTTCTTCAGCTGTCCTGATATAGGCTGATCCTTGCGGTAGTGCTCCATGTGTTTGCTGATTCTGAGAAGGTGGTTCCCTTTTGCTGTGGTCTGATGCTCCTCGCGCTTGTTCTCGGGCAGTGTGATCAACGTTCTCCAGCAGTCCTTGACTTGGTGGACAGGCGATCCGTAGTATAGTATAGCCTCCGTCTTTTGCGGCACTCTTCATAGTAGCATCCTGAGAGGTGGCAGAAATTGTAAATGATCGTCGACTGGATCTGAATCTGGATCTCCTGCTGGGGCTGAAGTGCAGGGCTCTGGCATGAATATATGGCTGCTGGCGTACTGGCTGCTGAGATCTGCTCCTGATGATGTGACTGGTGGTGTGACCGAAGAAACGCTGACTGAGTGTTGTGACGCTTTGCGGGTCCAGGGTAGTTGTTGTCTTTGTCATAAATCTTCATGTCTTTCATGAGCTTCAGCTTCCGGTTTCGTTCCATTGTCTGCGCTACATTCTGAATCTCCAGGCTGGTGGCTCTAATCTTCAGAGAAGTCGGATCCTCACATGCTGAGATGATCTTCAGTGGCGGCTTCAGGTTCTCGATCGACTCTCTGGTGCAAGATATGCGCTTGGTGTCGGAAAAGTCCAAGTGTCTGAACGTCTGGAAATCAGAAGTCCTTCCTGGCTCGGAGAGTGTATCCACAAGTCTGACTTGGAAAGGGTGGCCTGCTTCCTCTGGTTGTCAAGGGACTCTTCAGACGTCTCCGTCAATTACGTACTACCCATGATAGTAGAGTGATAGAAGGTAGTGGAAGTTCGGAAACGTCAAGTGCAGGTGAATTGACAGTTCTGGTGTTGCTTGCTTTTGAACTATCTGCAAAACAGAAAACTGTTAAAATAACCTAGACCTACATACAACAAGTGTTTATAGAATATTAAAATACCTGATACACCTGATATACCTGATATACCCTTATTTCCCGATTTTTCTATGCTGTGACCAAGTTTCCCTAGTGTAATCAAGTCCCCCAATAGTACGCTAAGTCCTAGGTACCATTAGGATAGACCTGCATGGGCCACCACTAAAAACATGTCACGACCCGCTCCCGAATAATCGGACACGAGTCGGACACGCCCAGCCTTCGTCGTTGGACACGACGAAGTAAGCTGTACCAATACTAGGGAAAACTAAGAAGTAATCATGAAAGTAAGAATCACAGCATCTAAAAACGTATCCCAGAATGATCACCATAATCCACAAATCCAAATATCATAATGTACCAGAATCAACAGGTATGAAAAGTGCTATGAACTCTAAAGTCAATATCTCAAAGTAAAGCTAAGTAATCTAAACCTGAAGCCTCAAGCTAAGCCTCATCCTGCTCAGCTAAATCCTGGGCTCTGGTCCATAGAGTAGAACAATGTCCTGCAAGCATACCTACAACATATCCTATTCAGGAGCGGAGCAAAGTACAGTTCTAGGTAATGAAACATGAACATGATATAAACAGGGTACAGGAGTACAGGAAAATGAAATACAGGAATGAACATGAAAGTACAGGAAAGTAGTACATAGAATAAGTACAGGAACTATAGTACATGAATGTAAAGTACAGGAACATGTAAAGTACAGGAATGAAACTATAATCCTGAAGTACCAGACATGACAAGTGCACAATATCGAAATACATCTAGTCCATGTGACCGGTTGGGGTAAGTACAGGAGCATGCACAGGAGTACATGAATATGGTACGACTTAGGACCCGCGTGCACAGTGCGAGGCCTAAGCTAGGTACAGAAATATATAGTAACCGGGATTGGTCACATGGCTAGTGTATTTCCCCACCCGACACTAATAAGTACAAGAACAAGAGTACAGGAGTACAGGAGTACATGAGTACATGAATATCGTGCCATGACGTGTCACAAGAAAGGGTACAAGAATGTAAATGTACAAAACCATAGAAAAGTACTTGCCTTGCTCCAGGGAAGTACAAGTAGGCAATAGAGCTAGGTATCCTCCTGTAGGAAATAATAATGTGTACAAGTTGGTTAATCTCCATACAATCTTATTGGTTATCACAAGGTTCCAAATAATCAATTCCTCTATTTAACTTATCTTATAATCCACTACTAAAATCTAAATACAAAGGACCATTAAATACCATACTCAACTAGTCTAAGCCTAATAATAACTACTCCAATTAACCCTTTACAATTATACCATTAGTTAAAACTATCACTAGGGTAATAAGATAACTAGCTTGTTTGAAAAAGAATCTTCATGACAAGTCCTGCCACTACCTCATCTTGAATTGTTTATAGGAAAATTGAATACCTCTAGTTAATCCTGAACCTTGAATCCTTCTTATGAATCACATACCCCATTCCATATCAGAAATGTAAAGAATAGAGCTCAGTTTTACTGAGCTTTTATCCCAGTTAAAGAGGTCCACTCAGGTTAGTTCTGATATGCATCACAATTGAGTTCTTTACAGAGTTACTGAAATTCCTTCCTGGTTCCTGGGTCATACTGGAATATATCAAATGGCCCAGGTTTTTCCTGAGACTCTAGGGCTCCTGGATTACACTGAATTTATCAAGTGTCTCAGATTTTCTGAGACACTCAATCTCAGGTTACCTGTACCCTCAAGTCCCCAATTTCCTACATCCTATACATTCAAGCATTAGTCCAATGATTAGGACTAAATTCCTTCAGTCAAGTTCCAGTTGGATTCAAGTCCTGTTTAGTACAGGCTACTTGTAATCCAACTAAATCCTTGGCTAACAGTCCACTGTATGGACACTTACCTATTGCTAACACTCTCTCATTATGGATACTATTAATAGCTACTAACTGAATTAAAAGCTTGCTTCTAATGCACTATTTAACATTTCCAATCACTCATTTCAGTCTGAACAGGATAGTTGCTTCCTGAGCAAATATCCCTGCAAATTCCTGGGCTACACAGGAATATACTCTGGGTGAACACAGAATACATTCCTGGTTCCTGGGAATGAATCACATGTTCTCAGTTTCCTGCGAACCCAAGTTCTGAGAAAAGAACTTCATGGTCTCAGTTTACTGATGACCCAATCTCAGATTTCTGGAATCCTTAGTCCTAATAGACTGAACAAGCTAATCTCAGGTATCCATCCATTAACAGGACTGATACTCATCAGGTTCATTGAGACTCTCAGTTTCATTGAAAATGGACTGAGACTCTCAGGTTCCTGAAAATGGTCTTCTCAAGTACTATGATGATGAGTCCTGTGAGTAACTCAAAATCGATTCCAGTTCACCAATTGTTCCAATGCACTCCAATGTGGAGTTCAAACACTAACAGTTAACCTCCTATATTATTAGGTATTAGAAAGCTGCCCCCAAGTTACAGAACCTGTTTAGTATACCAGCTGGAACAGGTACTACAACTTGGTCCTCTCTAGTGAACACCCACTGGTACAAAATATAAATATTGGAGACTAACAGGAAAATCTAATACATGACTCCCAGTCATTAAGTCCAAAGCTCGGATTTGATATAACCACCAAGGTAATCAAGGCTGAAATAATCCCTGAGTTTCTAGGACTGTTAACAATCTATCAATTGGTAATTCAAAGAACCACATTCCTATCGAAGAAAAGTGTTTAGAAAACTCCCCAAACCATTCTCCTCCATATGGCTGAACCTAAACTCTACTGCATTGCATAATCATCAACGCAAAAGCTAACACCTGACACTCTATATTTGACTATGCTATTGAACCAAATCTATAGAACACCAATGCATTACAGTCCAATCCTATATCAAAACTGATATAACAGTTGAATGTGTAAATGGTGCCTTCATTTCAATTCATGGCCAACTTAGAACTATATGTGAATCAACAGTCCTAAAACCCAATCTAACATGATTCCCATATAATCAAAAGGAAAAACAATCAAACTTGCATAGCTAATAAGGATCTTTCCACTGTAATTTGTTCACTCTGAATATCAATTTGATTTCAGGACTTAAGTGATCAATGAAACTCCTAATACAACTAACTACATAGATGAAACAATGACTCCCAAAGAGTAGAGTCTTCCTGTTCTGTTCATGGAGAAATATGACTCAAACTCAAGTTCATCCAAACTTCTAGACAACAGTAGTGTTTAAGATCCCTAAACTAGATTCTCAGAATGTGAAGCTTATGAATATACCAGCATTCCTCACCATACACATTTACATAAATCAATATGGCAGACATTAGATTAAAAATGAGTCCAGATATCTTATTGACAGGAATAACTGACAATTTCTAGCCAAAGCTCTAGAGTCTATCATTTAAATCACTCCACATTCACTGAGAATTGCAACTACCATTAATAACTAATAACAGAGTAAATCTAATCAATACTCTAATCCATTGTACTGATAAATTCACACAAAAACCCAGATCAATTTAATATGAAACTTCTGAAAATCAAACCAAACACAACATCTCCAAATCACAAAGTATTAGATCTACTGACTTAAATTATAACTAAAAGATTTTAAGGAAGAAAAGCTCAACTATATTAGGTTAGAAATGTTCTCACCAGAGTTCGATTTACAAGCCTGGCATACGATCGATCACACCAGATCTGATCTAAATCGAATCCTCAAATCAACCTAAGATAAAAACAATTCTGAGATCAGAGAATTCGATGGTGAAAATGAGGTGTAATCAAATTGTTGAGACTTATAATCCTTGATTACTTCTCGAATCTATGGGTTAAGGAAAACGAAGGTTCAATGGACCACTCCGGAAAGGAACCTAGCTAAGAATCCATAATTAGAAATTTGATTGGATTATAAAATTGGAAGATCTATGGGAAAGCAATTCCCTACCAATTGATCAATCGAGCTTCTAAGCTGATCCGCGCAGGTGAACCCATTCTCTCTGTCGTCAGGATCCCCACGATCAACTCGCCACCTTCTTCTTCGTCTTCAATCATCCGCCATGGCCAAGGAGCTTCACTCTGTTACTGAGCCGCAGGGATTTGTGGAGAAGGAAAATGAATAGGCAAGATTTGGGAGAAGGATCGGCTGCTTATATAGGCAGTTACACCTGAGCTGGAGAAAAAGTTTTGGAGGGAAAATGAAGGTAGGATTGGTTATTGCACATGGCCGGTTGCGTAGAGAAGGAGCTCTGCTCCTTGCATAAATTCAAAATTGAATAGGGAACCTTATCCTGAATTGAGAAGAACAAAAGCTTCCAAGGAATTGTTATAAACGGTTGTGATAGCCTGGAGGCCCAATAGGGTTGGCCCAAATACTCAAAATTGGTTAAAAAAATGAAATAAACCCAATTAACTTAAATGATAACCAAGTTATATATATAACTCCACATATATTTAAAATAAAAAAATATTTCCAAACCATTTAAAAAAAGAATTCCAATAATTGGAAAGGTGGAGTTACACAAGTTGCTCACAGATTTCAATACATCAACCATACTATGCTCACATCGTGCTCATATCAATGCCGTGCCAAAAGGCGTAAGGATATAAACAGAAAATACCATGCACTAAAAGAAGATGAAATAAAACATAATGCAATAGGTGCCAAGACTAGACTGCGCTGGGCAGCCAGGGTTAGGTTGCGCCAGGGTTAGATTGCGCATGGGGTTCAGAGGAACAGGTTGTGCCAGGGTTGGATGGCGCAGGAGATCAGAGGGTAGGTTACGCAGGGTGTCAGCTGTGCAGGGTGCCAAGTACGCAGGGGCACAGGGCGCATGGGTCCAAGTGCGCGGGGAGCCAACTGCGCAGGAGTGAGCTGCGCAGGGGTCAAGTGCGCAGAGGTCAAGTGCGCGGGGACAGATGGCGCATGAGCAAACTACGCATGGATGGATGGCGCATGAGCAGACTGCGCATGGATGGATGGCGCATGAGCAGACTGCGCATGGATGGATGGCGCATGAGCAGACTGCGCATGGATCCAAGCGCGCAGGGATCAGGTTGCGCTAAGGCGGATTGCGCCGGGGCAGATTGCGCCAGCACCAAGAGGCGCTGGGCTGGGCAGCGCCAGCGCTAAAGAGCGCTGGGCTAGACTGGGTGAGTTGCGCCAGCGCTAAAGAGCGCTGGGCTAGCTGTATTGCTCCCGGGACAGGGGTCTTCTTCCCCAAATCTGAGAGCAAGTGGCCATGGAACTCAAAACTTCAAAAGACCATAACTAGGTCAAATCTCAACGAAAATCCACTTTGCAAGGGTCTAAGTTGTGTAAAATTAAATTCTCTTCAACATGGAACAATCAAAACATGGAAATGAACAAGTTTTATAGATCAAAACCATCAAAATCCAAAAATACTTCAATCCTAGATCTACAAAATTTGAAGCTCCAAATGGAGAAAACCCAAGTTCTAATGTTGCTTAAAATGAGATAATAAAGCTATTAGACAAATAAAATGTAGCCCTCAAGTGATAGCAAGATGCAACTTGCCTAGGTTGGTGGGGTGTTAATGGTGGAGAGGAAAGAGTAATGAGGAAGAAGATGAAGAAAATAATGAGGAGAGAGAGAGGAAAATTGATATTTATAGTAGGGTGGTGGTTCTCCATGTCAAACCCAAAATAAACCTAGCCAAGATAAACCAAGGTGAACCAAGTCAAGGCCAATAAACTCTCTTTCTCTAGCAATTTAAACCAAATAAATCATGAAATAAACCAAGCCTCACTAATCCAAAAATAAACCAATGAACCATTAAAACCAATTGAACTATCTATGCCAATAAAACCAAGCCAATGCAAAATAAACCAAGATAGCTAATCATGATTAAATAAAATATGGGTCCAAAACACGTATACGTACACTAAATACGTATCACAAATTTGGGACATTACAGACTGTGCTGCCCGTGCAGCCAGACAGGCAGGCCAGGATAGAGTACGGCAGGCTAAAGGAGGCCAGCAAGGGCGTGCGTTCGCCATGGCAGTTGAGCCCACTCTGGCAGTAGCAGAGCAGATAGCAGGTTTCAATCTTTCGATCTCATTTCCGCATTACTTCCTGATAAACTGTCTTGAACTTCGATTCTATCTGTTCTTTGCTCGTTGGATGAAAAATTGTTCTTGTGATGTGATTTCCTTCTGAGATAAGTTGTATGGGCTAGGTCGCCTCGATTATGAGATTTTAGAATCCTCTAGGGTCATGCTAGCAGGCAGAGTGAGGACATATAGTCGGACTATGGACGTATTCCTAGGGTGTAGGAATTTAAGGTTTTTGCTGCCAAGCTAGCTGCAATACAAAAATTTTAAATACCATAATTCTAGAGGTATGTTCCGTAGTTGAGGACTCTGTGATTATCGTAGCCTTGCTCACTGGCATGACGGAGATTCTGAGTATCATGATTATTGGACAAACGCATACGATTATCAGATTGCATGAATTTTTTTTGTGTTTGCTTCGTTTTAATTTTTGAGGATAAATTCTTTTAAGGTGGATATACTTATATTTGAGAGTAATTTCAAATTTTAAAATTTTTAGTCATTTAATTCATATTTTGATTTTGAGATTTTAAACCATTTTAAATTTTTAGCCCTGACCTGTGAATTTGAGATTTTACTATTGTTTGATTTTAATTTCGAGGACGAAATTTTTTAAGGTGGATAGATTTGTCACCTCCATTTTCCAGAAACAGGGGTATTTTTGTCATTTTTTACTTTTGAATATTTTTGGAATTATTTATTTATTTATTGTAATATTTTGGGGTTATTTGAGTCGGGTTCGAATTTCAGCTCATTCCGACTTGTATCGGGAACCCGGGGTAGTGTTGACCTTAGCGGGCCTACACACTAGTTAGCCATGGCCCACATGTTCAATATTTTAGTTGGTGACTAGGCTAATTATTTTGGTTAGGATTAATTTGGATTAGTGGTTTTAGGAATGACTAATCTACCCCCGACTTAGAAGCCCTTCCATGTTTTAACTAATAGATTAGTGTAGGGGGCTTTTTGACCTTTCCTAATAGGACAAAACCCACCATTATGGCTGGCCACTTTTGGCATGGATAGGCACAAGTCACTTTATTATTTCCCCTTTCATTTCTCTCTCTTGTTCTTCCCCATTTTTTGAGAGCTTTCCCTAATCAAACCATCACCAAATCTTTCTATTTCTCCACAAAATCTTCTTCCTTCCCTCTCCATCCAATCCAAGGAAGGAGCTCCTCAAGTTTGGGAGGACTCGGAGCTCGTTCGTGTCCTTTTGGAATCTCTACGTGTCGGTGTCGAGTCGGAGGCCTTTTCCTTTAAATCTCTCTTTCGGAAGGTATAATCTCTCTTCTAAATCACCCCAACATGCATGTAGGATTATTTTGAACCCGTAGAAATGACCCCCTTGGTGTTGTGTCCATTTGAGTCCATTTCGTGTCCATTTGGACACTTGTAGAGGTGTCCAATGTGTAGGATCGTGTCCTAGTGGGAAAACTCCCTATTTGGACACATGTAAATCATTTGTGTATTGATTTTGTGTTGTTCTTACATTAATTCCAGATTTTACTATGTGTTAGGAATAGTTTTTCCATGTATCATATTATCATTATCTATGTATATGTATATATATAGTTATATATATACATATCATTATATTTATATATATATATATATATATATATATATATATATATATATATATATATATATATATATTCCATGTATCATATTATCATTATCTATGTATATGTATATATATATATATATATATATATTTTTTTTATCTATGTATATGTATATATATAGTTATATATATACATATCATTATTATATATATATATATATATATATATATATATATATATATATATATATATATATATATATATATATATATATATATATATATATACAAAAAAAAATATATATATATATATATATATATATATACATATATATATATATATATATATATATGGGTCGTTCTACAATACATCCGCTGAAAATGGATGTATCGATACATCCGAAATCTGGACCGTTGGATGTTGATCCAATGGTTCGGATTGAATAATAGTGTAGAAACATCATTTAATGCTGATTTAGACTTTTGACCTGTTGGTAACTTGCTTTAGCAGGTCATTCTTCACTTTAATTTTTTCAATGAACACCCTAAATTAATTCATATTTACTCTCTCAAAAGTCCATCCAATTTAATATTTCGTATTATATTTTTTTTGGTTACAGGCCGTCGTGGTGGTGGTGTTGGTGGTTGTGGTGGAAAGAGAAACAGAGATGAAGATGGAAATAAGAATCGGTCCGGATCGCGTCGAACGTCGTCGAGCCCTCCTAGAACAACGAGGAGTACCAGCTGCGCCGTGAAGAATCGGTTCGCTTCCCGTCGGACATAGTCGAAACCTCCTCGAACAAGAAGTATTAGCGGCGCCGCTCTAATTTTACTGTCCATGCCATTGTCAGAAATCTTATTTTTCATCTAATAATTTAATATTTTGTTAATAAAGCTACATGTCACGGTGGTGGTTGTGAACTGAGGAAAACCTGCTTCTGAGGTCGGGCGGATCATCTTGTCACATATTTTTAAAAAAATCTGTATTGATCGGACGAATTTTTTTTACTTTTCTAATGATAATATTTTCGAAGAGAATATTTTATTTGGACGGTGAACGGCCATTCTCTTTGCTTTTAACACGGAGAATGGCCATTCTCTTTGCTTTTAACACGGCGAATGGACGGAGAATGGCCATTCTCTTTGCTTTTAACACGGCGAATGGACGGAGAATGGCCATTCTCTTTGCTTTCTACACGGCGAATGGACGGAGAATGGCTGTTCTCTTTGTTTTTAACACGGAGAATGGCCATGCTCAAGGAGAATGGCCATTCTCCGTTATTTTAACATGGAGAATGGCCATTCTCCGTTCTTTGAAAACGGAGAACGGACACTCTCTGTGCTTTTAACAAAGTATGGTACATTTAGGACTGGAAATGTTCAAGTATCTCATATTTTTTTCACCAAATATTTACAGTATTTTTAATATCATTTACCATAGTACATTCATTTTATATTAAATCATTTTCAAGATAATCCGAATATCATTTTATCAGGCTTCCACTGTAGGGCTGAACAAAATTTCTTGCGAATGTTTGAATATAATTAACCTACTATCAAAGAGAATTTTTCTTGCATTACATTATGCCTTACACTGGCATCGACTTCATACTGATGGCATCGATGTACTGATGGTAATAACAAAGGATGAACATGCAGGATTACAATTATGTTTCCGCAATAACAAGGGATGAACATGCATGATTACAATTTTGCTTCAGCAATAACAAGGGATAAACATGCACTGGCATCGAATTCATACTGATGGCATCGATGTAATGATTTTTTACAGAAAGCAAAACACATTACAATCAAATAAAGTTTCAGTGATCCCAGGAATGCATCCGTAATGAGGCCACCTGTAAACCCTAGCAATGCACCCAGGACTCACGAAATCTGTGATGGGCATCTGCAAATCAAAGGAATACACCAAAATATCAATATCATCTATCAAGGCCAACTGCCAACCAAATAAACGCTTCAACCAAAAAATCATAATCAAATTAAGTATACTTCATTCCAAGTCCAATAAACTGCATAATTCACGTTACAGTAATCTGTCCAATCCACGTTAGTAATTCAACATAGAACCTACATAATTCACAATACAATAATCCAAATAAATATCAGACCTACTCTAAATTCAAGACCATATTACATTTTCAAAACAAATTACGAACTATGCACTGAGTACAAGCGAAAAGTTTAGTCTTACAATATTTCAAACACAAAATTTAGTTTGTCCGCCATGACCAACAAATATTCAGAACAATATTACAAGTCAAATATTACTTCCACATTGAAATAAGAGACATTCAAAACTCAAAAGATGAATCTTCATAGACGTCTCCATCTTCTTCTTCTTGTTTCTTTTTTTTTTTCCTACTTCTTCTTTCTCAAAATATCCTTCACCTACACCTTGAGGGACGGATGAAGAAAAATTATAGTCAGTATTGACTCACTTTATAGGTAGAAATGACATCCAGAAACATAAATAGAAGTATCAAAGTGATGGCTAGCATTAAAGTGTCAATGTGTACAGTCTATATTTTTACATAAGATTTTGGGCTAGCCCCATTTACCTTCTTCACGAGGGAAGGAAAATCTTATTCTTGGTCAGCAAATTCAACCTCTATCTGGTTAATCTTATCCAGAATCAATTTCTGGTTGTCGGATATAGTCTTCATCGCTTTGAAGACATTCTCAAAGTTTGCAGCAACAAAATTGTATAGATCATCAACCCTGTCCTTAGTGTTTTTGATTCCATAAGTTGATGGTTTTCCAGATGTTGATGGTTTGCTTGCAGCTGCTGCCCATTTTCCAAACATTCGAGTGAAGGTTAGTTTTCTCATGGGGCCTTTGTTTTTAATATAAACATCCCCTGCTAAGCTTGGGACAGAATGTTTATTAGCCATCGAGCATACAAATCCTCCGAAAGGGAGAGCTGTCATTGCAGTTGGTTTTCCCACGAGATGCATCATTCTACTGAACATGTAGGAACCTATATCCATCCTTTTTTTCTTCCCCATATAATAAAGAAATTTTACTCTCTCGGGATGGATGGAAAACTCATGTCCAGTAGGGTTGAGTGTTTGAGATACGTAGGCATGCAACAATTTATACAAAGTTTTTAATTGATCTTTGTATACATTTTGAGGGGTCTTGGCACCCATTGAAACACCTGTAATCTCATGAATTGCATCCGTCATGGAAACATTATCAATATCTTTCATATCAAACTCAGGAACTGGATCAAATCCATAAAATTCGTTGATGACAGCAGCATTTACCCTAATCAGTTTCCCTCTCAGAAACACCAGTGGTTGATCCTCTTCTTTTTCTTTAATTTCAGCCGGAAGATTTGAGTAAAATTCTCTTACTATTGTTTGGGAGATTTTCTCAAGACAGGATTTGTTCAGTTTCTCCAATTGATAGAATTTCAATATATCCAGGAAAGCTTCGTCTTCGACATCATCCATCTTAATTGATCTTTCAGGCATAACAGCCTTTTTCTTGAAATATTTAATGTATATCTTCTTAGTTTTAGAGTCTTTAAATTTTTTTACCTCCTCTCCAGCCTGGGACTTATCTGATGATTGCTCTTCCTCTTCATTTTCCTCTTCTGATGAGGATTCAAAATCCACAGAGTACGCTGATGACTCTGTATCCGTTGCCACCTTAGCCTTCGTTTGAGTACGCCTTCGATCTTCATAAGTTGAGTCTTCCGACGACTCTGTATCGAAGATAGATTTTCTGGTTTTTGTCGAGCAATGAGTGTTTTTAGCCTTTTTTGCACGTGGCTTGGCTGCCGCCTCCGCTTTCATCGTCGCTGCCGCCGCCGCTGCTTCCGCCGCTGCCCTTTCGGCCTCTGCCCTAGCGACCATAATCTTGGTTTTCACCGCCCTTGCAAGTTCTGCCCTTCGGGCCTGTATCGCATCCCTTCGTGGATCCTTCCCCTTTGGCGACGGTCATTGTTTCTTCGGCGGCATTTTGATTAGAAGAGGATTTGGGAGAGGGTTTGGGAGAAGGAAGAGGGTTTGAGAGAAGAAGAGGGAAAGTTCGACCGTCCTATATGACCTTGGAAAGTGGAAAAAATTAGAATAGTTTTGAGTCTTAAATTAAATTTATTACTATTATTACTAGTATAAGACGGTCGAATTTATTACTATTAAATTTAAAAAACTACTTTCCAAAATTAAATTTATTACTATTATTACTAGTATATATCCATGTGAAATCACTACATAAACCTTTGGGATTTTGAGACCTTAATTTTAAAAAATTCTTTTCTAAAATTAAATTTATTACTATTATTACTAGTATATATCCACGTGTTCCGTATAAATTATTGAAAAATTTGGCAGAAAAAACGTGGTGGAAACATATTTATTTAAAAAAATTTGACAACATATTTAAGAATGTGAAGTTTAAGACTCAATATTTCTATTTTACGAATATTTGATTAAATTTTTGAAAATAAGAAGACTATGTACTTGAAAAGAGTAAAATTGAAACACTCAATGTTGTCCTCTATTTTACTTTGTAATCATATTTAAGATGGATTTGACGGCAAGATTGACGCTGGCAGCATAATCAATTCTATGACGTAACAAGTCATTGATGGGGATATCGTCGCTGATATATTGATTTGACGTAAAAAGATTTGTTAATTATAAAGAGCAATGCTATAGTTAGCAAATGGGTGTAAGTTGTAAGAAGGTTGTAAAAGTTTGATTGTAGCCGAAACCAAATTGAGTTAACAAAATATTATATTTCATTAAATCCCAACTTCGTCGCCGGAACATTCTCCAGAGAAGTATACAAGAGGAGGACAAAAAACTGTAAAACACGGAAAAACAAAAAGGGTCTAGCCCTCACTGGCCTCCCGGAGGATCTCCGCAAAGTCCTGCAGGGTGCGCACACCCGCCCTATGGCACAGGCGGCGAAACGCTTCCCTCTTCTCCAGAGAATCCCGTTCCTCCGGAGTGATCGGCAACAGGTCAAAGTTTGGCACCGGATGAAGAGGTCGAGCGATGACCTCCAGTGACAACCCGCAGGCGGTCAGAAAGTTCACAGCCGCTGCCAGCCAGTCATGGGCCGGAGGCGGCGCAGAGGGTGCTCCATGCGAAGGGGCTCGGCGACGACTGGAAGAAGGCTCTGGCAATGGTTCCCAACCAGATGATCTTTTTGGAGCCATGTTAAATGTGCAACCTACTCAGATGAATGGGGACCCCTATGTATATATATACACGTTCCTAACCGACTCTTCCTATTCCTTATTGGAAGTTGGGATATAATGTTAAAGTTACAACCAAATGCTTACAACACTCTTACAACCTTCACCCATTGCTGACATGTGGGCCATGTCATCAATGGGTGAAGGTTGTAAGAGTGTTGTAAGCAAGCATTTGGTAGTAGACTATAAGAGACATTATTGATGTCTTATTCCAGGCTTAGTTGGTTGTGCTATTTGGCTTTTACATGGAAGGCCTAGGTTCGAGTCTGGTGTTTGGGTTCTGTAGAATTTTTCTATTGTTAACATTTTTTGGGTGCTATTATATGCTTTTAACTTAGTATGGAACAATTTTTGGGACTGTTAATGGCCATTCTCCGTTCCTCTAACACGGAGAATGGTACATTTAGGACGGATGTAGGACGGAGAATTGTACATTTAGGACGTCGAATGGTACATTTAGGACGGAGAATGGTACGTTTAGGAATGTTCTGTAGGGTTGTGAATTTTAAATAGTTTGGCTGTTTAGTTTTGTTTTGAATCTATATAAATTGGTTTTGAAGGCTCGTGAAGATGAATTAGTTTGGCTGTTTGGTTGTTAATGGTCATTCTCCGTTCCTCTAACACGGAGAATTGTACATTTAGGACGGCGAATGGTACATTAGGACGGAGAATGATAGATGTAGGACGGAGAATGATAGATGTCGGACGGAGAATGGTCCATATAGGACGGAGAATGGTACATTTAGGACTGTTGTGTAGGGTTGTGAATTTTAAATAGTTTGGCTGTTTAGTTTTGTTTTGAATCTATATAAATTGGTTTTGAAGGCTATGAATTAGTTTGGCTGTTTGGCTGTTAATGGCCATTCTCCGTTCCTCTAACACGGAGAATGGTACATTTAGGACGGAGAATTGTACATTTAGGACGGCGAATGGTACATTAGGATGGAGAATGCGGAAAGTTGGACGGAGAATGATACATGTAGGACGGAGAATGGTCCATATAGGACGGAGAATTCATTTTGAATAAGGTAAAATCTGTGTTGAAAAATGGCGAAATCTCTTGGATATGATTACACTGAGATGTTGTATTAATGGTAAAATCTGTGTTGGGAAATGTCGAAATCTCAGAAGTGAGCCGTCTTCGGCGTCATTATATCACAGTCCATTTTATTTATAAAAAAAATAATCATGTTAAAAATTAGTATTGACAAAAGTAAAACTTGCTCAAAATGGAGAATCGAACTCATAAAAAATATCTTGTATAAAGAAATGCATGCATGCATGCTAGTGTTTTCACCATTAACCCCAGTAATGATAGATCGTATCTAATTCATTATACCACTCGTACACAGGTTCTCCTGGTACTGGGATTACATTATCAAAGGGTTTTTTAAACGTCTGAATTGAATAACAAATTTTCCAAAGTTCGTCGTCGAAGATCACGTTGAAGCACCCACGTATGCCGAGCAGGCGAAGACCCTTGCAGTTGCATATGATAGATCGCAGCGTATCTCCATTGAACATGCCGAATCTCATATGTAGGTGCTCGAGACGTGGCATCGAATTAGCCACGGCCTTTTCCTCCGCCTCGTTTTTCGTGTCCAGCACGAACATGTTCCTGAGCATGAAATCCGGAGGGGGCATGTTCCTACTCAGCTTGACCAGACGGCGGCAATAATTTCCGACAGAAATTATTCCAGTCGACGTGATGTAGAGGCAGTAGCTAATGTCGAGTTCTTCCAGCACAGGGAGAAACTCCAAGTGTCTCACGAAAGTTTCATCACTCACGTCACACTTCGGAATGTGCAGAACCCTTAGAAATTTTCCACTGTATTATAAAAATAGGAAAACATCAATAGAAATTAACAAAAGTATACGTAAAATTTTGTAATAGAAAAAATAAAGTATTAGAATAAGACCAAATAAAATTTTGCACTGGCCTTAAACATGCAAAAGAGAAGGCTGCTTCGTCGAGCTTGTACGCGGAGAGGGACCCTAGATGTCCCTCACTGCGAGCCACGAGCTTCATTACGGTCAAACTAATCTCAGCGGTTTTCTGGGTCCTCCGACACCACTGTACCAAGTCGACGTTGGACCAATAGTCTAAGGGACCGTTGAGCGCCTTCCACCACGAACGGCAAACTGGGGCCACGTTGCACATTACCTCGTCCGCCGGCATCCCCGACAGTACCAGTATCATCGAGAGAATCTCGGTAGGGATGACGGCCCATCCGCTGCAGTTGATCTTGCTCCTCTCCATTGCGACTGTTCTTCTTCTTCTTTCCTTTGTTTCTCTCTAGTCGGATGGGTTCTCTTCTTTGGAAAAGGCTATTTAACCCTCGTTTACGCGGGTGTATGTAACCCGCTCGTGGAGGGGTGTGTCCGAACAAGTCACGAATCTATTGGAAAATAACGGTAATGCCACTGTATTAATATTAGCAATTAGTCGTTTGGGCTCCCAACATATTTGGGTGATGCCATCTCCCATTATGTGGCATCTGACATGGCAGATGACATAACAGCTGACATGGCAAATTTTAACCCCAAAAATTAATTACCCAAATTTTTTTAATGTTAATGTTAATGTCAATATTAATATTAATGTTAATGCTAATGCTAATGTTAATGTTAATATTAATGTTAATATTAATCAATGTTAATTTAATATTAAATTATTTATTTACTATTAATGTTTATTTTAATATTAATTTTATTGTTAAATTTTGCCATGTCAGCTGTCATGTTAGCAACCATGTCATATGCCACATAATGGAAGATGGTATCACCCAAATTTTTTGGGAGCAAATAGCATTTTTGTAATATTAGTTTTAATTATATTGTAAATTTTAAATTAACAGAAAAGCCAATGTAGATTTAATATTAATGCTCTGAATAGCCCAACTCATCATGCCAATTGGCTACAACGCTCATGATCTCTCTAGCTCACAAAGGAGTACATTGTTCCATACATTATGCCTCTTTATAGCCAACAAGTAGTCTTCGGCTGAACATCTCGCAAGTCCGAACGCCAATGTGGTAACTCCTCTTGAACGCTAAGGACTCCATGCATCTGGAAGTCCAAGCCGAGCCCCGCCTCGAGCCGAACCTATCCTGAACTTGTCCACCACCGTGTCCCTGCGGCAGATACAGTTAGACATAATGTTAACATAAACATTGTGATCGTGCTCATCTATGTCCCATTTCGCCTAGCCTACAAGGTTAGAACTTTACATAAGAAATCATATCATTTCACTCAACCAACCAACCGTAAACTTAAACATATGCATAAGGGTGGCAGGCCCTGCGCCTGCACCCAGCGCTAATCTCAGCCCACCGGCCCTATCTATATGAAGGTCACGATGATTCTGTCACAACCCGCACCCTGATTAGGGGCACGAGTACGTGGTTACGTCCACCCTGATTAGGGGCACGAGTACGTGGTTACGCCCTATCTATATGAAGGTCACGGTGTTTCTGTCATGACCCGCACCCTGATTAGGGGCACGAGTACGTGGTTACGTGGTTATGTCCAGCCTCGAGCCGAACCTATCCTGAACTTGTCCACCACCGTGTCCCTGCGGCAGATACAGTTAGACATAATCTTAACATAAATATTGTGATCGTGCTCATCTATGTCCCATTTCGCCTAGCCTGCAAGGTTAGAACTTTACATAAGAAATCATATCATTTCACTCAACCAACCAACCGTAAACTTAAACATATGCATAAGGGTGGCAGGCCCTGCGCCTGCACCCAGCGCTAATCTCAGCCCACCGGCCCTATCTATATGAAGGTCACGGTGTTTCTGTCACAACCCGCACCGTGATTAGGGGCACGAGTACGTGGTTACGTCCACCCTGATTAGGGGCACGAGTACGTGGTTACGCCCTATCTATATGAAGGTCACGTTGTTTATGTCACGACCCGCACCCTGATTAGGGGCACGAGTACGTGGTTACGTGGTTACGTCCAGCCTCGAGCCGAACCTATCTTGAACTTGTCCACCATCGTGTCCCTGCGGCAGATACAGTTAGACATAATCTTAACATAAACATTGTGATCGTGCTCATCTATGTCCCATTTCGCCTAGCTTGCAAGGTTAGAACTTTACATAAAAAATCATATCATTTCACTCAACCAACCAACCGTAAACTTAAACATATGCATAAGGGTGGCAGGTCCTGCGCCTGCACCCAGCGCTAATCTCAGCCCACCGGCCCTATCTATATGAAGGTCACGGTGTTTCTGTCACAACCCGCACCCTGATTAGGGGCACGAGTACGTGGTTACGTCCACCCTGATTAGGGGCACGAGTACGTGGTTACGCCCTATCTATATGAAGGTCACGGTGTTTCTGTCATGACCCGCACCCTGATTAGGGGCACGAGTACGTGGTTACGTGGTTACGTCCAGCCTAGAGCCGAACCTATCCTGAACTTGTCTACCACCGTGTCCCTGCGGCAGATACAGTTAGACATAATCTTAACATAAACATTGTGATCGTGCTCATCTATGTCCCATTTCGCCTAGCCTGCAAGGTTAGAACTTTACATAAGAAATCATATTATTTCACTCAACCAACCAACCGTAAACTTAAACATATGCATAAGGGTGGCAGGCCCTGCGCCTGCACCCAGCGCTAATCTGAGCCCACCGGCCCTATCTATATGAAGGTCACGGTGTTTCTGTCACGACCCACACCCTGATTAGGGGCACGAGTACGTGGTCAACGGTATCCTGTCAGAAAAATGAGCAAGTACAAACACCAACAGAAGTTCCATATGAATTGACAAATACTATAAGAGACATTATAATAAAATACAAGACAAAGATATAGGCGACTTGGAAACCATTTGAAGCCGAGTTACAACCCTTGGACCAATAAATGTAAAATGTGATTTGAATTATTAGAGCGATATGTGATCTGCTAGGGAGTCATGGTGCTCCCTGAACTTTAGCCGGTGCACCTCTCTCCACTGCTGCCATAGCTACCTGATGCAAGTTCTCCATGGTCTGTCGCAGCAATGACCCTGGCCTGTCATCACGCAATGACCATGGACGGTTCGCACCGTAATGCATCTTTGGCATCCTTATGTGTAAGACTATGATCGCTTCGATACATGTTGCTAGACCAATATCCGAAGGATCCCAAACCTACTGATATCATAGCTTATCACAACACTTGACGGTCGCAACCCGTCCTAATGATGTGCACCATAAATACCATACATAATTCCCTCCTTTGAACTACTAGGTTGAATTAAGATGATGTGCACCATAAATACCATACATAAATACGTACACTGGACGGTCGCAACAATATCATAGCTTATTGAGTATATTATATTGACATTGCTTGTCCTCCATTCGTAGTTGATCGTTCTTGACAGGTTTTGATATTATATATGTTGTTAAATAGTAGAACTAGACAGCGTTCTACGTCGTTTCTACGGTGTAGGCTGGGACGCTGTCACGTTATGGAATGGCTTCTCTGGAACTATCCTGGACGTATAGCTTTGTTAATCGGGGTCCTTTCAACGCAAGTAGCTAGCTCCGATGCAAGTCCCCGCTAAACCTGTGCTGATCGAGGAAACTACGTTGTCGACAAGTTGTTTGCGCCCTTGCATTTATCCTTTCATTTGCAACAACATTATCAATTTACTTAGGAAGGGGGTCGAGAAGAGGAGGGTCAGCCACTCACATTGAGTTTACTTCAGGCGAGAGAATGGATCTTAATTCAACCGTTCCCGTTCGATCGAGTCAATCGATCCCGACCTATCGGTCCCGACCGAATCAATAGCGACAGTGTTCCTTTCTCGCGCACCCTATCACGACCCGCACCCGGAGTAAGGGCATTCCATAACGTAACAGCGTCCCAGCCTACACCGCAGAAACGACGTAGAACGCTGTCTAGTTCTACTATCTAACAACAGTTAGATATTACAACCTGTCGAGAATCAAGGGTCGTCGTCTAACCCAGCTATGGCAGTCTATTCTTGTGTATTGCTCCTTCAACCAATCCATTCCTAGGCCAAGGGACCGATTCGGCCCGCAGCAAAAGGGTCGTCGTCTAACCCAGTTATAGTCCGTGATGTCTTGACATTGCCAGTGGCCTTCACACCCTTTCACTGCTTAACAAATGCACGTGACACGGGACGCTGCTTGCTATACTTCGATAGCCCAACAAAACTCTTTTCTAATGCGTTCGTGCAACGACTTGACAAGCAAGGGCTACGTCAAGCCTAGCATCGAGGGAAATACGACTTAAACTATGGGACAAGCGAATGTTAGTATTAATTGTAGTTCCAATTACATTTTAAATAAAAAAGAATGCAATTTTAACTTTAACTAGTTTGAAGTAAATGTTAAATCCAAAACTATTTTTAATTTTAGTAGTCATATTAGTTTCAATAATATTGTAAATGTTTAAATTAACATGAATGCCACGGTATTAGAAACCTAGCTAGCTGATGTCACGTTGCTCGGGGCTCGGTTAGTGTTCGTCTAAACTAGTACGTACCAACTAGTTATTAGTAATGATAACCAAAAATTGAATTTTAAGTTTAAAATCTAGTCGAGCTCGATCCTTCCTCTTTATCCCATCTCCCACACTCTCTTTCTCTCTCTCTATCTCTCTCGGGTTCTTTCTCACATGTTGTGTTCCTTAAGGTACTGTTTGGGAAGGGTGGAAAATGGGAGGAAGGAAAAAGTTGAGGGGAAAGTGAGAGGAAAATTTTAAATGATGGTGTTTGGAAAGGGGGAGAGAACATGGAGGAGGAAAATTTGAGAGGAAAAAGTAGGTGGGTCCCACCAAAAAATTTTCCTCCCAAATGTGGGAGGAAAATGGAGAGAGATGAGAGGAATTTGAGTGAATTTACCCCACTACCCCTCAAAAAGTTAATATTAAATCATCATTTGAGAATACCAAGGAGGAAATAGTAATTATACCTATATCCATAAACAAATAAAAAATTGTTTTTAAACTTTTCCTTCCCCTACTTTTTGTTCATCCAAACAAGAAGAGGTAAAGTTAATTTTCCTCTCCCTCAATTTTCCTTCCTCTCAAATTTTCCTCTCCCTCCCCTCCTATGTTCCCAAACATAGTGTAACGCAACAGGTCCCGTAGCATTAAATGCTCTGCATGCGTTATTCTACACAATTTAATAATAAACACTGATACCATATCATTAGAAGATGTCTTGGAAGTCGTAAAAAATTACTTTATATTGTCTTCTCAATACTTTTTTTGCATTGGAGATGACTTTTTAAACTTCTTGTCATTTTTGAATATAGCCGCCTATGCAAGTTATTGTCTTCTGCGGCTCTGTCTCATGCCACATAGGATACACAATACATAACAAGACAATAGGGTTTCGTAGCATTAAATGCTGATGCATGTGTTATCCTACAAAAGAGGGCCACGTGGAGATTGTTGTTGCATGCTTCCTCATGCGTTATTAGCTACACATTTTAATAAGGCACGTACCCAGAAGACGAGAAAGTTTTGTTGGAAGTTGTTTCCTTAAAATTATGCTTGCTCCTAGAATCACTCAAGATTTTTCATGAGCCATCAAAAGAGGGCCACGTGACGGAGTTACAATGAAGATGAAAAGGTTGTGTTGTTGCCTTGCTGGAAGTTGTTTCTTTCTGTATAATATTTTTTGTACCTCCAAATTGCACTTTCAAACTGTCCATCCTTACGTGGCAGCTGACGTGACATGTTGATCTGGCAGCTGACGTGGCAAATTTTTTTGTAAATAAAAATAAAAATAAAAATTAACATTAAAGTTAATATTCCAGATTAACATTAACATTAATATTAATATTATCGTTAACATTAACAATAATATTAATATTAACATTAACCTTAACATTAATATTAACATAAATTAATATTAACACTAAAATAACTTTGATATTAACGTTAAATTATTATGGAGAAAATTGGGTTGTTAACTTTTTGGATTAAAATTTGCCATGTCATCAGTCATGTCAGATGACACACTATTAATTTAGGAAAATGCTAAGAAGCTCATTTATTTAACATGCCACATCAGATGGCAGGGCTATATATAGAGGGTCAATATGGAGGTACGATAATATCATTACTCTTTCTTCTTCTATTGTTTCTTGTCCTTCGTTTCTTCTGCTGGTTTCTAACACACACTATTTTCTTCAATGTCGACGTCACATGGAGAAAGTGATCGTCGTGGGGAAGATTTAGTCGATGAAGAAATCCTCCATTCAAGAGGACTGTCAGATGATTTGCCGCAAGATGAGCAAAGTTTGGAAGATGTTAGCTTAGGAGACAGTAAAGAACAAGATGAAGACATCAACTCAAACAACGAAATGTTATTTCGCATCACCCTTTCTAATGGATTTAAGAAATGCGTTATAGTTTTACATATATTTCTCATGTTTATTTTGTTTTATTCTGTTCTTAGGGACGCCGATGAATCTCCATTGGATTTCGATGCAGCGACAATGAAAAAAATATTGCAATCTGCCAACATTAATAAAGATCCAACTATGCTCTTAGAAGAAGATGTTGTTGGCCTACAGTTCAACTCTATTGAAGAAGCAGGGACATTCTACCGAATTTATTCAAAAGCATATGGTTTCAGTATTAGAAAGAACGAGGTAAAGAAAAACAAATCTGGTATGGTGACGATCCGTAGTTGGTGTTGCTCGAATGCGGGATTCAGACACAAGAAATACAAGGAAGCTCCAAACAGGGTTCGTGAGCCAAGAAGTGAAAGCAGAACTGGTTGTAAAGCAATTTTTCGTATTGGGTACACCCATAAAACAAAGATGTGGTCCGTCAAAAAATTTTATGTACTTCACAACCATAGCCTGGCGAGTAATTATGAATCAGCGTTCTTGAGATCCCATCGTAATATAACACCCGCAGAGTTGGAAGAAATTAAGCTTATGAAGCAATCAGGGATGGGGACTGGAGAGATATGGAATTTACTTGTCGAGAGGAAAGGTGGCTGGGATAATGTTGGATGGACGAGAAAGGATTTATACAACGTTCTAGCTCGAGATAGTAGAGCACTCGACGATGTTCATGCTTCGACAACACTTACATTTCTTCAATCAAAGGAGAATAGTGACCCAGATTTCTTCTACGACTACAAGGTAGACGAAGATTCCAGATTGACCCATCTCTTTTGGGCTGACGGTTCTTGTCGATTCGATTACGAACTATTTGGAGATTCACTAGCATTCGATTCTACATATAAAACAAATAGAAGTCAAATGCCGTTGGTGGTTCTAGTGGGTACAAACAATCATGCGATGACTTGTGTGTTTGGGTTTGCAATGATCCACAATGAGACTGCGGAGACTTATTCTTGGGTTCTGCAAAAATTCCTAGAGTGTATGAATGGCAAATTACCATTGACAGTTCTCACGGATGGTTGCAGATCCATGAATAAAGCAATTGAGGATTTAATGCCCAGCGTAGTTTATCGAACGTGCTCATGGCATATCCTTAACAATGCTGCCAAAAATGTACACCGAGAGGGTTTTCACAATAAACTGAGTCTTCTGATTAAAAGGTACATAGCACACTTGCTACTTTACTTTGAAGTATGTTGTTGTTACAATATCACAACTTTAGTTAATGTCCATGTTTTCTAAACAGGTACTATTCAGTCGAAGAATTTGAAAACCGTTGGCAGCAGATGCTAACAGATTATAATTTAGAAAACAATGAGTGGACCACTGCATTGTACAGAACAAGGGAGCGATGGGCGGACACATTCCTACGTGGTAATTATTTTGGCGGTTCTACAGCAACAAATAGATGTGAATCTATGAACGCTTTTCTGAAAAGGTTTTTGAATGAGAAGCTGCCACCACTACAAGAAATTTTGCTTATAGTGACAGAAATCAGTGACGGAATGAATATTCAGTCACTAGTAAAAAAATAATTATGTTGGATTAAGGAAAACGTTAGTAATACTATTTCCGACGGAATAAATATTTAATGGTGACGGACTATGCAGTCACTAAACTTTATTTAATCATTAAATGAGAAGATAGACGTGAAAAATTTAAATATGTTTCATAAAAAATATTAGGGACTTCTAAATCAGTCACTAATAGAAAAATAGTTTAATATTAAATAATAAATTTAACAAGAAAAAATAATCTACTAATTTTAAAGATTTATGGGACCGAGTTAGCGGGATTGGAAAATTGGACACCATTTTTTTCTCACCCGTGCCATCATTTTTTCCTTTTGCAAAATATTTGATCATAAAGGGTTTATGATCCTCTCCTCCTCTAAATACTTACTCCTCTAAAATTTTCTCTTCCTCTCCTCCTCCTCCTCCTCCATCCTTCTCTAGGTGATCATGAGGATTTTTTTTTCCTTGTAATTCTCTCATCTCTTCCATTATTTACTCATCTCCTCATCCTCTAATAATTTTTTGTAAAGGTGCTCATCTAGAGAGGTCAACGGAGTTCAATTCTCTTCCACCACTATAGGTCATTTCCACCGTTTCTCGTCCAGGGAGGAGATCCCATCGGTTCCAGGAAGAAAATCCCATCGGCTCAAGTAAACTTTAAAATCCTAACCATAATTTTTTTTCCTATTTATGCTGTTTTTATATTCTTTAATTTGTTTGTTTCTATAATTTTTTAGATTTATTTGCGTAGGAACGTGACTATCATTTTAATGACATGAGACGTTGGAATTGCGACAAAGAGCATATGTCAAAGCAATGGGCCCGAAGACAAGAAATCGAGTACGTGGTCAAGTGGTAGGTGTGACGCGAAATTGAGTGCTTTATCATGTTTCTTCATTACAATTTAGAACATCAATTTGTGTTCATGTAGAATTTTTTTTTGTTAATAGCAGACTTAACTTTGTTTTGGAGTATATTTTATTTTTCAGTTGTTGTCTAATCTGATGAATATATTATTTTTGCTTCGATTTTTTAATAAGAATCCACTTATACCATTTTGGATGAAGAAATTGTGATCTCAGCAGAATTTGGTGGAAAGAAATTAGCTTCTACTTATGGATCAAGTAGTAATGACTGATTTATTATATTATTAATGACATATCAAACAATTAGGAATGTGATTCAAAAAATTTGTAATTTTATTAATGACACAACATTAATGACTGACCTATTAATTAGTAATAATTTTACTAATGACCAAACAATATTGACTGACTTATTAGTTAGAAATAATTATTAATGGCCCAACATTAGTGACTGACGTATTAGTTAGTAATAATTTTATTAATGACCAAACAATAGTGACTGACTTATTAGTTAGTAATAATTATTAATGACCCAACAATAGTAACTGACTAATTAGTTAGTAATAATTATTAAATACTTTTTTATATTGAAAGATAAATACTTATCTACGTGGCATGTCCAATTATATTGACGGATTTAGGAATTCGTCCGTCACTAGTAGTATTAGTGTCGCTCGTAGTAGTGACTGACACTAACTCCGTTACTCATGTGATTAGTCCGTCACTAATATCATTTCTGACGAAATTCAGTCACTATTAATATATATTAGTGACTGATCTTTGTCGTAACTATTAGCAAAAAATTTTGTAGTGCACTTTGGAAGGCCCTTCAAAATTATGACCACGGTTTGGCGGCCTTACGTTACGGCCATATGGGTAAGCATGTCAATGATAAATTCTCAACACCAGTTGTGAATCAAACTAGCATGGCCGTAATAGAAGGTAAATTTGCCGCAATTTACACTAAAAAGGTGTTTATAGATGTAAGGAAGGAAATCACACGTTCTGATGCATATATTGTTTCCCATCATCACATCGTAAGAGGGACAGAAGTTTGCACTGTCCAAAAGTATTTGTCGCCAGACAGTGTCAACCGTAAGGTTACATTTCTTCCGGCCGACAACATCATAACATGTGAATGCATGTGGATGGAGACCAAGGGGATTCCTTGTAGGCATATTTTTGCAGCAATGAAGAGATTACAAATTGGAGATATTCCAAAGAACTTGATAAAATCTCGTTGGCTCAAGGATTGCAAAGAGAGTTATCTCTCCGGACCTGGCTCAGAAAGAAGATTTATCCATCCAGACATTATTGAGAGCAGAAGGTATGGTGCTATTAATGAACAAGTTAATCTGTTTACATACTTTTGTAAAAAATCAAGCAAAGTTCAAGAGAGGGGAACGGAGTTGATGTCGTCTGTTCTGATGGAGTTGAAAGAAATGGTGTCCGATATTGGCGAAGAAGAACAAATGGTAGCTGATGCAGTTCAAGGAGTGCATGAAGCTTTAAAAGAGCCAAATTCGGTAGCAACAAAAGGAAGGCCTTCTCAAGGGAAATCAAGCCAGCCTACAGAAAGTCAATCTATCCCGAAGGCTAGAATATGTAGATTTTGTAAAAAAACGGGTCACGATTATCGTAATTGTAAAGTACGAAAGCAAAATAGTGAAAATGAGCAAATGGAATAAAATAAAACGTCGTTGACTTAAGATAATGTCTTTATTATGTGGCAAGATGTCATTCACACGAGACAACTAGATAAAAAAATATGTTCTCCAATGCAAAAGTTTGAGAAGACAATTAGATAAAAATGGAGAACATTAAATTCCAATTTCAAAACGTAGTACATCAAAAATAGAGAAAATATGTTCTCCGTGCAGTTCAAAACGGAGAATAACATTCTCCGTTTCAAATGACACGGAGAATGAACATTCTAATTTGTTTTTAACACTTTGAATGCTATTCTCCGTTTAATTCAAAACGGAGAATGTTAAGGAGTCAAATTGAAAGCTTCCACTGTCAAGGAGTGTTGTTCTCTGTCGTCTTTCAGTTCGTGTCCGCGTGGTAGATGGTATTCATCGTGCATCGTCAGAGCATACGAACCGTAGGATGACTCCTCGAGTTGTTAAATTTTGCCAATAAATGGCAGAATTTGGGAGATCTTATTATAAAAATGACTGCCCTTTTGGCGCATGAGTTCGAGTTGTTTCATATGTAAATAAAAGTCAAACTTTTCGTGGTTTTGACAATGTAAATGTAATTCAAAAATAATTATATTATAAAAGCAGAGCTTATCAAAGACAGAAGTTCCTTGCCCAATTACATCATAATTACATTGTTGTTTTACAATGTCATTCTTATGTGGCAAATGTCATTCTCCGTTTTAATTTAAAACGGAGAATGAAAATTCTAATTTGTTTTTAACACTGTGAAGCTATTCTCCGTTTAATTCAAAACGGAGAATGTTATTCTCCGTTTAATAAAACACGGAGAATGCTATTGTGGTGTCGTGGTTACACTGCTAGACTTGTATTCAAGAGGTCATTGGTTCAAATCTTGACTATAACAATATTTTGTTTTATTTATACTTTTTTTGTAAGTTAATTATGGGTGCTATTTAAAGGGAAAAAACTTTGATACAGGCACCTATGTATGACATGTGGGCCATCTCAAAAAATAATGTGTATATATATATGTTTACACGTTTTACAAAGCAAGAGGGGACCACATGTCATACATCGGGGTATCAAAACTTTGAAAAGAGTTTTGTTAGAAAAGAGTTTTGTGGGCCCTATTAAAATTTATGTATATATATATATTTGTACACATTTTTTAAAGCAGGAAGGACCTACATGTCATACATAGGGGGTATCAAAACTTTGATACCCCCTACTGTATCAAGAAAAAAACTTTGATACAGTAAGGGGTATCAAAGTTGGCAGAATTCGAAGGGGTATATTCATTGGTATTAATGGCATTGGTATTGATGGAAATTAATTGTTCCAGTCTTACTTAGCTTTAATTGAGCAGGGGCAGAATTCGAAGTGGCTGCCTTTTTGGCGCATGAGTCTGAGTTGTTCCATGCCTATAAATGCCAGTAGTGTAGAGAGAGTTTGTTCTCATCTCACTTAGCTTTTCTTGTGGCGATGGACTCTACCGATCCCCCGCCTTGGCAAGACTCTTTCCTCTTGGTTGTCGATCTCATCGTTCGAAGAAGCTTTGGTGGTGAAGTCCTTCAGAAGACTGACATGTGCCTGGGTTTGGATTTATTGCCATTCCACGCTCTGACGAAGCGCCTGCACGTTGATTGGCTCGGACTATGCACGGTGTTCCTTTGCCGCCAGGAGTTCATCTCTTCAACGTGTTCCATTGGTCCGACGATGCACGGTGGTGAAGTCCTTCAGAAGACTGAGATGTGCATGAGTTTGGAGTTTATTATCATTCCACGCTCTGTCGAATCGCCAGCCAGGAGTCTATCTCTTCTACATGTTCCTTGTTGAAGAAGGATGGCTTTGCACGGTGCTCTGCCACAAGTTAACAAAATTCCTTGAGACAGGGGGTTCCTTTGCCTCAGGAGTCTATCTCTTCTACATGTTCCTTGTTGAAGAAGGATGGCTTTGCACGGTGCTCTGCCTCAAAACAAAATTCCTTGGGGCAGTGGGTTCCTTTACCTCAGTGAGTTCCTTTGCACGGAGGATGCACGATGAAGTGACTTGCCTCAAGGAGTCATGCAACGATTTCTATGCTCTGACGATGCACGATGAATACGACGCGGACACGAACTGAAAGACGACAGAGAACAACACTCCTTGACAGTTGAAGCTTTCAATTAAATTCCTTGAGAACAACACTCCTCTGACGATGCACGATGTAGTGTTTTGCTTCAAGGAATCCAATTGAAAGCTTCAACTGTCAAGGAGTGTTGTTCTCTGTCGTCTTTCAGTTTGTGTCCGTGTGGTAGATGGTATTGATCGTGCATGGTCAGAGCATAGGAACCGTAGCATGACTCCTTGAGGCAAGTCACTTCATCGTGCATCCTCCGTGCAAAGGAACTCACTGAGGCAAAGGAACCCACTGCCTCAAGGAATTTTGTTTTGAGGGAGAGCACCGTGCAAAGCCATCCTTCTTCAACAAGGAACATGTCGAAGAGATAGACTCCTGAGGCTAACGAACCCACTGCCCTTTTGGCGCATGAGTTCGAGTTGTTTCATATGTAAATAAAAGTCAAACTTTTCGTGGTTTTGACGATGTAAATGTAATTCAAAAATGATTATATTATAAAAGCAGAGCTTATCAAAGACAGAAGTTCCTTGCCCAATTACATCATAATTACATTGTTGTTTTACAATGTCATTGCTAGGATCGATTTACATATTTGCTTGAAAGCAACTCCTTAGCCCATGACAACCTCATCTTTGTAATCTTCTGGTGAGTTTCATTGTCATTTCCTCCCGGTATTTCGAATGGAGGAGTCGTCAACCTATTCATATAATACGCCGTGTACAAGAGGCAGTTGGGTGCCCGTTGTTGTGGGCAATTTAGAGAACAATTCAGCACTTTGCCCTCATACTCCTTCTTCGCCGGGCATCTCTCCCTCATCATATCAACTTTTCACCTGACGATAGGCTCTAAGGTTTTCTTCGTTAATTCTGCATCCACCTTGCACGTATCGTACGTGGTTTGCAACAAGGAGTTGTAGTGTGTCCAGTCGTAGGAGATAAAGTTGAATGTGAGCAGAGTATAGTGTTTGATGGTTGCATTAAAAAGTGGGATGAATAACAACTCTATGTCGTCCTCCAAACCCATGACGAAGTCTTCTACTTTTTGGATGTCTTCACAGGCGCCGGGTTTTGCGGTTTCTTCATTGACACGTTGAATGACGGTCTGTTGTTTCCCAAAAATAATACACAATATCATGAGTATTTTTTTCTGTTATTTTTCATCGGTGTACACATGAATATGGATTTTTCTGTTTGAATTCTTACCAATGTGTGGGCCGTCATGAATGCAGACCACTTATGGGATTGGAGCGCCGGCTTTTTTTTTGGATCAATGGCACCTCCTTCGAACTAGACGGGGCACACCTTTTACTGCCTTGAATTTCTTTCAGCTTCCTTATTATTATGTCCAGTATGCCAGCCTCCATGTCGTTATAGTTGAGTATGTCTTGCATGTCTACTACCGACAGCTGGACTGAAACTTCATTTTCACCCTTTTTCGGATAAAATTCGTATACCATATCACTGCACATAAATTTAGTTTAGATTAAATTAATAAAGATAGATTCTCATTACATAATTGTGAAAAAAGTCTAGAAAAAACGAAATAAAAAAAGGGTTCAGAATACATACTTTGGAGAATTCTTTCTGGGAATTACGATATCGATGTATTGTTTCTTCAGCTCTTCATCCGCATGTTTCCAAAGTAAGAGTTCATCGCATTCCCTTAGTACGACGTGGTTCTTCTTTAATTTAGCCATTTTGGCGTCTTCTCGGGATTTCGTAGCATCATTAACCTTCCGCTTTTTATTAGCCTCTCCAACTGTATTGCTTTTTATTAACCTCTTTCCCCCCGATCCTCCTCTTCTTCTGACTTCTCTTGGAGCAGCAGGTTCAGCAGCAGCTTGTAACTCCTCATTCTGAAGTACTTTAGCCATGGCTTCGAGATCTTTAATTTTGTAATCCTTTTCATTGGCTTCAAATTTAAATGATTCAACTTTATTTTGAAGCTCCCTTTTCTCCTCAACGAGTCTTTCATTTGTTTTTCTGAGTTGTTTGGTTGTTCGCACTGAAATAAAACAAACAACAATGAAATGTATGATGTGAACCTAACACGGAGAATGACATTCTCCGTATAATATAATACGGAGAATAGAATTCTCCGTTTGGAATTACACGGAGAATAACCTTTCTAGTATCGACATGATAGGGAATAGCAATTATCCGTTCCAAATAACACGGAGAATGACTATTCTCCGTGTTATAGTACACGAAGAATAGTCATTCTCCTGGAAGATTACAAATCAGAAATTTGACATAGAAAAGATTTTACCTTGTGCATGTAGATCTGATTTAAGAACAGAATTCTGCTTTCTCAAATCCTCCAGTTCATGCACAGAGCCCTCCATCAGAACGTTGACTGTACGTTGTTGTGATTCTTGTGCCTCGAGCTCTTTCAACTTTTCTTTGAGTTCTTCATTCTGCGCAAGAATATCAGAATGATGTCTTCTCAAATCCTCCAGTTCATGCACAGAGCCCTCCATCACAACGTTGACTGCACGTTGTTGCTCCTCTTCTGCCTGGAGCACTTTCAGCTTTTCTTTGAGTATGGCATTCTCAAAGTTGGCTACACGTAACTGCGCTCCTTGTGCCTCCATCTCTTTCAACTTTTCTTTCAGTTCTTCATTCTACGCAAGAATATCAGAATGATGTCTTCTCAAATCCTCCAATTCCTTTGCTGAGTCGTCCATCACAGCGCCCATTTCATGATGCGGTGTCATCCGTTGTTCATCAAAATTATCCCCACCTGCTTCTTGGTGTTCTTCCTCTCCCTCTTTTTCAACTTCTTCTATAGGTGGCTCCTCTTCTTTGTGCCCTTCTTCTTCCCCAACAGGTATAACCAGATCTTCCAATATCATCTTCGATCTCATTTTGTTGTGATATTCGGCCTTGAGGAAGTTTGAGATATCGTACCCATTCCATGTGAAAAATCTTGGGTAATCAGGAATTGGGGCGAACTTCCTTTCCACAAATTTACTATATTCTGCAAACCAATAGAGGAAGTATATTGTACAACCTTCCAATTTGTGGAAAGCCATTGAGTAATCCCCCTGTTCAGTTTTGCTTCTACTCCTCTTTAAGCTATCCATTACATATGCCAGGATTAACCTTGGCCAGCATATACTGTTGATCACGTCCACACTGTCTACCAAGGCCAAGAATCTGTACGGCAAATTTGAACCGCCAGACTTTGTGAAGAATACAGTTTGGCACAAGTGGAAGATTATTAGCTTGGCCAAATCATCTGGATTAACAGCGTTATCTCCGCCACGAAGCCGTCGTAACAATTCAAAGAACTTGTCTCTCACTTCCTTATTCGTGACTTCTGAGTGTTTGCCCTTAGTATTAGCCAGCAATCTTGTGAAATGATCTCTGCACAGGCTCAATGATGCTGGTGGTGTGGGCTGCTGTTGTTTTTCCTTTATCAATCTTCTGTAAGAAACATCATCAACGCTTTCTTTATTCAGCGGTAGACCGAATATGACTGCCATATCCTTGACGCTTAGCGCGATTTTAACAGTGGTGCCCAATTCAAAGCACCCGAAGCCATCTTCTTCTTCTGTGTAACTTGTAATTAAATTCTCAAGCCCTTCCGTTACCTTGGCCATTTCGGAGACGTGGACTCTGTTTTGGTAGAAAATCTCGACAAAATTCCAGAAACCGGTATTCTTCAAGGAACCAATAACTGGCTCAGGTAAACGGCCAGCATCTCGATTGACCTCCTCCATAAGATTTAGCATTGGCTTGAAGGTAGAACGGAAAAGTCTTGAATCCTTATTCCTGACAGATTTTCTTTCTGCAAAACAAAAAAAACCAAAAATTAGGTCGGAGAATGGCCATTCTTATGGGTTTTAACACTGGGAACGGCATTCTCCGTTTCAAGTTAGACGGAGAATGACATTATCCGTTCCAAATTAAACGGCGAATAGAATTTAACATTCAAATGCGTTTTATGACGGAGAATGTCATTTTCCTTGAAATATATACAGAATTTACGAACATAAAATCAAAGTTATACCTTCTGTTTGTACTTCTTCTTACACTTCTTTTTGTTTAGCAACTTTTTCCTTTTTCTTTTTTGCAACTTTCTTAGAATATGGTTTCCGTTGTTCTCCGTCTGTCGCTTTTGGATTTTCTGTAACTGGTGCATCTTCTCTATTTGGTAATGCTGCCGGTAATGATTCTGCCGCTGATGCCGACATGGTGTGAATATTGCGAATGGGGAGGAAGGTTTGAAGATTTTGGAGGAGAATGATCTAGGTTTGAGTACAGAGTGGAGTATGGAAGAAGAGGAGGCTCCGAAACGGTTTTCTTTTTCCTTTTCTTTTTTTAATAAAAGGGTTCGGGGGTGTTTTGAATTAATTAGAAGGGCAAAAATGTCATTCGATGGAAGGGCAAAATACTCCTTTCTGCTTAATTAAAAAGAATTGAAGCCGTTTGGCAAAAATGTCATTACAACTCAACAAAACAAATGAACATAATACATTAGGGCTTTCCATACATTAAATATAAAAGAAGAAGAAGAAAAAAATCATCGTCTTCCATATTCAACCAGATTGGACTTCTTTTTTAGCTCTTCATTGTGCTCTGAAGTTGTAATCCATTCAGCAACTATGCGTCTTTCCTTTTCCGCATCAAACTGCATATAACAAACAAACATCAAAAATATTGCTCTAAAAAGTTGAAGTTTTTGACGACATATTTTCATACTTACATCGATAGAACGGTAGTCCAGGCTACATCGGTCTTTCATGAATGCAATTAAAAAAATTCCACAATCAACTAAATTGCCTTGGCGGGGAACATAAGAAGGACGTTTTATTGCAAAAGTAGAAAAGCTGAACCTAGCATCTCTCAGCTTCAAAATCTCTTCTTCGAGAAAGATATCCAAATTTGAAAGCTACAATTACCAGAAAACAATATGTATTGGTATAATGCGTATTCTTGTACCCAATTCATAAAAATTGATAAATATGAGCTTACTATTTCTTTTATAACTGTTCTGCTTTGAATCGGATCATCTTTAGATGCAAGTGAGTCCCAAATTTCAACAGTCCTGTTTTTAAACACAACTCTTGCAAGAGTATAGTGTTCGCCTAAATGAATGGGTATGTATATCTGAATCAGGATAATTAGGTAAAACAAATTAGTAAATTTTCAGAAAATTAGGATTAATAATTAAACATAAATACATTAATACCTCTTTACAAGTGCTTAAAGATCCCATGTAATCCTGAAAATATTTAAACTTCTTCCATAATTCATAAGGCTTTTTGACGGATGGAGGTAACGTGGCTTTCTACGTACACATCAATTAATACATTACGAAGGACAAACAAACGATAAAATTGTTAATGCATATGCATTGAAGAATAAAATGCTCACTCACCGACATCCTTATTGGTAAAAACCATACATTAGCTTTATTGGAGGTTCTTCTCCGTTCCTCCACGGTGAGAAGAGCAGATACAATACCTACAATCTGAATAAATTATTAAAAATGTCAGCGATGGAATCGAAGTAAACATAGATGGCATCTAAGAAGAAATATACTATTTATACATACCCTATTGGTAATTTTAGTTAAAGGAGCTAAGGTCTTCATCTCCCACCGAGACACATAGGTTTTGTTGCAAGATGATATTATTTCTCTAAGAAAAGAAACGAATAAATTAGGAGAAAAAAACTGTTGGAATTAAATCAAAACTCATATTACTTACTCGTCAGGTCTATCATCTGCAAAAATATAGTCGTAATATCTCGAAGAAACACTAGTACAATTGCTAGGCTTCGAGGTTGAACCCCTTATTAAATTTTTGGATGGTGTGACCGACTGTAAATTTCGACGCATTCTTTTAGAAGGACTGCTAAAGTCAGTTTCTTCTTCTTCTATAGCGTCCAATGCGAGATATCGGTCCAATGCTTTACTACGAGACTGCAGCTCCACGTCCTCCTCTTCGGAAGAAGATTCAACGGAAACCACCTTTACATTATTAAATGCTCTAGATGAAGATGTCTCCTTCAAAGCTTGAGATTCTTCAATATTATCCAAACGCCGAGATAACTTCATTTGTTCAATTTTTATCTTTGCAATATCAGCTGAAATCGTCGACAGATGTTGTTCAATCTTGCGCAACAAACGCGGAATGAAGGTTTCATTTGGATTTGGCATCCATTCTTCTACGTCTTCTACATTTTCCCCCACACGAGTAGACATCTTGAGAACAAGAAAACTTTTTATTTCAGAAAACTATTCTATGTATTTCAGAATGAATAATAGTACTATGAAACAAGAAAACTATTGTATATATAGCAAGAGAGAAGTACAAAAAGTGAGGAAGATAGAAAGACAAATAAATTTTGAGACTAGCAAACAATCTACTAGCCGTTTGATTAAGGAGAGCTCGAGGAAGATTCTACTAGCCGTTTGATTGAGGAGGGCTCGAGGAAGATTCTACTATCCGTTTGAAAATTACAAAAGGTTATCGTGATCAACTCCAATTAAGGAACTCTATAAGAGGTTTAATTCCGCTTGATTGAGGAACTCGACGAAGTCCACCGCGAACCGGAACTTCTTCTTTTCTTCTTCATCTCCGTTTCTCCTTCCAGCACCACCATGCCCTGTAGATTTATAACAAAAATATTAAATTGTTAGATGAAACAAAAAAACTAAATACGAAAAGATTACTAAATCAAAATCAAACAGAACACATATTCATAGAAAACATGAGATTAAAGATGAAAGTGCCACAGAAGCAACACCACAATTTTACAACAACTAAGCAGACTCTGCTAAGCAATAACTAAAATTAGGGATTGTGTCCTCCTTGGATTTAATTTACACAAAGAAGAGATTTGAGAGAACGAACTTTTGTCGGCTTCCTTAATGTACCATTCTCCGTCCTAAATGTACCATTCTCCGTCCATTCGCCGTATTAAAAGCAAAGAGAATGGCCATTCTCCGTGTTAAAAACAAAGTGAATGGCCATTCTCCGTCCATTCGCCGTATTCACCGTCCATTCACCGTATTAAAAGCAAAGAGAATGGCCATTCGCCGTATTCTCCGTTCATTCTCCGTCCTAAATGTACCATTCTCCGTCCATTCGCCGTATTAAAAGCAAAGAGAATGGCCATTCTCCGTCCATTGGCCGTATTCACCGTCAATTCGCCATATTAAAAGCAAAGAGAATGGCCATTCTCCGTCCATTCGTCGTATTCACCGTCTATTCGCCATATTAAAAGCAAAGAGAATGGCCATTCGCCGTATTCTTCGTCCTAAATGTACCATTCTCCGTCCTAAATGACCATTCTCCGTGTTAAAAGCAAAGAGAATGGCCATTTTTTGTCCAAAAAAATATTCTCCTCGAAAATATTATCTTTAGAAAAGTTAAAAAATAATCCGCCCGACCTCAGAAGCAGGTTTTCTCAGTTCACCACCACCACCATGACATGTAGCTTTATTAACAAAATATTAAATTGTTAAATGAAAAATAAAATTTCAGACAATGGCATGGGCAGTAAAATTAGAGCGGCGCCGCTGGTACTTCTCCTTGTTCGAGGAGGCCTCGACGACGTCCGACGTGAAGCGGACCGATTCTTCTCGGCGCAGCTGGTACTCCTCGTTGTTCTAGGGGTGCTCGACGACGTTCGACGCGATCCGAACCGTTTCTTATTTCCTTCTTCATCTCCGTTTCTCTTTCCACCACCACCAGCACCACCACGACTACCATGGCCTGTAACCCAAAAAAAAAAGGTTCAGATTAAATTGGATGGACTTTTGAGAGAGTAAATATGAGTTAATTTAGGGTGTTCATTGAAAAAATTAAAGTGAAGAATGACCTGCTAAAGCAAGTTACCAACAGGTCAGAAGTCTAAATCAGCATTAAATGATGTCTCCTGTATTATTTTATCTGAATTAAACCTGAACCGTTGGATTAAAATCCAACGGTCCAGATTTCGGATGTATCGATACATCCATTTCCAGCGGATGTATTGTAGAATTTTCCTATATATATATATATATATATATATATATATATATATATATATATATATATATATATATATATATATGTATATATATATGTGGTTTATATATATGGGGATATATATTCTATGGTGTGATGTGTGTGGCATTGTGTTGGTGTTGGGCGAGCCATGAGTGGTCGGCCTAGCATGGGATATATGTGTGTGTGGTTGTTTGTAGGAAGGGTGTTTGATAATATGATTGAGTGTATATAGAGAGAAGATATAGAGAGGGAGATGAGGAGTGTTGGAGTGCTTGAGAGGGGGTGGGGGAAACCAATTCATGGTTGTCCCATTTTCCTGGGAACAGTCCCCCATTTCTGTCCCACTAATGGCTGTCACTAGCAGCCCCTAAACTCTAAAACAGTCCACCCAAAACCCATGTACTGCTGTCCCATTGTCCCTTCAAAACCAGTCCAGGATACCCCCCCCCGCTCTCCAAAACAGCCCACAAACACCCTAATTGTTGTCCATACTGTTGCCCCAAAACAGTCCATAAATTCCCCTTTTCACTGTCAACAAAACAGTCCCTAATGCCACAGAACAGCCATGCCAAAACCCCATCTTGCTGTCCTATTTGTCCAATAACAGTCCACCAAAAACCCCCCTTGGCTGTCCAGTTTTCCCAACTGTTGGCTGTCCAACAGTCCACCAAATATAGCCTAAGTACAGTCCATATTTCCACTTCTAAATATCAGTCCCATTTTACCAATGTGTGTGAGTGTGTTTTGTGAGTTTGTGTGTGTGTGTGTGTGAGCCTATGAGTGTAGTTAAGTGGCCCATAGGTTAGCCTATGTCTAAACCAGTAGGAAACCTATAGGAGGGCCTATGAGTGTGGTTTATGTGAGTGTATCATGAGAGTGGGTTGTGTGTAAGTGAATGTGATAGAGTTGAGGGTAAATTCATGAGATAGGTTAGAAATAGGGTAAATCAATACCACGTATCCTAACATAGCCTAGATACCTAGGATACCTATTTTCCTTGATAGATAAACCTTAGATAGGTTGATATCTAGCTACCCTAAGGAGTCTAGGTTAGTACCATGGGTATTTGCAGGGTTTCCTTGGGATTGGGCAAGGTATCGAGATTTACCTTAGTAGGGTAAATGTTAGTTTACCTAGAGAATAGGGTATTAGTATTTGGAGTCTGAGATAGAGTTAGAACTTGATTCCCGTGGTTGGTAATGATCAAATATGGTGCTCATAGACTAGTTTTGACGTCGGTTGACCTTTTTGACCAAAAGTCAACAAAAGTCAATCGAGAATCAAACTTAGCCTTTAAGCGACCCGATTTGACCGAAACTAACCCAGAGTTGACCAGTTGACTGAAAATCAACTGTTAGTCAAAATTTGACTTGTTTGGCCTAGGATTGACCTAGGGTTGACTCAGTGTTGACCAGAGTTGACTTTTTGACCAAAAGTCAACTGTAAGTCAACCCTTGAACCAGATTGACCTAGTTTGACTTGAATTGACTCTCAGTGACCTGGTATGACCTAATATGAGCCAGTATGACCTAGTGTGACTCAGTCTGACCTAGATTGACCTAGTTTTGACTTAGACTTGCATTCATGACTTGAATTGGTTTCCTTTTTCAGTATTTAGTCCTGTTTGACTCATAGTATCTTATCTTAGGTCTGTGACCGCTCTGAGCGTCTGTTCACCCTATCAGCTCAGGACCACAGGCAAGTATATTCACTGATAGTTTTTATTGTCTTGATATCTGCTATATCCGATTCAGTTGTAGTGTCTTACTTGATTTCCAGACACGATATTTCACGGACTAGTATATGTCGGATCCTGTCATGAGATGTTGTCCCCGGATTACTTGGTATATTGGTACATGACTCGATTTGTTACTTGTACTTGTATAGACATGGACTTGGGAGTGGGCTGGTCACCTGCTTTTAAATCTCGTGTCATGACGTGTTATGTCTGGATCCTTTATATTATTCGGGGATGAGGAGTTATTAGTGGTTGTGTGATCAAAATACCCACTTGTTGCTTCACACTTGTATCCATAGCTACTTGTTCACAACTTTCCATGGTGATCGGCCTTATCTTCACACTTGTTGTTTCACACTTGTTATTTGTTCGTAACCGGTCGGATGGAAGGTCTGAACATGTTTTTCCCAAGCCGATCACATGACGCACTAATAATTCAAGGCACCTTTTATGTTTATTATCTGTGGTGACTAAGTTCTGTTCGGGAGAAGGGTTACATCCCCAGTCCTTGTTTGGTTTAGGGGTTGTAACTCGGCTTTCCGAACAGTTCCCAAGTCGCCCTATATACATTCATATCGTCGTCCTTTTCAGTACTCACACTATTATATATATTTCTAGTTGATTTTGTCTTGTATTTTATTACACTGTCTCTTATAGAATTTGTCAATTCATATGGAACTGCTGTTGGTGTTTGTACTTGCTCATTTTCCTGACAGGATACCGTTGACATATTACAGATGATTCTGAGGCTGATTGCCCGACCTACTATCGGGTAGAGTCTGACGGAGTAGATTTAGACAGTGGCTTGTTGGTAGAGCCACTCGATTTTGCTCACCCTGAGTAGTATAGCTTGTTAGGTTTGCCTGGCCTGCGAGCCAGCTAGTGTCACGCCTCGCTCCCGTAGGAGCGATCGTCCTCGCTAAGGCGTGATGCCGTACGAGCCTAGGTTGTGCCCGTACAAGGCCAAGTCCAGAAACGACCGATTCAAGCTAGGCCACAGGGTCGCACAGAGTGTCCCCATTGCAGCGGAAAGTAAATAAACACAAGTAGAAGCGAATTCGAACTCTTTATTGATATTTAAGAAGGTTACAAGTGGCGCTAGACCGATATTATGAATCGCTCGAGCTCTCTCTCTGAAACATAAAAGGTGACATGGCGATGTTCCGATACATTATGTCCTGTATAGGGTGCTTCAGCTTCTGCAACGTTCCAAGGCCCCAGAGATAGCTCCGCGCCTTAGCACGTTCGACGAAAGCTCCGCACCCGCCGATATTTCCTACTTCCTGCAAGCAGACTGTGGGGTTATCAGTACATTGTTATGCACTGGTGGGGAGGCTAGCTCGCCCACAATGCTATCATTACCAAACATATTTTATTTACTTTTGTGCACTGTCTATCATTCATTGTCTTTCTAATCTTGCCTTAGGATCAGTTTTATAGCATATGTCGTAACCTATTCCGTGTTGCCAAATTCAAGTGTCGCATGGAAATACATGTACGACTTACCCATACTTACCGTCCGGCCTTCCCTGTCCAAAGTAAACCAAGTTAGTCAACAATTCATGTGTAATAACATAACGTGATTCTTGGAAACATTCAATATCAAGGGCGTGTCCCTGCCTCAGTTTCTAGCGTATTGTAGGCACGTTCTAGCGCGTCGTAGGCATGTTCTAGCACGTCGTAGGCATGTTCAAGATGTCATATTTCCAGCATGTTCAGGACGTTACATTTTAAGCATGTTCAGGAGTGTTACAGTTCGAGCATGTTCAGGAGGCACTTGTTTATTTTACTTAGACTAATTTGATTTCAATGCAAGGACTTGCACGTGGATAGCCACCAGCAAAGCCCACTTAATCTATATGCACTGGTCGCTGGCATCACAAGCCATTTGGACATATCCCCTTGGTAATTCTCAACTTAGCGTAGGGTGATGGTTGGTACACCCCGTTAAGTCTCTTGAATATACCCTGCACTTACGTCTCCTGGTGCCCAAGCCCGCACCCAGGCAGACCGTAAGCCCCGTTTTGATTTCGCCTAGGCCGACCACGGTTTTTCCTTCCTCATCGCCCGTGCCGCAGAATCCTTCCTCATGACGGCCACGGTATTCCCCCCATCGCCCGTGCCTTTTGTCCACGACCATTTCGTATTTTACTTGTCATTTAACATAACGGCTGTCTCCGAGCCGTAGGCTAACCCTTAGCCATAATGCGTTATCGACCAGGTTGGCGTCCGTGCAGCACGGGTAGCGAGCACCGTTGCACGTGTCCGTCACACCTGTCGCTAACTATTCTTTTCTTTCTTATCTTTCATGTATTCTTTCTTTCATTTCTTTCTTTCACTTGTTCCTTCGTTCATAGATTCACTCATGTATTCATTCATTCATTTGTTGATTCATTCATTCAATTATTCATACATTATGCAACTTCCCGTACGGAGTCGCCTTGGCGACCCATCGGTCCCGAAGTCTTTCAATGTTGCTATACTCTACTCGGAACGACTATGTCGATAGTCTTCTATTTTATTGTTGTAACCCATTCATTGTTTCATTGTTGAACGCGTAAGGGACTTGAACGTGAGCTTATGCCTTAGCACGAGCGTGGACCGCGGTACGAGAGTTATCATATTTTCCATGTTTCTTTCCATATTCTATACAAGCATACAAGATGGGATTAATCCCTTAGCTAGGTGCGTTGAGTCATTTATTAACATGCGCAGTGTTATCACCTAGTGAGTCTCGTGATGGTGTCCGTATTGTTAAGTGTCTAGGCTAAGCAAAGACGGGTTCATCGGAGCCACCCACCTTAGCGATGTTCGCATCGGCCGAGCGATACTCCGAGCGCGCCTTTGAAAGTCTAAGTCTGGATTCATCTTGTCGGGCCAATGTAAGCCTTACATCGATTCTTTATCAGGTCGATGCCAACTCTTCGGGTCGACGGCTCGTTTGAGTCGTTGCACTTGCCGTTTGAATCGGCGTTCCGCTAGGACGGAGCGGGTCATTACATAATACACCACTCAAAATAAGTCTCGTCCTCGAGACTTCTTGAGTGCAGGTCATCCTATCATTCCTTAACTCGTGTCGTCGTGTTTCTTAGACAATTTTATCGAACGGCTCTATCGTTCGATGGCATCGAACCATGCTCGATACTTTTCTAAGTTCCATATCGCATACGTTTGGTCGATTTTATTGAATAACTTTTCATTCATTTTAGAGTTGTTGGCACTTTATTCAATTCAAGTGTTTCTTCGTCTTGGTTACTACTTCCTCGTGTCACGGGACTGAAATGGTCACACGAGGTACGTTGTAATTTGTCAAATGCACGGGTCATGGGCTGAGGCAAACTTACTTTCGTTTATCTCGGTCATCGAGATGATCCAATTTGCTTCTCAAGCGTTCGTGTCCACGAAATCAGTATAATTTCTACTTAGCAGGGTCGACCAAGTCTATGTAATTTGCGTCCGATTCAAGACTAAGTATTGCACTATCCTCGAGTATATCTTTCTATCAATGGTCCAATTCGTTATACCAACTTTTATTTGCATGATATCGATTCCATATCATTCACTTGTTTAGGGCCAATCTCGTTGTCGTTCACGCACACTCCGCTCACACGTTTCTTGGATTCCGAGCCATGCTCGTACTAGTATCATTCCTTTCTTTTAACACGATTTCAAGTTCTCGACATTCATCCATTCCTTAAGTCTCGCTTGAACTCAATGTATCACTTGGCTGGATCGTGTACGCATTCTAAGCGTCCCCAAAATACATGCATTCAGCCAAGCCGCATGATAGAGAATTCATCATTCTCACTCGAGTCGTATCGTGCACATACTCCAGCGTTCCTGAAATATATGCATGTCAGCCGAGTCTCATGAGCAGGATTTCCTATATTTGTGATTCACGCTATCCATCCATGCCAATCCTTAAGATCAATCTTTCGATTGCTAACAATTGAAACATGGTGTCTTGCCTAACCGCTATGTTATTTCTTTTTGAGGCTAAGTCATTGTCAGGATTGGAATCATAGTTTCCCAACAATAATGCCAACACTGACCCCAATCCTAGGGTCAAACCAAAGTCGGTAGTACGGGGGGTTTTTTACCCAAGCTCGCGTCACTCAGATTTCTAAACATCGAGCACGATCACCTATTCGCATCAATGTATTCGTTGTGCATATTCGAATCCATTAAATCACCCAATCGACATACTTCACTTATCCATTCTAACCAATTTATGTATTCGATCACGAGGTCATCCAGCTCGACAATACATTGCGTCCCAATCTCACGCGAGTCCGATCATCCACTGTGGTTCATGAATCACCATGCAACGCTCCCGCAGAATAATCATTCTCATCAGGGCGTAACTCTTACTTGCGTCTAAACTAATTCATTCTCGATACGTGGATTGGACCTACGCAATCCTCAAGCTCAATCATCAAGTACACCAAGTCATACTCAAGTTCACCTTCGCGTCACCACAAGTCGAAGCACACAAATTGCTATGCCATGCTAGTTCAATCACCCCCGCTGTATGAATCACCATACCAGCGCTCACGCGGAGTGATCGCCCTAATCGACGCGATGCATGTACGAGGCTGGAGTTGCGCTAGTATAAGACAAGCATGTCGACGTTGGGGTCATAGTCGAAGTAAATCCAAGCTTTTTATTTTTCATCCAAGCCAAGATCGATAGTCTATTCGTCATTTCGTTCAACTAGAAAATTCTCGAGCCACGTCTATATTTTCCTCGACACGTTTCAACATCACGAGTATAGCATCCATCGAAATAATGACATTTGCACGATCGTCATTCGCCGAGTCAGAGTACCCCCGAGTTATCGTATATCGATCTTTGATACGCCTCAATACCATCAACGATATGCGTAACCTGACGATCTTTCTTTGCAACCGATTTCGAGTCGTGTATTGATGCTGTTGTCCGAGTTGGATATTCCATAATTTCATTTAATATTCAAGATCAAGTTCAACTGCTATTCCTCAAGCTAGTTTCAAGATCGTTGTTCAAACTCAAGTCACAATTCATTTGAATCAATCCGAAATCGTACGCGCGATCCTCTAAGTTTCCTCGATCAAGACCATTCATTTTTATTCATCGTTCCGAACCATTTTCTAATTCGCGTTGTCCATTGACGAGTTGTCCAGCGACATCTCGTTCGGGACTTTTGAAGTCACGGCCAATTACGCGTGACACGTTCTAAGGCTTTGTGCGATCACATCGCTTGCCGACATACTCGTACGATCCGTAAATCCTTTAGTCTCGCTCGAACAATTTCTATGACGTCCATACACCACTCAGGGTTCGAGCCACTCGACTAGTCGTCGACACTCATTCTTATTTTTCTCCGAACCAATCACATACACCACTCGAATTCAAGCCATACGATCTAATCCTCAATCACGTTCGCGTCATGTGCTAAGACATCCTTCAGATTCGTTCGACGAATCTCTAGCGTAATCGCTCACGTCGCCTTGACGTACTAAGTCGTTCGCACTAATCCTTAAAATCCAAGCCTATCTTTTCGGGAACGCCTAAGCGTTAACTCGATAGCGTTCCTATCGATAGACACTCAAAGTGTATTTCCGTTCTCGATCGAGCGGTACTTGATATCGCTCACAACTCGATTGCACCAGAAGTCGAGGTGCGCGACACGCGGACTAAGTTGTGCCGTATAACCATCCCGTGCGGACTATATTCAAGTTTGCGCGCTCACTTGCTGGGTTGACACAAGACTAGTCAGGCACGCATGCGACATGTTAACTTAGCATGTGTTCTCTATCGAGTCAAGTTTAACATCATTCGGCAGTGTTAGCGTAAGGTTATTCAAGCACGCCTTGCGTTTGCTAACTTCTAGCATTTTAGTTTAGCCTTCGACTCAAGTCTGTCGTGGTTTGGCACAAAGGCCTTCGCCTATCGATCCCGTTCAACCGAGTACTTGTACGAGCTTTTAAAAATATTAGACTTATTGTATGGAACATCCCAAGGCACAATGAGAGAGAGCGTACATTTCTTTTTCCAACGACGAGCTTTCAAAACTGAGAAAATCGAAATAAAGTCCAAGGGCGTAAAGCCGTGCTCTGATACCAATCTGTCACGCCCCGCTCCCGTAGGAGCGATCGTCCTCGCTAAGGCGTGATGTCGCACGGGCCTAGGTTGCGCCCGTGCAAGGCCAAGTCCAGAAACGGCCGATTCAAGCTAGGCCACAGAGTCGCACAGAGTGTCCCCATAGCAGCGGAAAGTAAATAAACACAAGTAGAAGCGAATTCGAACTCTTTATTGATATTCAAGAAGGTTACAAGCGGCGCTAGGCCGATATTACGAATCGCTCGAGCTCTCTCTCTGAAACATAAAAGGCGTGCCAAGTGGCTTACAAGATGGAATGATATATGGCGATGTTCCGATACATTATATCCTGTATAGGGTGCTTCAGCTTCTGCAACGTTCCAAGGCCCCAGAGATAGCTCCGCACCTTAACACATTCGAGAAAAGCTCCGCACCCGCCGACGTTTCCTGCTTCCTACAAGCAGACTGTGGGGTTATCAGTACATTATTATGCACTGGTGGGGAGGCTAGCTCGCCCACAATGCTATCATTATCGAATACGTTTCATTTACTTTTGTGCACTGTCTATCATTCATTGTCTTTCTAATCTTGCCTTATGATCAGTTTTATAGCATATGTCGTAACCTATCCCGTGTTGCCAAATTCAAGTATCGCATGGAAATACATGCACGACTTACCCATACTTACCGTCCGGCCTACCCTGTCCAAAGTAAACCAAGTTAGTCAACAATTCATGTGTAATAACATAACGTGATTCTTGGAAACATTCAATATCAAGGGCGTGTCCCTGTCTCAGTTTCTAGCGTATCGTAGGCACGTTCTAGTGCATCGTAGGCATGTTCTAGCACGTCGTAGGCATGTTCAAGATGTTACATTTCCAGCATGTTCAGGACGTTATATTTCAAGCATGTTCAGGAGTGTTACAGTTCGAGCATGTTCAGGAGGCACTTGTTTATTTTACTTAGAATACTTTGATTTCAATGCAAGGACTTGCACGTGGATAGCCACCAGCAAAGCCCACTTAATCTATATGCACTGGTCGCTGGCATCACAAGCCATTTGGACATATCTTCTTGGTAATTCTCAACTTAGCGTAGAGTGATGGCTGGTACACCCCGTTAAGTCTCTTGAATATACCCTGCACTTACGTCTCCTGGTGCCCAAGTCCGCACCCAGACAGACCATAAGCCCCGTTTTGATTCCGCCTAGGCCGACCACGATTTTCTCCCCATCGCCCGTGCCGCAGAATCCTTCCTCATGACGGCCACGGTATTCCCTCCCATCGCCCGTGTCGTTTGTCCACGACCATTTCGTATTTTACTTGTCATTTAACATAACGACTGTCTCCGAGCCGTAGGCTAACCCTTAGCCATAATACGTTATCGACCAGGTTGGCGTTCGTACAGCACGGGTAGCGAGCCCCGTTGCACGTGCCCGTCACACCTGTCGCTAACCATTCTTTTCTTTCTTATCTTTCATGTATTCTTTCTTTCACTTATTCGTTCGTTCATAGATTCACTCATGTATGCATTCATTCATTTGTTGATTGATTCATTCATTCATTCATACATTATGCAACTCTCCGTGCGGGAGTCGCCTTGGCGACCCATCGGTCCCGAAGTCTTTTAATGTTGCTATACTCCACTCGTGTAATGCATGTGGTTCGTATTACGTATTTCTGGAATACGTGTACGTATTTATTCTTGTATTGCATAATTTTCTTGCTTAATTTCCTCCCTGGGCTTGTTTATTCTTGGTTTGGGTTGGCTTGGTTCGGTTTGGGATTGCTCTTGGTTCATCATGAACCAAGGGGTGAACCCCCTACCTACCACCACCACTCATATTTATTACCTATTCTTCTTCTCTCTTCATTAATCTCTTCTTCTTCTTCCATTTACTCCCTTCACCTACCAGAGAGAGAAGAGAGAGGACTAGGCAAGTGCAACTTGCTTCATGGAGGAACTCTGATTTTATTGCTCCATTCTCATCTTTACTACATTCTAAAACACTTTAGTACTTGGCATATCTAATTTTCATGGCTAGATTCTTGTAGATCTAAGTTTACTTTATTTTCGGAATTCTTGGGTTTTGATCTATTTAATTTTGTTATTTCTGAGTTTTGATGGTTCCATGTTGTAGAGAATTTTATCCTACCCAATTTTGACCTTTGAAAAGTTGGACTTGGACTTGTTTTGACCAAGTTATGGACTTTTGAAGTTTTGGGTTCAACCATGGAGTTCTTCTGTTTTGGAGAAGACAGTGAGCAGTGCGCGAGCTTTTTAGCTTGTGCCACTGAGTTGCGCGCGCTCTTTAGTGCAGCGCAGTCCCCATACGCTGCCTTTTGGAAGCGTATGTCTTGCATACGCTCACTTGGATAGCCAGGAGTCGTATGGAGTCCATACGCTGCCTTTTGGAGCGTACGACTTGCATACGCTCACTTGGATAGCCAGGAGTCGTATGGAGTCCATACGCTGCCTTTTGGAGCGTACGACTTGCATACGCTCACTTGGATAGCCAGGAGTCGTATGGAGTCCATACGCTGCCTTTTGGAGCGTACGACTTGTATACGCTCACTTGGATAGCAAGGAGTCGTATGGAGTCCATACGCTGTCTTTTGGAGAAGTATGACTTGCCCTGAGCGTAGCTTGACCTGAGCGTATGACCTGAACGTATCTTGACCTGAGCGTAGCCTGACCTGAGCGTAGCCTGATTACCCTGGATCTTCTATAGCCTTGTATATTGATATTTTATTAGATATTTAACGTCCATTTTATATCCTTACGGCTTTTGTCTTGAACTTGATAATCACGAATTTACTTGATATGTTTGGAATTGATAATTGAGCATGACGTGATAGTGACCCGTAGTGGTGCACTCCTGACATAATAACCTGACATGACCTGATAGTGGCCCGTCGTGGCGCACTCTTGACAAGTACACTTGGCATGGTAACCTGACATGATTATCTCGAATAGCTGTGGCGACGGCTACCCGACATGACATAATCTATATAATTAATTCATTGGTCTGGACACCGTGGTTGTTTGCATGGATTGTGCTTGTATAAACTACTGGTCCGATTGTGTCTTGCATCATGTCTAGGGCATGATCCCTGAGTACCACGGTCAGGAATTCATACTGAATCTGGCTAGGTTAATGACTAGATTGATCAAATAGTTCATGGAAAATTTTCCAGTTACCTGTTGCCCCTTTGGTCCCGGCCTTATATATATATACATGGGATTTGTTGCTATCCTTCGAGATGAGCGCACTTCCAGCCCGCCGTCGAGTGTGGTACCTTAGGATACATGTATCTTAATACAATGTGTCTGCTATATCCTGCTATCTTTTTCTTTTCTTGCTGGGATCACTCAGGTAGTAGCGAACAGGTAACCGGACTTGGAATTCTCATTGCATCTTGCTAGTAACTAGACCTGTGATAACCCTAGTTAGTTAAGTATCAAGCCGTACTTATTGCTTGGCCGTGATTGTTGTATGGGGTTCAATCTGTCTAGTCTTGTCTTGATCCAGTACAAGATTGTTACATGTCTCGATTTCTTATATTTACCTTACCGATAAATGGTTGGAGAAGCCAAGTTCCGTTCGGACGAAGGGTTACAACCCCGGTCCTTGTTTGGTTTACGGGTTGTAACCTGGTTATCTGAATAGTCCTATGGTTATCTCATCGTATATCATACTATCATGCTTTATCATATGTTCTGTCTTTTATTGATTATGTACAAGATTGTCTTTTATAATCACCTGTCATGCTTTTCTTAATTACTGTCTCTTATTAAGTAATTATATTCTTGTGCTAATTGCTGGTTTTAGTTCCTAAGTGAAGCCTCCTTTGTGGCACTTGCTCTTTCTGGGGTCTAACCCAGCTGGTTTTGTATGGCCAGATACCGGAGCAGCAGCAAAGGATCTACCAGCTTTCCAGCCAGATGGTGACCACTAGAGGGAATCCTGGTAACGAGTGGGTTTTTTTGTTCTCCTACTGTAATTGTACATTATTCTTTTGAGGCGTTTAGCCGCCGAGCAAGTGTTAGCTCTGTAGGGTGTGAAAATTATGACACGCTGACATAAGACTCAGCCCAAGTCATACGCTCAGTCAAAGCCATACGCTCAAGGCCATACGCTCAGTCAAGGCCCTACGCTCATCTAAAGGCCGTACGCTCAGTGAATATTTTAATATTTCTTGAGATGACAGCACAGCATGTATTTAATAAAGGATGAATCTGACACTTCGTCTTTCGTGCAAAGACAGCTGCCCCATGAAGATTAGCCGTCGTATAGGTTTTCGAGAAAAGATTTTGTCTCTTACAAGGACAGCTCAGCAGCCATCATCAATAAAGAGCCATCATTACTGTCATTTCTGACAGTCTGTCTGCAGCACGACGCTCAAGAAATATTTGTCAGTATTTGAAGATATGGCGTATTTGAGAAGATTGAGAAACAGCCACGTGTCTACTCCTTCAATCCATACGGCTTTCCACCAAGTGAGCGTATGGACCTCATACGACTCCTTGCCATCCAAGTGAGCGTATGGACCTCATACGACTCCTTGCCATCCAAGTGAACGTATGGACTCCATACGACTCCTTCCCAGCCAAGTGAGCGTATGGACCTCATACGACTCCTTCCCATCCAAGTGAGCGTATGGACCTCATACGACTCCTTCCCATCCAAGTGAGCGTATGGACCTCATACGACTCCTTGCCATCCAAGTGAGCGTATGGACTCCATACGACTCCTTCCCAGCCAAGTGAGTATATGGACCCCATACGACTTCTTCTCAATCAAGTGAGCGTATTAGCTTTATATGATCCAAGTCAGCGTATGCAAGACATGTGCCTTCAAAAGCTAGCGTATGACTCTTCTTCAAAGATAAGCGTACCACAACAAAGGCATCCAGGATGACTTTTAATGTACAGTCAACACATGTTCTCACGTGTCCTGTACTTAGTTACTCAGTTATTCAGAAGTTATGCAACGTGGCATCCATGCCACCAATCTCTCCTAGATATATTCCACTACTCTCAACCGCACTCCAACATGTCTGCACCAGAATTCGCCACGCGTCCCTGCAGTTATGCACACGTCAAGTAACTGACTGAGCGTATGCTTCAGAACAGTTATCCAGAACTCTATAAAAGAGAGTTTCTTCATCTTCATCAGACACTACAGTCAATTTCAGAGAGAATAGAGAGATTGCCCAGTTGCTGTCCAAGTTCTTCGAAGTTCGAGTTTTCTTCATCGCATCGTCCAAGGGATAAAGTAATCGTCTTCTAGATTAGATTCCTACAGTTGTAATTTTTTCAGATACAAAATAAATAAAGTAAATTTATTTATGAAAAACAAATTGGCGACTCTGCTGGGGAAAGCTGTCTCCTCCAACGAGATAGCAACAACTCAATGCGATACTTCGTCGATCGGCTCGACGAAGAAGACGATGGTCGTACAATTCGACCAATCTGCTTACGAAGAAATGCTCAAGGCGAAGGAGGGCCGAACTGCTTCCTCCGCTCTTCCTGCTGTCAAGAAGAAGGGACGCTCTGTTTATGTCCCTAAGTCTTCTTCAACAGTCCGAGACGCTTCTGTCACTTCTCACGCTTACAAGAACACGTCTTCAACTTCAACAAAGCACACTTCGGCTTCTCTGAACACGGCAACAGTGGCTTCTCCTAGTCACGCTGACAAAGTTGGTTCTTTAACCAAGTCAGCGTGTCCAAGGAAAACCATCTCTGGACATGTCAAAGTCTCTTCCTCCTCTACTCTTACGACAGCAGTCGGCTCTTTAGCCATTGATGACTCTGTGCGTATGGCAGTCAAAGGGCAGCGTACGGCAAAGGTAGCGTATGCTAAGCCAAAGCCAGCATATGCTAATAAAAAGGCAGCGTATGACCAGAAGTCCAAACTGAAGTCAGCGTATGCTAACAGATACAGTCATTTGACTGTTTCTCAAAATCAAGCTGGGGGTTCCCTTCCACAGAACATACAAATGATTCCCCCTCAACTTGCACATCTTGTGCCAACCAAGGAGAAAGACTCTTTAGTCAACTCCTCTACTCCTAAGGTCTTTACCTCTGGAGTTAATTTGACTAGTACTCTTACTAGATCAAATAAAGGAAAACGCCTTTTGGCTAATTCCTCTAAAGATGGATTATTACCGACTCCCAGTCGGAATAATATCCATCTTCCTTCTCCCAAAATTTCTCGATCTGAGAAAGGTAAATTACAAGTATCCAAGACTGATACCAAAGTCAGATCTCCTACGGATCTTCGTGACAAGCTTAATCAGAATCGTCTCGGTTTCACTGAGACAAGTATATTAGACCATGATGCAGAATATGCCAAGAACTATGCGGCTCAAATTAATCAGTCTTTATATACTCAAGAACCGAGAAGACAGAAGAACAAAAGACAAGTTTCTACACAGAAACTATCTTCAAGTACTTCCCAATCTGTTCCTACAGATCTCCGGGAGTATTTGCAAAATAAACGGAGAATCGACACTCCATTAGGCTATGATATTGCTCATATTTGCCATGAAAAGCATGGTTGCAACTTCCAATCTCGAGTTGTGATTCAATGTTGTTGTTCACCAAAAAGACAATCTGTTTTCGAACGGATTCAATATGAACCAATATTGGATGATGATGAACCGCTTTATGCTTCTGTCAACATGACCTCCAGAAATATTGGGGGTAGTCTACGATCTGATGCTATATCAGATTCTGAAGATGGTGTTTATCTCGGCACCCGATCCAGGACCGGAGCCTTGGCCAGGGTCTCTTCTTCTTCTCATCCAAGTGGTAATCCAGAGATCACAGAGGATTTCCTTGGAGAGTCCAACTTTCCAGTATTGACTCCCGTAAATAGCCCCGGGAAAGATACTGACTCACACAGTGATGATTCAGAACAGACTGTTTCATCATCTATTCCTCGAATGATTACCACTTACATGGCAGAGGGCAATCATGAACCTTCAAATAGCACCGAAGCTCATGAACAAAGGATTTCTTCCTTAGAACAACAGTTGCGAGCTATGGCAGATACATTGAATGCTATGCACACTCTTATGCAAGCTCAGCATCAAACTCAGCAAGTCCAACAGACAGCCCCTCCAGTTGTATTAAATACTCCTGTTGATCCAAACCCGGAACCCTCTACTATTCCGGGGGTACAATCTAATGTTCCTGTACAACCCACTCCAAGTCAGTCTGGAGCTGGGGGTGGTACATATGCTGCAGTCCCTCCTCCCAATTACACTCAACAAGTTACAACTCCCCAATCTTCTGGAATTGTTACTGAAGAGTTAAGGAATCTCCGAACTCAATTCGAGACATTCAAACAGAAGGATGGTTTGCAAAGGTTAGGCATCAAACAACCTTATCCGATAGAATGGAAGCAGGTATCGTATCCACCAAAATACAAACCTCCGACCATCTCTTTCTTTGATGGGACTACCTCCCCAAGTCAGTTCATTAATCACTTTGAGGTAATGACTGATCAATTGCAACCAAGTGACGCCCTCCTTACTCGGGTGTTTGTTGGGTGTCTCAAAGGAACGGCTTATGAATGGTATAGAAGTCTCCCTGATGGGTGCATTACCTCATTTGCCGGTTTCAAGCAAATGTTTCTTGAACGGTTCTATGAAGGACTCAACGACATGACCATGTCAGCCCTCATAAGAATTAAACAGAAAAATAATGAGACTACTGAGGACTTTATTGAAAGATTCAGAAGAGAAGCCCTCAAAATGCCTCTCGAAACTCCTGATGCTGTTACTATCGACACTTGCAAGTCGAATCTCTTACCAATCATCAGCATGTGGACAGGGTCCACTCAGTTCCAAGATTGGCCTTCTTTCATCGTCAGTGCCAAGGCTGCCGAAGTCAGTGTTGAAACCTTCAAAGGCCTGGGGGTACAAATGGCTCCCAAGGAATCAAATCAGAGTGCTAGCAATAGTACTCGACCTAACAATCGCAAAGGGAAAGAAGCTCTTGAAGTCAATCTCCAAAGCAGTAGTCAAGAGGTAAAGACTACCCAAGCTACTCCAGCTCCAACAAATCAACAACAGAGACCTCCTCGGCCGAAGGAAGAATATTCTTTCGACGATGACGATGTTCAGGGTATCTTTGAATGCTTGCTCAAAGGTAACAAGATTCAATTGCCAGAAATCAAAAAGCCTGATGAAGCCAATAAGACAGATCATCCAAAATACTGTCGATATCATAGAATGCTGGGTCATACAATCCGGTCTTGCTATGTATTAAAAGGAAAGATCCAAGAGATGATTAAATCAGGAGCTGTGACACTGACACCCAAAGACAAGACAGGCACAGCAAATGTAATTTCAATGCAGTTCGGTGACTTCCCTCCTTTAATGGTGGAAAGTGAAATTGTTCCTATCCCCAAAGCAACTCTCGAAGTTGTAAACATCCCACCAGCACAGAATGAAGGACTTGTTCCTGTCACAACTAAGAAGGGAGAGATCATGTGGATCCACCCGGATTTAATGACGGAGTTTGAGACGTCTTCCTCTTCTCCTCGGAAGACTCCCTCATCTAAAAAGAAGCTCGGGAAGATTAAGTCATGCAATGTGACTTCTAGTTTCACACCCGATTTTTATCTAACCTCTACTTTCATCTTGGCAGGAAATTCACTCCCTACGGAGATAAAATATGTACCTCAATCTGAAGATAGGTACAAGCATGTATTTCATCTATACAGTTCACAATCTCGTGAATTAATGGCAAAGATAGGTTATGATCTAGCCACTGCTCCTGGTTTGAACTCAGGCAAAGGACTCCGAGCACCTTTAGCCATCACTATGAGGCATAATCAATCTCGTGTTGGCCTTGGTTTCTGGAATGAAGCTCTCATCAAGCATAAAAGAACCAAGAGCAAGATAAAGAATTGCAACATGGTTTCTATAGACCCTGAACCGGAATCTGAAGTCGAAGTTCATACTGGAACTCGGTCAGGAAAAATATATCTGAAAGATTATGCTAACGTTCCTGGAGAAATTCTTGATGTCCCTCCGGTTACAGCTCCAACACCAGTCTCTACTGAAGAACCTTCAAATGATCCTGTTGAGACAGTTCCTTCTAAGCCAACAGCAGCTGACAAAGGCAAACAACATGTCCGCTTCGACAAACCATTGAAGAAGTCATCTCCTACAGGACTTGAAAAGCCTTATAATTTTGATATATTGGCTCAACTAGCCAATACACCAGCTAAATTATCAATCTTCGAGCTCTTACGCCTCTCTAAAGAGACTCGAGAAACTCTGAGTGAAGCACTGCTGCAAGCAGAAACCTGCTTAACTCTCCTCAAGAAGTTGGAAACAGAACCTGTTTCTCATTGCCATAATGTATTGGAATTTATTCCAAACATTACCTTTACGCAGGATGATATGCTACTAGAGGATAATCGACATGACCGTCCTTTATATCATACAGGATATATCGATTCTATGAAGGTTGATCGTCTACTGATTGATCCAGGATCCGCTCTCAGTATTATGCCAAAAGCTATGCTAGATGCACTGAAGATACCTGTGCATAGTCTTTCCAGCACTATCACTACCATCTTGGGATTTAATCAAGGAAAAAGTGAGCCTTTGGACAAGATTCGCCTCAAATTTCAAATAGACGATCTTCGCACTAAAGTTACTTTTTACATCATCGACAATCATGGTTGCTCATACAATACCCTATTGGGGAGACCATTCTTGCATGAACATAATGTCGTTCCTTCGACTCTTCATCAGTGCTTCAAATATGTTGATGATAATGGAGAAGTTCAAAAGGAGGTTGCAGATCTCTATCCATTCAAAAGAATCGAAGCTTACTTCAATGACGCTCGCATGTACAAAGATGAATACTAAAAAGTCTTGCAAGCTATGGATAATGATGATGAGATATCAAAAATCGATACTTTGTTATTCTTGTAAAAGGGCATATCACTCCTCCGCAGTCTGTTAAATCATTTGAAGAAGGCTCACTGATAATTCCTATCAGTGGACGTACTACTTCATCACCTGCCCAAGCTCCATAAGGCTCACTGATAATTCCTGTCAGTGGACGTATTACTTCATCACCTGCCCAAGCTCCACAAAGTTCACTGATAATTCCTGTCATTGGACGTGCCACTCCCTCTCCACCTTCTCAGGCTAGACCAGATACTCTAGTCATTCCAGTCAGTGGACGTACTACTTATCCACGATCTTCTTCAAGGGAGCTCACCTCTTCTGAGCCTTTTATTATCGATCTTAATCGAAACAAAACTTCTGATCGCTCTTCTTCTTCCCCTTTTGTCATTAATTTGACTAAGTCTGATAAGGCTCAGCCTTCTGTTGTAAATACAGTATCTGATATTAATGAAGCATCTCCTTTGCAGTATATTGATGTCTGTAATCATGTACAAAGTTATTTACAATTGCTAGATAGCTTAGAGCCACTAACTATACGAGTTATTCAAACTCTTCATACAGACGTATCATTGGAGTCCATACAAAAATCATATTTCGTGGTCCCTATTAGAAAGAAGGGAGAAAATCCAATATTCTTCTATAAAGGACCCCAGAATCTTCCTAATCTGGAAGAAGATGACACAAACAACGATACTGGAAGGTTACAACTGCGTCGCTACAGTCAGCAATCCAAAAATATCATCAAGAATATGGGTTATGACTTCAGAACCAGCCTTAATAATGGAAAAGGAAGAAGAATGCCCGTTCGAATTCCTCCATTAAAATACGGAAGGACAAAATATGGTTTAGGTTACATTGCTCCTACTTCCTTTATCAACATAGTCCATGAAGATTCAAAATTCGATGAAGACGAACGATCTGAGTCTTCCGATTCCCTCTCTTGGGATTCTGATATGAGTATTGGCGATCTCCATCGCTCTATTCTATCCGTCAATATGGTCTCTGTTGATGGCCCGCAAGAAAATGATGAAGATGAGGATGATTTTGAAATATCTCCCGAATCAGAACAATGGGCTCAAAGATTAGATAATCAATGGGAATTCAGGTTCGAGCAGAGGGAACCTCCTACTGAAGATAAACTGATCCAAATTGATGTTGGTGAAGAAGGGTCCCCTAAACCAATATTCATCAGCGAAAGTCTTTCAGAAATGGATAAGCAAGATATGATCAAGCTTATTCATGATTATATCGATGTCTTTGCTTGGAGTTATGAGGATATACCGGGACTAGATCCGAAGATTGCAATGCACAAACTTAATATCATGCCAAATGCTAAACCAATCAAACAACAACAGCGGCGATTTCGTCCAGACATTATGGATGCAATTGAAGCTGAAGTCAACAAGCTTATGGCTTCTGGATTTATTCGAGAGGAACAACATCCTGAATGGGTGGCTAACATCGTTCCTGTCCTTAAAAAGACCGGCAAGATCCGAGTCTGTATAGACTTTCGCGATCTCAATGCAGCTTGTCCTAAAGACGAGTTTCCTCTTCCAATTACAGATGTCATGATCGACAACACATGTGGTTTCGAACGGATGTCATTCATGGATGGATATTCGGGATACAACCAAATCAAAATGTTTCCAGATGATGAAAAACACACTTCCTTCAGAACGCCGATCGATACATATTGTTATACAGTGATGCCGTTTGGTCTCAAAAATGCAGGAGCAACATATCAGCGAGCAATGAGCACTATATTCCGCGAACATCTCCGAAAAATAGTCGAATGCTATGTTGATGATATTGCAGTCAAAAGTCGACGAAAAGAGGATCATATCCAAGATTTGAAGACTATCTTTGATTTAATGCGTCAGCATCAACTTAAAATGAACCCTACTAAGTCCTTCCTGGGCGTCTCTAGTGGTAAATTTCTCGGCTTCGTCATTACCGCTAAAGGTATACACGTGGATCCCGAGAAGATCAAAGTCATTCAAGAGATGCGTCCTCCACGCAACTTAAAAGAGCTACGAGGATTTCAAGGAAGAATTGCTTATATCAGGAGATTCATTTCCAATTTATCAGGACGCTGCAGACCATTCAACAAACTTCTGAAGAAAGGTGTATCTTTCGTCTGGAACGAAGAATGTCAAAAAGCATTTGACGATATCAAACAGTATCTCATGAACCCTCCAGTTTTGGTACCTTCCGTCTCGAGAATACCATTCCTTTTATATGTTCGAGCCATGGATCATTCTCTTGGTGCATTACTCGCCCAGAAAAATAAAGATGGCCATGAACAGGCTATTTATTATCTCAGTCGCACAATGACAGGTGCTGAACTGCATTATTCTCCAATCGAGAAAGAATGCCTAGCATTAATGTTTGCTGTTCAGAAGACGCGACATTATATTATTGGTCAAACGATTCACGTCATTTCCAGAGTGAATCCCATCAGGATTATGATAAAGAAACCCGGTATTCTCAACTCCAGACTAGCTAATTGGGGAATCTTATTAGCTCAATACGACATGCATTATATTCCTCAGAAGTCAGTTAAAGGACAGGCTCTTGCTGATTTTCTGGCAGCTCATGCGATTCCAGAAGATTCTAAATTATATGATGAGATTCCTGATGAAGTTCTGGATTCAAATCTGGTTTCTGAAGAAATTCCTACCTGGCGTCTATTCTTTGATGGAGCATCTAGAATAGGTCCTAACAGTAATATTGTCGCTGGAGTTGGGATTGTTCTTGTATCCCCAGAAGGATTAACTATTCAAAGGGCTTATTCTCTGGATCAATCATGTTCAAACAATGTAGCCGAATACAATGCATTGCTCATCGGTCTTCAACTTGCTAAACATCTAGATATTCAATATTTGGAAGTTTATGGAGACTCCAAGCTTATTGTCAATCAGATCAGAGGAACGTATGAAGTTCGTCATCAAAATTTGATACCTTATCATCGAGCAGCACTCTCTATGGCCTTATCCTTTGAAGGTTTCTTTATTGAACATGTTCAACGAGCCTATAATGCAGAAGCTGATGCTTTGGCTAATCTTGCTGCTGTATTAGCCATACCAATCAGACGTCAGCAAGTGATAGTGGTTTATAACCGAGAACTATTCTGCATTGAGAATAATTTGGCTTTGGCTTTTCCTCATAATCCAGACAAAGATTCTCTCAACCTTGATGCTGGATTAAAGTTTGACAAAGTGTCCTCGTCTTTTTCTGATTCTACTATGGAATGTGTCTTTTCTAATGAAACAGAAGCCATAACTGAAGACTGGAGACGCCCGTTTCTAGACTTTGTATTATATGACATACTTCCCGATAATCCGAGTGAAGCAGCGTCTATTCGACGTAGATCTCTCAGATTCTATTATAATCATACAACGAAAATACTATATTGTCGGGCTTACGACGGTCTTCTCCTCCGATGCATCGCTGGTGAAGAAGCACAACAGATAATCCGTGAAGCACATGATGGTGTTTGCGGAGCTCATCAACCAGGTCCTAAACTTCAAGATCGTATCCGACGTATGGGTTATTATTGGCCCACGATGGTGGCTGACGCCATTCAATATGCTCGGAAATGTAAAGCCTGTCAAATTCATGCACACTTTATCCATCAACCGTCTGAGTTCTTACACCCAACAGCGGCATGGACGTCATTGGTCCCATCAACCCACTATCATCAAGAGGACATCGGTTTATTCTAGCAATAACCGATTACTTTTCCAAATGGGCTGAAGCAATCCCGTTATCTGAAGTCAAAACTTCTAGTGTTATCAACTTCGTCAAACATCATGTCATCTATCGATTTGGTGTTCCTCGACGTATTATCCATGATAATGGACCGCAGTTCGTCAGTCAGAAATTTACTCGATTCTGCGATGACCATCGGATCAATAATTTAGCTTCTACAGCATATAATCCAGCAGCTAATGGATTGGCAGAAGCTTTCAATAAAACGATCATCAAACTCTTGAAAAAGTTCGTTTCTTCCAACAAACGCAACTGGAGCGAGAAGCTTGGTGAATGTTTATGGGCCTACCGCACCACAGTTCGTAATGCGACCGGATGTACGCCTTTCTCTTTGGTATATGGGTGTAAAGCTGTTCTTCCCCTTGAGATCCAGATTCCTTCTCTGAAAATTGCAATCTCCAATGAACTTACAACAGAAAACAATGATCGTCTTCGACTTCAAGAATTAGAAGCTCTAGATAAAAAGCGATTGTATGCTCAACAAAATATCGAGCTGTATCAGGCCCGAATCTCAAAAGCTTTTAACCGGAAAGTCAAAGTCAGAGCATATCAGAAAGGAGAACTGGTCCTTACTGTCAGACGTCCTATGACCATGACACATATGAGCAAAGGCAAATTTGACGCGAAATGGGAAGGCCCATTCGTAGTAAACAAAGTCTTCTCTAACGGAGCATACCAGCTTGCCTCTATGGATGGAAAAGTCATGATGATGCCTATCAATGGCAAATTTTTAAAGAAATATTATGTATAATATTTTCATTATTCCCCAGCAAATATAAAATCAAAATTAATTCTTTTCTACAAAAGTGATCTCGATATCGTTATCCCCAGAGGAAACTGATATTCTACCATGTATCATTTTCCCAGAGAATTTGATATTTTGTCTTATTAGATCCCCAGTGGATTTAATAAAGATCTTGTATAGAAAATCATGTCCATATTACCTCTGAATTTTCTATCTCAGTACGTATTATATTTTCTATTCCAGGAAAATAATATCTCGTCTTTTGATTTCCGAGTCCAAAGATCATGGAAAATAGAATCCAAAGATATCTTTATATCTGAATTCTGTTTTCTCTAATCAGTATTAAACTAAAATTATCTTTGGTTTAATATCATGATAGAGTTACAAAGTTTATTTGTATATTCTATTTTATTGAAATATGTCATGTATTATTTACCTCTGAACATGTTTTCTACAAAAATATCATCCACAGAATTGAAATCTAGTCAAAATATTCATTTCAATCAAAATCAGAACATTGATTACAAATGGGTATCAAAACTTCAATACATGATAAATGTAAAAGATCTATTTAGGAGGAGTAATTATCTCCTGAATACGAACGATTACATTATTTATCTTTTCTTCATGAGCTTTCTTGATTCGCTCTGCTGTTTCAGCTCCAATCATCCGTTGGTCATATTCCACAATAATAGAGCTACGGCGATTGGTCTCTTCAATCTGATTGGTTTGCATCAATTCTCGCTCTTGCTGTAAAACTTAACAGCGTTCAGCTGCAGATTTACGATAAGTAGCAATCTCTGATTGTTCTATTTCCACGGAGGCAATTTGCTCCTGAAGACGAGCTAGCTCTTCCCTCAACTTCCTAAGCTCTTCAGCTTTTGACGCTTTATCTTTCTCTAGGCGCTCCATATTCTGACGAGTACTTATTATTTCTTCGTCTTTCGCCATTAGCTCTTTAGAAGACTGAGCGAGAAATTCTGTCAGAGCAATGTGTTGAGCTTGTGCTTCATTCTCCAATTGAGCAATCTCAGCTGCAGTCAGGGAATTAATGTCCTCCTTTTTAATCTCCCAGTATTTATGGATGTTTGCTTCTAAATCATTCCGGAGATGTTCAAAAAAGATACATTGGGTCCCATAACCAGCATGTCTCAAAGCTGAAAGTGGAAAACTAGTCGCCTCTCGAAGACTCGAAAAGGGCATAGTCTCATCCTTCATAAGTCGTCTTGAGAATGTGTCCAGATACGAATAAATAATATCTGAATACATCCCCATGATCTTTGCTATCCCTGTATCAAAACCGGGAGTCGCTGCAATAATAGGGGAAAGAGCAGGAGGAGCCTCTATTCTTGGAGCTGAAGTTAGTGCTTTTGGAGAACTCGGCAAATGCGAACTCCCCTCACCCACATCAGTTTGAACAAGTGGGGCTTGAGTAGAACTCATAGCCGGTGCAGTTCCTACAGCTGTTGGAATCAAAGAAGCATGATCAAAACCAAAAGACAAAAAAGTAGAGACAAGACAAAATTTTGATAAATAAAATATTACCTGGAGCTGGTTCATATTCAGTTTCCTTCGGATCATTCAGCCCGGCTCGTAGTCTGTTCAGAGTACTTTCTGACACGGGATTTATTTCACTGCTTCCCGCCCCAGAAGTACTCGGAACTTGAACTTCTATATGCCTCTCCGGCTCTGGTGTCAACCCTGAGTGTTGACCAATGGTCTTCAGTACATCAATTGGAGTTTTAGATGGTGATTCATCGTCTATCTCCATGTCTTCTTCTCCAGAAGAATGAGACGACGGTTCATAGTCAACTTGTTCACTCTCTGAAGCTTCAGCAATTGGTTTGAGAGAAGTGGCTTCCTTAATTGATTCTCCCGAAATCAGTAAGTCATTAGCTGTTTCAGTCTGATGCTCGGCCTCTACCGCAGGTTGACTAATCTCCTGCGTATCATCGGCCATTGGCGGAATCGATCCTATATCAGAAGGCATGGATGACCCAGCAGGTTCAGGAATATCTTCTTCAACAGGTTCTGCCTTTACAGAAAAATCAAAAGCAGCTTGTTTTTCTGAAGCCAATCGCACAGCACGATCGGTGGGACTCTCTGCATCGAGACAAATTACGGATTTAGTTTTTGAAACTATCACTTTCCTTCCTATTCTTTTTGTGAATGGAACAGTAGGATAATTGTCTTTTGGATCACTACCTGCTTCATCAGCATCTCTGACTCGATTGGAAACAGGAGAAGTCCCTGGAATGGTAATTCCTCCGCGATTTTGAGTCTCTGCTCGAGTGACTCTTTTTGGGGCAGGCCCAGCAGCACCTTTGCCCCGCTTCCTCTTCGGGGTATTATCAGCAGATATACTTTCTTCAGCACTCCCGATGGGTACATGTAATGGTTGATGAAGATCATCAGAGAAGAAAGTTTCTAGAACTTCATCATCAACTTCATCGGTAGCCAAAGGATCTTCTTGATCATGGCAATCTCTAGGCAGGGCTGATTTAGTTGATTTCTTTTCAATATGAATAAGGCTTCTACCTAAGATGCTAAATTTTTCATCAAAGGTATTAGCTGATACATAGAATTTGGCATAAGACGCCAATATTCTAGCTCCTCTCTGATAGGTGACCGGATCTGGCATGGAAAAGGTAGCCCCTGTACCTTTAGCAATATAATATATCCACGCTCTGGCACCATCAATCAACCCATCTTGATAACCAAAACACGTCGTTGCATTGCCTACATGCAACTGATCGTAACCAAATTGTCGAGCAAACCTGCTCGGAAGATATGGTTCTAGATAAGTGATGTTGTCACGGCGGCAGATTAAGTGAGATGGCCTGATTCTTTTTAGCCATTCATGTTGAACATCATCCAACTCATTGCCACCAATGCCATTAATCAACCTTCTAGGCATGGTCTCATAACCAACAGGTGGAGGAACACAAGTGAAGCTCCATAGTTCTCCCCTGTTTAATATAGTTCTGCAATCTGTCAAAGTGTCATATTTCCACTTTGGTGTGTGACTGTATCTTTCCAGAAAGGTGTCATCTGGTCTAGCCATCCCAGCACTCATAAGAGATTCGAAATGCAGAAGTAGCCATCCAAATAAATATGTAAAGGGCATTTCTACCCGAGGAAAGGATGTAAGGCTCTTCCTTGCCAATTCGAACATTCTATCTGTGTATGCCCTTAATCCAGCATTTAGACGGCATGTCATTGCTGTCAGTAAATCCATCTTATACCCAAAAACCAGACGGACTGCTGCGAAGACAACTCCTCTGTGCATCCTGTCTGCTGAACAGGTGCCAGGAACTACGAATTTTCTCAGCCAGAGAGAGATAAATCCGGCCAGATGACCTTCAGCGGATAATTCTCGGCTGCCCTGCTTAATATAGGTCTCAAACCTATCACCGGCTTTATAAGTGCCTTCGTCTTCCTCAATGACGATGTCGTCATGAGTAGTATCCCGGATGAGCCTGTCAATCTCAGCTTGATTCAGAGGTTTAAATTCACCGACATACTGCTCAGACTTCTTCTTCTTTTGGACTTCATCAGTACGGCCTTGAAATAAATAGGCCATCCATTTGGAAGAATAACAGTTGGAATCTCCTTCTCCACCTTGTCCTTTATAAAAAGCCTTACAAATACTGTAATGGCACATCAATTCTTCAAAGACATGAAGAACCAGTGGGTTGGCTTCGGAGATCTTATTCATTTCATCAACGAAAGGGATATACTCTTCATATGGCAGATCTGCTATTGGCAGTTGAGAAATATATGCTATTTCATGAAGGGCGAATCCCATCTCGCCTCTTGGGGTCATAAAGGTGCCGGTACGGTAGTTATACCTCTCCGCTAACGCCAAGAACAAATCTGGGTTTGGCCTGAAACCATAGGCAGTGCACTTAATGGCATCATATAGGCCTATCACTTGTAACTGTTCACCAAAATTCTTCAGGATCCATTTCACAAGAGCAGTCCATCTGGTATTCTCCGGATTTACCAGACCAGTCAGCCTCATAGACTGTTTTGGATAGATGGCATTTTCCAGTTGAGCAAATTCGTTTGCAAAAATTGGGACTCTGACTGGCTTCAGTAGTGCTGAGTCCTCAGGAGGGATGGTGGCAGGTAGCAGTCCTCGCAGAGATGTGACATGTGGTTCAGTACCACTGCAGAATCTTTCTTGACGATATCCTATCCACCCAGCCTTTGCTTGTCGGGATGGAGTGATATCCCACTTCATCTGTCTTTGACAACTCGCATGAAATAAACGAGCTATGTTGATGCTTTTTGATAAACCAGTCAAATACATTGACTGATTTACATCACCATTCCTATAATAACAGTATGATACTTTGTCCAGAGCAGGCTGAGAGTTTATGTCAATAGCATCTCCGAAAAAAATGCTGGCTTTGAGTGGGTAACACCATCCACACTCTGTAAAGGCAGTCCACTCATCAAGTTCAGCAAGGTGTCATTTTCCTGATTTGTTAAAAGAGCTATCCTTGTAGAAGGTCCATCGAATTGGAGAAAACGAATATGTGATAGATCACTTCTATAGTTATTTCCCACACATCCTTCAAATTCTGCCTCCTGAGCCAGAATATCCACTGCAAAAGAAGAATAAAACCTTAGAAATCTTCAACATCAAGAGATGACAAAGTTCAGCATACGCTCAGTTTTTACTAAGCGTATGGCAGACTCAAGGTTCAGCATACACTCAGTTTTTACTAAGCGTATGGCAGCCTCAAAGTTCAGCATACGCTCAGTTTTTACTTAGCGTATGGCAGACTCAAGGTTCAGCATACGCTCAGTTTTCCTTAAGCGTATGACAGACTCGAAGATCCATATACGCTCAGTTTATACTAAGCGTATGACAGATTCAGAGATCACTTTTTACGCTCAGTTTATCTTAAGTGAATGATTTTAAAAGTTCAGTTCATGATCAGTTTGAGCGTATCAGTGTATGGTTGACAAGATGGTCATCAAGAACATACGCTAATACAGGAGTTAGCGTATCTTAGTGAGACAACTCGCCATAGCATATTCTTTCAAGACAGCGTATTTTGACATTTCTATCAAAAATACGCGTATCATACAGAATACGCTCCAAACATATTTTTCGTATAAACAAAAAATATGGGATACGGCTAAACCCTAAAGAGGGAAGCGTATTTTATGACGTATTTGACCCTAAAAAGGGGATACGTTTTATGATTTTGTTTTAACCAGAGCCCTAAATAGGGGATAGTTACAGTTCATCATCATCATCCTCACCATAGAGAGGCTTCAATGGGCGTTCACTTCGTCGAACGCGCTTATTGGTAGTCTTCTTAGCAGCGGCGGCGGCGGGCTGAGATGACTCCGCAGGAGCCTTCCCCTTTCCCTTCACAGCAGTATCAACCTTGGGCGCCATTGATAAAGCTTGAATCGAAGAAGAAGAAGTTGAGTCTTGAGTTTCTTTTTCTCTCTCAAAGATGAATGCAAAAGTAAAGAAATAAATTAGGTCTTGGAAGACCTATTTATAGAAGAAAAGAAGAAGTTCAAACGGCAGATATGCTTTAAACAAAATCCCTAAAGATTTACACTGATATTGAGGAAGATAACAAACTTATGCCAGCGTGTCAGGACTTATTCCCACTTTAAGTTCAAAGTAATTTCGAACTTTTGAAATTCATAAAGTTCGAAAACTTTGAAGGGGGTCTTGTAGGGTGTGAAAATTATGACATGCTGACATAAGACTCAGCCCAAGTCATACGCTCAAGGCCATACGCTGACATAAGACTCAACCCAAGTCATTCGCTCAAGGCCATACGCTCAGTCAAAGCCATACGCTCAAGGCCATACGCTCAGTCAAGGCCCTACGCTCATCTAAAGGCCGTACGCTCAGTGAATATTTTAATATTTTTTGAGATGACAGCACAGCATGTATTTAATAAAGGATGAATCTGACACTTCGTCTTTCATACAAAGACAGCTGCCCCATGAAGATTAGCCGTCGCATAGGTTTTCGAAAAAAGACTTTGTCTCTTACGAGGACAGCTCAGCAGCCATCATCAATAAAGAGCCATCATTACTGTTATTTCTGACAGTCTGTCTGCAGCACGACGCTCAAGAAATATTTGTCAGTATTTGAAGATATGGCGTATTTGAGAAGATTGAGAAACAGCCACGTGTCTACTCCTTCAATCCATACGGCTTCCTACCAAGTGAGCGTATGGACCTCATACGACTCCTTGCTAAATGAGCGTATGGACCTCATACGACTCCTTGCCATCCAAGTGAGCGTATGGACCTCATACGACTCCTTGCCATCCAAGTGAGCGTATGGACTCCATACGACTCCTTCCCAGCCAAGTGAGCGTATGGACCTCATACGACTCCTTCCCATCCAAGTGAGCATATGGACCTCATACGACTCCTTCCCATCCAAGTGAGCGTATGGACCTCATACGACTCCTTGCCATCCAAGTGAGCGTATGGACTCCATACGACTCCTTTCCAGCCAAGTGAGCGTATGGACCCCATACGACTTCTTCCCAATCAAGTGAGCGTATTAGCTTTAGATGATCCAAGTCAGCGTATGCAAGACATGTGCCTTCAAAAGCTAGTGTATGACTCTTCTTCAAAGATAAGCGTACCACAACAAAGGCATCCAGGATGACTTTTAATGTACAGTCAACACATGTTCTCACGTGTCCTGTACTCAGTTACTCAGTTATTCAGAAGTTATGCAACGTGGCATCCATGCCACCAATCTCTCCTAGATATATTCCACTACTCTCAACCGCACTCCAACGTGTCTTCACCAGAATTCGCCATGCGTCCCTGCAGTTATACACACGTCAGAATTCGCCATGCCCCCGCTCTCCAGTATTCTGGTTCTGGGGCGTAACATGGTTTAAGTGGTGGCCCATGCAGGTCTTGTTAATCAAGAAATGTGAGGGTTTACCAGATAGATGTCTCAATCTGTACTCGCCTTTGATCTCCACTCGTATCTTCTTATCTCCTTGGATCCCTGACTTGATAACATGCTTGCATCGTTGTTCTATCCTGGTCCTTCCTTAATATTCTCGATGTCATTGCTTCAGTGGCATCATTCCTGTTGATCAGCCAGAAGGAGTTCGGCCGACAGACCAGTAACAGCAAGAAGATCAAGATCAGTCCTCAGCAGTCGCCTCCCGAGCCATGCCTTCTGGAGAACCAGAGCCCCCAGTCCAGCCAGTTCAGCCAGCAGGGTCAGAGGATGGGGTCTTGATAGGGCTCATCCGTGAGTTACTTGCGTCTCAGGACCGTCGAGGTGATACCTTACAGCAAGCAGTACAAGATGCTATGAGCGGAAGTGGTCCTCGAGGGAACAGTGCGGTCAATAATTTCAAGCGCCTGAACCCTCCCTTCTTCGACGGCAGCGAGGATGCTATTGCTGCAGATGCCTGGCTACAGGACATTGAAGTTATCTTGGAGACAGCCAGGACCCCTGAAGCAGAGAAGGTGGCGGTGGTGCGCCTGCAGTTACTAGATCTAGCCCGCAGCTGGTGGGCTATGCAAGCAGCGAGTTTGGGCACGCCTGTCATGTGGGCGGTATTCAGTGATATGTTTCAGACCAATTACTTCGACGCAGTGGCTAGATATGACCTGCAGACCAGGTTTAGTAATCTCAGGCAGATGAACAGGACGGTCGACGGATATGCGGCCGAGTTTTTAAGGTTGAGTCGGTTTGCTCCCACCTTGGTGGCAACCAAGCTAGACAGAGCACAACGATTTCAGCAGGGGCTCCACTTGGAGATCATATTGGCAGTAGAGCAGTTCGAGCATAGAACTTTTGATGCCGTCTTACGAGCAACGAGGAGGCATGAGTACACTTTCCAAAGGATAGTGGACCGGACCGGAGGTCAGAAGCGGTCTCATGACCAGATGAACCAATCCTCAGCACCGGCCCCAGTAGCTAGGGCCCTGACCATTGGAGCTACAAGGACAGATTCAGTTACCTCCTTACAGTATTCTGCCCCGACCTATCCCCAGCAGCAGAAGCAGAAGCGGCCTTTCGCAACCGGTTATTCTCATTGCGGAAAGCCCGGACATGTTGTTACTGAGTGCCACAGAGCACAGGGATTGTGCTTGGTTTGTGGTTCGCCGGACCACATGATAGGATCTTGTCCGTTCAGAAACAGATCATCGTCGACAGTAACTAGTCCCTCGGTTATGGGACCAGCACCAGAACCAGCTCCAGTTCACCAACCACAGCAGCTTCCGTTCTCAGGTCCATTGCCGTCTCAGGGCCAGGCCTTCCAACAACAGAGGCCTCAGCAGTTCGCCCTGGCCCAGGCCCAGATCCAGAATCGACGGAGAGGTATCTGTGTCCTATTGTCTTGCTTTCCGACCGTCGTTATACGGGATACATGTCATGTTTCATGTATCCTAATTACCACGGTATATCCCGGGCCCGAGCCATGTCCTAGATCATTCGAAAATGGTTATTGGTACCAACCTTTTCGTATGAGGAGAGGCCCGTGTCCCTGTTTGACCAAAGAGAGAGACCTCAAGCGCAAGACTATCAGTTTAGTTCGTGTTGCTTGAGTTCATCGCTCTTTGGGTGAGTCAACGTGGGAGCGTGAGGATGATATCTGATCGCGATATCCCGACTTGTTTGACTCGTGAGGTATAATGTCTTCTTATGCCTCATGCCTTCGATTCCTTGCTTGAATGAGTGATTGTCTGCCTAGTTATAGCTTGTATATGATAAATGTAGCTTGTCATTGCTCCTCTAGCCTCTTGATTAAATTTCGAGGACGGAATTCTTTTAAGGTGGGTAGAGTTGTAATGCCTGTGGTTCGTATTACGTATTTCTGGAATACGTGTACGTATTTAGTATTGCATGATTTTTTTGCTTAATTTCCTCCCTGGGCTTGGTTTATTCTTGGTTTGGGTTGGCTTGGTTCGGTTTGGGATTTCTCTTGGTTCATCATGAACCAAGGGGTGAACCCCCTACCTACCACCACCACTCATATTTATTACCTATTCTTCTTCTCTCTCTTCATTAATCTCTTCTTCTTCTTCCATTTACTCCCTTCACCTACCAGAGAGAGAAGAGAGAGGACTAGGCAAGTGCAACTTGCTTCATGGAGGAACTCTGATTTTATTGCTCCATTCTCTTCTTTACTATATTCTAAAACACTTTAGTACTTGGCATATCTAATTTCCATGGCTAGATTCTTGTAGATCTAAGTTTACTTTATTTTTGGAATTCTTGGATTTTGATCTATTTAATCTTGTTATTTTCGAGTTTTGATGGTTCCATGTTGTAGAGAATTTTATCCTACCCAATTTTGACCTTTGAAAAGTTGGATTTGGACTTGTTTTGACCAAGTTATGGACTTTTGAAGTTTTGGGTTCAACCATGGAGTTCTTGCTGTTTTGGAGAAGACAGTGAGCAGTGCGCGAGCTTTTTAGCTTGCGTCACTGAGTTACGCGCGCTCTTTAGTGCAGCGCAGTCCCCATACGTTGCCTTTTGGAAGCGTATGTCTTGCATACGCTCACTTGGATAGCCAGGAGTCGTATGGAGTCCATACGCTGCCTTTTGGAGCGTACGACTTGCATACGCTCACTTGGATAGCCAGGAGTCGTATGGAGTCCATACGCTGCCTTTGGAGCGTACGACTTGCATACGCTCACTTGGATAGCCAGGAGTCGTATGGAGTCCATACGCTGTCTTTTGGAGAAGTATGACTTGCCCTGAGCGTAGCTTGACCTGAGCGTATGACCTGAGCGTAGCTTGACCTGAGCGTATCTTGACCTAAGCGTAGCCTGACCTGAGCGTAGCCTGATTACCCTGGATCTTCTATAGCCTTGTATATTGATATTTTATTAGATATTTAACGTCCATTTTATATCCTTACGCCTTTTGTCTTGAACTTGATAATCACGAATTTACTTGATATGTTTGGAATTGATAATTGAGCATGACGTGATAGTGACCCGTAGTGGTGCACTCCTGACATAATAACCTGACATGACCTGATAGTGGCCCGTCGTGGCGCACTCTTGACAAGTACACTTGGCATGGTAACCTGACATGATTATCTCGAATAGCTGTGGCGACGGCTACCTGCTTTCCAGCCAGATGGTGACCACTAGAGGGAATCCTGGCAACGAGTGGGTTTCTTTTGTTCTCCCACTGTAATTGTACATTATTCTTTTGAGGCGTTTAGCCGCCGAGCAAGTGTTAGCTCGTGTATATTTTACTTACTGTCTGCCTACGGGCTGTAACATGATTGGCAACTCGAGATTGATCATGTATAACTTAACTCTTGCTAGTCCTTACATTTTGTACGACTAGCTTCATGATCATCTGGATATGTAATGTTTGGGACGCCTTACAATTGTATATTTGGTGGTCTGATATCTTGTAACTATTACTAGTTGGTTGAGATTGAGACAATAGGATAATTTATGACCTTAAAAGACTGATGGCTTGTAGATAAACTCTCACATATCTAGACAGCCGTGATCGTATGGTGAGATGGATTCCATTTCATTATACGTAGCTGGCTATGTCTGCTCCCGCTCTCCAGTATTCTGGTTCTGGGGCGTGACAACTCGGAACGACTATGTCGATAGTCTTCCGTTTCATTGTTGTAATCCATTCATTGTTTCATTGTTGAACGTGTAAGGGACTTGAACGTGAGCTTGTGCCTTAGCACGAGCGTGGAGCGCGGTGCGAGAGTTCTCATATTTTCCATGTTTCTTTCCATATTCTATACAAGCATACAAGATGGAATTAATCCATTAGCTAGGTGCGTTGAGTCATTTATTAACATGCACAGTGTTATTGCCTAGTGAGTCTCGTGATGGTGTCCGCATTGTTAAGTGTCTAGGCTAAGCAAAGCCGGGTTCATCGGAGCCACCCACCTTAGCGATGTTCGCATCGGCCGAGCGATACTCCGAGCGCGCCTTTGAAAGTCTAAGTCTGGATTCATCTTGTCGGGCCAATGTAATCCTTGCATCGATTCTTCATCAGGTCGATGCCAACTCTTCGGGTTGACGGCTCGTTTGAGTCGTTGTACTTGCCGTTTGAATCGGCGTTCCGCTAGGGCGGAGCAGGTCGTTACAGCTAGCACTGTCAGTTGTAGTATCTATTATATATTTTCTGAGACCATGGATGTTTGTGTATAGCTCTGACTTGTGGATCTTGGACTCATTTCCTGTTTTATCTATCGTATTTTTCCTTCCATGCTATCTACCTTAGTTTGATATATGTGATTGAGACTGTATTGCTATGTCACCTCCTTTCAGAGTGTATATACTGTACAGGTACATTTATCTGTTTTAGTCGTAGTATTTACAGACCCTATATACAGCGTTCTACCGCCGATACTGCGGCGTAGGCTGGACGTAACCACGTACTCGTGCCCCTCTTCAGGGTGCGGGTCGTGACAGGGAGAGGGGGTGATGGTGAAGGTGGCAGAGGACCGAGCGAGGCGGGGAAGGGGGGCCGAGCACGACGGGGGAGGTATGTGGCTGCATGCTTGGGAAGAAGATAGGGATAATTTGGTCCAAAAAATTGGGTCAAACGTGTTGACCGTCAATGTTGGACGATTTCCGTCAAAAGTAGAGGGTGACTTACATTAAGGCAAAACACATGGGTGTACCTTGAATATGGATAACAAAAGTGGAATGCGACTCAAATTTTCTCAAACAAAAATGTATGGAAGTTAACATTACTTTTTGGCTATATAATTGTACGATTGTCCATAAATTTATAAAACCTAAAATTTTCATTATTTTTTGTATCCATATGACATGAGTCTCTAAATTTCTACATATACTTTTTAGAGTGGTTACATCGTCTTCTCTTTCAGTTTCAATTGTTCATTGTCATAATTTCGAAATAACTTTCTCTTCTACCAGACTTCACTGACTAGTTGAACCAATCACCGGACAACGTCGAAATACTTTTCTTGTAGGAAAAGTGAATATTTTCTTATGTTCGGACTATTGCTATTTTTTTGGAGAAAATTTATGAAATGTCCAAAAAACAAAAAAGTTTTATGAAAAATCTACAGCACAATAACATTTCATCGCGTGCCCAGAATTACAAAAAATATATAAAGGGGGTTCCGAATGACCTTTTTGTCCTTCCTTCTAATTTATTGAAAATATCCACGAAACTACTCTTAAAAAATGTTTCGATACTTCCTCTTCTTCCATACGCCGCTCAGTTTTAAATGTAGGTTTTTTCCTCAAAAATCTTCAAACCTAACTTCAAAAACTCGTCGAAAATTTTCGAAAATGTCGACAAACGGTAAAACTGTTAAAACGGAGGTCTAAACATTATTTTTTTGCGATTCTAAAATTTTGGAAGGCCGACTAACGAAGAAGCTGTTAATCTCCGGCTCCTCGGAAATACGTTCCTTTTGTGACAAACTGGACCTCGTTTCGACCTCCCAATCAAAAGTTATGGTCATTCAAAGTTTCAACTGGCCATAAAATACAGGAGTATGAACATTCTCCGTAGTAATATCACAGAGAATGACCATTCTTCGTGCTAAAACCACTGAGAATGGCCATTATCCTTGTTAAATTGACAAAAATAGCCATTATCCGTGTTAAAATGACGGAGAATGGCCATTCTCCATCAATTTTACAATGAGAATGACAATTCGCCGTTATTTTAACACGGAGAATGGCCATTCTCCTTGTTAAATTGACGGAGAATGGCCATTCTCCGTCATTCTAACACGAAGAATGGTCATTCTTCGTGTTAGAATGACGGAGAATGGCCATTCTCCGTCAATTTAACAAGGAGAATGGCCATTCTCCGTGCTAAAACGACACCGTGCTAAAACCACGGAGAATGGTCATTCTCCGTGCTATTCGTGCTAAAACCACAGAGAATGGCCATTCTCCTTGTTAAAATGACGGAGAATGGACATTCTCCGTGTTAAAATGACGGAGAATGGCCATTCTCAGTCATTTTATCACGGAGCCATTCTCCGTCATTTTAACATGGAGAATGACCATTCTCCGTGCTAAAACCACGGAGAATGGTCATTTTCCTTGTTGAATTGACCAAAATGGGCATTATCTGTGGTAAATGACGGAGAATGTCCATTCTCAATCATTTTATGACGGAGAATGGCCATTCTCCGTCATTTAACACGGAGAATGACCATTCTCCGTCATTTTGGCACGGAGAATGGCCATTATCCGTCATTTTAACACGGAGAATGACCATTCTCCATCATTTTGACATGGATAAGGCCATTCTCCGTGGTTTTAACACGGAGAATGGTCATTCTCCGTGATTTTAACACGGAGAATGATGAAGAACAGTCGACAGAAACCTAAAACCAATTTATTTGTTTTTTTTGTGAAAAAAATTTGTCAGGAACAAAAATTCAAGAGTTTTTGTTCTTCTTTTAAAACGATGCTAACTCTTATGAAAAAGAAGAAGAAGATCTTCTCTCCATAATTGACCTAATCGCCGAAAAACTTCAAATCTCTCCACGATGATGATGACGATGATGAGCGATGATCGGAGTTCGACTGAAGAAAAACACAGTAAACTACGAACGATTTTTGCGATCTCTGCTGAAGATGAGAGCAATGGAATTCATGTCTCTGGTGAAGAAGAAGAAGACGAAAACCGCAATCCAAATCTGAATTTGTGCGAAAGGTAGTTATGGTATTATAAAGATGACATTTTTGTAAATATAGAACATCTAAAGAGAATCTTGGAATATTTAACGTGGAAATATCTAATTCTGAGCATTTCATAAAATCTATTTGCGGGTGAATTTTTCATACAAATCAACCAATTTCCAGATTTTTTTTTTTTAAACTCGTATTGTTTCTCCTTTCAACAAACGAAGATTGATGTTGGTAAAATTGCAGCCTATGAAACCAACATTCAAGAAAAAATAAAACTTTTTTTGGAATGTCAAAATTAGGGTTTATGTTGAGTTACATCTGGTGCTTCTAAATTATCTAATTTTAGCCAAATATCAAATTAACTAAACTTTTAGGGGACTTATTCACAAATAAACTTTAATTTTATCTATTTACTGAATTGTCACCAACAAATAAATTTCTTCTCGTTCCCCTCTCCTCCTCCTCCTCCACTGCTCCACCAAACCAAAAAGAAGCAGCCACCGATCGGCCTCCCGGAAAAGCCCTTTCCTGTCTCCGATCATTACGTTCATGCCACGCCCATGGCGGACTAGGGTTTCCTTTGCTCGAGGAGATGAAATTTGATGAATCCTCTCTCGCCGAATACTTAGCGAAGAATCTCCGACCGTTGTATGATTTCTTCCAAAACTCTAATTTTCTCCGTCTCGAAATCGAGAAGCCCCAATTTAATCGCTTCTGTAATCTCAGTTTACTCTATTATTGAGCTTAGAACGAGTTTAATCTGAATCCGAAACCCTAGAAAATTTGCTTGTTTCATTGGAATTTTTTTTTGATATAAAATGATTTGCTAACATTCATTGATACGGTTAGTTTTTGGGTAGTTTCGTGATATTTGTTAAATTTAGAAGGGGGTTTGTGATTTTTTTTGGACTGGATGTGTAGTAAATCGAGAGCACTCGCACTCCGAAATGGTTATCGTGTTCCGCGTGACAAAGACGCTCAATGTACAGTAGGATACAACAGAAATATGGCACTGTGTCCGTGTCACTGTGTCTAGAAAATATCAAATATGGTATGTGAGGGTAATGGTAAGCGTCTTTGGTTAGTTTTTTCAATAGTGATTACTTATGGAATAGTAATCGTAAACAATAAATTGTTTAGGTTAATGTGCGATATGAGATTCTGAACCATAAACCTCGGAACGAGCTGCTGGTTGGTTCTATTTGTCGAGACTTTTGTAAGTTCATGCAAAGTTTGGTATTTTGCGGAACATATGTTTAACAAGTACGGGAAGTAAGATGGATTTGTAAAATGGTGACTTTCCTGATATGTACGATAAGCTGGTGGGTATTTATTCGTGAGAGCTGTGTACTATCAATTATTAGCTTAAATTATTGCATACCCCAACATTATGATAAGTTTGATATGGGTTAGTCTGCCATTGTAATCCTAAATGGTGGGGGCGAAGACGGAGTAACTGGACGAAAAATTTCTGATCCAGGGAGCTCATGCACGCTAAACTAGTTACTGTATCCTTGCCATGTCTGTATTAGACACATGATGATTATGACATGGACATTCCAAAATACACTTGGATCATGGATGTGCTAAAAATAGTTATGTGTCCATGTCCGGTCGTGTTGTATTGCTGCCTTTCTAGGTTGCGAACATAATCCTCCAAAGGACCAAAGCCGTGTCCATATCTGTATGTCACACTTGTTTGACATGACTCTTCCTAAACACTTATGTTATATTCCTAAACACTTATGTTGTATTCATAAACACTTATGTCGTATATGACTCATCCATGTCTATATAATTGAAATATGAGAAACTAACATGGTTGAAAGTGATTTCTCATGACCTTTGTCGTGCCAAACATAATATAGTTGAATTATGAGAAATTAATATTTCTTTAATGTGAATCATTTCTAGGTTTTTTTTGGAACCCAGTTACTATCTGAAATATGCATTGTCATGTCCCCAAACTTGGACTAGAAAATATAGCAAATGACAAATGCCATAGCCCTTAGGAACGTCAGACCTCACTGAACATCTTATCATTATTGTATATATTATAATGTCTACCAATAATATATCCAGCCCTAATGACACAATTTCATAAAAAAGTTAAGAATTCATCTTTGGAATCCTAATTTTTCAAATACCCAATTGAATCCCCAACTTCACGATTTTTTTAATATAAATAATGTTTACGTACGTGAACAAACCTCAAAATAGTTTGTATCAACATTCTCTACGTCAAATGTGCTCCATGAAATCACATGATAAAAGGCCATAAAAATGATTGAGTTGCTAACATTGATTGATACTGTTAGTTTTGGGGTAGTTTTGTGATATTTGTTAAATTTAGAAGGGGGTCTGTGAATTTTTTCGACTGTATGTGTAGTAAATAGAGAGCACAGACACTCCGAAATGGTTATCGTGTTCCGGGTGACAAAGACACTCAATGTACACTAGGATACAACAGAAACATGGCACTGTGTCTGTGTCACCGTGTCTAGAAAATATCAAATATGGTATGTGAGGATAATGGTATGTGTCTTTGGTTAGTTTTTTTTCCCCAATAGTGAGTCCTTATGGAATAGTAATCATAAACAATAAATTGTTTAGGTTAATGGGTGATATGAGATTCTGAACCGTAAACCTCGGAACGAGTTGCTGGTTGGTTCTATTTGTCTAGACTTTTGTAAGTTCGTGCGGATTATAAAAAGGGAAATTTTGGTATCTTGCAGAACATATGTTTAACAAGTACGGGAAGTAAGGTGGATTTGTAAAATGCTGACTTTCCTGATATGTATGATAAGATGGTGGGAATTTGTTCTTGAGAGCTGTGTACCATCAATTATTAGCTTAAATTGTTGCATACCCCAACATAATGATAAGTTTGATACGGGTTAGTCCGCCATTGTAATCCTAAACGGCGGGAGCGAAGATGGAGTAATTGGACGGAAAATTTCTGATCTAGGAAGCTCATGCACACTAAAATAGTTACTGTATCCTTGCCATGTCTGTATCAGACACGTGATGAGTATGACAAGGACATTCCAAAATACACTTGGATCATGGATGTGCTAAAACCCGTGATGTGTCCATGTCCGGTCGTGTTGTATTGCTGCCTTTCTAGGTTGCGAACATAATCCTCCAAAGGACTAAATCCGTGTCCATATCTGTATGTCACACTTGTTTGACATGCCACTTCTTAAACACTTATGGTATATTCCTAAAAAACACTTATGGTATATTCCTAAAAAACACTTATGTTGTATTCCTAAACACTTATGTTGTATATGACTCATCCATGTCTATATAATTGAAATATGAGAAACTAATATGGTTGCAAGTGATTTCTCATGACCTTTGTCGTGCCAAACATAATATAGTTGAAATATGAGAAAGTAATATTTATTTTATGCGAATCATTTATAGAACTTTTTGGAACCTAGTTACTATCTGAAATATGCTTTATCACGTCCCTAAACTTGGACTAGAAAATATAGCAAATGACAAATGTCATAGACCTTTCACTGAACATTTTAATTTTTATCATTATGTTATATATTATAATGTCTACCAATAATATATCCAGCCTTAATGACAAAATTTCATTAAAAAAGTGACTAGGAATTTATCTTTGGAATCCTATTTTTTTCAAATACCCAATTGAATCCCCAACTTCATGATTTTTAATATAAAGAATGTTTACTTACATGAACGAACGTCAAATAGTTTGTATCAACATTCTCTACGTCAAATATGCTCCATGAAATCACCTCATAAAATGCTCTAAATCACAACAAATAACCTAACCGATTATGCATCCCAAATTACCAAACCTACTTTAGCATCCTATAAACATTCTAGGTCCCAATCCTTTGAACTATATGTAGAATAACCCAAAAGACCTGAGCAGCTGAGCCTATCCTAAATCCCCTATATTATGTGCAAATTATCTTTTTATAATTTCTTTAATTCTGTTAAATTTTTTTATTTTTTATTTTTATATCAAGGGTTGATTACAACATTTGCAACTTTATAGCTGATTTTTAAACCAACCAGACTCTGTTTTCTGTCAGTTGTACAAGGAAATTTGCCACTATGCAGAGATATAATTAAAGCTTCATGTTGCGGTGTCACATGTCAAAGTGATTACTTTCTGTTTGGACCCAACACATGTAGACATTAGTTTTCTTATAAAAGTACAAAATATTTAGTTCCTGTTTGATCTACAAATTTGGTTGAAAATGGAATGGCTAAGTAACAATTTGCACTGGCATCTTCTAGAGTGTGGTTGTTAACTCCCGTGAGAATATTTTATTGTACATCAATTCAATTAATCAGTTTGCTTGAGGATTGCATTACCGACCGTTAATGGTTACTTAACTTTACATGCTTCATTCTATGATTCGATGAGGGGAGCATGAGGATGGTTTGGAATTGCATGACAAAAGCAACATAGTATATATTACAGAATGTAAATATTATTATGATAACCAATATGTAAAGAAGACAACACTGACTATGAAGCATAACTAGGAAGACTATAGCCAGCAGGAACCAATGAAGAATTAGAGAAATGGCATTAGGGTTGTGGATGTTTTTCTCATTCTATCTCAAGTGGATATAAAACTTGCCTATTAGATAATTATGAGAACTAGATTAATCCAGCAACTAATTGCTTCATTATTCGTCTTCTAGAACACTAGGTTAACCACCTTTTTTTTTCAGTAATAAAGAATCCGACAGATTTTTTGAATGTAAGTTATGTAACTATTTGGTTTTGGTATCCATGGTTGCATACGCACTACAATATATATTGTAGTGCTATTCAACCATGGATACCAAAACCAAATAGTTACATAACTTGAGCTACCATATAGTAGTGCGTATTCAACCATGGATTCCAAAACCAAATAGTTATATAACTTGAGCTACCATATATATATATAGTGTGTGTGTGTGTGTGCGCTCGTGCGAAAATAGTATCATCTTACCTCTTTGTCTAGAATCTTTATAGTCTATGGAACTTGGAGGGTGCTCCTTGGTCGAATACTTAAACTGCATACCAAAAGGTAGGTCCATTCATACCAATTGACCGTCTTATGTTTTATGGACGACCCTCTATTGCTCATAGCTACCTTGACTAGGAATTTGTCACCAACATAGAGAGTTGATATCATGTCGTCAACCGGTCGTAAAACTTCCGCAAATTCTTTATGGAGGTTTCTTATGCTTCATAGTTCATAGACGACCCTATTTTGATGGAGATGGCTTGGATGATATATATATGATAGAAAAGGTTCCTACCTATTCCCAAACAAGGCCATTATGTAGGGACTGGATCTGCATGAGCTTAGCATATAAAAATAATGCTACTACAGGTTTCACATTTCTTGTTTTTGGAATAACATTCTGATGTATTAGTGAAATGGAACATATTGCTTGAGAAATAGTGTCTTTTTTCCTAGACAAATTTATAATGATATATTTTTACTCATTTGTAGGACTCAGGCTGATCCTGTGATACTTTCGGAGTATGTGGTGGCGTTGTTGAAGAAAGATAAATCCACAAAGGAGCTGCAAAATCTATGCATAGACAGTTTGGTGGAATTTCTTGGTCAAAGTATGCCATTCTCAATTATTTACTTGCGTTCATACGCTTAGAACTTTAGTGTTGTAAGTTGACTGTATAGTAAGGTTGCATTATGTGTTAAAGCATCATATAGCTGGCATGTTACTAGCTCAGTTGATCAATTTGTTTGTACTTAATATTAAATAGCTCATTTTGAGATTTTAGTAAATTCTGGGACAAACTATGCCGTTTGAGCTATTTATTAGTCTTGTTATGTTTATATATGTCTGGAACCCTTACTTTTGTTAGTTGACAGTAGAAAGTGTTACAAGTTAAAGCATTATATTACTAGTTAGTGGAGATTGGAGAACGTTGCTTATCATTTAAGGTCGACGAGTTGCCAATTTATCTATTCCTCTAAGGGAAGAGAGAAAGGTCCATCTTTATGTTTTGAGATTACATACAAAAAGGACAAAAAAAGGACTTGATGTCCTGTATGTAGGACTTCATGCATGACCACTCTCTCTCTCTCTCTTTCTCTCACGTGTGTGTGGGGGAGGGTTGGTCTTGGTGGTGTTGTGGCCTTGCGGTGTGTGTGGGAGGGTTATAGTTACCTTTTCCTGCACACGTCTTAGCCTTCTTACTATCTTCATACTAATTCATGGCACCATGACTAACTGAACTTCTTACAAATGCTACTTTCCTACTTCATTGTTGAACAAAATTTCATTCTTGGCTGTTGCATTGACTGTAAGTTATTATTATACAAATATAAACTGATTGCTATTTTAATATCAAGTGCCTCAACATGAGGGGTTTTACAAATGTCAAGTTATTTTTATGCGTCTCCTTTTGCGCCTGATGCTTTTATCCTTTGTCATGTTGCAGATACGAGATCCTTTACTGCCAAATTGTTCCAAGCGCTAGAAGATGGTTCAGTTGTAAGAGCTGACGGGAACCTTGATCCTGTTGAGAAATTGGAGTTCTCTCAGCCTGTAATGGCGTTGGAGACACATCAGCTGAAACATTCACCAAAAGAAAAGAAACGTTGTAGTTCTTCAGAACCAATCAGTGATCCTGAAGAAAAAGAAGTTAGCGATGATGACGATCGCAACCACAAACATCGAAGGAGGGAAGCTCGACCAGATTTTCCCCATAATGATGTCGAAGAACCTCCTATAAGGAGGCTGAATAGAAAGCGAAGCAAGCCTTATGATAATGGACAGGGGTTCTTGGAGTCTGATCCCCAGACAAGTGGAAAAGAATACAACCTTACTCCTGAGAAAAACATATCTTTGAAGATGGATAAGAGGCATTCATTTTCAGGTCCACTTCTTCGTGCTCCTGTAGATTTTGGCCCACGAACAAGATTAGGCCAGCCCTTCTGCAGTGATTCCGGTCCACGCTTTGATTTATCAGCATCTGTGGGACGTCCTCCTATAGGTAGAGGAAGAGGAAGAGGAAGGAGCACAGTCTCCTGGAGTCAGCATGATTCAAGATTTTCTAACCCACTTGACACACTTGATTATGCATCACGGATGGCTCCTCAAGGATCTGGGCATCCTAATCTCTTGTTAGGAGCGGGCTTTCCAAGTGCTGCAAGTGCGCAGAACACATCTTGGAGTGGATTTGGTTTCATTCCTGGGATGGCCAATGGGATTTTGGACCCAATTCATCCACTTGGCTTGAATGGAACCTTGCCTCCGACAATTGCCCCTCCTCTAAATCTTGGCATGCGCCGTCAACGTTGTAGAGATTTTGAGGAGCGGGGGTTTTGCTTAAGAGGGGATATGTGTCCAATGGAACATGGTCTTAACCGCATCGTTGTTGAAGATGTTCAGGTATTTTGATATTTTTAGTTGGCTGGATCTTATTTCATGATCTTATGTTATCCTCAGAATCACATATTTTTACTGCTTATGGTTTTGGGTTTTCTATTAATTAATTCTCGATATCATAATTTCTGTGTTTCATATTCCATTAGCTGATAGAAGTTGCACATCAGATAAAGTAGAAAAAATGTGTTTTATTGACATCATAGTGTTGCGATTGGTCAAGTGTTTTCCTTTCTTTACATATGCATTGCAGAAATGAACATGTTTATCTTTATTTGGTGATAACTTGGTGCATATATCTAATCAAGGAGAGTAGATTATCTCGTGCTTATAAAGTTATCTGCAACAAGTTATTTGCACGAGTTTCATGTCTTTCTAGGACAGACCTGGTTACCTTTTAGGACTACTTCCTCATATTCTTGTAATTATAAGATAAATATATGCTCAAACATCACTTGCAAGTGCTTCCAGCTAGATTTGGCTGCAAAAAGAAATTTTAATTTCACATACTATATGAAAAATAGCCGTGGTTTCCTTGTCTATTATCTGTCATAACAACGGCTACTTTTGCAATTTGCAGAGCCTTTCTCAGTTCAATCTTCCTGTGTCTGTTCCAAGTTCCAACAAGTTAGGAGTTCAAGCTGGGTCTGGAACTCCAACTACAGTTCCTGCTCCTTCTAGCGTTTTGACAAACAAGAAAGGTGCAACTAGTAAAATTAGCAAGTCTGAAGTGATGGATGATGCAGCAAAACCAAATGGGGTTTTGTCTACTTCTGGTGGTGCTGATGCGGACGTATATGATCCTGATCAGCCCCTGTGGAACATTAACTGTCCTAATACGTCGACTGGTCTCTTAATGCTTCCTTCATCTAATGTTGGAGATGAAGCTTTGTGGGATGCTGATGATTCTGCTCGCCAGAGTCGCAGATTATCTGATGGCATTGGAAGTGATATCACGGGCAGAAATGCAACAATAACTATGGGTGAGAAGAGTAAGACTTCCACCGCTTGGGGGAGGATTGGTTCTAGATTCAAGTCAGAAAGTGAGAGTAGAAGTAACTGTGGTATGTCTTCGACAGGCTATTGTGGAAATGAAGTTAAGGAACAGCATGAGGAGACAATAGGCAATTCCGATGCTTCCAATCTCTATGCTCGTACTTCTAATACAGAAATTGGTTCCAAAGCTACTACTGCTATCCAATCTGTTCCTAGACCATTTGCAGATTCTGGGTATAGGAGTCATAGGCCATCAAGTAAAGCTTCACGTACTCTCTATGTTTATGGAATTCCTCAAACTGACAACAAATGGAATGCTCTACTTTCTCATTTTAAAAAATTTGGCAAAGTTGTCCACATATATGTTCCTCCAAACAGTGAGAAAGCTTTTGTCCAGTTTACTAAAAGGGAAGAGGCAGAAGCTGCCCTCAAGTCTCCTGATGCTGTAATGGGTAACCGTTTCATTAAGCTCTCATGGGCAAACCATGACAGAGTTCCTGTTGGGGTGCAAGGTAGTGCTCATACCAAGTCTCAAGAGCCCCCTAGTGCGGTGATGTCATCTGTCTCATCGCAGCAGCGAGTTGCTGATGGTGGAAAAGAAATACATCCTTCTTCATCTCAAAAGCAGAATCGTGCAGCAAATGCATTTACTGCTGGGACACCAATTTCTGTTTCTGGGTATCCGAAGGCACAGCCAACTAATGTTCCAATAGCAGCACCTTCTGTACCAAAAAAAGTGGAGAATTTGGAGCTTTTGGATGAAATTCGTAAGAAACAAGAGATTTTGGATAAGAAGCGTGATGAATTTCGGCGCCAGTTAGAGAAAATTGAGAAACAAGTAATTCCATCTTAACTTATGTTGATATTAGTTCTCCAAGTTATGAAAAGTGAAACTAGTATTACTATTTCTTTGTCCACATTACTGCGACAATCATTTAAAAAATATATGTTGAAACCTAGTTCAGCTCCCTTTACCTATAGAAAGTTCCATTCAGAAACAAAAGTTGTATCAGCAACAAAAAATAATGACACGATTTCAAGGCTAAATTTCACTTTAATACCTTGAGTTTTGCTCTATTGATGGAGATCCAATTCACATCGAGTTTAGGGGGTATCTGAGTCTAGTTCAGTTAGTTATTTGCTTCTAGAGTCAGAGACAGAGTTTGGCATATTTTGTGTTTAAGTTTGAGTCATGTTTAACGACTTTTTCTTTTATTTAAGGAATTGCTTGTTGTCCAAGTCTAGAGGGTCTTTATATATTTATTATAACAAGAACTTTTAACATTTAGGAATGAATGAAGATTGAGGTTTCTATTGAGAGCATGTGATGTGCAGATAGGTGTGATGCCATGGGTGCAATGCGCTAACCCTAATTCCTTGGTGTGGAGTTTGAGTCATGTTTAACGACTTTTTCTTTTATTTAAGGAATTGCTTGTTGTCCAAGTCTAGAGGGTCTTTATATATTTATTATAACAAGAACTTTTAACATTTAGGAATGAATGTAGATTGAGGTTTCTATTGAGAGCATGTGATGTGCAGATAGGTGTGATGCCATGGGTGCAATGCGCTAACCCTAATTCCTTGGTGTGGAACCTTGAAGTTCTATCCCCACCCTAGTCTTATTAAGTTAACCTGATGCTACCTCTCCAAACCACAAACCACATATCCTGGGAGTTCTACCTCTTTTGTACTGCGTTCCCATTTTGTTCCACATTCCGGAGTGTTCCACGCTCCAGGTAACCATCTATCAGCCTCCAACCAAATGGAAACCTCTTTCTATCTCCTTCTTTGATCCCGACCTCCACTTGCAACCCCTTCACTGCGCATGTTACTGCCTGTGTGGTTGCAAACCCGACTTCCTTGCATTTGGCTTGCAGTGCAAGCCACCAAGCCTGAAACCAGTCCCTTTGTTGCTACTGACAATGGATGCTTTTCATTCCTATTTATTTTTTTTAAATTCTTCCTTTCTCTTAAAAAAAGATTACACGGAAAATTGATTAGATAATAAAATTAAGGATGCATATAAAAATGGATAATGCATGTAGAATAAGGAATATAGAGCGGGTAGCGGGAATCGAACCCGCATCATTAGCTTGGAAGGCTAGGGGTTATAGTCGACGTTGATTGATCGTTTTTAACGTCTCTAAGTCAAAACCGAACATGAAATTTTGCTTTCATTCGGCTCCTTTATGGAAAGTCGATGTATTCCTAGAGAAAAAATGAGATCCATAACATCTATGTCGGCTTGAATGCATACAAAGCTACTCACTTTCTAGATGATCCCTCTAGAGGGAGGATTATACCAAATTTCTTTAGTCTAGTTACTTTGTCCCCTATTTCCATCCCTCGAGAGGGAGGATTATACCAAATCTGTTTAGTCTAGTTACTTCGTTCCCTATTTCCACTCGCGGGATCCTGAGGAAAATAATTTGGTTTCCACCGAGCTGAAACAATATGCCGATCGTTCTAGTAAACCAAAACCATCGTTTTCTAGCTATTTTGCTTCAATCTTTGCTTTACAACACAAAATTTTTTCCATCTTCTGCGGACCTATACCCCTCGTCTTCTGTGCAGAATCCAACCAACATGCCTTCACTGCCTCTTGCACCTCACACAAATCAGCCGTAGCTTCTCAGCTACAACCCTGAATCCTGCGTCCTCTCTTTCCTTGTTCCTGATTACAAACTCTTCATCTATTACACCTTAAACCATATTTTTGTTCCATCTACAGTGTTCAAGAGCCTCACGTTCCAATCAAGGTTGATCATTTGATCAGCAGGGACAAGGAGGGGAGGGGAGGGGAGAAAGAAGATGGTAGTGGTGGTAGTTAGAATTTAGGGATGAGGAAGGAAAATGGTTGTGATGGGTTAGGTGTTTAGGGATGAAGAAAGAAGAGGATGTTGATGATGGTTAGTATACAGGGACGAGGAAGGAGGAAGAAGAAAGTGGTGGGTGAGGCTTAACCGTCATTTTATCTTTCCTTTCACGGAGTTCATGGTATTAAAGTGAGAAAAAAGTATAATAGTAGTAAAGTGAACATATGGCAAAGTTCAAGGTATTCTGGTGAAAACTAGCCTAGTTTAAATGTCAGTCCGATGAATATCTTCTTTTTGAAACCTGGCTTTCTTAGCTTGCTAATTTGCAACTTGATTTAGAGGTCTTTTACTGATATTAATAATATCTTTCAAGTCTTTCAACGAGGAATACCTTGTATCTTATAATTAAGTATTCTTGTAATTAATTAATTATACAACCTGTAATGGGAAGGCTTGTTACTCTACATTTCTTTTGTAGAACATGACATTGTTTGGATGTCTGTCCATGACTTAAAACCTAGGATTTACAAGCATCTTGAATTTTATGAAAGTTGTCATACTCAAATGTATTACGTCTGATTTTCCCTTTTTAAGGGGCTTATTACCTTTGGTGCATCCTTTACTATTTTCAGACTAGATCATGAAAATACTGACAGTACTAACATACACTTTTTTGTTCCTACCATAGGCTATTTCAGTCAAGAAAGGGGAGGCAGTGTCTGAGCAGGCAGTTAAAATGCATAAAATTGATGTGGGCAGTGAAGCTACGGAAAGAACGAATCCCAAGAATTCATATTGCTTGCAGAAATGCCAAGATACTCAGAAAACATTAGAAAAGAGAAAAGCGGAGGAGGCTTTAGTTTCTCCCAGTTCAAAAGCGAACTTAGCTACTTTGCAACAATCGCGTAAGAATATGAGCAAGATAAATTCTTCAACTGTACCTTTGCTGAACAGATTCAAGCTGGATAATCGTTCTACTTCGTTTAGGATTCTTCCTCCTCTGCCAGCCGATTTTGCTAATGTAAGTTTCTTTATAACCTCCGCAGCTATGTTTCCGTGTTACTCACAAGCACACAGATGGAATATTTTAGCATGTTCTAAAACTATTTGAGCAACATTGTATCTTTCACGTATTCTGTAGCACTGTCATGTCTATCTTTAGCAACATTATCCAACCGCCATCAATTCTCCTTGTTGAGGGAATAAGAATATTTAACGCTGAGCTGTCGTCACAGCTCATAGAGTTTTGGTGCAGTGCTAGGGACTTTAACATGGTGATGGTGTTAGAGTAACCTAGGTTCGATCCTTTGGCACACATTTTAAGTGGATTTAAAAAAAATATACTATTCCGTGAATCCAGCTTTGCCAAAAATTGGCCTTCAACCTGTGGGGGCCTGTTGGAATAAAAATATTTAACCCTCCACCCTTGTGACAACTCTAGAGTTTTGGTGCAGAGGTAGGGACTTTTAACACTCCTATTGATCTAAAACAACAGGTTTAACTCTCTCTCTCTCTCTCTCTCTCTCATGCAGAGAGGTAATTATCTTGTTTACTATAAGATGTTACAGGGTATTTTGGTACATGGCTCTAACTGTTTTGAAAGTTAGATTACTATTTCCTTCCTTCTCTACTCATAGTTGCCTCTCTTTTATGTTTTATCCATGATGAACACATCTTCTTTGATTCTGTTGAATACAATTCTCTTGTGTACTTCACCTTTAAATTGCCTTCTGTTTCTTTCCTTCCAAAAGTGTCATACTGCTGCTGACAGCGCCATCCTCGACATATAATGTTAAGTATTAGTTGTATTAGTCATTGGGCTTAGTCCCACATCGGGTAGAGACAATAATGAGAGGCTAGTTTCTATCTTTATGAAGTCTCTTTTTAGGCCCTCGCGTGAGTTTTCTGTGTAACATGCTGGGCATGATTGACATCAATGCTCCAGCTTGTGGGAGAGGGAGGGTGTTAAGTATTAGTTATGTCATTGGGCTTTAGTCCCACATCGGGTAGAGACAATAACGAGAGGCTAGCCCTCTCCTATATATATGTACTTCCTCATGAATGAAATTAGTCCTATCCATTCTACATATAATATATAGTATCTTTTGTTTTGAATGTCATCGAGATATATGATGTTCCCCCTATATTATGCACATCTTCTTTTTGGCTTTAGAGTGAGCTCTTGTCTGCACAATTTTCCAGATATATATGCACTGTATGCACAAGAGAACAATATATGTTGCATGGACTCTGTATCCTATTTGTATAGCAAGCATGTGGGGTCTATGTTCATACCATGTTTTATTAACTTTGTTTTGTAGCAGTCTATTGTGGATAGCCTTGTACGAGCAGTAGCTCACCTTCTTGCAATCTCGCTTAGACCATAAAACTCTGTGCTAGTCCACCTCTGTGTATTCTGTTCTGGTACTTTCCTATGCTGTTCTTAAGCTGAACTCTACCTTCATGCCTGTTCTCCATATCCAGTAGTCTCTCTTAGCTTGGATGTTGACAGTGATTTCTCTTATCAGGCTTCTTAGGATCTCATTAACATAGGATCTATGTTGCACGAACATGGGAAATTGGCGTTTGTATCGGTACATTCGTGCAACATAGGAAAGTACATATGTACCTATTGAAAATGTACGTATCTCATCCTTATCCTGTTCTTTATCCATATACATATGTACCTATTGAAAATGTACGTATCTCATGTCCTTATCATGTTCTTTATCCATATCCGTGTCCTTAGTCTTGCAACATAGCAAAGGATTAAATTTCATTTTTATTTCCTTTCCCTTGCCTCACTTTCTTAGCAACTAAACAGCCTTAGGAACTTGCAGAAAATCATTCTGCACGAAGGTGAATAGGCATTCAAAATCTGTGGTTTATTTCCTTTCAGTATTGGCTAGGGTGTTAACTGGCTTTCTGCCTTTCGTATATCTGCGTGCATAAGGTGGTGAGCAATTGAGCTGCATCTGTGAGCACAAGCTGCACAACCCAGGTTATATAAAGCTATCCCCTTCCCAGATGGATGAAAGTTGGAAACAATGTGCAGATTCCCCCTCTCGACCCTACATGCCTTAATTGTGGTCCCCCTCGACCCTACAGGCCTTAATGTTGGTGATATTGGATATTACGGTGAGTCGGTGACCAGCCTGTGAGCCATAATCCCTCGACTTAACCTTGGCAGAGAGAGAGAGAGGGGGGGGGGGGGGGGGGGGGAGGATACAACGGCTAGGGTTAGGATTTTGGCTCTGATACCATGTTGAAATATATTGAACCCCTCAACTCTCTTATGAGGGTTTGGACTCATATGTATGGAAGTAAGAATGTTACATTTACATATAGATCCACACTTATTTAGATACTACGTAATAACACTAATATCTTAACAAATTTTATTTTTCGCGGTTAGGTTGTTGCTAGGATGGCACGATTCTTTGGCCGGTCCCACATAGGTTGTGGACAAAATAGATGAATTAATTTAGTTAACCTTAATCGATGTTCGATTGAGTTAAGAATATTAATTCATACACGACCGACTTAAGAACTTTAATCAAATACAAGACCAATTAAGGACCGTAGCAAGTGCAACATAGGAAAGTGAGCCAAGTCTCTTACCCTCTTTTCAAGACCTTACGAAGAAGGTAGTACCAATCGACTTTTAGTTTGTTAACTATATTGCAATTATTTTATCCAACGTGATGCAGATTTAATAATGTTCTCTTTCTTCCCATGATGCAGATTTAATAATCATAAACAACTGATCGACAACCTAAGCTATTATTATCGTGAGGTAGTAATTTCGGAGTATGAGTTTCGATATGAGTGTATTGGAGTCACGTCACGATTTGAAGACTATTCCCATAATCAAGGAGTGCATGTTTCCATCTGTGTGCACTAAGTTACAACGCGATACGAGAACACCATTTTAAGGAATATCCCCCGCAACAATTAACGTTGCATACTTAATAATCATTGCTTGAGAATTTAGTTACATTGCTCGTCTCCATGTCCTATTCGTCCTAGAAAGAAAGTCTAAGCACTAACCCCTACATATTTTAGAGTTATTGTGAGTCAGTTTCTAATTCTAGTGTAAATTTAATCTTGAACACACGACTAACCTAGTTGGACATTTTTAACGCTCGACTGTTTTTGTATTCAAATTTTTTGTCCCCCAAGAATTCTAAAATTTCGGTAGAGTTTCCACTTTATTTCTTTATCCGAAAACCTGTCAATATATGACCAGGAGCAACCCTATGTAGAATTTACACCAATAATCCTCTCGGTGGATAAACTCATATCGGAAACCAATATTTCATACCATAATATAATTATGTATAAAAGAAAAGATACAAGATGTAAATCTTACCATGAGGGCTTACCTTGCTATTCCAGGCCAAGGTGCTCTACTTACACAACAAAAACCAAGCAAAAAGGGTTAATATAACACATGAATAAGTACTAAGAAGCCAAGAGTGTAAGAACATTCGAGATGAAATATAAGGACAATATTTAGCTATTGCTATGCTTTAGGCAAGACTATGTATTTGTACATGATCCGATAATACGCAATAATACACAAAGGTAATGATTATTAGATTTGAGTAGCTAAGGTCAAACCGAGACAATAATCTATTGTGCTTCGTAAGGCTTTGAGCTTCAAGGCTAAGAGTAGGCCTAAACACAATTTAATAGTTCACTTTCTATTCTTCAACTTACATTAAGCTAAATTAAATCAAAAATAGCCTACGATGGAACAAAACACGAGTTTGCGGACTTCAAAATTATACCGAACCAATGCATATTAGCTATTGACTAATAGAATTTTATTGTTTTGTCTAGTTTTAGGCTTCAATCAATATTTAAAATCTTCTAATTTGACTTTATCTTGAACTACCCTTCAATCGTATTTCCGAGACTCCTTTGAGGGATGCGTACTAAGTTTTACGTTAAATTAGCCTAATTTAGTCGAATTCCAAATTTTTGGACGCGACGTGCGGTATATGCTTACTTTAACTCGGTCTCGTCTATTGTACTATGTTGTACATACTTGGTAATATTGAAACTCGACATTGAAACCTTACTTTGGTTCAACCTACATGATTCTAGGTCTCGAATAGTCAAAAGGCTAAGGTTTAGCCCAAAGTCGGCCTATGCTTGACACTAAGTATTACTGATATTACGGTACACTTGTCTCGCATTCCTTGTTGTTCATTGGTACTCGGATTTACTCACGTATAAAATAGGCTAAAATGACGCCCGCTCTTCGATTTAGTATCAGATGCGTCCGAGTTCCATGTCGGAGGTTTAGCCCAAAGTCGGCCTATGCTTGGCCACAGCTGAAGCATGCTTTATTAGCCGCACGATATTCTTATTTAGTTTGGTCCCGTATACCACAACAACTGCACTCTGTCCATTGGCATAACAAAATTTTTCCTTAATGTGGCCCCGTCGGCCGCAGAAGGTACACTCTACTCCATTGTGGGGTTCTCCATCGGTTTTTTTCCTCTCCGTCATGGTATCTTTTTGCAGATTGATTACGACCAGCCTGAACTTTCACTGGTGCACTCCTCAGGCTAAATTGTTCTATCTGTACCGTCATCTGAAAGGTTTTAGTGTACGACTCACACTCTCGATTCAGAACATCTTTTTAAATGTCATCGTTCAGACCTTTTATGAATCGATTCATGCGAGCACTCTCATTAGGTAACATCGAGCCACCAAACTTGGCGAGTTTGGAAAATTCTGACTCAATAGTCCTCAACGGACATGCTTCCTTGTTCCAGCATCATGAATTCATCTTCCTTTTCCTGACCGACTGTAGGAGGAGGAAGATACTGTTCCAGAAAGACTCTTAAACATGGTCCATGTAATCTTTTCGTCTCTGGCCTTCGCGCACAGTTTTGGCTTCTTAGCTTCCCACCAGTCATCTGCTCGCAATCGCAGCTGTAGGATGGCGCATGCCACCTTCTTGCTGCTAGGGACGCCAATAAAAGAGAACAGACGCTCCGTCTTCTTAATCCAATACATCACCTTATCTGGTGACGTCCTGCCCTCAAACTCTGGAGGTTTTGCACTCAGAAAATTCGATGGCTCAAATGGTTTCTTGCGAGCCTGCTGCGGTTCGTCGGCATCTACGAGCCCAATCTCAGAGGTCCCTGTTGGGTTTGTCGTGCGGTAGTATCATGATTGGCTGCAAGTGAAGATACTATTCGGGTCAATGCATCTAGCTGCCTCTGTTGGGCCGTGCTACGATCCTCGGCTTGTTTTCGATGAGTTTCCATTATGGCCAATATTCGCTCCGTCGGGTCGGTCGAGCCCGATGTTCGAGGAGGATCCTAATTACCTTCCCTTGTCATTCCCTCTACAAAAGAGTAACTTTTGTCAGTCTCATAAAATATTATGGACTTACTGTATGGGATATTGGTTTTCATAACTCAAATTCGGGACCATTGCAAATCATCACAATATTTATATACTTTTCGAAAACGATATTTGAAAGAGGACAAGGACGTAAAGCCGTACTCTAATACCACTTTGTCATGTCTCTATCTCGCATGATCGTTCGTCCTCGCTTTGATCTCTGCGGAACCGTTCGTCCTCGCTTGGGTGTGATGTCGTGCAAGCCTAAGTTGTGTTGCACAAGGCCAAATCTTGCACAGCACAAATTAGACTAAATAAAACTCAACGCAAGCAGAACATTTAAATGTAGAAAATCATATTTGACACAGATTTGAAACATAAATTACTTCTTTTATTGATAACTTGATAGGATACAAAATACAATATTTGCGACTCAAAATATCCTGACTGGCTTACATATTTCTCCTTGAAACATTTTTAAAAAATAGCCACAATGTCCATACATAATATTCCTTTATTTAAACAAAACATAAAGACACATTCAGAATGAAAACTACTAGACTTGAATTGAAAACAGCATCGAGACGATCAAACAAGCTCCACTGGACTAGATGTGCTTTAGCGCCTGACCTAAAATCTTTCTGTCTCGTGCTTATCTGAAATGGTGCCTACAATGTGGGTCAGTACGTACGTGTTATACATAACACGTACTGGTGAGCGTCTATGGCCGAACTCACATAAATCTGTACTAAAGCAACATGTAAACCTAGTAGTTATTTACTAGTGATCTTTCTACTTGTCTAGATTCTTTTTAAGCAATTCATAATAAAAAACATAAACAATAGATCATCACTTTTATAGTGATTCTTACCCACTGTCGTTCGTTCATCCCTGCACAAGACAAGGGTTAGCACAATTTGCATATCTATAAAGCATACTCTTCATCTCTTTATTCAGTGTTAGGTTTGCTACAAAATCAGACCATATGCACGCACCTAGCTACATGGTGGTCCATGGGTCATTTTTCATGATTAGCATCTGTGACTCTTTCGGTTCAGCTCTTCACTAATAGAACAACACCTCCCTGACCGCGAGGTCTCTTTTACCTCAGGGTGTCTTAATCTCTCCTAGGTCAAGCGATTCCCAGTACCCTAAGAATTCACCCGAGACGTTTACCTTATACACAAGTTGTCCGAGACCAATGCATGATCTATTCCTTCTATCAAATGAAATCTTAACGGTGCAATAGATAAACGACACGTTCATTTCGTGTCTTATTCATTCGGTCATTCACTTGGCATTCAGTTCTCATTCAATTCAACATATATAAGTTCTTTTATACTTGTCTAACAGATAAGCCATGTAATCATTCATATTGAATCAGATAAAGCAGCAATTATATGATCAAGCATGCGGTTCATCTCTTATTCTTATCTTTTGTTGTTTCCGTATCATTGATCAGAGGAACGCAACAAAAGAGTGTACTATAGATCATTTTTATTAGGACGTGGAGATAAATGGTAGTCCGGTCAAAGCAACTCACAAAGATTGAATCTTATTCGAGAGGAGGGACTTCATGCACCAATCACGCTCTGCTTATGCGTCCTACATTGACACCAACATTTGATTAGCATACTTCGATCTGTTTCTCTCAAGATTCGGAATGAATGTGAAATGTGAAAGCGAAAATGAAAACCGATCATCGAAAACCAACACGAAAACGCATTCATCAAAATCATGAAGCGAAAGAAAACATCCAACGAAAACTATTGGACTCATTTCAATAGAAGTCTATCCATCGGTTGGAAAGGTTCATTGCATATCATGCGTGATCAATTGATGCCGGCACAAAAGTTTTCCCAACACTCAACCAAGACTGAGATAGCAAGCCGTGGGTATTACATAGTGGGCCGCGAGGAGCGGAGGGCACTACAACTGGAAGTGCTTGAATGACTGAAATGATTAGAGCGATTTTCCTGTAATTGAGAACAAGATTTTCTGCTACCCTGCTAGCTTATTTCTAATCTAGATCAGTATTGTATTTGAATTGGAAGCTGACTGGACAGCAAGACATAAAAGGAGATGCCTTGCCACTAGTATCCAGTACTCTTAGTGCGGGCTTCTTTTGCTTCAATGCACCAATTTTATGAGCAGAAAGAATGACTTGTTTGCATTTGGCAAGTTGGTTAATAAGCCGGTAATAGTTTGCCATGCTAGCTACGTAAGATCATTTCATTAATGCTTGTTTTAAAGAGAAACAGAGTGTTGTTTCATCAGCACCAATTGGAAATGGACAGTTTGTTGGGAAATGAAACCTGTATGAATTGGATAGCAAGCACTCATCACTTAATGTTGTTTAAGTTTTAGCAATAGATTACAGTCAAAATGCTCTTTCCCCCTCTTGTTTAATGCTTTTCTTCCTTGCAGCACTTTGCATATGGTTTTCATTTTATCTTCCTTTCCTTTTCTTGTTTAAGATTGTCAATTGCTGCAAATCTCAATTTAAAATCCTTCAGTTCAATAAAAGAAATCACGTCTCAGAACTCTTGTACATGTACTTATGATTTTATTTACTCCCTGTTAAACTTTGTATGTGTTGATAACAGTTGCCTGTATATGTTATATTCTGTGTGATAACAAATCTTTTTCCTATTATTAGGTTGCAGTTTTGAAGGATCATTTTTCACGTTTTGGTGTCATCTCATCTCTTGTGCTTGAAGAACCAGAAGCCCACACCGAGAATGCAGACTCAAAATTATCTAATAATTGTTCAGCTGCTATTTCTTTCGCTAATCGCCAGTCTGCTGAGAAAGCTTATCAGGCTGGAAAATGCTGGGAAGGACACAATTTACAGTTCAAGTGGTTGACAGTCACCCCTAATTCTAGCATTTTGATTGGCACCCGAGAAGCTTTAACTCTTAAGTTAGATCAAAATGCTGAGGTCCAAGCTGAGCCAGTGACAGCTGCATCAACCCCAGTGAATGCAGTAAAGCCAACAGGCTGTCTCATCTCTGAGATAGTTGCTGGTAGAAATGAAGAGCCCAATGTGGTTGCAGAGAACACTAGTTGTGCTTCGATCTCTCTGCTTGAATCCCAGTTGCCATCCTCCCAATCTAGCTCCACCATTCCTTTAGACGACAAGTGCCCTCACGAGTCTGATACTCCAAGAGTTGAGGGTAGCATCAACATTAGTTCGTAAGGTATGTGCTGTTTTCTATTGTGAGTTGTTGAATAACTGTGCTTCACAGTTGCCTATATAGTTGTCTTATTTGTTTCGATTTTTCAAATCATTTATTTATTGAACTTCTTACATTGAATTTGTGCATGTAAACTTGGAAAAAAAATTCAGAACTTTGTAATACCTAGATCTAGACTTATGCAGTTCCAGATACTTAGTCCAGTAAAGAGAATGAATATCAGTAACCGATTTCGTGGACTTGGACATCATGTGACCTAAGGTAGAGGACATACATAATTCCTAGGAAGTAGGATAGAAAGGCACATCAACACGAAAAAAACTCAGCACAAATAACAGAGAGCGAGACATATATTCACATTTCCACATATATGAAATTTATGCATTTCATATGCATACATAAATTTACCCAAATGTAGATGTATCTTCAAATAAATATGCGAACACATGGAAAAATGTATACAAAATAAGTTTGTATAATCAACTAGTAGAATCCCGTGATAACAAAATATATAGTATGTATTAGAAGTACATAAATTTAGAAAGAAACACAAACCAAATCCCTAAAATTGAAGTCACCAAAATCCTAGGCAGAGAAAGAAATGAGAAACCACTTTAAGATTGTAAAAGAGGAAGAATGCCAAAAATGAAAACTTATGTCAACAATGCTGAAGGGAAGCAAAAAAGGATGATGGTATTTTGCTGGTGTTTGGAGACAAAGATAGGGATATGGGAATGCACGGAAGTCTACTTGAATATGGATTATGGAAGTGCTAGTTGAAAGTCCAGAAGGCTCGAGGTTTTTCTGTGATTTGGGAATTGAGTTAACTTTAGTAAGTACTCTCATTTAATCTTTGGAGTCAATTAGGCTTTCTGCAGACTTTAATTGCTGTGGTGGACAAATAAGTTTCATGTTATGTCAATTATATGCGATATTCTAGATAGTGTTTGTGATTAAAAAAATAATTTTCTTTTCTTCTTGAATGATGGGGAAAAATACTTCATGTTTGTATTGAGTATGGTGGAAACCCAAACCTGCACCTTTTCCATTGTTTGTCAAGATCATATCAGACACGGCTTGATTTGCAGGTTTTTTGCAAGGTTCACAGTATCGAAATCGGTATGGAACCTTCCTATTAGTACTGGTATCGGCAATATCAACGGTTTCGGATCGCAGTATCGAATTTTTTGGTATCGGAAAGCAAATAATTATTAATAAGTTGTTAAAATTTTCAAAATAATATTTTATACATTTAGGCATAATTTTAAGTATTTTTTATGTTATTTTTTAGTAATTTAGAATTGAATGAAATAGTAATTGCCCTTGCCGATTGGTTTACCTTAGATAAGTTTTCTTCTTTTCCATGCGTACATGCTTTTACAACCTTAGTATGCTTTTACACCCATGATGATTGGTTTTTTTCGTTCAAATTTTTTCGCTGAATTGACAGGAAAAGAGACCCCCAATGTCGGTATCGGTCAATATTGATATCGGTCAGTATCGGATCTGGACATGCTAAACCGTATCGATATCGTACGTATCGGATCGTTATCGGCCGATACTACACAGTATGGTTTTTTTTGGTGATCTAAGAGTCTTCTGTATTTGGATAATTGTTTTTGGTTCATTTTTTTTGTAAAGAGGTTTATGGAAAAGATTCCTGCATGTTGATTTATCAGGACAAGGTTAATTTGGGAATGCATCAATAGGTGGATATCAACCTAATGTTCTGTAGGAGTCGTCTTCATTTTGTACTGGGTAATATGGGAGTTTGGATTTGCACACATTAGAGCACACTATCCGTCCTGCTACATCTATGCACAATAATCATCTCTCTCTCTCTCTCTCTCTCTGACGGTGGTAGACTCGAATACTTGTGCACTGATCCACGATTTTTTTTGTCCTGCGTGTTCTTTCTCTCTACCATCAAAGTACTAGGATTATGTGTTCTGCTACCGTGCTACATTAGGTAAATTCTAACACCCCACTTCCCTTCTAATGTTTCTAATAAGTAAAAGATGACAACCCCTTGAAGGCCCATCCCAATACATGTAGCTGTCCCCTTTTCTTTGTGTTAATCCGAACTGAATTGGCATCGTAACTTGAAATTAATTTGCTTTATGTCACATGTGTCTAATAAGTTTGTCATTAATTGGAATGTTCTGGGGTGCTTTTTCTAGCTGGGTATTCATGTTACATTAACATGACTCATTAGGTCCTTATTGAATGATAGGGCGGATCTGCAATGTTGCTGGAGTTTAAAAAAGCGACGATCTGAACTGTATCTTGTGACCGGATATGGTCAATGTAGCCGTAACCATATGCAAATCCTCAAGCCTCACTCAGAAACTACTTTCGATTCCTCACTGTGATCCTGATGCATCCTTCTAAGCGCTTGCTTTTGGTGTTACAGCAGAGTTTCAAATCTTTCATATTTATGTTCATTTCATGTTATATCCCCTTGTCAAAGATTCTTGTAAGGGCTACTTGCATCAAACAGTTTAAAATTAATGGGATATCAAATGATTTTCATATGAGGCCCTTTTTAACACAATCCCGGGCTTTCTTATTTGGGCTTCATAACTTTATACATGCTCGCTACTTAGTGGGTTCTGGATTACCTAGTTACTGATATAGCCCTTCCTCGTCTATTGACATGACTACTAGTTGAGTTTGTGTTGGACCCATAACAAAAAAGACAACACAATTTTGATTTGTCTCAATTGCGTGAATACATGTTTTGTTATCTTCAGTGTTGTAAATTTCGGTAGGCGGATTCGGTGCGGCAAAGGGGCGCCTAGCGCCTAGGCGGCCGCAAAGAATTTTTTTTTTTTTTGAAGTTTGGGGTTTTAATTTTGAAAATTTTTGATATTTTTTGAAATTTGAAATTTTATTTATTTATTATTAAATTTAATGATTTTTTATTATTATTTTTTTAGAATCTGATTTTTTTTGAATTTTAAAAACTGAAATTTCAAATTTCAGAAATTTCAAAATTCAAAATTCAAAATTTTGAATTTCCCGCTTTTGCCGAACAGGCCGAACAGGGGCCGATTTGGCCGAACAGGCCCGCTTAGGCGCCGAACAGGCCCGCCTAGGGCCGAACTGGCGCCTAGGTGGCCGATTTGGGGGTTTTCGGTGCGGCAGGCGGCCGCCTAGCGCCTAGGCGGCCGCCTAGCGCCTAGGCGCCGCCTAGGCCGATTTTTAGAACACTGGTTATCTTTGATACTTCTTTGGTGCATTTGAAAATTTCCTTGATTTGTTCTGGACATCGTGATTTTATTTTCTTGAAAATTTTGCATTAAAGCCTAATTTTACTAAGTAAGCTCACAATATTAGTTTACTTTAAATAACCACTCCGCTTGTGTTGTGCTCAATGTCTTATATTTTAACTCATTCCCAAGCCCAAATAAAAGGGACTTGTGTTAGGGTGTTAGGTGGCTGACAATGAACATCAAATATTGTCAGATCTCTATGAAATGAATCCTTACAGAGATCCGCGACCTTATTCAGTAGTGATGCATTGCATCCTTTCCACTCCAGTACGATAAAGAGTGTTCAAGGGTGGCTTGTTGGACGTCACCCATAAGTAACCACAAAGGGGATGGAGTTAGGTTAGCTACTTGAAACATGTAAACACTAAAAATACAATGATTAGGAGGAATATTAGTTTGGCTTACAGGAAATTAAGTGAAATTAAGTGGGCAAGTGAAAAAATGGAGGGAAATCGATAATACTGGATTTAGATATAAAGGTGAGAAGAGACACATACATGGGCTAGAGATACTTGTAAATAAAACATTAAGAGAGAGGACGATAAATAAACAGGGACAGACGGTAGACCTATTTTAGGGACGGCTGGGGCCTCACCACCCCTCCTGCCCTCACCACCACAACCACCATACTAAAATTTAGGAACACCTTAGATGTTTTAGTTTTTTCATTTTTCTTCTTCCAAAAAGTAAGCAAACTTTCTGTGCCCGCCCCCCTCCCAACATCACCCTAAAGATAATAATAATTAAAAGTAAAAAAAATCCTTCATCAATTTCAATTTAAAAGAATCAATGATTTTATTAGATTTCCTATCTCATATAGTTGTTATTCTCTTCATCCTTATCTGCATTAATTAAGTTTCCATCTTGACTAAATTTTGAAAATATTTTCAAAAAGAACTTCATATAAATATTGTTGTTAAACTGACAACCTTCACACAAGCAACATGTAAATTCTGTCAAGCATTGTTGTTTTAGATAAAATATTGAGGTTTTTGTCCAGATGCATGAAATGAATTTCTAAAAATTATCGAAGTGGCAGTATTTTTTATTTGAAAAATCATCATTTAGGTTCTACATTGGCACTTTTCAACCCAAGCATTTGATTGCAATAAATGACCCATAGTTGTCAAAGGCACGGCTAGGCTCAAGGCACGGCATGACGCACATCTAGCGCCTCAAATGGCCTATGGCAAGGTGATTTCCGATAGGCACTCATATGGAGCGCGCATTTAGGGTTTGGATATAGGTGCAAGGCGCAGAAAAGGCGCGACATTTGGTTCTCTTCCCTCTTTTTTTAAAGATTTTATTTGTTGTTTTGGATATATATTTTTTTGTGGAAAATTTCTGATTTGAATTTATTGCGAAGTATTATTGATTTGGTATTGCAACAAGTTGGAAAAAATATATATTTGAAGATTTTTTCTTGAACAACAAAAAAAAATGTTGTAGTTAGACTGACAATTGCGACTCCTGAACTTTGCATCAAAACTGTAATATAGATACGTTATTGATATCTTTTTCTAAGCTTATGTTTAGAGCCCGAGGAAATCAAATAATATCTCGTCCTTGCCATATAAATTGAAATCATTAGGACAAATTGAAGCTTAATAATGTTATCAATATCAAGAATAAGACCTGAACGGGTCCAACTATTGGAGAATACTGGAAATGGAAAAAAAATCAAAGAACTACTTAAGTCAGTAGACTATAATTGTCATAAAATCTTTTTGCTTACTCTCCATGTTTGGGTTTACTATGATCAAGTTTGGCATGGATCTCGGGCTTGGTTTGTGATTGTTTGAGCTTTTCAAAAGGGGGAGTAGAAGAAGCAGTTTTTGAGAGAGACCTTCCATATTTTGCTTTCAAAATTTGTTGCAAGATTTATCCAAGGTTTCAAAATAAAAATAAAATAGAAAATGATAACTTTGATAATGTCTTTCAGAACGGGGAAATTTTGTACGATCCTTACATTTCATGGAGCTACAGAGGATTCCCTTCTCAACTTTTTATTTCTTTCCAACACTTGTTTTCAGATGCAATCATATAATCTTCTATCTTGTACATATACTATGCACAATTCTACGCCCTTCCCAACTTTTATTTTCTTTCCAATACTTATATTCGAATACAACCATATAATCTCCTATTTTGTATATACAATATGCACAATCATATTAAATTGTTAGTAGAAGACACCAATGTCATTCATATGGGATAATTTTCTTTGAATCCAGGTTCCTTTTAGAAGTGGAAATTAATTCATCTATTGAAACCTTAAAATTTTCCTTTATTTTGATTCAAATATATTGTTTTATTGAAACTCTATCTGCAAAAAGTGCGCATTAATGCAAAAAGGAAATGATGGTGCTAGGAAGCCTTTGCGCCGTTAACTATGAAATGACAGATAGAAATTAAACAATTTCCAAGCCTTATTTATAGCCTTTTGCTTGGAGATTTGATCAGTGCAGGCTCTATTTCCCTGGTAAGGAAATGATGGTAGGAAATATTAGAGGTTATGAGCCGTTTAGGTGGACTTGCGACATACACTGGGTTGGGTTTCAGGTAATTCACTGTTTTATTGGTAAATCACAGGTGAAATGCAGAAGAAACAAGGATAAACTAATTTAGTTTTTTTGAAAGTGAGTTATTGATTCAAAGACACCATTGATTAACTTAGTTTTATGACATTTATGTACTTTTTGATACATATAAGAAGTTGATTTGCAGGATTTCCCACATATATCCTGTCATATAGTTACTTTATATTTGAGTTCCGTTATATTGATGATATTTGCTCAAGTGTTGCAAAAACATGATACGATACCGTATTTTATCAATTGTCACTTTCCATTTCTGTTGTTAATGAAGGTTCCTCTTGTTTACCTTATGTTATCCTTGGTTTATGAACTCATATTTGGTGGTTGTTTTTTTGCAGTATGCCATCTGAAAAACACTCTGAATCCGATTTTGGTATATATTGTTGCTTCAATGTACAATCCTCTTCCGCAAGAGTTGTTCTGTCATCTCAAATTCATATTGTGTGGCTTCTCGTTGGAAGGGAAAAGATGTTTGTTAGCTTTAATATCGACAATTGTTCAAAGGAAAATCAACCTCTGCACATTTTGTAAATTTATGCAGAAATATTAAATATACATTTTTGTAGGAGACTGACAATAAGAAAACTGGAACTTCTAGATGCCCATTCTATACATGTATGATGTATGGATTTTACAAGATTCAATTAATTTTTCTTGTTCTTTAATTTTTCTTGTACTGGTATATATATATTTCAAGATATTGTGTGCAGTCGAGTAAATGTTGGTTGACAAATTGTGCTTCCATTATCTGAGATGACGATGTGGATCTGGTAGAAAAATTCAACTTTTAAATGTGCTTTATACATCTTTTTGTAGTTGGTACAATTTTGTTATATTTCTTTTTTTTTGTTATATTTCTTTAGCTATAATACTAAATCACAAGCAGATGGAACTTTATTTAGTAACGAGGCTGCTCTTTTTGTCTCTGCCTCTGCTTTGTTTGTACAGTAGTTATGCAGGTAAAAAAAGCGTTTTTGAAAAAGAAATTTGGCAGCCTTAATGCTATTGGGAAACAGAGACTTTATGCCACTTTTGCTACAGCCATCAACAAGTCATGTTTAAATTTTGGATGTGTTGTTCGAGCTCTCCAGCCTAGTGGTATTAGAGGGGTATTAGAGTGTGTAGTGCCCCGTCCCGCAAAGTCAATCGGAGAAATCGAAACGCCGACGGCGTTCGGACTTAGCCTTGCAACGGCTGCTCGAAGGCTCGCTCGGTCGAGGCGACTCCTCGCTTAGGTGGGGTAGTTTCGGTGAACTCGTCTCATCTTAGCCTTCACTTAATAACTCGTATGTTTTCAACTTGCACAAGTTAGGCTTGTTAATAAAAGAGACGCATCCACATAGCTAAGGGAATAATCCCGACGTATCAGAATGTCTTAGAACATGGAAAATGGTCCCACGGTCTGCTTAGAAGTCGGCTCAGCGTGCTTTCACATGACACTCGGTCATTCGTCCCGTGGCTTGGGAGAAGGAAGTTGGCCTAAGTTGATAAGTTGCCACGACACTCGAATTAGCTTAAGTCATAGGCGTCGTCCGCGTGAATGCTTGAAAATGCATGCACGGTCCCGTCGTTTTGGCTCAACGCTCGAATTGGGTCATAGGCGTTGCCCGCGTGAATGCTTGAAAATGCATGCATGGTCCCGTCGTCCAAGGCTTGGCATAGCCTTCGCACGTCCCGCGAGTTAAGTCGACTTGCACGGCTGTTGGCTTAAGTCTAGGCACCCGAGAACTTGGTTGTTCAAGTCGACCCCGTGCATAGCACGTTCCCTCGACGCGGAGCTCGGCGTAGCCTTTGCTCGTCGAGTCGCTGCCCGAATAAGTTAGACAAGAGTTATGTTGGGATATTGAAGCCATTTCTAGCACTGTCCTGCTCTATCTGTGGTTGTCAAGTCACGTAGTCCCTTGAAAAGAAGGCTCGTCATATAAAGTATATGACTTGAGCGATAGCGTCGCCTATAGAACCAGGTCTGTCTAAGGCACGAGCTACGGTGGATTTAGTAAAGAGTATGCCACGATCAAAGGAAGTCCACGCGACTGGTTGTCGCCGAGATCGGTCCCGCTACTTGGGAGTCTCGCTATGTCTCGACTAGGAAACACGCGAGATCGGTCCGCTACTTGGGAGTCTCGCTAAGTCTCGATAAGTCCCACACGAGATCGGTCCCTCTACTTGGGAGTCTCGCTAAGTCTTGATAAGTCTCGTACACGAGATCGGCCCCGCTACTTGGGAGTCTCGTTAAGTCTCGATAAGTCTTGGCAAGGAATCACACGAGATCGGTCCCGCTACTTGGGAGTCTCGATAGAAAGAAGGAAAGAATGGTCATGATAAGGAAGGACTTGATAGATCGAGTTTAAGTCTTGCATGGTCATTGGACAACTTGTCGACAAGGTGTAGTCTTCTCGAATGATCGCCGGGGCACCGGAATCATGTCGGCCCGGGAGAAGCAAGGCGGCTCACGGTAGGATGCTGGATAACCGCATGGGAGATACTTGGCGCTTCCGGGGCTAGCTACCCGCGGAGGGACGAGCTGATATCTCGAGCCGAGTCTATGATAGCTTGACACTGCTAGTGACCAATCATGTAGATGGGTCAGCAGAATAGCGGCAAACCGCGTGTATGCCTTTGGATTGGGTCTAGAACTTGAATGCAGGTCTAGTCGGTAACACAATGCCTGGGCCTAAGATTGGGCTGCAGCATAGGCACCGTGCTTGGCACGATAGGTGGCGTCGGGATGTTCATGAAGTCGACACTATGTTTGACAAGTCTTGTCTAAGTTGGGTTATGAGTCGAGCAGGAAGGCCGCAAGGCGGTAGCATGGATAAGTTGCGAGGCACGGCCTCAATCTTGATGCACGAACAAGTCTAAGCAAGGTCCTAAGGCACAATCAAGTCTAGCGGCACGACCAGCACGAGTCGTCCCTTGACGTCGCTGGCACGAGAATTGGTCTAGAGGCACTTGAGTTTAAGTCAAAGTCTTGGCACGGCCGAGTTCGCATGAGTTGCTCCTCGGCGAAGCATAGTCTCAAATACGTTGAAATCACTAATATAGTATGGCACGACCCTGCCGTCCCGAGTTGAAGTTCGGTCAAGTACATAAGCGATGAGGCACTGCCTCGATCGAAATACACGTTAGCATTATAGCACGACCATGTCGTTGCACATTGAGTTGGTCAGACGTCTTAGTCTTAAAACTGATCCTAAGGCAAGACTAGCAAGACAATCGAAAGGGACTTGTAATGCGCAAAGTAAATGAACGTGTCGGTTTTGTATGGGTGGGCGAGAAGCTCACTCCACCAGTACAGTTGAGTACTGACACCCACACAGTTTTCATGTGCAGGCACAGGTAGAAGCTCGTGGCGCGGAGCTCGCTTGGATGCGTCGAGGCACGGAGTTCCTTGGCGAGTCGAAGCGTGCGGCCGCATGGACTCAAGACTTATACATGACATAATGTATGGACATCGCCTTCCGAAGCTTCCGCTGGCTCAAGCATCGTATCGAAAGATGAGAGAGAGCAGAGTGACTTGTAAAATGAGAGAAAAGTGAGCACGAGAGACTTGTAATCATGGCCTTGCGCCTATTGTAATTTCATTGTTCAATATCAATAAAGATCTCTTTTGAATAACTTGTGTTTTGCCTTTAAATTTCCGCTGCATGTTCAATGTTTCTGTTTGGGACTTCTGTGCGACGATCTCGTCGCCGTCGGTGTAATCGGCCGTTATGGAACCCGCCTTGCACGAGCGCAATCTAGGCTCGTGCGGCATCACGCCTTAGTGAGGACGATCGCTCCTACAGGAGCGGGGCGTGACATAATGGTATCAGAGTACGACTTTATGTCCTTGGACTTCAAGTCGAATCTCTCAGTTTTGAAAGCTCGTTCATGGAAAAAGAAGTATGTGCACTCTCTCAAATGTCCCTCGGCATGTCCATACAATAAGTCTAAATATTTTCAAGAGCTCGTGCAAGCGTTCAAATCCAACGCATCGGTAGGCCATCGCCGGACACATTGGTAGGCCTTTGTGCGGAACGGTGTCAAATGTAATGACCCGCTCCGCCCTAGCGGAACGCCGATTCAAACGGCAAGTGCAACGACTCAAACGAGCCATCGACCCGAAGAGTTAGCATCGACCGGATGAAGAATCGATGCAAGGCTTACATTGGCCTGTCAAGATGAATCCAGACTTAGACTTTCAAAGGCACACTCGGAGTGTCGCTCGGCCGATGCGAACATCGCTAAGGTGGGTGGCTCCGATGAACCCGTCTTTGCTTAGCCTAGACACATAACAATACGGACACTATAGCTAGAATCGCTAGGCGATAACACCGCGCATGCTAATAAATGACTCAACGCACCTAGCTAAGGGAATAATCCCATCTTGTATGCTTGTATAGAATATGAAAAAGAACATGGAAAAATGTGAGAACTCTCGCACCGCGCTCCCCGCTCGTGCTAAGGCACAAGCTTACGTTCAAGTCCCTTATGCGTTCAACAATGAAACAATGAATGGTTTTCAACAATGAAACGGAAGACTATCGACATAGTCGTTCCGAGTAGAGTATAGCAACATTGAAAGTCTTCGGGACCGATGGATCGCCAAGGCGACTCCCACACTGGGAGTTGCGTAATGTGTGAATGAATAAATCAACGAATGAATGAATGAATGGATGAATCAATGAACGAACGAACAAGAGAAAGAAAGAAAGAATGAATGAAAGGTAAGAAGGAAAGAATGGTTAGCGACAGGTGTGACGGGCACGTGCAACGGGGCTCGCTACCCGCGCTGCACGGACGCCAACCTGGTCGATAACGCATTATGGCTAAGGATTAGCCTACGGCGCAGAGACAGCCGTTAAGTTAAAATGACAAATAAAACGAAATGGTCGTGGACACCTCCATCGTATACGGGGGAGAGGGGAAATAAGGGTATTTCCAGCGGCACAGTCAAAGTGTGAAGGACGTGCCGGTCCGGACGGAAATCAAAATTTGGCTTACGTACAGGCCTGAGTGCGGGCTTGGCCACCAGGGGACGTAAGGCCGGGTATTTCAAAAGACTATCAGGGTGTACCAAGCCGCACGCCATGATAGGTGAGAAATTACCAAAGGAAAGATATGTCCAAATTGGCTTGTGATGCCAGCGACCGATGCATATAGATTAAGTGGGCTTTGCTGGTGGCAATCCACGTGCAAGTCCTTGCATTGAAATCAAAGTAGTCTAAGTTAACTAAATCAATTGCCTTCTGAACAGGCTCGAACATAACACACCAGATAATCGAGAGTACTTCGGCAAATGAGTTAGAAAATACGCCTACGACGTGCTAGGACCCGAGGCAGGGACACGCCCTTGACATTGAAAGTTCACATGAATCACGTCAAGTTATTTTCTATGAATTGTTGACTAACTTGGTTTACTTTGGACAGGAAAGGCCGGACGGTAAGTATGGGTAAGTCGTGCATGCATTTCCATGCAGACACTTGAATTCGGCAACACGAGATAGGTTACGATATATGCCATGAAACTGATCCTAAGGCAGGATTAGAAAGACAATGAATGATAGACGGTGCACAAAAGTAAATTAAACGTGTTTGGTAATGATAGCATTGTGGGCGAGCTAGCCTCCCCACCAGTGCATAACAATATACTGATAACCCCACAGTCTGCTTGCATGATGCATGAGACGTCATCGGGTGCGGAGCTTCCCTCGAACGTGCTAAGGTGCGGAGCTATCTCTGGAGCCTTGGAGCATTGCAAGGAGCTGGAGCACCATATACAGGACATAATATATCGGAACATCGCCATGAATCATTCCATCTTGTAAGCCACTTGGCACGCCTTTTATGTTTTAGAGAGAGCTTGAGAGACTTGTAAACTCGGCCTAGCGCCGCTTGTAAACTTCTTGAATATCAATAAAGAGTTTGAATTTGCTTCTACTTGTGTTCGTTTACTTTCCGCTGCAAATGGGGACACTCTGTGCGACTCTGTGGCCTAGCTCAAATCGACCGTTTCTGGGACATGGCCTTGCACAGGTGCAACCTAGGCCCGTGCGGCATCACGCCTTAGCGAGGACGATCGCTCCTGCGGAAGCGGGACGTGACAGATTGGTATCAGAGCACGGCTTTACGTCCTTGGACTTCATTTCGATTCTCTCAGTTTTAAAAGCTCGTTTTGAGACAAAAGAAGTATACGCTCTCTCTCGTTGTGCCTTGGGATGTTCCATACAATAAGTCTAATATTTTTAAAAGCTCGTACAAGTACTCGGTTGAACGGGATCGATAGGCAAGGGCCTTTGTGCCAAACCGCGACGGACTCGAGTTGGAAGGAACGCATGCCAAAAAGTTAGCAAACGCAAGGCGTGCTTGAATAACCTTACGCTGACAATAGCGAACGAGTACGCGAGACCGAAGTATGGTTCGAACGGGATAGTTATGCACGCATGCCTTTTGGCTAAGTTGTGCCGCGTGTCGCGTACCTCGACTTTTTGGTGCAATCGAGTTGCGAGCGATATCAAGTACCGCTCGGTCGGGAATAAAGCTACACTTAGAGCGTATATCGATAGGAACGCTATCAAACTAATGCTTAGGTGTGCACGGAAGATTGATTTGGATTTTGAGGAACGGGCGAACGCGCGATTGAACATATCGAAAGGAAATCGAATGATCATTTGAGGATTTGTAGAATGACTTGACCCCGAGTGGTGTATGTGATAGGTTCGGAGAAGAATAAGAGTGAGTGTCAACGACCAATCGAGTGGCTTGGACCCTGAGTGGTGTATGGACGTTATAGAAAATTGTTCGAGCAAAACTAAAGGATTTACGGGTAGAACGAGCATGTCGGCAAGCGATGATATCGCGCAAAGCCTTAGAATGAGTAACGCTTAGTTGGTTTCGACTTCAAGGGTCTCAAACGAGATATCGTTCGGACGAATTAAGAATGCGTAGTGCGAATCATGAAACGAATGGAGGTCTTGGTCGAGGAAACATAGAAGATCGTGCATGCAATTTTGAATTTAGTTGAATGGATTGAAACTTGAGTTAAGGTGAATTACTCATGGACGAGATCGGGAATAGCACGGTCAGAAGATAGCGTGCAAAGGAAACGATGATTTGAAGATACGAGAATGACTAAGGAATTGAAATTGATGTTGCTCGATGAAGAGTTAGCACGCGACAATGTGAATTGAGGAAATTAAGTTGCACGACTTGGAATTCATTGCAAAAGGAAGATCGTCAGGTTATGTACATCATCGATGGTATTGAGGCGTATTAAAGATCGATGTACGATAACTCGGGGGTACTCTGATTCGATGAATGATGATCGTGTTAGAAGTTATTGTTTTGAAGGATGCTATGTTGGAAATGAATGTTTGGAATGAGGAAGGAAAGTGACTTGATTGTTCGGTGATAACCACAACGACAACGATCTTGTCTTACGCGAGCGCAACTCCAGCCTCGCACATGCGTCACATCGGATTTGGGACGATCGTTCCGCGTGAGCGTTGGCATAGTGATTCATGTCCAGCGGAAATGATCGGACTCGAAATACCTTGACATGGCAATTTTGATTGCTATGACTTGTGGTTTGAAGCGAAGGCGAATTTGAGGATTGATCGGACTTATGATGGACGACGAAGCAAAGTTGAGGATTGAGTAGACCCAATCTGCGTATCGAAAATGAGTAAGTCTAGACGCAACGCAAGAGTTACGTCCCGATGAGGACGATTATTCTGCGGGAATGTTGACATGGTGATTCATGTCCGCCGTGGATAATCAGACTTGCGTGAGATCGGGGCGCGACATATTGCAAGGCTAGACGACCTTATGATCGACTACGTGAATTGGATAGGTAGATTGTGTCAAACATACTTGAAGAGATAGACTATGAAAATTTCTAGTGTGGACTGTAAGACCCAGTTTTCTAAAATTGGGGTATTTTTGAAAAATTATTATTTTTATTATTTATTAATGGTGTTTTAGTCATAATATAATTTTTGGTGATTTTAGTTAATTTAAAACTATTTTCTAAGTCATAACTTGTAACTTTGTGATTTGACTAGTATAACCCTAGTGTAAACCCTAGAGATTTTATAACCTAGAGACTAACCATGATCATGTGAGCCCAACCATAGGTTTAGAACATCAAATTAGGGCTTTTTAGCCTAAAGGGTATTTTGGTAATTTATTAGAATTTATTTGGATTTATGTGTTTTTATTATTATTTAATTAGTGGATTAGTGTCATGTTAGTCCCTAACCTAGTTTAGCCTAATCTAGGGGTTAGCTACTAACCTAGAAGACTAAGTGTAGGTATTTACTTTATGTTGTAAATATCTTAGGATTGAAATATCTTAGATATTTACTTTATAGATATTTTCATGAAACCTAGAAATATCTACTTGGTCCAAGCCTTAAGAGCTAAGCTAGCAAGGTGTAAAGGAACCCTAAATATCTACCCTACCCCCCCATGGCAGCCACACCCTACCCCCTTCCATATAAACACACCCCCCCTCTTCATTCATGCTATTTTTCCATTACACTAAAAACCTAGTTTCCCTACCACTTCAACCCTTCACCACTTAACCAATTTAACTCCAAATTGAGCCTAGTTTCTTGCATTAGACTCCCCTACACTAGAGGATACCAATTGTGGCTTGCTAGCAAGGATTCGTGAAGCTTTGGACATTGGGAGTCGAAGAAGGATCTCATTCAAATAGGCCTATATTTGAGGATTTTGCACTCATAGGTAACATGCCCTAAAACCTATTAATATTGTGTTTTCTCTTCATAGTTGCATGCATCTAGGTACTAGGGAACTGTGGGTCAAGTTTGGTAGGATTTAGACTTGGTTTGGTGTCCGTATCGGACACGTGTCTGTCTCTTGATTTCAGTGTTTGGTGAAATGCCACATAGGAATAAATGTTATTATTTTCCAAAACAAAATATATTTTTGGGTAGCCCTAGATGTGTAGGACACGATTCCCTAGGACTGAGCATGAATTGGACACTGTTCGTGTCCAAAACAGGACACGAACCCACTGATTTTAACACACTGTGCACACTGTCAACACGCAAGTGTTTGACACTTCGTGTCGTGTCCACACGTGTTGTGGACACGATACAGTGACCTAGACACGTACCCTGACACCTCACCTATCCTAGGACACGACCACGAGGCCCTAGGTGACACACACGTGGCACACGACCCTTCGACACGCGTGCACGAGACTGTGCACGCTGTCCTGCTACCCGACACGAATTTCTTCGTGTCCACGCCACGTGGACACGTGCCACTTGGCACGAGGGTAGGGGCACCCTCTGACAACCCACCCACGAAGTTTCATGTGACCACGTGTCGTATCGGACACGTAGTTAGCTCTGCACTGATTCGTGCACTGTGCTAACACGCACACAGACCCTCACTGATACGCCTCTCTAACTCGGACACGACACGACCCCGACTCGATTCAGGGTGCTGGACACTTAGAGTAACCCTAGGCGAACCTAGACACGTGACCACGAGACACGAGGACACGTGTGCTGTGTCCTACACGCGTGTGCACCTTAGCACGACGCTGTGACACTGCACAGTGTCTGAATTTACCCGATTGGGTATTTTGACACTTGGACACGTTGTGTCGTGTCGTGGTGGACACCTAGGGACACCTACGACACGTGTACATATGGGGACACGGTTACCAACCTTGGGATACGAGTCTTAGCTCGGTTTAGCGTGTGGTTTTGGGTTTACCTGTTTTCAATTACACAGTGCAATATTTCCTGATTTTGGGATTAATTTTCCAGTTTTTCAAATCGAGATTCAAATCGATTTTGAGTATGATTTATACATATACATGTGTATTTTCAGTGTATATATATGTGGTACATATGTATATGTGTGTGTATGTGAGTTTTTAGGGTGTATGGTGGTGTGTGTGTGTAGTTGTATATATATACATATGTATGTATATATGTATCCTGTGTGTGTGTGTGTTGGGGCCAGGTTTGGGTCCAGAATTCCTGGAACCCTCCCCCTCTTTCTCACTGTCTCTCACTCTCTCTCTCATTCAGTCTCTCTCTCTTTCCCTTTGTCTCTATATATATATAGAGTATATATATAGAGTATATATATATATAAGTTTATACATTTATGTATATACATATATGAGATATATGTATATATATTGTACTAGTTTACTTTAGGTCAATATATATATATATATATATATATATATATATATATGTATGTGGTTGTATTATATATGTTATATATATTTGGGTATGGGTATATACATATTGACCCCTATATATAGGTATAATGTATAGACCCTATTATAGGTGTAAACCTATGAACCCTATAGCCTTGACCTAGGAATACTAACCTATGGGCTATGATACTAGCCTATGGCCATTAGGGCTAACCCTAATTGACCAACAGGTCTAGTTGACTAGTTTGACTATAGGTTGACCATTGTTGACCATGGTTGACCAAAGTCAACTATAGGTCAAACCTTGACCTAATTGACCTAGAATGGACTTAGATGGACTCTAAATGACTTGGTGACTAAGGTTTGACTAAACCCTAGACTGTAAACTAGTTGGTTAGGGTTTTGACCTATATAAGGGTATTATTGTAACTTGAGTTATATGGGTAGTCCCATGTAGATGAAGATATGTATGGGGTTAAGTGAGATAATAGGAGTTGAGTCTTGATTTGAGTTAGAGTATGGATTTGCTTGATTATAGGGTTAAGTTTGGTTTGTACTATATGTATTTGTGAGTGATATACCTTGTATAGGAAGTTGGTTATACCTTAGCCTAGTATTGTAGTATCTTAGGTATTCTAAGACAGGTTAGCCTATGTTTGGTTTTGAGTTAGCCTTATAGGGTTTGACTGGATGTTGACCATTAGTCAAGATTAACCTAATTATTTTATTGACTAGTCTATGATTAACCAATACCTTAGTTGGTCTAAGTTTGACCTAGACTTGACCCAGATTGATCATGTTGACTAGTATTTGACTAGTTTGATTAGAGTGTTGACCAGGAGTTGACTTTAACCTAGATTTGACTAATCTTGACTTGTTTGACCTTGTTTTGACCTTGTATGACTTAGTTTGATTTCCTGTGACCTAATATGATTTGATTTGACTTAGTTTGACTGTAGAGTTGACCAAGTTTGACTTTGACCTAGATTGGCTTAGAATTCATATAGATTGCATTATAGATTCTATTTACTTCATTTTAGACATGTCGTAACTGTATTGCTCTATTTTAGGACATTGTGACCCTGGTACAGACATCTGATATTACACTACTCTTTCCAGAGTATCAGGCGAGTACATTCTCTGATAGTTCTCTCATTTATTTGTCGATTACTGTATTTCAGTTCTAGTTAGTTCTATGTGATTCTCTGTATCAACACGTATGGATATTTCTGGATTCATGTATCGACACATACCTTACTTGCTGGCCTCTATTACTGGAGTCATTTGTATCATTCCGGAATCATTTCTGGAATCATCACGTATTGGCCAGACTCATCTCGATTCTTTTTGTCGATTTTGGATTCACTTGCTGGGCGGGGAAATATTGAGTAAGACATGTAGACATACCCCAAATCCGGAATCTCCTACTGGAATCTACCGGAAGCATAGCCATCTCTTGCCCGATCAGTGAGAGATGTGCCTGATACCTACAGCCGTTTGCATGTCGACCTCGGTATTTTAAAACACACTGTTAGATCATAGTTGGACTCACCTGGTTTCTTTGATCACTGTTGGACTCATCTTGTACTGGAAATTATCTGGTATCAGATTATATGGACTGGACTCACACTGGGATTATATTAGACTTATGTCGTACTGTCTGGACTCACACATGATATTCTAGTTCAGTTAGCTCTTATTACAGTCTTCATTGCCATGATTCTTCTCTTGTTTTAGTTACCTTTCTTTTCTTGTATCTTACTGCCTCTCTATGCCATCATTACCTGTATAGAACTGCCATGCTCATCAATAAAACTGTCTATAAACTGCTTTATAGTTCTTTGCCATTTACTTGGGTTTATCTTGATGAGTTGTACTCGTTCCCGTCCTGATTGGACCTGTTGAAAATATTACAGATGATAATCCTGAGGACACATGCCCTGCTTACCATGGACCTGGCGAGGGATTAGCTACCTTTGGTTCTGACTCTCAGGAGTGATTCAGGAGATTAGCTAGTAGACTACTTTAGCTTTCATGTTTTGGCTTGATGTATTAAAGTTAAGATATTGAGTTTGTATTAAGTTGGTTTGAGATATTGGAGTTTTATTTAGCAGTTAGTTGTTGTTGTCTTTAATTCCTTAGGTATAACTTCTGTGTTATCTTTTCGTGCTTAGACTGTGTTTGAGTAGATCATACCCTTTACTTGCCCTTCATTCGGAGCTGATATCTGGACAAGTACTTTTTATATTCACTGCATGAGATTAGTTAGCAACCTAGAACAGCTTACTACCGCCGACACTGCGGCGTAGGCTGGACGTAACCACTTCTCGTGCCCCTATACTGGGCACGGGTCGTGACACATTTTTAGTGGTGGCCCATGCAGGTCTGTCGACTAAATTGTTTGGTTACGTTATTGTACCAAGCATGCCTGCAATTAGGAACTTAAGGTAATTAGACAACATTAGGAATGACGCTTAGAATACTTAGAGGAATACTATGATTGCAACATAGGAAATACATCACATGCTTGCTATTATAATTTGATTTTCTTGTCTATGATTGTTCTGCTTTAAGAGTCCTTATAAGTCTTTTTATTGTAATTAGATGGTGCTTACTCGTTCATCCCAGCATGTCACACCTGAGAATGACACACTCCCCATCCAGTCAGCTGACCAGTTGACTGATACACCTCCACCTCCACCTACCACATTCCCCCACTCCACAGATCCACAGACCCAGATGCCTCCACCACCTCCCACATCCCAGGCCCAGCAGGACCCAATACTTCCACCACCCCCAATCACTATACCTACCCAGGCTTCCGTCACACTCGACGGGAACCAACTGCTCATTCTGATCCAGGGGTTCCTAGCAACCCATCAGGAGCAGACCACCCTACTCCGCCAGAGCATGGAGCATTCTGAGGGACGTACCGTGGTCCCACCACCTGTAGAGCCGCGGCAGAGAGCAGGGACGATCAAGGACTTCATGGGTCTGAATCCCAAGGAGTTCTTAGGGACCGAGGGCATAGTAGTAGCAGATGACTGGTTAGACTCGGTAGAGAGGAAGCTCATTGGAGTTAGGATGCCGGATGACCTCCAGGTCGAGGCAGCGGGATTTTTGCTGATAGACTTGGCAGGAGTTTGGTTCCGGAATGAGCCGTTATTCGCGAGAGGGACAGCCACTTGGGATCAGTTCAAGACCCAGTTCAAGAAGAAATTCTTCTCGACCACCGCTAGGGTAGCCATGGGGCTACGATTCCAGAACATCCAGCAGGGGACCCGTTCTGTCGATGAGTATGCAGCAGAGTTTAGTCGCCTGAGCCGTTTTGCTCCTAGTCTAGTTGCTGACCCTGAGGAGATGACGCGTAGGTTTTGCCGTGGTCTAGTTCCAGACATTGGCATTCTTATAGTGGCGAACGGTATGACTGACTACTACCAGAGCTTAGAGTTAGCCCGGAGTATCGAGGACCGTCTTCTGTCTTGCAAGAGGCCGGCTTCTGTACACATTGAGGGACCCTCCAAGCGTCAGGCTTTCCAGCAGAAAGTGCCGACGCTACACCAGCAGACATATCATCCACCCACACCACATTATTCGACCCCGCCAGTTAGAGCCCCGGGACCCCGGCAGCAGAGGCTATTTCAGCAGATGCAGCATCAGTATAGAGGTCAGGACCCGAAGACGATCAGTTGTTCATACTGCAGGAAGCAGGGACACATCAGGGAGCAGTGTAGGAAGAGGCTGAAGGTTTGCTATACCTGTGGGTCTGATACTCACCAGAAGATGGATTGTCCTATTGCACCTCCATATATGGGGGCTAGGCCACCTGTAGCTCAGCACCAGAGGGGTGGAGCTTTTGCGATGACGGTCGAGGAGACCAACGCTGCAGGTGACGGGTTAGCAGGTTTGTCTTTTCTGTCCTTCCTTTTCCATCTTGTTGTATGATTCCATTAGTACCTGTCAGGATATGCTTGTGATATGCTAGATAGTGTAGTTACCCTGTTCGAGACTGTGGAATCACGACCAGTAGGACTATGATTGCATGTTATCTTTTGACTCTGATTGACTGGGGGTTTGACCTAGAAGGAGTACGACTATCTTAATTTCGAGGACGAAATTTCTCTAAGGAGGGTAGACTTGTAAGACCCAGTTTTCTAAAATTGGGGTATTTTTGAAAAATTATTATTTTTATTATTTATTAATGGTGTTTTAGTCATAATATAATTTTTGGTGATTTTAGTTAATTTAAAACTATTTTCTAAGTCATAACTTGTAACTTTGTGATTTGACTAGTATAACCCTAGTGTAAACCCTAGAGATTTTATAACCTAGAGACTAACCATGATCATGTGAGCCCAACCATAGATTTAGAACATCAAATTAGGGCTTTTTAGCCTAAAGGGTATTTTGGTAATTTATTAGAATTTATTTGGATTTATGTGTTTTTATTATTATTTAATTAGTGGATTAGTGTCATGTTAGTCCCTAACCTAGTTTAGCCTAATCTAGGGGTTAGCTACTAACCTAGAAGACTAAGTGTAGGTATTTACTTTATGTTGTAAATATCTTAGGATTGAAATATCTTAGATATTTACTTTATAGATATTTTCATGAAACCTAGAAATATCTACTTGGTCCAAGCCTTAAGAGCTAAGCTAGCAAGGTGTAAAGGAACCCTAAATATCTACCCTACCCCCCCATGGCAGCCACACCCTACCCCCTTCCATATAAACACACCCCCCCTCTTCATTCATGCTATTTTTCCATTACACTAAAAACCTAGTTTCCCTACCACTTCAACCCTTCACCACTTAACCAATTTAACTCCAAATTGAGCCTAGTTTCTTGCATTAGACTCCCCTACACTAGAGGATACCAATTGTGGCTTGCTAGCAAGGATTCGTGAAGCTTTGGACATTGGGAGTCGAAGAAGGATCTCATTCAAATAGGCCTATATTTGAGGATTTTGCACTCATAGGTAACATGCCCTAAAACCTATTAATATTGTGTTTTCTCTTCATAGTTGCATGCATCTAGGTACTAGGGAACTGTGGGTCAAGTTTGGTAGGATTTAGACTTGGTTTGGTGTCCGTATCGGACACGTGTCTGTCTCTTGATTTCAGTGTTTGGTGAAATGCCACATAGGAATAAATGTTATTATTTTCCAAAACAAAATATATTTTTGGGTAGCCCTAGATGTGTAGGACACGATTCCCTAGGACTGAGCATGAATTGGACACTGTTCGTGTCCAAAACAGGACACGAACCCACTGATTTTAACACACTGTGCACACTGTCAATACGCAAGTGTTTGACACTTCGTGTCGTGTCCACACGTGTTGTGGACACGATACAGTGACCTAGACACGTACCCTGACACCTCACCTATCCTAGGACACGACCACGAGGCCCTAGGTGACACACACGTGGCACACGACCCTTCGACACGCGTGCACGAGACTGTGCACGCTGTCCTGCTACCCGACACGAATTTCTTCGTGTCCACGCCACGTGGACACGTGCCACTTGGCACGAGGGTAGGGGCACCCTCTGACAACCCACCCACGAAGTTTCATGTGACCACGTGTCGTATCGGACACGTAGTTAGCTCTGCACTGATTCGTGCACTGTGCTAACACGCACACAGACCCTCACTGATATGCCTCTCTAACTCGGACACGACACGACCCCGACTCGATTCAGGGTGCTGGACACTTAGAGTAACCCTAGGCGAACCTAGACACGTGACCACGAGACACGAGGACACGTGTGCTGTGTCCTACACGCGTGTGCACCTTAGCACGACGCTGTGACACTGCACAGTGTCTGAATTTACCCGATTGGGTATTTTGACACTTGGACACGTTGTGTCGTGTCGTGGTGGACACCTAGGGACACCTACGACACGTGTACACATGGGGACACGGTTACCAACCTTGGGATACGAGTCTTAGCTCGGTTTAGCGTGTGGTTTTGGGTTTACCTGTTTTCAATTACACAGTGCAATATTTCCTGTTTTTGGGATTAATTTTCCAGTTTTTCAAATCGAGATTCAAATCGATTTTGAGTATGATTTATACATATACATGTGTATTTTCAGTGTATATATATGTGGTACATATGTATATGTGTGTGTATGTGAGTTTTTAGGGTGTATGGTGGTGTGTGTGTGTAGTTGTATATATATACATATGTATGTATATATGTATCCTGTGTGTGTGTGTGTTGGGGCCAGGTTTGGGTCCAGAATTCCTGGAACCCTCCCCCTCTTTCTCACTGTCTCTCACTCTCTCTCTCATTCAGTCTCTCTCTCTTTCCCTTTGTCTCTATATATATATAGAGTATATATATAGAGTATATATATATATAAGTTTATACATTTATGTATATACATATATGAGATATATGTATATATATTGTACTAGTTTACTTTAGGTCAATATATATATATATATATATGTATGTGGTTGTATTATATATGTTATATATATTTGGGTATGGGTATATACATATTGACCCCTATATATAGGTATAATGTATAGACCCTATTATAGGTGTAAACCTATGAACCCTATAGCCTTGACCTAGGAATACTAACCTATGGGCTATGATACTAGCCTATGGCCATTAGGGCTAACCCTAATTGGCCAACAGGTCTAGTTGACTAGTTTGACTATAGGTTGACCATTGTTGACCATGGTTGACCAAAGTCAACTATAGGTCAAACCTTGACCTAATTGACCTAGAATGGACTTAGATGGACTCTAAATGACTTGGTGACTAAGGTTTGACTAAACCCTAGACTGTAAACTAGTTGGTTAGGGTTTTGACCTATATAAGGGTATTATTGTAACTTGAGTTATATGGGTAGTCCCATGTAGATGAAGATATGTATGGGGTTAAGTGAGATAATAGGAGTTGAGTCTTGATTTGAGTTAGAGTATGGATTTGCTTGATTATAGGGTTAAGTTTGGTTTGTACTATATGTATTTGTGAGTGATATACCTTGTATAGGAAGTTGGTTATACCTTAGCCTAGTATTGTAGTATCTTAGGTATTCTAAGACAGGTTAGCCTATGTTTGGTTTTGAGTTAGCCTTATAGGGTTTGACTGGATGTTGACCATTAGTCAAGATTAACCTAATTATTTTATTGACTAGTCTATGATTAACCAATACCTTAGTTGGTCTAAGTTTGACCTAGACTTGACCCAGATTGATCATGTTGACTAGTATTTGACTAGTTTGATTAGAGTGTTGACCAGGAGTTGACTTTAACCTAGATTTGACTAATCTTGACTTGTTTGACCTTGTTTTGACCTTGTATGACTTAGTTTGATTTCCTGTGACCTAATATGATTTGATTTGACTTAGTTTGACTGTAGAGTTGACCAAGTTTGACTTTGACCTAGATTGGCTTAGAATTCATATAGATTGCATTGTAGATTCTATTTACTTCATTTTAGACATGTCGTAACTGTATTGCTCTATTTTAGGACATTGTAACCCTGGTACAGACATCTGATATTACACTACTCTTTCCAGAGTATCAGGCGAGTACATTCTCTGATAGTTCTCTCATTTATTTGTCGATTACTGTATTTCAGTTCTAGTTAGTTCTATGTGATTCTCTGTATCAACACGTATGGATATTTCTGGATTCATGTATCGACACATACCTTACTTGTTGGCCTCTATTACTGGAGTCATTTGTATCATTCCAGAATCATTTCTGGAATCATCACGTATTGGCCAGACTCATCTCGATTCTTTTTGTCGATTTTGGATTCACTTGCTGGGCGGGGAAATATTGAGTAAGACATGTAGACATACCCCAAATCCGGAATCTCCTACTGGAATCTACCGGAAGCATAGCCATCTCTTGCCCGATCAGTGAGAGATGTGCCTGATACCTACAGCCGTTTGCATGTCGACCTCGGTATTTTAAAACACACTGTTAGATCATAGTTGGACTCACCTGGTTTCTTTGATCACTGTTGGACTCATCTTGTACTGGAAATTATCTGGTATCAGATTATATGGACTGGACTCACACTGGGATTATATTAGACTTATGTCGTACTGTCTGGACTCACACATGATATTCTAGTTCAGTTAGCTCTTATTACAGTCTTCATTGCCATGATTCTTCTCTTATTTTAGTTACCTTTCTTTTTTTGTATCTTACTGCCTCTCTATGCCATCATTACCTGTATAGAACTGCCATGCTCATCAATAAAACTGTCTATAAACTGCTTTATAGTTCTTTGCCATTTACTTGGGTTTATCTTGATGAGTTGTACTCGTTCCCGTCCTGATTGGACCTGTTGAAAATATTACAGATGATAATCCTGAGGACACATGCCCTGCTTACCATGGACCTGGCGAGGGATTAGCTACCTTTGGTTCTGACTCTCAGGAGTGATTCAGGAGATTAGCTAGTAGACTACTTTAGCTTTCATGTTTTGGCTTGATGTATTAAAGTTAAGATATTGAGTTTGTATTAAGTTGGTTTGAGATATTGGAGTTTTATTTAGCAGTTAGTTGTTGTTGTCTTTAATTCCTTAGGTATAACTTCTGTGTTATCTTTTCGTGCTTAGACTGTGTTTGAGTAGATCATACCCTTTACTTGCCCTCCATTCGGAGCTGATATCTGGACAAGTACTTTTTATATTCACTGCATGAGATTAGTTAGCAACCTAGAACAGCTTACTACCGCCGACACTGCGGCGTAGGCTGGACGTAACCACTTCTCGTGCCCCTATACTGGGTACGGGTCGTGACATGGACATACGATAATAACATGTCGAGGATTCGGTTGAGGATAACCTATCATAGGATGATTCCTAAAACGAGCTCGGACTTGGAGTAGAGAATGTCTCGATGCGAATAGGGTGAACGCTGCTTGATGTTTAGAAATTTGAGTGAAATGAACTTGGGTAGAAACTCCCGTACAAGCGAACAAATGGTTTGACCATAGGAATTGGGGCGAGCGTCGTGCAACGGCCTTGCACGATGAGCAACGGACTTGACGTGTAACTATGACCTTGTGAGCTGACCTAGCGGATAGGCGGACGACCCTATGCCGAGTGATTGAACCTGTGCGATGGCATTTACAGTATCGTCTGGACGGACGATAGACTTGGGGCAACAAGACTTAGAGTAGGACGGGGAACTGGGAGTGTGCGTGAACGACGGCAAGATTGGCCCCAAACGAAGAAAAAGATAGGAATGAATGATGCGCAAGTAAAGTTGGGATAACGAATTGAAATCATTGATAGGAAGATATACTCGATGATGGTACAATACTTGGTCTTGAATCGGACGGAAATTACTTAGACTTGGTCGACCCCGCTAAGAAGAAATCATACTGATTTCGTGGACAAGAACGCTTGAGTAGCCAATCGGATCATCTCGATGACCGAGATAAACGATAATGAGATGCACACGAGTTCGGTTTTAAAAAATCGAAGTTAGCAAAACGATCGGTAAATCAAAACTATCACGAGTAGCTTGTCCGACTTCGTTAATCGCTAAGCCTAGTTGAAATGTACGTATTCGGGGGACGCCTTGAATATGTTCACAGTCCCCACGCAGCGATATGATGAAGTCGAATGCAACTGCAAGTGGGTGTTAAGATGCGCATGAACGACAATTGAATAAGTACCATCAAGTCTAAAATGAATGGACAGTCACTCCATAAAATTCACCAAACACATGCAACATAAAACATGAAAGGATAACCGAGCATAATTCGATGCCATTGAGCGATAAAGCCAGTCGATAGGAATTGCCTACGATACGCACACGACATGAGTTAGGGAACGGTAGGATAACCTGCACTCAGGAAGTCTCGAGGACGAGACTTGTTTTGAGTGGTGTATTATGTAATGACCCGCTCCGCCCTAGCGGAACGCCGATTCAAACGGCAAGTGCAACGACTCAAACGAGCCGTCGACCCGAAGAGTTGGCATCGACGGATGAAGAATGGATGCAAGGCTTACATTGGCCCGTCAAGATGAATCCAGACTTAGACTTTCAAAGGCGCACTCGGAGTGTCGCTCGGCCGATGCGAACATCGCTAAGGTGGGTGGCTCCGATGAACCCGTCTTTGCTTAGCCTAGACACATAACAATACGGATACTATAGCTAGAATCGCTAGGCGATAACACCGCGCATGCTAATAAATGACTCAACGCACCTAGCTAAGGGAATAATCCCATCTTGTATGCTTGTATAGAATATGAAAAAGAACATGGAAAAATGTGAGAACTCTCGCACCGCGCTTGTCATGCCCCGCTCCCGTAGGAGCGATCGTCCTCGCTAAGGCGTGATGCTGCACGGGCCTAGGTTGCGCCCGTGCAAGGCTAAGTCCAGAAACGGCCGATTTGAGCTAGGCCACAGAGTCGCACAGAGTGTCCCCATTTACAGCGGAAAGTAAATAAACACAAATTGTAGCGAATTCAACTCTTTATTGATATTCAAAAAGTTTACAAGCGGCGCTAGGCCGATATTACAAGTCGCTAACCAAGCTCTCTCTCTCTCTCTCTGAAACATAAAAGGCGTGCCAAGTGGCTTACAAGATGGAATGATTCATGGCGATGTTCCAATACATTATGTCCTGTATATGGTGCTCCAGCTCCTTGCAACGCTCCAAGGCTCGAGAGATAGCTCCGCGCCTTAGCACGTTCGAGGGAAGCTCCGCACCCGCCGACGTTTCCTGCTTCCTGCAAGCAGACTGTGGGGTTATCAGTACATTGTTATGCACTGGTGGGGAGGCTAGCTCGTCCACAATGCTATCATTACCAAATACGTTCCATTCACTTTTGTGCATCTCTATCATTCATTGTCTTTCTAATCTTGCCTTAGGATCAATTTTATGGCATATGTCATAACCTATCCCGTGTTGCCAAATTCAAGTGTCGTATGGAAATATATGCACGACTTACCCATACTTACCATCCGTGTTGGCCCATTGGTCATAGTCAACCTAATTTTAATAATTGATCAAAACTCTGTCTGGATATACGAAGCTTGTTGGGACATCTCAGCTTCTTGGACATAAGCAAGATTGGATATTCACTCCGTTCAAGACTGAAGATCTGTTTGCCTACTTGAGTCTGTACTTCCTATGCAATATAATTTTTCACTTTATTTTGAGTCTAGGAATACGTTGTACACCGAGTCGTACTGGCAAATAGGCTATCCCCAAAATAGTTCAAAATGTTTTTTAAATGACCTATCAAAATGTTTACAAAAAGGTTTTCAAAAAGGTTTTCAAAAATCACCAAAAATCTATTTTAAAACCCTAACCTAACCCTGACAGAACTCGGCCAGAGTTCGGCCAGAGTTCGGCCAGAGTTCGGTTGGTGGCCGTTTGATTTTTGAATTCTCTGAAACTTGGTCCTCCTGCAGTTGCGAATTTGACCGAGATTTGCTCATCGAGTTCTGCCCGAATTCTGACAGAGTTCTCCCTTTGGAATTCCTATAAATAGAGATGGATTTTGATCATTTCAATTCACTCATTCACTTTCAATCTTCTCTCTATCTAAAAAGCTTTCTGCCTTCCAAAGAGTTTTCTAGAGCTTTCATTTTCAGATCCCAAGCCAGTTACAATCCTCTAGTCGATTTGCCAGTACGGTACGGTCTAGAAGTTTCTGAGAGATTGTAATCAGAAGGCTTGATTGAAGAATACCTCTTCACATTTGAAGTTGGACGAGTTCTTCGTATCAAAGCTCGCGTTGTAGAAGTTGCAAGGACTTCGTAAGAAAACTTGCGGTTTTTCCTATAGTGGATTCAACTGGTAGCAAGAGTTCTACCGACTGGATTAGTCCTCAACAGAGGGATACCAGTATACATCGTTGTCTTTGCGTTTGCTTTCTGAACTCTACCTTTACATTATTTTAACTGTGATTATATACTGTGATTGTGTTGCTAACATTTTTTTAATTAGCATTATTCCGCTGCCAACTCTATTCACCCCCCCTCTAGAGTATTACGCTTTACTATATCGTTCCTATAATTGGTATCAAAGCGGGTGTTACAGGTAAAGCGAGGTAACAGTGCTATTATTTATTCATTATTTATTAGATCACAGCACATCACATGGCTACTATGAAATTCACAAGTGAAGGTCAGGCCACAAACAGACCCCCTCTGTTTGATGGTACTAACTACACTTATTGGAAAACACGGATGAGTTTCTTCTTGAAATCTCTTGATTTTGACTTATGGGCTATTGTTCTTGATGGCTATCAGAAGCCACCTCGTATAAATGTCGAGGGAGTTTTGGTTGAAAAACCCCAAAGCAGTTATACAGAGGAAGAAAAGAAAAAGGCCAGTCTTGACGCACGTGCCATTAATGCTCTTTTTTGTGCCTTAGACATAACAGAATTTAATAGGGTATCTACATGCACAACGACAAATGGTGTGTGGAAGCTTCTCGAAGTTACACATGAAGGCACGACTCAAGTCAAGGAGGCAAAAGTCAGCAGACTTACTCAAGAGTACGAGGCGTTCAAAATGAAGCCAAATAAAACAGTCACACAAATGTTCGAGAGGTTCTTGGATATTGTAAACCCTTTGTCCTCCTTAGGCAAAGATTACAGTAACCACGAAAAGATTCGCAAACTCCTGCGAGCTCTCACCAAGAACTGGATTCCGAAGGCTACAGCTATCGTTGAAGGAAACGACCTCACCACAATGTCACTTGAAGTACTCATGGGTAAACTACTCACTCATGAACTGGAGCTACAAGATTTTGAAGAACCTGCACCAAAGGAGAAGACTATCGCCCTCAAGGCTCAGCACAGAAAAGCTGCTGAAGATGACTCAGACAGCAGTGGATCTGACGCTGAAGATCAAGCTCTCCTAGCAAGGAAGTTCAAAAGATTCATGAGACATGAGAAGAGAGTCAAAGAGAACAACAGCAACAACTGGTACCAAGAAGATGCTGTCTGCTATGGCTGCAAGAAGAAGGGACATATGAAGAAGGACTGTCCCATCAACTCATCATCGAGCAAGAAGAACAACAGGTATGAAAAAGGCAACCTGAAAAGATCAACGTCTCGGAAATATGCCAACACCAGCATATGGCATGAGAGTGAAGCTAGCGACTCAGAAGATGAACATTCAGAGGACGCTGCAAACATCTGCTTCATGGCAATCGATCAGGTACCTACTGAACCTGTAGAAACATATGATGACTTCACCTTTGAGCAATTAGGAGATGCCTTCAGTGACCTGATGCTTGACTACAGGAAACTGCGTAGTAAATATCAGACCGCTAAGAAGGTACTCAAAGAGTACAAAGGAGAAATAGGAAGACTTACCGACCTACTAGCTGAGGTTAGAGCTAATGTTAGTGAGTCTGGTGAGCTTTCCTCTATAAAGCTCTTATTACACGAGACTAAACAGTCATCCGAAGAGAAAGACAAGATTATAGACCAATTAAGAGAAGATCTTTCTAGAGAAAAGAAAAGTCTTCAATCTGCACAAATCAGAATGGAATCACTCACTTCTGATTATACTAAGTTATATGACACTTCCAAAAGGTTGGAAATTAGGTTAGGAAAACAGCCTGAGCCTGCTGCTTCCTATCCTAACACGTATCACTTACCGAGAATTCGGAACATTCCCAAGCCAAACACTGTCAGACCAAACCATATAAAACCTTTACCCCAAAAGGTTAAGCCCAAACATGATCATAGGTATACATTCTTCTATACTAGAAAACCCAAACCTACCAACCATGCACACCACTCAGCTTTCAACACTCGACATGCACAATGTCATTATTGTGGCCTCATTGGTCATATATCATCTGCATGTAGAATGAGAAAGCTTGTAGATTTAAATGTTTATGCTTGGATACCTAAAGCTAACAATTCAGGACCCTACAAGAAATGGGTACCAAAGGTTTTATCTGCAAACTGTTTTGTAGGTGGAACACCCTTCACATGCTAGAAGCAAATGGATCGTCGACAGCGGTTGCTCACGGCATATGACCAGTGACGCTACCCTATTTGCAACACTGTCGAAGAAGAAGAAGGAAGGTTATGTTTTCCGGTAATAATTTGAAAGGGTATATTATTGGTATCGGTGATGTTGGTAAGTCTCCCTATCCCGTGATTAAAGATGTCTGTCTGGTTACCGAGTTGAAACATAATCTGCTCAGCATAAGTCATCTAGCTGATCATGGTTATGGTATCAACTTTGGCAAAGACAAATGTACTATAGTTGATAGCTCAACTGGTAGTACTATCTTTGAAGGAATCAGGGAAGACAATATATATGTTTTCTATCTGTTGGAAGAAGCTAACATTTCAGGTAGATGCTTAATGGCCAAAAGTGATGAGAGTCATCTATGGCACATGAGACTCGGTCATGCAAACATGGATACGATTTCAAGATTATCCACAAAGAAGATAGTACGCGGTTTACCAGACATAACATTCAAGAAGGATTCGGTATGCAGCCAATGTGAAAAGAACAAGGCTACCAAATCCACATTCAAGTCTGTAAACGCAGTATATACTACTAGACCTCTACAATTACTACACATGGATTTATTCGGTGCTAGCAGAGTTGCTAGCCTCGGAGGTAAATTATATGTATTTGTTATTGTAGATGATTTTTCTAGATACACGTGGGTATATTTCTTAACACGCAAGAATGACGCATTATCCGAATTTGTCGCCTTTTGCAAGAAAGTACAAAATGAAAAAGGTTACATAATCACTCGAATTAGAAGCGATCATGGAGGCGAATTCGAGAATGCTGATTTCGAGCAATTTTGTGACACACACGGTTTCATACACGAGTTCTCCTGCCCTAGAACTCCACAACAAAATGGAGTTATGGAACGTAAGAACAGAACTCTAACCGAAATGGCCAGAGTGATGTTAAATCAATTTAGCCTACCTAAATACTTCTGGGCTGAAGCTGTCAATACAGCTTGCTTTGTGCTCAATAGAGTTCTAATTCGACCCAAATCGAAGAAGACTCCATTTGAGTTATGGTTTGATAGAATTCCTTCAGTTTCTTACTTTAAGATTTTTGGCTGTAAGTGCTTTATTCTTAATACTAAAGACAACTTGGGAAAGTTTGACGAAAAGGCCGATGAAGGTATATTTCTAGGTTATGCGGCCAAGAGCAAAGGGTACAGAGTCTTCAACAAACGTACCATGATCATCGAAGAATCAATCAACGTCACTTTTGATGAAATGAACCAAATGACTCACGATGACAGTGATGAAGATCTGCCTACATCAAGTTCAACATCAGCTGAACCTGAACCAAGCTCTGCACTAGCTGAACCCCCTAGAGGAGATCCAGGAACCAGCTACCTACAGAGTCTACCAAAGAGGTTAAAATTCACAGCTGATCATCCACAAGATTTGGTAATTGGTGACATTACCAAAGGAGTAAGTACTCGATCATCCAGTAGAGATATTGTTTCTAGTGTTGCATTTATTTCACAGCTAGAACCTAAATCTATTGATGAAGCATGTAGTGATAGTTTCTGGATAGATGCCATGCAAGAGGAATTGAACCAATTCGAACGGAATCAAGTTTGGGAACTTGTTCCCAAGCCTATTGATCATCCGGTCATTGGCACCCGTTGGGTATTCCGAAACAAACTGAATGAGGATGGTTTAGTAACTCGTAACAAGGCTCGACTCGTAGCTCAAGGATACAATCAAGAAGAAGGTATCGACTACGATGAGACTTATGCCCCAGTTGCGAGATTAGAATCCATTCGAATGTTATGTGCATTTGCATGTTTTCATGATTTCAAACTTTTTCAAATGGATGTAAAAAGTGCTTTTCTAAATGGCTTTATAAAAGAAGAAATTTTTGTAGCACAACCTTCGGGTTTCACGGATTTCAAAAATCCTGACCATATTTTCAAGTTGAAGAAAGCCTTATATGGTTTGAAACAAGCCCCTCGTGCTTGGTATGACTGTCTAAGCTCTTTTCTACTTGACAACGGTTTTTCAAAAGAAAAGGTTGACACTACACTATTTATTAAATCTTTTAATGGCAAGCTGCTTTTAATTCAAATTTATGTTGATGATATCATATTTGGATCCACTGATGAATCTCTTTGTCAAGAATTTTCTAAGTGTATGTAGAATGAGTTTGAGATGAGCATGATGGGAGAACTGAAGTTCTTTCTCGGATTACAAATCAAACAAACCAACAATAAGACGTTCATTAATCAAGCCAAGTACACAATAGATTTGCTAAAGAAGTTCGATCTGGACAATGTCAAACCTATTGGCACTCCGATGGCAACTTCAACAAAGCTTGATTCTGACGAACAAGGCAAGCCAGTCGACACACGTAAGTATCGAGGTATGATTGGTAGTTTACTTTACTTAACTGCTAGTCGTCCAGATATCATGTTTAGTGTTTGCCTGTATGCACATTTTCAAGCTAACCCAAAGGAATCACATCTGACCGCAGTTAAGCGTATCTTCCGATACCTTAAGGGCACTTCTTCTGTCGGCTTGTGGTATCCCAAAACTAAATCCTTTGACCTTATTGGTTATTCGGATGCAGATTTTGCTGGATGCAAGGTTGATAGAAAAAGTACTACCGGTACATGTCATTTCTTAGGGAAGGCTCTAGTCTCTTGGTTTAGTAAAAAGCAAAATTCTGTAGCCTTATCAACAACAGAGGCTGAGTATATCGCCGCAGGACGTTGTTGCGCTCAGATTTTGTGGATGAAATAAACCCTAGAAGACTTTGATTTATTTTTCACACATATTCCTATTTTCTGTGATAACACGAGCACCATTAATTTGACTAAGAATCCTGTATGTCATTCTCGTACTAAACATATCGAGATTAGACATCATTTTCTTAGAGATCATCATCAAAATGGAGATATAAACCTTGTGTACATAGATACTGAAAATCAATTAGCTGACATCTTCACTAAACCTCTAGCGGAAGATCGTTTCAATTATTTACGTCGAGAATTAGGAATTTTGGACGTCAATAATATTAATTGATTTTATTTTATGATTATATATCATTATGAAAAAACTGTGTTAGAGACAAGCTAATAAAGAGTCTGTCTGTCACCACAACTACGGTTGAAGCGAAGCGGTACTTAAGAGTTCCCCGGTGAACCTCCGCCAGCTGGGACAGTACTCCTACAGCTAATCTGAGACAGTCGCTGTGTAACGACATTTACTTCATAAAATATTATTAATTATGTTATTTGAAGACTAAAATAACTAATCTTTGAATTAAATATTTGCAACGAGTCAATAAAAAAGAAGTAGCACAAATCAACTTTGAAAGAACCCTAGGCGAATTCGGCCAGAGCTCTGACCGAATTCGGCCCGAGTTCGGTTGAGGGTGTATGTGTATATATACAGAACCCGGGAGCTTCTTCTCTTTCATTACTTCCAAACTAATTACAACAGCAGCAGCAGCCGACCCCGACCTCCAAACCCTAGTTCTTCACCAATCTATTGCTTCCAATCTACTTGGTGAAATCCTTCCAAAATTTGGAATCGTGCGGAGATCGTTCTTCTCTACAACATATCCAATTTTCGTGAGGTATAACTCCCTCTCTCTCCAACTTTCAAATTAGTGCTTTTTATTTCAATGGCACCTAGATTTAATCCGTCTAAGAGGAAGAAGACCACTCCTAGTGAGGAAGGGTCCTCTTCGAATCCTCACACGGATTCTTTGTTTTCGCCGGTCCAAAAGAGCGACGGCGCTTTCGATGGGTTTTTCTTTCAAACCCTCGATCAAGCTTTATTATGGTACGGTGACTTTTCCACCCGTTCCATATGTAGCGGCGCTCCGGTTAAATGGACGGTATTCCCTGATCATCGTCACTTATTTGAGGTATTAGGGTTACACTTACTTGTTAAACTGTGCTTCCCAATTGCTACTAATGTCATTAGATTGTTCTATTACAATCTCGTAGTTAACACTTTTGACGTGAGCACACGTGTCGGAGGCATAGACATTGACTTCAATGATGTCCTTCTAGCGGAGATTCTTGGTATTCCCAATGAAGGTGAACCGCTAGTTGATATCACGAAATTCGATTTCCCCGAAGGCACTACACTCGCGAGTTTCAAAACGGAACTTTGTGCACCTGACAGAGTACGTTCTGGAAAGTTCAAGGCTAACAACCTGAACTTGTTTAACTATGAATTGCATCGCATCATCTACTCTACTCTTCTTCCAAAATCCACTTCCAAGGATGATGTGACTTCGCTTGAGCTGTCCGCCATGTACCATATTCTTAAGGGGATTCCTTTTTCCGCCCCTAAGACAATTATTCAGATGATGGGACGTTGTCGTGCTAGAGATCGAAATCTCTCTTACGCGATGATTCTCCCTCGTATCTTTCAGCGATTCGAGATCGATCTATCGACTTGTACTCAGAACTCTGAGCCCAAGTTACTCCAGCTTTCTTGTCGCAGCCGGACTGCTTCAGCTCCACCTCCTGCTCCTCCTACTGCACCATCTTCACCACATCAGCCGTATGCCATGACTTTTGAGGGCATACATTAGCATTTATCAGCTTTGCACATCTCGATGACGGACATGGATCGCGAGCGAGAGTTCCGCGATGTCATCCGTTACCAGGCGATGGCAAACTCCTTGGCCGATCTGCGTTTTGCCCAGACTGGTCACTCTGCTGCTTCCATCCCTCGTGATCCAGCTTTTTCGGGTTACCGCTGTGAGGATGAGGCTGTTCATGCCTACTTCCAGCCAGGTAACGCCTATGACTGGTATCGTGCACCTCGAGATTACGTTAGTGAGTTCTATGCTGGCGCCCCTACTCATCCTACTGGCGCTGGTACTTCTGGTGCTGGTACTTCCGGTCATGCTGGCCACGCTGCTGATGATATTGATGAGGATAGTGATGATGAGATCTGATTTGATTATTAGTGATATTCTATTGTATACTTGGAAATGCTCCGACATTCCAAGTTTTTATCATTTACTTTTTATCAGTACTTTGTAGTTTGCTATCAGTACTTTTTATCTTCATGGACATGTTTTTGATGTTTCATTTATGACATCTCAGTTTATTTCAGCATTTTGTTTAAGCACTATCTCTTTATACTGCTTCTCCATTTTAAACTGCCTGTGAAATAACATGCCTGAGATTTTTTTTATGTTTTTGAAGCAATACATGCCTGTGATAATAATTTGTAGAAACATTACATGCTTGTGATGCTATATTTCTTTTATTTTGTTTTCTTGCTATTTGTTACTTATGCATTGATTGCGGGGGAGTCTTCTGCATTTAATGCGGGGGAGCCTTCTCTTGTGCAATTATTTTGCTAAGTGACAAAGGGGGAGAAAATTAAAAATGATCTAACATTTTTTTTGAGTTAAATACAGGTTATGAACAATTTCTACTTTTTGATATTTTTGAACAAGCTTGAACAAGCTTAATGTTATATCATTCATAGTTTGTCAATTATCAAAATGGGGGAGATTGTTGGCCCATTGGTCATAGTCAACCTGATTTTAATAATTGATCAAAACTCTGTCTGGATATACGAAGCTTGTTGGGACATCTCAGCTTCTTGGACATAAGCAAGATTAGATATTCACTCCGTTCAAGACTGAAGATCTGTTTGCCTACTTGAGTCTGTACTTCCTATGCAATGTAATTTTTTACTTTATTTTGAGTCTAGGAATACGTTGTACACCGAGTCGTACTGGCAAATAGGCTATCCCCAAAATAGTTCAAAATGTTTTTTAAATGACCTATCAAAATGTTTACAAAAAGGTTTTCAAAAATTACCAAAAATCTATTTTAAAACCCTAACCTAACCCTGACAGAACTCGGCCAGAGTTCGGCCAGAGTTCGGCCAGAGTTCGGTTGGTGGCCGTTTGATTTTTGAATTCTCTGGAACTTGGTCCTCCTGCAGTTGCGGATTTGACCGAGATTTGCTCATCGAGTTCTGCCCGAATTCTGCCCAAATTCTGACAGAGTTCTCCCTTTGAAATTCCTATAAATAGAGATGGATTTCGATCATTTCAATTCACTCATTCACTTTCAATCTTCTCTCTATCTAAAAAGCTTTCTGCCTTCCAAAGAGTTTTCTAGAGCTTTCATTTTCAGATCCCAAGCCAGTTACAATCCTCTAGTCGATTTGCCAGTACGGTACGGTCTAGAAGTTTCTGAGAGATTGTAATCAGAAGGCTTGATTGAAGAATACCTCTTCACATTTGAAGTTGGACGAGTTCTTCGTATCAAAGCTCGCGTTGTAGAAGTTGCAAGGACTTCGTAAGAAAACTTGCACTTTTTTCTATAGTGGATTCAACTGGTAGCAAGAGTTCTACCGACTGGATTAGTCCTCAACAGAGGGATACCAGTATACATCGCTGTCTTTGCGTTTGCTTTCTGAACTCTGCCTTTACATTATTTCAACTGTGATTATATACTGTGATTGTGTTGCTAACATTTTTTTAATTAGCATTATTCCGCTGCCAACTCTATTCACCCCCCCTCTAGAGTATTACGCTTTACTATATCGTTCCTACAGTCCGGTCTTCCCTGTCCAACGTAAACCAAGTTAGTCAACAATTCATATGAAATAACTTAATGTAGTTCATGAAAGCATTCAATGTAAAGTGCGTGTCCTTGCCTCGGGTTCTAGCATGTCGTAGACACGTTTTCTAACTCGTTTGCTCGAAGTACTCTTGATCGTTTTGTGTGTTATACTCAAGCCTATTCAGAAGGTGCTTTGTACAGTTTAACTTATACTACTTTGATTTCAATGCAAAGACTTGCACGTGGATTGCCACCAGCAAAGCCCACTTAAATCTATATGCACCGGTCGCTGGCATCACAAGCCATTTTGGACACTTCCGACCGTGGTATTTCTCAACTTAGCGTAGGGTGGACTGGCACACACCCCTTTAGTCTCTTGAAATACCTCAGCACTTACGTCCCCCGGGTGGCCAAGTCCGCACCCAGGCATGCCCGTAAGCCTCGACTTGGTTCCGCCTAGGCCGGTCACGATCCTCCCTTTGATCATGCCGCGAAATCCGTATCACCCGTGCACGGGTCCGTCCACGACCATTTCGTATTTTATCGTCATAGGCTAACCCTTAGCCACAATGCGTTATCGACCAGGTTGGCGTCCGTACAGCGCGGGTAGCGAGCCCCGTTGCACGTGCCCGTCATACCTATCGCTAACCATTTCTTTCCTTCTTATCTTTTATTCATTCTTTCTTTTCTTTGTTTCACTTATCCGTTTGTTCATCGATTCATTCACGTATTCATTCTTTCATTCGTTGATTCATTCATTCACTTATTTGTTCATTCATTCATTCATACATTTTTGTAACTCCTCGTGCGGGAGTCGTCTTGGCGACACATGGTCCCATAGTCTTTCAATGTTGCTAAACTCTACCCGGAACGACTATGTCGATAGTCTTCCCGTTTCATTGTTGTAATCCATTAATTGTTTGATTGTTGAACGCATAGGGAACTTGAACGTAAGCTTGTGCCATAGCACGAGCGTAAAGCGCGGTACGAGAGTTCTCATATTTTTCCATGTTCCTTTCCATATTCTATATAAGCATGCAAGATGGGATTACTCCCTTAGCTAGGTACGTTGAGTCATTCATTTATTAGCATGCGTGGTGTTATCGCCTAGCGATTCTATCAATAGTGTCCGTATTGTTATGTGTCTAGGCTAAGCAAAAAATGGGTTCATCGGAGCCACCCACCTTAGCGATGTTCGCATCGGCCGAGCGATACTCCGAGCGCGCCTTTGAAAGTCTAAGTCTGAATTCATCTTCGGTGGGCCAATGTAAGCCTTGCATCGATTCTTCTTCAGGTCGATGCCAACTCTTCGGGTCGACGGCTCGTTTGAGTCATTGCACTTGCCGTTTGAATCGGAGTTCCGCTAGGGCGGAGCGGGTCATTACATAATACACCACTCAAAACAAGTCTCGTCCTCGAGACTTCCTGAGTGCAGGTCATCCTACCGTTCCTTGACTCGTGTCGTCACGTTTCTTAGACAATCCTTATCGAATGGCTTTATCGTTCGATGGCATCGAATAATGCTCGGTACCTTTCCAAGTTCCGTGTCGCATACGTTTGGTCGATTTTATTGAATAACTTTTCATTCATTTTAGAGTTGATGGTACTTATTCAATTTAAGCGTTTCTTCGATTTGGTTGCTGTTTCGACGTGTTATGGGACTGAAATGGTCGCACGAGGTGCGTTGTAATTTATCAAATATGAGAGACGTAAGTTGAGGCAAACTCACTCATTCGTTCATGCGCATCTCAACACACACTTGCAGCTGCATTCGAGTTCATCATATCGCTGAGTTTGGATCGTGCATGCATTCAAGGCGTCCCCCGAATACGTACATGTCAACCAAGCTTAGCGACTAGCGAAGTCGGACAAGCTACTCGTGTTAGTTTCGATTTACCGATCGTTTTGCTAACTTCGATTTATAATCGAACTCATGTGTGTATCACATATCGTTTATCTCGGTCCTCGGGATGACTCAATTCGCTTCTCAAGCGCTCTTGTCAACGAAATCAATACGATTTCTTCTTAGCGGAGTCGACCAAGTCTAAGTAATTCCCGTCCGATTCGAGACCAAGTATTGCACTATCATCGAGTACGTCTTCCGACCAATGATTCAATTCGTTATTCCAATTTTACTCGTCCATCATCCATTCCTATCATTCCCTTCGTTTGGGGCCATTCTCGTTGTCGTTCACGCACACTCCTAATTTTTCGTCCTACTCTAAGTCTTGTTTCCCCAAGTCTATCGTCCGTCCAGACGATACTCTAATATCAATCGCATAGGTTCACTCGGTATAGGGTCGTCCGCCTATCCGCTAGGCTATTTCTTTTCGAGGCTAAGTCAATATCACGATTGGAATCACAGTTCCCAACAATAATGCCAACACTGACCCCAATCCTAGGGTCAAACCAAAGTCGGTGGTACGGGGGTTTTCTACCCAAGCTCGCGTCACTCAAATTTCTAAACATCGAGCACGATTACCTATTTGTATCAACGTATTCGTTGCGCATATTCGAATCCATTAAATCACCCAATCAACATACTTCACATATCCATTCTAACCAATTCATGTATTCGATCACGAGGTCATCCAGCTCGACAATACATTGCGTCACAATCTCACGCGAGTCCGATTATCCACGGTGGTTCATGAATCACCATGTAACGCTCCCGTAGAATAATCATTCTCATCGGGACGTAACTCTTGTTTGAGTTTAGACTAACTCATTCTCGATACGCGGATTGGACCTACTTAATCCTCAAGTTTAATCATCAAGCACACCAAGTCTTTCTCAAGTTTACCTTGTCGAAGCAATCAAATTGCTACGCCATCCAAGTTCAATCACTCCCGCTATATGAATCACCATATCAGCGCTCACGCGGAGTGATCGTCCTAATCTGGCGCGACGCATGTGCGAGGCTAGAGTTGCGCTCGCATAAGACAAGAACGTCAACGTTGTGGTTGTCAACGAAGCAAATCCAAGCATTCTCATTTTCATCAAAGCTAAATCAATTTTGACAGTCTGACCGTCATGCGTTCAACTAGAAAATCCTCGAGCCAAGTCTATCTTTTCTTTGACACATTTTTAACATCACAAGTATATCATCCAACGGAACAATAACATTTGTACGATCGTCATTCGCCGAGTCAGAGTACCCCCGAGTTATCGTATATCGATCTTTGATACGCCTCAATACCATCGACGATATGCGTAACCTGACGATCTTCCTTTGCAACCGATTTCAAGTCGTGCGTTGATGCCGTTATCCGAGTTGGATATTCCACAATTTTATTTAATATTCAAGATCAAGTTCAACTGCTATTCCTCAAGCTAGTTTCAAGATCGTTGTTCAAACTCAAGTCACAATCCATTTGAATCAATCCGAAATCATACGCACGATCCTCTAAGTTTCTTCGTTCAAGACCATTCATTTTTATTCATCGTTCCGAACCATTTTCTAACTCGCGTTACCCAATGACAAGTTGTCCAGTGACATCTCGTTTGGGACTTTTGAAGTCACGACCAACTAAGCGTGGCACGTTCTAAGGCTTTGTGCGATCGCATCGCTTGCCGACATACTCGTACGATCCGTAAATCCTTTAGTCTCGCTCGAACAATTTCTATGACGTCCATACACCACTCAGGGTTCGAGCCACTCGACTAGTCGTCGACACTCATTCTTATTCTTCTCCGAACCTATCACATACACCACTCGGATTCAAGCCATACAAACTAGTCCTCAATCACGTTCGCGTCATGCGCTAAGACATCCTTCAGATTCGTTCGACGAATCTCTAGCGTAATCGTTCACGTCGCCTCGACGTACTAAATCGTTCGCACTAATCCTCAAAATCCAAGCCAATCTTTCGGGTACGCCTAAGCGTTAACTCGATAGCATTCCTATCGATAGATACTCAAAGTGTATCTCCGTTCTCGATCGAGCGATACTTGATATCGCTCGCAACCCGATTGCACCCAAAAGTCGAGGTGCACGACACGCGGCACAACTTAGCCAGAAGGCCGTGTGCATAGCTATCCCGTGCGGACTATATTCGAGTTTGCATGCTCACTTATTCTCGTTCGAGCGATAATCGATCTCGCTCGCATCTCGTTTGTACCGGAAGGTCTAGGTGCGCGATACTCCGCACAACTTAGCCAAAAGGCTGCGTGCATAATCATCCTGTTCGAACTATACTCCGGTCTTGTGTATTTCGTTTTCTATTGTCAGCGTAAGCTTATTCAAGCATGCACTGCGTTTGCTAACTCTTAGCATCGGTTCCTTCCAACTCAAGTTCGTTGTGGTGGCACAAAGGTCTTCGCCTATCGATTCCGTCCAACCGAGTACCCGTACGAGCTTTTGAAAATATTTAGACTTATTGTATGGAACATCCCAAGGCACAACGAGAGAGAGCATACACTTCTTTTGTTTCCAACCGAGCTTTCAAACTGAGAAAATCAAAATGAAGTCCACGGACGTAAAGCCGTGCTCTGATACCAATCTGTCACGCCCCGCTCCCATAGGAGCGATCGTCCTCGCTAAGGCGTGATGCCGCACGGGCCTAGGTTGCGCCTGTGCAAGGCTAAGTCCAGAAACGGCCGATTTGAGCTAGGCCACAGAGTCGCACAGAGTGTCCCCATTTGCAGCGGAAAGTAAATGAACACAAATTGTAGCGAATTCAACTCTTTATTGATATTCAAAAAGTTTACAAGCGGCGCTAGGCCGATATTACAAGTCGCTAACCAAGCTCTCTCTCTCTCTCTGAAACATAAAAGGCGTACCAAGTGGCTTACAAGATGGAATAATTCATGGCGATATTCCAATACATTATATCCTGTATATGGTGCTCCAGCTCTTTGCAACGCTCCAAGGCTCGAGAGATAGCTCCGCGCCTTAGCACGTTCGAGGGAAGCTCCGTACCCGCCGACGTTTCCTGCTTCCTGCAAGCAGACTGTGGGGTTATCAGTACATTGTTATGCACTGGTGGGGAGGCTAGCTCGTGAGTCATGAGCTTGCCCATCAAGGTCTCCATAGACATAGTTGTGAGATCGTTCCCTTCTATGATGGCTGTCACACCTTAGGGTTCCAAATCTTTGGTAACCCTCTGAGTAGCTTGCGGATCTTCTCATGGTTTGAATACTGCTTACCAAGCGAGGATAACGGGTTGATGATGTCGAGGAATCTTGTAAACATTTGAGTGATCGTCTCATTTGGCTTCATCTTGAAGGCTTCATATTCTTGAGTGAGACGGCTTATCTTCGATTCCTTGACTTGAATGGTTCCTTCATGCGTCACTTCTAGAAGTCTCCATACTTCATGAGCAGTGGTGCATGTAGAGACCCTGTTAAACTCGTTCCTGTCTATAGCACAGAATAAAGCATTAATAGCCCTAGCATCTAGACTTGCCTGTTTCTTCTCCTCGACAGAATATTTGTCGTGTGATTTCTCAATGAGGTCACCATCGACGACTATTCTGGCGGGCTTTTTGTAACCGTCAGTTACGACAGTCCACAGGTCAAAGTCTAGAGACTTCAGATAAAAACTCATCCTTGTTTTCCAATATGTGTAGTTAGTCCCATCAAATATGGGAGGCCTATGAGTGGACTGACCTTCACCATGATTGGAGATCAAGGATTGTGTGGTTGCCATGGATCAGCTCTTAGGATGTTAGTCCTTATAAAGAGAACAGAGCTCTGATACCAATTGAAGAACAGTTTGGCAACTCTAGAGGGGGGTGAATAGAGTTTATATAGAAAAATAGCCAATTAAAAATAACTCTTTCACCAACAATAAATAATCAGAGTAAAGTGCGGAAAATAAATGAAGAGCAGAAGAGCATATGCAAACACAGCGATTTTAACCTGGTTTCCCTCGTGGAGGACTAGTCCAGGCCTGAGAACTCTAGCTCAGGATTAAATCCACTATTTGTGAAATAGTAGCTTACAACCCGTGCCTTTACTTCAGAAGAGCACGTCAACTTCTTACAGATAATCGCAGTGGTGATTGCTTGGAATTGTCCAAGCGACTTCTTCACTCTTGCACAAGAATCCTAACTGAGAGATGCTGAGCACTCGAGACTTAGGAGGCTTGTGGCTAGTAGATAGGAAGGGTATGGCTTATTGAGCTTGTAGGAGAGAAGAGAAGAGAAGATTGAGTGATTTAAAAAGAGAGAATTCATGCCCTATTTATAGTGTTTTTAGAGGCAGAATTCGGCCAGAATTCGGGTAGGAAAATTCAAAAATTTGGCCGTTGGACAGCTAGCAACCAGCTAACCCTAAAATTAGGGTTCCTGATTTCTAGGGGACAGAGTTCGGCCCGAACTCTGTGTGGAGGCAGAGTTCGGCCCGAACTCTGTCTCCAGAGCACAGAGTGGTTCTAAGTGGGACTTGTGGGCAATTTTTGTTTTGGTGGAGCTTGGGATTTTGGGTAGGCTTATAGACTAAGTTCCAAGAGCTCAGCATAACTCAGAGTACATACTTCTAGACTCAATAAAATGTAAAAGTACAGACTCGAAAATACACTGAGAGTCAGAAACTGAGCTGTTGTCTGTCCTGAACTGAATGCAGACGTCGTGTGTCGTATTGAATTTATACAGATATTATTTAGTCAATGTAGTCAATATTTGGTTGACTGTGACTTTGTGTCAACAATCTCCCCCATATTGATAATTGACAAAATAATAAATGTATATTTCAATATTCATACCTGGACACAGTTGGTTAAAACACAGCTCCCCCATAAACAATGCCGAGCTAGAATAAGATAGCTCCCCCGTAATCAGTGAACGGTGCCGAGCTAGAATCAATAGCTCTCCCCCGTAAATAATGCATAGAACCTGTGGCCTGATAAAAATATTTTCCCAAAAGCAAACACAAGCACAGACAGATATACATTTGAAATATACATATTTCTCCCCCTTTTGGCAGTTAGCAATATAAAGGATCATATAGACTGCATAAGGAAAAGCATGGAAATAGCAGTAATCCAACCACACCAAGCAGAGAAGAAACAGTATAATACTAATAAAACAAGTCACTGACATAAAGTAAAACTACGAAAAATAGCATAAAATGTTATCCACCAACCAGAATATCAAGCACATCATCAGGGTGTGAAGACAGAAATCCAGTACATAAATCCATAACAAACTGAAATAACTAAAATCAAAAGGCAACTAAGACCATCAGCAGTGGCAGCAGCATATCAAGCCAATCTCCATCATGGAGCACGAGAAGGTCCTGGAACATCTGAAGGACCAGGGAAGGAGCGACGAGGGTCCACAAAAGCATCATCAGGATCCATATACCTCATGACCCACGGATCGTCTATACGATAACCCGCGCGATCTGGATCCCGCTCAATAGGCACATGCAGATCAGGATGACGAGCAAGTGAATACCGCATATCATGCAGAGAGTTCCCAAGGGCACTGATCTGCAAGGTGGTACGGTAATCCTGCTGCGTCCAGCGATCATCCTCAACAGCAAAGCGATCGCGAAGCATAGTCTGAAGAGACTCAAGAGTGGCAGGAGGAGGAGGTGCATCCTGACCAAAAGAAGGGGCATCAGGCTCCTCATCAGCAGAATGCTCAGATGACTCAGAAGTAGCGACAGGCTGAAGGCGTCGTGCTTTGGATAGAAAGGCAGGTGCAGGCAGGAACGGACAATCATGGATAGGAATGATGAAAGCACGAAAAACTAAAGGAAGATAGAGAGGATAAACCAAAGCTCTTGGTTTCTTCCGACAGTTGATCATCCAATCCATCATAGTCCGTGGAAAGTTGAATGGAATACGATAGTGGAGATGATATAAGGCGGAGATCTCAAGATAAGTGACTTCATCTGTTGAGCCAGCCTTGGGCAAGATAGTATTGAACACGATGCGATGAAGTTCATAAAAGTAGGGGGTGAGATGCTTGGCCTTTAGCTTGCGAGGACTTACGTTAGGAGCACATAAATCCTCCTTGAATCCTTCAAGGGAAGTGTCGCCAACAAATTGAAGTTGACGTGCCTCCACAAGCTTGTTCCACACATCAAGATCCGGGAGAGCAAGAAAATCTCCCAACTCAGAATCATTAAAGGCAATGGTAATGCCAGCAACCCGAGAATAGATGTGGGTTGCATCGTGAGTCAAATTGCAGTAAAATATTTGAATTGCACTATGGTAGATGACAGAATTTGAAGCAACAAGTTCATCCAAACAAAGATCACGGAATAATGACTCATATTGTGAAAATATAGTGAAATTTATGGGATGGCCCCCAAACACCGGACGAGTTCTAAAATCGCTAAACCATTCATTAGAGGCTTCTAGCGATACAAATAAACGGTCGTCGTAAGTGTTAGGGTCATCGGGATGCGGCGGATTGAACAACGGATGAATGGGATATTGTTCAACTACTTGTTCAATCGGAGGAGGAGGAACCGAAGAGGAAGCACCCTCATGTCGAGTCCTTCTCCCTCGTTTGGACAAGCGAGATGCCATTTGAAATAAAAGAGGAGAACTTGGAAATGATAGAAAAAGAGAGATATACCTGAAAAGAATACCAAACAGTTGAAGAGAATGTTGAAAAACCCCTTTCCCTTGATTTTGAGAAGAAATGGAGCCCTCTATATCAAGAACTAGGGTTAGGGTTTGGAAGGAAGAAGATGGAAGAGGTGGAGAAGAAGGAAATATGGGAGGAAAGAGAGGGAATCCCGAAATAAAGTAGGGCTTGGTCTTTGGTCGGGTGAAATATTGACCATTGGATTAGAATTGATCCAACGGCAGAGCCAGATCCCGACCCTGGAACCTAAGAACCGAACTCGGCCCGAACTCTGATAGGGGCAGAGTTCGGCCCGAGTTCTGGATCAATGGTCCAGAACTGAAAACAGGCAAAGAACATGAAGAAAATGTTTAAGAGTTAAACAAAAGATAGTTGAGGACAACAAAGAGTGTTGAATTTAAAAAATAGATAGAGAGGTACTCAGAAAACAGAATGAACTTTAGAAAATATCAATTAGGCAATATTAAATCGAAAACGAGCCATATAATAAATAAGGACATATACTGTGGTTCAATAGTCCAAATTTGCCATGGGTTAGCTGCAGGGGCCGGATCCCAGCTAGCGGTAGTCCTGAGGACTAGTGCACCGTGTCGCTTAGGCTTTTACGCCTTGTTGTCAGAAGGACCCTTTCGGCTTGTACCCATACCAAATTCTTCGTAAAAGAATCACAATATACTCGATATTTACGCAGGTGAGTTTCAATTTATAACTGCTTCATCTAAAATTCCAAGTTCACGACAAAGAAAATTGAAGCGCTCTTCGGATAGTGGCTTAGTAAAGAAATCTGCCAGCTGATGATCAGTGTCAATAAATTCTAAGTTAATCGTGCCATTTTGCTGATGATCACGCAAAAAGTGGTGTCTGATTTCAATGTGTTTAGTGCGTGAGTGGCAGACAGGGTTCTTAGTCAAATTGATTGCACTAGTATTGTCACAGAATATAGGAATATGCATGAAAGATAACTTATAGTCTTCAAGGGTTTGCTTCATCCACAGAATTTGTGCACAACAACGTCCAGCTGCTATGTATTCAGCTTCTGTTGTGGATAGTGCAACAGAGTTCTGCTTCTTGCTAAACCAGGAGACTAAAGCTTTTCCTAATAAATGACTCGTGCCGCTCGTACTTTTACGGTCGACCTTGCATCCAGCGAAGTCAGCATCGGAGTAACCAATAAGATCAAATGATGTTGACTTGGGATACCATAGGCCCACTGTAACCGTACCCTTAAGGTATCTAAAGGTACGCTTAACCGCGGTTATGTGTGATTCCTTAGGATTAGCTTGATATCTAGCACATAGGCAAACACTGAACATGATATCGGAACGACTAGCAGTTAAATAAAGTAAGCTGCCTATCATACCTCGATACTTACGTTGATCAACAGGTTTGCCACTCTCATCTGGTTCGAGTTTGGTTGAAGTAGCCATTGGCGTGCTGATTGGTTTGATGTTGTCAAGATCGAACTTCTTCAGCATGTCCTTGGTGTACTTTGATTGGCAGATGAAAGTTCCATTAGCCAGTTGTTTTACTTGCAGACCAAGAAAATAGTTGAGCTCTCCCATCAAGCTCATCTCAAATTCCGTCTGCATACACTTGGCAAATTCTTGACAAAGAGTTTTATCAGTAGACCCAAAAATAATATCATCAACATAAATCTGAATTAATAGAATGGTGTCTTTGAAAGATTTGATAAACAGTGTAGTGTCAATTTTCCCTTTTGAAAAACCTTTCTCAAGCAAGAAACTGCTTAGCCTTTCATACCAAGCTCTGGGGGCTTGTTTAAGGCCATAAAGCGCTTTCTTCAGCTTGAACACGTGGTCGGGAAATTTGTGATTTTCAAAGCCAGGGGGTTGTTTGACATAAACTTCCTCCTTAATAAAGCCATTCAAGAAAGCACTTTTAACATCCATTTGAAATAATTTAAAGTTCTGATGATTGACAAAAGCACAAAGCATCCGAATGGATTCTAGTCTAGCAACAGGAGCATATGTCTCATCGTAGTCGATACCTTCCTCTTGATTGTATCCTTGAGCTACTAGACGGGCTTTGTTACGAGTGACTGAACCATCTTCATTTACTTTGTTTCTAAACACCCATTTGGTACCAATTATTGAGTGATTAGCCGGTCTAGGAACTAGTTCCCATACTTGGCTCCTCTCAAATTGGTTGAGTTCTTCTTGCATAGCAAAAATCCAAAATTCATCATTAAAAGCTTCAGAAATGTTTTTAGGCTCTACTTGTGAAATGAAGGCAGTGCTAGCAACGGAGTCTCTTAGTGATGATCTAGTAGTTACTCCACGTGAAACTTCTCCTATAACTAAATTTTCTGGATGAGAAGGTTTGAAAGAGAATTTCTTAGGCAAACCCTCCAGAGAATTAGTTTCAGTTGAAGTATTCATTGGAGTAGAAATTGATGGCTCAACATCATCATCAAGAGCGCTTACTGCACTGTTATCTTCATCAAAAGTCACATTAGTTGACTCCTCCACAATAAGTGAGCGTTTGTTGAAAACTCTATATCCCTTACTCTTGGCGGCATAACCAAGAAAGATACCATCGTCAGCTTTGGCATCAAATTTGCCTAAGTTGTCTTTGGTGTTAAGGATAAAACATCTACAACCAAAAACTTTAAAATACGAAACATTGGGGGTTCTCCCAAACCAAAGCTCATAGGGTGTTTTCTTCGTAATGGGACGAATAAGCACCCTATTCAAAATGTGGCATGCTGTACTTACAGCCTCTGCCCAAAAATATTTCGGAAGAGAAAATTTATTCAACATGACTCTAGCCATATCGCCAAGAGTCCTATTCTTCCGCTCCACAACACCATTTTGTTGAGGAGTTCTAGGACAAGAAAATTCATGATCAAAACCATTTGCATTACAAAAACTTTCAAAATCTGAATTTACGAATTCGCCTCCATGATCACTTCGGATTCGAGTAATCATGTAGCCTTTTTCGTTTTGAACTTTATTTACAAAAACTTTGAAAACAGAAATAGCATCGCTCTTATTAGCGAGAAAGAAAACCCAAGTAAATCTCGAAAAATCATCAACAACAACAATTGCATAAAGTTTGCCACCAAGGCTAGCTATTCTACTAGGACCAAATAAATTCATATGAAGTAATTGCAAGGGTCTAGTAGTACTTACAGAGTTGATGGAATAAAATGAGGATTTAGTTGCCTTGTTTAGTTCACATTCGGCACATACCGTGTCCTTTTTGAATGTGATGTCAGGCAATCCTCTTACTAGCTTCTTGGTAGAAAGCCTGGATATAGCATCCATGTTGGCATGACCAAGACGCTGGTGCCAAAGCAGTCGTTCGTCTTTGTGGGCATATAAACATCTACCTGCATGGTTAGTATTTATAGAGAGATAGAAAATATAGATGTTGTCCTCTCTTTTTCCTTCAAAAGCAATGTCTCCTGTTGACCTATTGTAGATATAGCAATGGTTTTGTCCAAAGTTAATATCATATCCATGATCAGCAAGATGGCTAATGCTGAGCAGGTTATGCTTTAACTCGGTCACTAGGCAGACATCCTTTATAACAGGAGAAGGAGGATGACCAATGATACCGTTACCTATTATGTGCCCTTTGAGATTGTTACCGAAGGATACGTATCCTTCTCTTTTCATCGATAGTGATGCAAAAAGATTTGCATCTCCCGTCATATGTCGCGAGCATCCACTATCGAGAATCCACTTATTCTCAGTTGAGGAGGGAAGGTCCACCTACATCACGAGTAGATGTGACCTTTGGTACCCATTTTCTTGAGGGTCCTGAAAAGTTAGTTTTTGGAAACCAAGCATATATTTTCTTGTCTACCAGTCTTCTAACTCTACACTGTGGTGAGATGTGTCCATGTGTTCCACAGTAAGTACAGATAGCATTTTTATTTATACTGGGAGCATGAGAATGATATCTATAAGCAACAGGATGAGGATGATATGGAGAGTTAGCATGGTAATGATGACTATGCATAGAGTGAATGGCATGATGATGATGTCTGTGTGGCATAGCATGATAATATTGACTGTGAGGAGTGGCATGCTGAAATTGTCTATATGGCATAGTGTAATGTTGTGGCATAACATGATGATTTTGCCTATGATGATTTTGTCTACGTGGCATGGTATGTTGATGTGTCATAGTATGATGAGAGTGATATTGATTGTATCTTTGTGCAGTATGATGAGTATGAGAAGTATTCTTACGTGCACGTGGTTTGTGAAAGTTTGTGTATATAAATGCATGGTTATGTGCTGCATGAGAATGACATGGTTGACTAGCATGAGTGGTGTTGTGCCCATGTGATTGGGTTTGAGGTTGAACAACCTGTTTACCCAATTTGGTTTCTAATCTTTTAGACATAGCTTGCAGTTCATCAATCTTAATATTTAAGCCATAAATCTTAGTCATGGAAATCTTGTGTCTACTCTTTTCTTCAGCAAGCAACGTGTTGAGAGTAGTAATTTCTTGAGTTTGTTGCTCAATACGTGCTTCAGCATCATGTAAGCTTAATTTAAGCTTGGATACTTCATCAGTGTCATTAGTGGGTAATGTATTTCTAACATTATCAAGAAGTAAAGAAATTCTTTGTATCTCATCTTCTAGACTTTTGATTTTGTCCTTGGCATGCTTGTATTTACCGATGACCTTTTTGTGATCATCAAGTAAATCAGTGAAGGCATCGCCAAGTTCATCAAAAGAGAAGTCATCTAAAGTTTCGTTTGATACCTTGGTAGAGGTTGCCATTAAGCACACATTTGCTTTGTCTTGAGGAGAGTTCTTTTCTTCCTCGGAGTCACTTGCTTCGCTTTCATGCCAAATGCTTGTGTTGGCATACCTTTTTGATGAGTTCTTCTTGTAGGGCTTCTCATAGCGGTTGCTCTTCTTTAAGAATGGACAGTCTCTTCGGACGTGTCCAGTCTTTTTGCAGCCATAGCAGGTTGGCTCTTCTTCATCGTCTTCTTGTGGCTCCTTCTTTCTTTGATTGAAGCGAAGGAATTTCTTGAAGTTACGAACCATGAGAGCTTGGTCTTCATCATCTGAGTTGTCGTCTTCGGTCTTATCGTGATCAACCTTTCGTCGATGAACTTTGAGTGCGATCTCCCTGGTCTTCGGAGCAGGCTCTTCGAAGTCCTTGAGGTCAAGCTCGTGAGTCATGAGCTTGCCCATCAAGGTCTCCATAGACATAGTTGTGAGATCGTTCCCTTCTATGATGGCTGTCACACCTTAGGGTTCCAAATCTTTGGTAACCCTCTGAGTAGCTTGCGGATCTTCTCATGGTTTGAATACTGCTTACCAAGCGAGGATAACGGGTTGATGATGTCGAGGAATCTTGTAAACATTTGAGTGATCGTCTCATTTGGCTTCATCTTGAAGGCTTCATATTCTTGAGTGAGACGGCTTATCTTCGATTCCTTGACTTGAATGGTTCCTTCATGCGTCACTTCTAGAAGTCTCCATACTTCATGAGCAGTGGTGCATGTAGAGACCCTGTTAAACTCGTTCCTGTCTATAGCACAGAATAAAGCATTAATAGCCCTAGCATCTAGACTTGCCTGTTTCTTCTCCTCGACAGAATATTTGTCGTGTGGTTTCTCAATGAGGTCACCATCGACGACTATTCTGGCGGGCTTTTTGTAACCGTCAGTTACGACAGTCCACAGGTCAAAGTCTAGAGACTTCAGATAAAAACTCATCCTTGTTTTCCAATATGTGTAGTTAGTCCCATCAAATATGGGAGGCCTATGAGTGGACTGACCTTCACCATGATTGGAGATCAAGGATTGTGTGGTTGCCATGGATCAGCTCTTAGGATGTTAGTCCTTATAAAGAGAACAGAGCTCTGATACCAATTGAAGAACAGTTTGGCAACTCTAGAGGGGGGTGAATAGAGTTTATATAGAAAAATAGCCAATTAAAAATAACTCTTTCACCAACAATAAATAATCAGAGTAAAGTGCGGAAAATAAATGAAGAGCAGAAGAGCATATGCAAACACAGCGATTTTAACCTGGTTTCCCTCGTGGAGGACTAGTCCAGGCCTGAGAACTCTAGCTCAGGATTAAATCCACTATTTGTGAAATAGTAGGTTACAACCCGTGCCTTTACTTCAGAAGAGCACGTCAACTTCTTACAGAGAATCGCAGTGGCGATTGCTTGGAATTGTCCAAGCGACTTCTTCACTCTTACACAAGAATCCTAACTGAGAGATGCTGAGCACTCGAGACTTAGGAGGCTTGTGGCTAGTAGATAGGAAGGGTATGGCTTATTGAGCTTGTAGGAGAGAAGAGAAGAGAAGATTGAGTGATTTAAAAAGAGAGAATTCATGCCCTATTTATAGTGTTTTTAGAGGCAGAATTCGGCCAGAATTCGGGTAGGAAAATTCAAAAATTTGGCCGTTGGACAGCTAGCAACCAGCTAACCCTAAAATTAGGGTTCCTGATTTCTAGGGGACAGAGTTCGGCCCGAACTCTGTGTGGAGGCAGAGTTCGGCCCGAACTCTGTCTCCAGAGCACAGAGTGGTTCTAAGTGGGACTTGTGGGCAATTTTTGTTTTGGTGGAGCTTGGGATTTTGGGTAGGCTTATAGACTAAGTTCCAAGAGCTCAGCATAACTCAGAGTACATACTTCTAGACTCAATAAAATGTAAAAGTACAGACTCGAAAATACACTGAGTGTCAGAAACTGAGCTGTTGTCTGTCCTGAACTGAATGCAGACGTCGTGTGTCGTATTGAATTTATACAGATATTATTTAGTCAATGTAGTCAATATTTGGTTGACTGTGACTTTGTGTCAACACTTTTATGTTTCAGAGATAGAGCTTGAGAGACTTGTAAACTCGGCCTAGTGCCGCTTGTAAACTTCTTGACTATCAATAAAGAGTTTAAATTTGCTTCTACTTGTGTTCGTTTACTTTCCGCTACAAATGGGGACACTTTGTGCGACTCTGTGGCCTAGCTCAAATTGGCTATTTCTGGGACATGGCCTTGCACGGGCGCAACCTAGGCCCGTGCGGCATCACACCTTAGCGAGGACGATCGCTCCTGCGGGAGCGGGGCGTGACATCAAACTTATCTTGATAGAAAATTCATGCTAAAGTTGGCAAGTCGCGTGCGTGCCCAACTAGTCCTACGTCGACATTAGCAAATGAGCGTGCAAACTCGGAGTATAGTCTGCACGGGATAGCTATGCACACAACCTTCTGGCTAAGTTGTGCCGCGCGTCGCGCACCTCGACTTTATGGTGCAAACGAGTCACGAGCAATATTAAGTATCGCTCGGTCGAGAACGAAGATACACTTAGAGTGTATATCGATAGGAACGCTATCGAACTAACGCTTAAGTGTACACGAGAGACTGGATTTAGATTTTGAGGAATAGTGCGAACGACTTAGTGCGTCGATATGACGTGAGCGATTACGCTAGAGATTCGTCGAACGAATCTAGAAGAGGTGTTTGCGAGTAATGCAAACGTGATTGAGGACTAGATCGGATGGCTCGAATCTGAGTGGTATATGGTTTGTCTTGGAAATCATTCGAGCAAAAATTAAGGATTACGAGTAACGGGTATGTCGGCGAGGCGATGCGATCACGCAAAGCCTTAAAACGCGTCACGCTTAGTAGGTCGTGACTTCGAATATCCCGAACGAGATGTCGTTCGGACAACTTGTGATTGGGCAACGCGAGTTAGAAAATGATTCGGAATGATGAATAAAAATGTATGTCTTGATCAAGGAAGCTAGAGGATCGCACTTGTGATTTCGGATTGAGTCAAATGAAATGTGACTTGAGTTTTGGACATCGATCTTGAAGAATAAAGCTTGAGGAATAGCAATTGAACTTGATCTTGAATATCGAGAAGATTATGGAATATCCAACTCGGACAACAGCATCAACGCACGACTCGGAGTTCGTTGCGAAAGGAAGATCATCAGGTTACGCACATCATCGATGGTATTGAGGCGTATCAAAGATCGATGTGCGATAACTCGGGGATACTCTGATTCGAGGAATAACGATCGTGCAAAATGTCATTGCTCCGATGGATGCTATCCTCGGGATATTGAAATATATCGAGGAAAAGATAGACTTGGCTCGAGAATTTTCTAGTTGAACGAATGACGATCGGACTATCGAACTGAGATCTTGACTTGGAGGAAAACAAAATATTTGGACTTCGTTGACAACCACAACGTTGACGTCTTTGTCTTATGCGAGCGCAACTCCAGCCTCGCATATGCATCGCGCCGATTAGGGCGATCACTCTGCATGAGCGCTGGTATGGTGATTCATACAGCGGAGGTGATCGAACTTGCATGGCGTGGCAACTTGTATGCATCGATTGTGGTTTGACGCGAAGGTGAACTCGAGAATGGCTCGGTGTGCTTGATGAATTGAAATTGAGAATTGAGTAGGTCCAATCCGCGTATCGAAAATGAACTAGTCTAGACTCAAACAAGAGTTACACCCCGATGAGAATGATTATTTCGCAGGATGCATGGTGATTCATGAACCATTGTGGATGATCGGACTCGCGTGAGATTGGGGTACAACATATTGTCGAGCTAGATGACCTCATGGTCGAACACATGAATTGGTTAGAAATGGTGATTGAATAGATTCGAATCTGCGTAACGAATGTCTCGATGCGAACTAGGTGATCGTGCTCGATGTTTAGAAATCTGAGTGACGCGAGCTTGGGTAAAAAATCATGTAATATCGACTTTGGTTTGACCCTAGGATTAGGGTCAGTGTTGGTATTATTGTTGGAGAACTATGATTCCAATCCTGACATTGACTTAGCCTTGAGAAACGGCCTAGCGGTTAGGCGAGACGCCCCTGTTTCAAGAGTTAGCAATCGAAAGATTGATCTTGTGGATTGGTATGGATGGATTGAATGATTCAAGAATAAAAAAATCATGCTCGCGAGATTCGGCTGACATGCATATATTTCAAGGACGCCTGAATATGTGTACGACTCGATTCGAGTGAAATGACGAATTCTCTATCATGCGGCTTGGTGAATGCATGCATTTTAGGGACGCCTGGAATGCGTGCACGATCCAACCAAGCGATACGTTGAATTCAAATGAGACTTAGGGAATGGAAGAGTGTCGAGAATTTAAGATCGTGTTAAAGGAAATTTGATAATAGTACGAACGTGGCTCGGAATCGAAGAAACGCGTAGACGGAGTGTGCACGATAAATTATGGCGTACCATACTCGACTGTTATAAGTCCCGTGTTTGGACACGATTAAGTCTTGGCCATAGAAATGGAAGGATGGCTTGCTTTCAGGAAAGTCTCGAGGACGAGACTTGTTCTGAGTGGTGTATGTTGTAGTGCCCCGTCCTGCAAAGTCAATCGGAGGAATCGAAACGCCGACGGCGTTCGGACTTAGCCTTGCAACGGCTGCTCGAAGGCTCGCTCGGTCGAGGCGACTCCTCGCTCAGGTGGGGTAGTTTCGGTGAACTCGCCTCATCTTAGCCTTCACTTAATAACTCGCATATTTTCAACTTGCACAAGTTAGGCTTGTTAATAAAAGAGACGCATCCACATAGCTAAGGGAATAATCCCGACGGGTCAGAATGTCTTAGAACATAGAAAATGGTCCCACGGTCTGCTTAGAAGTCGGCTCAGCGTGCTTTCACATGACACTCGGTCCTTCATCCCGTGGCTTGGGAGAAGGAAGTTGGCCTAAGTTGATAAGTTGCCACGACACTCGAATTAGCCAAAGTCATAGGCGTTGCACGCGTGAATGCTTGAAAATGCATGCACGGTCCCGTCGTTTTGGCTCAACGCTCGAATTGGCCTAAGTCATAGGTGTTGCCCGCGTGAATGCTTGAAAATGCATGCACGGTCCCGTCGTCCAAGGCTTGGCATAGCCTTCGCACGTTCCGCGAGTTAAGTCGACTTGCACGGCTGTTGGCTTAAGTCTAGGCACCCGAGAACTTGGTTGTTCAAGTCGACCCCGTGCATAGCATGTTCCCTCGACGCGAAGCTCGGCGTAGCCTTTTCTCGTCGAGTCGCTGCCCAAATAAGTTAGACAAGAGTTATGTTGGGCTATCGAAGCCATTTCTAGCACTGTCCCGCTCTATCTGCGATTGTTAAGTCGCGTAGTCCCTTGAGAACAAGGCTCGTCGTATAAAGTATATAACTTGAGCGATAGCGTTGTCATGCCCTGAGTCGGCAACGTTCGTCCTTGATGTTAATTTTGCCGATTCGATCGTCTTCGCTAAGGCGTGATGCCGTACGAGTCTGGAATTGTACTCGTACAAGGCAGAACGTTACGTTCATTTTGATATTAATACGCCAAGTTGAAACTTCACAAATCACATCAGAATTTAAGACGCAGTATAGGAAGATAGAAATACTTTTCATTCATAGCTTACAACGAAGTACAAGTCGTAGTTACATTAGATGCCGTTGCGGCTACATTTATTGAAAACATAAAGAAAATACATTCGACATGTTGCCTGAACTACGCTTGCCGTCCCATATATTCGCCCCTTTATACATAAGCCGTCGACTTGAATTGGCTTCAAAATACTTCAGCATAGGAAGAGCTTCAAAACGCCTCCCCGTACTTCAGCTTTGTTTTAGGTTGGAGCGCCCATCGCACCTGGGGAAATTGGGGAAGGGGATTAGCACACTTGCTAAGTGGACGAGACGAACCAACTCGTCTAAACCGACTCTGATTGTTAGGGTAGGCATGCTTTAGAGTTGTCTTTCTATTAGAACTAAATGAATTCAGTTCATATTCGATAGCCGTCTTTGAGTAATAAAGCATACAGTATAACATAGCAGTTTATCATATTTCTTACCACGGCCGTGCTCGTCCCTGCATGAAAACAGAGATAATATTTACACCTGCATAAGACAATAGGTGAGCATGCAACTATCTTATATGCGGTCATTGGTGCTACGTACCACTAGGGACTTAATCGAAGTTGGCATGCGATGCTACCCTTTCAGCCTAGGTTGCAAGCCTTACTGAAGGTCCCGTATGCCTCGCGCCGAAGCACGATAAATTATTCCCCATAGGACGAATCGGTTCCGATGCCCCGGATACCGTTTCGAGGAAAACGAACTTGTGCACAAGCTGTCCATGACCATGCCTATGTGCGAACAGTTTCATATATGCAACAGTTTTGTATAGCACAGATAGTATCGAACGACGTTATCATTTCCCGTAACTCATGCAATGATTCATTTTCCCTAAAGCCGTACACCGATTTAGCGTCCCGTGGGCACCAAATTGTCCGAGGCATCATAACCCATGATCGACGTTTCACATTATTTTGCAGCACGTGAAATAGTCTATCTTTTTACTAGAACCTTAAACTTTTCTGTTTATGTGAGAAACTTGTATTTTTCAGAGTAGATTACTCAAAATCGATACGTTTTTCCCGAGTTCTTGACCTTAGTGGATTGGCATACAATTAACTTGGCATCGTTCGATTTGAATGAATTCGAAGCAAGGAATAAGTTTGCGGGACAGAGTAGAAAAGAAGGGTCGAATCACCCACCGATTACTTTGCTTCGTGCCGATCGTCCAAGCGCTACGCAACGTCAATCCTTAGTTACGCGAGCTCCTGCAATGGCACCAACGCTTTGTTAGAATTCCTTCTTTTTTCCTTGCATCGAAATTATAATTGCATCCATGAAAATGACGCGAAAGCACTTCATCAAGCCCAGCAGCAAAGCTCCAAGAAAACCATACAGCGGTCCGGTCCCGTCGAAGGGACTCTTATAGAGAGCTCACTCGTCGAGACGCAGCCCGCTGCATCTAGAACTTATTCCAACAGAAGTCGTTCCATTAGTTGGATCGATTCTCGTAACTTTCGTCCAAATCGATTTGAATCGATGCCGCAAGGCGTTATTCGTTTACCAAGCTTAGCGATCGAGTCAGATGGTCATCTAAGTTCTCGGCCGATCTGACTCGGCGCAAGCATATTATGAAGTTTCGTCGCCTATCGAAAGCGGGGCGCTACATAATATACCACTAAGAAAAAGTTTCGTCCCGAAACTTAAGAACAAGGGCCTGACCTTAATTTAGACGAACAACGCAGGGTACTTCTCTTTCATCTCCGCCTCCATCTCCCACGTCGACTCCTCGACTGAATGGTTTCGCCAAAGCACGCGGACCAAGGACATCGACCGATTTTGTAGCACTTTCTTCTTGCGGTCCAAAATTTGAATAGGCTCCTCCGAGTAAGACAAGTCAGTACGTAGCTCCAACTGATCGAAGCTAACCACATGACTTGGATCGTGCACGTATTTTCGAAGTTGTGAAACGTAGAAAACATCGTGCACATCAGCTAAGGCAGGAGGTAGTGCGATTCGATAAGCAACCGTCGCAACTCGCTCAATGATCTCGAAGGGGCCTACAAATCTCGGGCTCAACTTGCCTTTAACGCCGAACCGCATCACACCGCGCATGGGCGTTACTTTCAGAAACACATGGTCCCCGACCAAGAACTCTAGCGGTCGTCTGCGTAGCTCTTTTATCGACTTTGCGCGATACGGAGTCTATCTCGAATCAAACGGACCTTTTCGACGGCCTGCTCCACCAGTTCCGGTCCAAGCACTTGTCGCTTTCCGACTTCATCCCAGCACATCGACGAACGACACTTCCTCCCGTAGAGCGCTTCGTATGGAGCCATCTGAATGCTCGACTGATAACTGTTGTTATACGCAAACTCTGCAAGCGGCAAATGCGTATCCCAACTAGTCTTTAGGTCGATCGCACACAGACGCAACATATCTTCTAAGATCTCATTGACTCTCTTCGTCTGACCGTCTGTTTGGGGATGGTACGCCGAACTAAAGTTCAGTTTGGTCCCCATCGCCGCTTGGGGGCTCGTCCAGAAACGCGATAGGAATCGCACGTTTCTGTTCGAAATTATTAAGGCCGGTATCCCGTGCAGTCGAACAATCTCATCGACGTAGATTTGCGCTAACCGATCGACGCTCCATCCTACTTTAATTACGATGAAGTGAGCCGACTTGGTCAATCTATCAACAATAACCCAAATCGCGTCATTCCTCCGCGGCGTCTTCGAAAATCCTACAATGAAATCCATCGAGATATTGTCCCACTTCCACTCGGGAATGGCGATGTTCTGCAGCTCTCCGCCTGGCCTTTGGTGTTCCGCCTTCACCTGCTGACACGCCATGCATTGTGATACGAACGTAGCCACGTCTTTCTTCATGCCGTGCCACCAAAAGTTTGTGCGCAAGTTCTTGTACATCTTGGTGCTTCCAGGATGTAACGAGTACTTCGCATAATGCGCCTCCGTCAGAATTTCTTTTTTGAGTTCGGCAGTTTCAAGAATGCAGAGCCTTTCCTTTAATCGTATCGTCCCGTCTCCGTCTTCCGTAAAGTCAGTCGCCTTTTCCGTTGAAATCAGCTCGCGTATTTTCTTCAGGAATGAGTCGTCCTCCTGTGCGATCTTTATCTTGCTAAGCAGGCTCGATCCTAACTTCAGCTGAGCTAGGTGCAGGTGTCGATACTCAATCCCGAGTTCGATACCCATCGCTTCAAGGTCTCGCCGTATCTTCCTGTTTATGGCCAGTGTTCCCATAAATATTCTGCTAAGTGCATCGGCCACCACGTTTTCCTTGCCCGGCGTATACTCGATCGTTAGCTCGTAATCTTTTATGAGTTCGAGCCAACGTCGCTGTCGTAGGTTGAGTTCCCGTTGCGTAAATAAGTATTTCAGGCTTTTGTGATCTGTGTAGATTCTGTAGGCCATACCATAGAGGTAGTGCCGCCATAACTTCAACGCAAAGACGATCGCCGCCAATTCTAGGTCGTGCGTCGGGTAGTTTTTCTCGTGCTGCTTCAACTGCCGTGAAGCATAGGAGATGACTTTGTCTCTCTGCATGAGTACGTACCCGAGGCCAGTTCCCGATGCGTCACTGAATATCTGAAAGCCTTCTGGACCGTCTGGAAGTGCAAGGATTTGAGCTGAGACGAGCCGTTGCTTCAACTCTTGAAAGCTGGATTCACAGTCGTCGTTCCATTCAAATACTACTCCCTTCTGGGTGAGGCGAGTCAGAGGCGATGCTAGTTTTGAGAAGTTTTGCACGAATCTACGATAGTAGCCCGCTAAGCCCAGGAAACTCCGAATGTCGCTAGCCGAGGCAGGTCGTTTCCAATCCACTACCGTATCAATCTTTTTTGGGTCCACCGCGACACCTTCGGCAGAGATTACGTGCCCGAGGAATGTCACGCTACTCATCCAGAACTCGTACTTACTCTGCTTGGCGTATAATTTGTTTTCACGTAGAATCTGCAGTACCGTCTTCAAATGTTCCGCATGCTCTTCCCAATTCTTTGAGTAGATAAGGATATCGTCGATGAATACGACTAAAAATTCATCTATTTGAGGTCGGAAGACTCGGTTCATCAGATCCATGAACGCGGCTGGGGCATTCGTCAAACCGAACGGCATGACGAGGAATTCGTAATGACCATATCGAGTACGGAAGGTAGACTTCGATACGTCGTCGGACTTGATCTTCAATTTATGATAGCCTGAATGAAGATCGATTTTTGAAAATATTGTCGCGCCTTGCAGTTGGTCAAACAAGTCGTCGATTCGCGGCAAAGGATACTTGTTTCGTACGGTCGCCTTGTTGAGTTCCAGATAGTTGATGCATAGCCGCAACGACCCATCCTTCTTCTTCACGAACAATACGGGAGCTCCCCACGGAGAGACGCTAGGGCGAATAAATCCGCGGTCTAGCAACTCTTGTAATTGCACCTTCAGCTCCTTCAGTTCTGCTGGAGCCATTCGGTAAGGCACCTTTGATATCGGCCGTGTATCCGGAAAGGTGTCGATGCTGAATTTAATTTCTCGATCCGGCGGCATCCCGGGCATCTCGTCAGGAAAAACGTCAGGAAAATCTGCCATAACATTAGTCTGTATTGTGTTTGTATTATCCGTCCGCGTGTCTCGAACTGATGCCAAGTATCCCGCGCAGCCGGAACGCAGCATACGCCTTGCCGAGATTGCCGATACCATCATCGCCGTCTTCGAGGCCGTACCACACGATTATGAGAACTCTGTCTCGCCAGGAAGACGAAACACCACTCTCTTCTCCGTGCACTCGATCGTTGCACGATAAGCGCCCAACCAATCCATGTCCAGGATTATGTCGTAATCTTTGATGTCTAGCACGACGGCATCCAAGGATAGATATCTTCCTCCGACGCAAATATGGCCATCCCTACAAATAAAGTTCGCAGGCATATCGACTCCCGACAGAGTGCTAACGCTAATATTTATATCTAGTGATTGCATAGTTATTTTTTTTTTTTTCGCATAATCAGCAGATATAAAGCTATGCGTCGCACCCGAATCGAATAGTACTCGAGCAGGTATATCTTTGTAGAGTAATATACCTGTTACAACCGTATCGGACACAAATGCCTCGTCCCGAGTTAAGGTATAAACTCGGCCTTGAGCTCTGTGGCGTTGATTCTGCGGGTACACAGGCACCGCATTTGCGCCTTGCAGTGTAGGCGTTTTATATGGATTCAGAGTGTTCCTTGGTAGATTGTGTTGATTCGGCTTCCCCGCCTGATAATATTGACTGAAGTGGCCTAGCTCGCCACACTTGAAGCATGTTCTCAATCTACAATCCGATGCTCGGTGCCCACGCTTGCTGCATCTATTGCAATTTACTGCGGCAAAGTGACGACGATTCTCAGACGTGTTTGGGCGCTTTTGTACTCCCGATCCTCCAGCGTCATTAGGACGCTTGTTGAAGTTGTTGCGAACGACAGGCACGGCCCTTTGTGACATACGGCCAAAGATCAGCTCACTATCAAGTGTGGCTTCGTAGGATTCACGATAAGTTTGGCATCGTTGGTTCATGACGTCCCTACGCAGTTCGTCGTTGAGGCCTTGCTGAAAACGCTCGCACCATTCTTCTTTTTTGGGCAGGAAGGCACCGACAAATTTTACAAGTTTCAAGAAGCTTGTATCATAATCTTCAACACTCATATTCCCCTGCCTCAACATCATGAACTCATCCCCCTTCTGTCGACGGATGGCGCGAGGAACGTACTGCTCAAGGAAGGCTGTCTTGAACATTTCTCAAAAAATCTTTTTGTTGGAATCGGTTTCACAGATCTCTTATTTCTTCGCCGCCCACCAGTCATGTGCTCTTAGTTGTAACTGCAGCGCCGCACAAGCCACCCTCTGGGACCCTTCGATGCAGAGGAGATCGAACAAGTCCTCTATCTCTGCGAGCCATCCTACTATCACGTCGGGCTTTGCTCGGCCGTTGAACTTCGGCGGGTTCATTTTGCGAAACTTCTTCACTTTGAGCATGGAAGGAGAGTTTATCATTTGCGGGGGGACTTCTTCCTCCTTGTCTTCTTCTGGATCACCGTGCTTTTCCTCGAGTACCGCGTCCGTCGCCTTGGTTTCGCCCGCCATCCTGCTCACTATCTGAGTCAGGGCGGTCATCTACTTCTGCTGCGCATCAAATTGGGTTTTGAATTGCATCTGAAGCTGTTGCTGCTGCAGTTCCATCAACTGTAGCATCTTCTCCATAGTCGTCTCGCTAGGGCCAGTGCTTTTTGTGCTCGACGTACTATCCACGGTTTGGGTTGTTGGGCCGGCAATTTTCTTATCTCGCTTAGTCATTCCTACAAACAGTGTAAACCCGTTAGTATTTTTCAAAAATATCTACGGGCTTACCTGTATGGAACTTATATTTCACGCAACATGCCGACAAGCATTCAATCAAGCCATCGCAACGGACATTCCAACAATGAAACATCTTTCAAAAATCCGAGGAAACATAACTGTGCTCTGATACCAATTTGTCATGCCCCGAGTCGGCAACGTTCGTCCCCGATGTAAATTTTGTCGATTCGATCGTCCTCGCTAAGGCGTGATGCCGTATGAGTCTGGAATTGCACTCGTACAAGGCAGAACGTTACGTTCATTTTGATATTAATACGCCAAGTTGAAACTTCATAAATCACATCAGAATTTAAGACGCAGTATAGGAAGATAGAAATGCTTTTCATTCATAGCTTGCAACGAAGTACAAGTCGTAATTACATTGGATGCCGTTGCGACTACATTGATTGAAAACATAAAGAAAATACATTCGACAAGTTGCCTGAACTACGCTTGCCGTCCCATATATTCGCCCCTTTATACGTAAGTCGTCGACTTAAATTGGCTTCAAAATACTTCAGCATAGGAAGAGCTTCAAAACGCTCCCCGCACTTCAGCTTCGTTTTAGGTTGGAGCGCCCGTCGTACCTGGGGAAATTGGGGAAGGGGATTAGCACACTTGCTAAGTGGACGAGACGAACCAACTCGTCTAAACCGACTCTGATTGTTAGGGTAGGCATGCTTTAGAGTTGTCTTTCTATTAGAACCAAATGAATTCAGTTCATATTCGATAGCCGTCTTTGAGTAATAAAGCATACAGTATAACATCGCAGTTTATTATATTTCTTACCACGGTCGTGCTCGTCCCTGCATGAAAACAGAGATAATATTTATACCTGCATAAGACAATAGGTGAGCATGCAACTATCTTATATGCGGTCATTGGTGCTACGCACCACTAGGGACTTAATCGAAGTTGGCATGCGACGCTACCCTTTCAGCCTAGGTTGCAAGCCTTACTGAAGGTCCCGCATGCCTCGCGCCGAAGCACGATAAATTATTCCCCCTAGGACGAATCGGTTCCGATGCCTCGGATACCGTTTCGAGGAAAACGAACTTGTGCACAAGCTGTCCATGACCATGCCTATGTGCGAACAGTTTCATATATGCAACAGTTTTGTATAGCACGGATAGTATCGAACGACATTATCATTTCTCGCAACTCATGCAACGATTCATTTTTCCCAAAGCCGTACACCGATTTAGCGTCCTGTGGGCACCAAATTGTCTGAGGCATCATAACCCATGATCGACGTTTCACATTATTTTGCAGCACGTGAAATAGTCTATCTTTTTACTAGAACCTTAAACTTTTCTATTTATGTGAGAAACTTGTATTTTTCAGAGTAGATTACTCAAAATCGATACGATTTTCCCGAGTTCTTGACCTTAGTGGATTGGCATGCAATTAACTTGGCATCGTTTGATTTGAATGAATTCGAAGCAAGGAATAAGTTTGCAGGACAGAGTAGAAAAGAAGGGTCGAATCACCCACCGATTACTTTGCTTCGTGCCGATCGTCCAAGCGCTATGCAACGTCAATCCTTAGTTACGCGAGCTCCTGCAATGGCACCAACGCTTTGTTAGAATTCCTTCTTTTCCCTTTGCATCAAAATTGTAATTGCATCCATAAAAACGACGCAAAAGCACTTCATCAAGCCCAGCGGCAAAGCTCCAAGAAAACCATACAGCGGTCCGGTCCCGTCGAAGGGACTCTTATAGAGAGCTCATTCGCCGAGACACAGTCCGCTGCATCTAGGACTTATTCCAACAGAAGTCGTTCCATTAGTTGGATCGATTCTCGTAACTTTCGTCCAAATCGATTTGAATCGATGCCGCAAGGCGTTATTCGTTTACCAAGCTTAGCGATCGAGTCAGATGGCCATCTAAGTTCCCGGCCAATCTGACTCGGCGCAAGCATATTATGAAGTTCCGTCGCCTATCGAAACCGGGGCGCTACAAGCGTCGCCTATAGAATCAGGTCTGTCTAAGGCACGAGCTACGGTAGATTTAGTAAAGAATATGCCACGATCAAAGGAAGTTCACGCGACTGTTTGTCGCCGAGATCGATCCCGCTACTTGGGAGTCTCGCTATGTCTCGACTAGGAAACACGCGAGATCGGTCCGCTACTTAGGAGTCTCGCTAAGTCTCGATAAGTCCCACACGAGATCGGTCCTGCTACTTGGGAGTCTCGCTAAGTCTTGATAAGTCTCGTACACGAGATCGGTCCCACTACTTGGGAGTCTCGTTAAGTCTCGATAAGTCTTGGCAAGGAATCACACGAGATCGGTCCCGCTACTTGGGAGTCTCGATAGAAAGAAGGAAAGAATGGTCATGATCAGGAAGGACTTGATAGATCGAGTTTGAGTCTTGCATGGTCATTGGACAACTTGTCGACAAGGTGTAGTCTTCTCGAATGATCGTCGGGGCACCGGGATCATGTTGGCCCGAAAGAAGCGAGGCAGCTCACGGTAGGATGCTGGATAACCGCATGGGAGATACTTGGCGCTTCCGGGGCTACCTACCCGCGGAGGGACGAGCCGATATCTCGAGCCGAGTCTATGATAGGTTGACATTGCTTGTGACCACTTATGTAGATGGGTCGACAGAATAGCGGCAAACCGCGTCTAAATAATCAAAATATCCAATAATTAATCTAAAACCAGAAAGCGGGTTTTACAACCTTCCCTTCTTAGAAAATTCGTCCTCGAAATTTCAAAGATAAGGGTGTAATGTCCCAAATTCGTGATACGTATTTAGTGTACATATACGTGTTTTGGACCCATATATTATTTAGTCATGATTAGTTATCTTGGTTTATTTTGCATTGGCTTGGTTTTATTGGCATTGATAGTTCAATTGGTTTTAATGGTTCATTGGTTTATTTTTGGATTAGTGAGGCTTGGTTTATTTCATGATTCATTTGGTTTAAATCGCTAGAGAGAGAGTTTATTGGCCTTGACTTGGTTCACCTTGGTTTATCTTGGCTTGGTTTATTTTGGGTTTGACATGGAGAACCGCCACCACCCTACCATAAATATCAATTCCCTCTCTCTCTCTCCTCATTTATTTTCTTCATCTCCTTCCTCATTATACTTTCCTCTCCACCATTAACATACCACCAACCTAGGCAAGTTGCATCTTGCTATCACTTGAGGGCTACATTTTATTTGTCTAATAGCTTTATTAGCTCATTTTAAGCAACATTAGAACTGGGGTTTTCTCCATTTGGAGCTTGGAATTTTGTAGATCTAGGATTGAAGTATTTTCGGATTTTGGTGGTTTTGATCTATGAGACTTGTTCATTTTCATGTTTTGATTGTTCCATGTTGAAGAGAATTTAATTTTACACAACTTAGACCTTTGCAAAGTGGATTTTCATTGAGATTTGACCTAGTTATGGTCTTTTGAAAATTTGAGTTCCATGGCCATTGCTCTCAGCTTGGGGAAGAAGACCCCCTGTCCCGAGCGCAATCCAGCTAGCCCAGCGCTCTTTAGCGCTGGCGCCACTCACCCGGCCTAGCCCAGGGCTCTTTAGCGCTGGCGCTGCCCAGCCTAGCGCCTCTTGGTGCTGGCGCAATCCGCCCTGGCGCAATCAAGTTTGGCGCAGTCCAGCTTGCCCCTTCCAGTGCAGCTTGTCCTGGCGCAATCCAGTGCTGGCGCAATCCAGTGCTGGCGCAATCCAGCCTGGCGCAACCCATCCTAGCGCGATCCAGCTTGCCCCTTCCCAGCGCAGTCTGACTCAGGCGCAACCTGAGGCATGCGCAACCTAGCCTTGCGCAGTCTAGTGCCTAGCGCAACATGACTTGGCCTGACTCTTCCTGGCGCAACCTGACCCTGGCTGCCCAGCGCAGTCTAGTCTTGGCACCTATTTGCATTATGTTTTATTTCATCTTCTTTTAGTGCATGGTATTTCCTGTTTATATCCTTACGCCTTTTTGACACGACATTGATATGAGCACAATGTGAGTATAGCATGGTTGATGTATTGAATTCTGTGAGCAACTTGATAGTGACCCGTGGTGGTGCACTCCAGATAAGTGAATGGCATAGTTTATTGAGCGCCGTTGCGGCGGCTCTATTGACATGATAATGTAATATTGACCTGGACACCGTGGGTGACTTGTGAATGTATTGATAAATGAACCAGTGTGTCTTGTATCATGTCTAGGGCATGGATCCCTGAGTACCACGGTCAGGGGTACATATTAAAAATAAACTAAGGTTAATGACTAGAATAATTTACTAGTCATGAAGAGATGTTCTCCAGTTACAGACGATCCCGTTATTCCGGCCGCAAATGTTTGGACTTGTAGCCTGCCGACGAGTAGGGCACATTTCCAGCCCACTGTTACGTGGGGCACCCTCCATTGTCACTTTAATGATTGTACTCTATTGTCACTCTGGTGTATTGTTCACTATCTGATTGTCACTTTAATAATTGAACTCTCTGAATTGTCACTATAAAGTTCGCCTGGATAACCTGGATAGCTGCAGGGCCTGTGACTACTTGGAGCATCTGATTGCATCTTGCTAGTAACTAGGATTGTGATAACCCTTGTTAGTTAATGTAGAAAGCCGTAGGCAATGATTGGCCGTAATTGATTGGGTGGAGTCTAGTCCAGTATAGTATTGTCTAGAAGTGATTGATTGCAAGATTGTACCAGAATGATCGAATGATTGTCACTCCAGATTGTTACTATAATGACTGTACTTTATTGTCACTTTAGCGTATTGTACTCTTCATTGTCACTATTATCATTGTAATCTCTCATTTTCACCTTAATGATTGTCACCTTTAGCAATAAATGATCAGAGACTAAGTTCTGTTCAGACGAAGGGTTACAATCTCGGTCCTTGTTTGGTTTAAGGATTGTAACCTGGCTCCCGGAATAGTACCTTCATCTTCTTTTCATATACTGCCCAGCTATAATTTATTTAGCATGATTCTCCAGTTGTCTTATGTCAATGATGCTTCACTTAATTATTTCTCTGATTGGGATAAGTGCATTGGTAGTGCACAAACCTCAATCTGTGTTACTTATTGTTTTCTTACATGTTGAATGCTAATGATTTGTTGGTTTTAGTTCTTAAGTGAAGCCTCCTTTGTGGCACTTGCTCTTTCTGGGGTCTGACCTAGCTGGTTTTGTATGGCCAGATACCGGAGCAGCACCAAATGATCTTCCTGCTTTCCAGCCCGATGGTGGTCACCAGGCGTAACCAGGGCATCGAGTGGATTTCTTTTGTTCTCCCACTGTAATATTATAAATTATTCTTTTGAGGCGTTTAGCCGACGAGCAAGTGTTAGCTCGATTGAAGCTTTTACTTATTGTCTGCCTACGGACTGTAACATAATTGACAAGCCCCGGGGGTTGATCATGTATGACTAAACTTTTGCTAGTCCTCACATTTTGTGACGACTAGCTTCATGATCATTCCGAATATGTAATGTATGGGATACCTTACTATTGTGTATTTGGTGGTCTGACATCTTGTAACTATTATTAGTTGGTTGAGATTGAGACAATAGGCTATTTTATGATCTTAAGAAACTGATGGATTGTAGTGAAACCCTCATATATCTAGACAGCCGTGACCGTATGGTGAGATGGATTTTATTTTATTATACGTAGCTGGCTATTCTGCCCCCGCTCTCCAGTATTTTGGTTCTGGGGCGTGACAAAGGGCCGGGGTACAATCAAAATTACTTAACCTTGATCAAACATGAAATTTAAATCATCAGGCACGATCGAATTCTAGGCATGATCACTAGGTACAAAGATAAAACATAGGCACGATCAGAATTATCTAGATATAATCTGAAATAGAGTTAGAATATTGTTTTGATCAAAAATCATTTTAGGCATGAGTGAAAATCTAGGTACAACTAAAATATGATCATAAAAATATGAAAAATCAAATGAAATCTCGTGAAACAGAAAAGACAAAAAGAAACGAACGTCAACAGTTTATTGAAAAATGCAAAAATGATGAAATCTTCTGAGTTAAGGGACTAAAAAATTACAGATCAAATTGGAATAGGATATAAGGGTTTATGACCGAGGAGAACTCAACAAGTTGTATAATGGGAGAATAGCGAGGATGATTAGAATAATAAATCTATGATTAGAATGTAATCGGTTAAGATAGTTCCATTAAGGACTGAGTGATAATCAAAGGGGATAGAAAAATATCGTATCACTATTTCAAGGATCAAAGGTAGGATATACGAAAAAAAACCTTACAAAATAACGATCTTATTAATACCCCATGCAAAAATCCAATTTCTAACTCGCTAAACTCTCAGGATCTACAGAAAACTAAGGCAGCTGCCAAGGTATTAAAACTAAACCTATTTGGAATCATAAATCATTTAAATCAAACTTCCATCCGTCGTTGTATGTAACGCATATGCCAAATGTATTTCAAATTTCAAGTATTTCTCTCGATCAAATCATTTTACAGACATCATTTTTTTGTTAGTCATTCTTCCAAAAACTGACTACATCAAAGTCACAATCTTCACTTATTATAGTAAATCCTTAGAAAGTTGATCCATGATCTATATTCGAGAATTTTCAATTCTTGAAATCAATTGACCAAACTATAATCACTGATCAAATTTTAATCTTTAATCATGCACATGTCAATCGTTCTCATCCAAACACAATAGCAAAAATATCACAAAATCTAAATTATTTTTATCATAACTAATATGAGTCTCCAATGTGGTAGAAATTGCAAACACAATTGCTTCTTTCCAAAGTTGCATGCCAATAGTCTTATCCCAATTTCTCACTGCTTATTCCTTCTCTAGAACCTATCATTCCATTTCTTGTGATATTTCTTTCCATGGTTATATTCGTCCCTTCTGGGTACAGTAGTCATCTAATCATAAAAGTTAATTTTCGTCAAGTATTTCTTTACTTGATACTCATATTCTCATGTTTATACATTATCCAAATTCACTTCCTCCATGGGAGAATCTTACCAGATCTTAGACTTTCCTCGCTAACTCTACCTACATCTTTCTCTATCTTCCATACTCTTCTTTAATTATAAAAAAAATTCAAAGTCGTCAAATATCTTAATGAGGTTTAAGCACTAGTGAGCACTACTAACGGTTCTAACCTAATAAGCCACAAGTTAAAATATACCACTCTCTCAAGAATAGCTTATCCAAGTTATTCTTCTACCTTTCTACCCTTTAGCTAACTAATATTGATCCCAAAGATGCCCTTAAAAAGGAGATAGGTAACAACCTATATTTCTCCCGCATATAGCTATACACTATACACATATAGTCATCCATAAGATGTATATCAACTATTTAATATATATAAAGCTATCCACAACTATCAATAGCTTCCAAAATATGAAACAAAATATAGGCAACGCACTAAAGTTGAACCAGGAAAGAGATTGAGCTAATAGAGATCGATATGGTCCTAATAAGTTCTAGGAAGATCAAGTAGAATTTCATAGGAAATCTATTCCTTCAAGCTTGTGATAAGAGATTTATGAAAATAGAGACAACCGGTAGAAATGCAAATCCTCTAATCGGTAAAAGTCAGAAAAATTTGATGGTACTAAAATGTTGGAAAACAGTCCTAGAAAATCAAGTGGAATTCCATATGAATCCTATAGAAATGATTTCCGAAAATTTAAACTAGTCGCTAAGATTCCAAATAATCCAAAATTTAAACGAATCAAGACAGTTCTTGTAAGGTTGTCAATGGTGATAAGAGACCAAACATGATATATTTATAACAGGGATATAGTCTCAATAGTACCAAGAACCATACATATCCGAAGTCATTTTGCCTCTAATTCATGCCTCGCCAGAGTGCACCCGACTGCAGTGAAATTTGGCTCCATAACTTGGATAATAATAGGTTTTCGAGTAGTCTATCAACTTTATCCATTTTCTGGCTGAACAACATAGGAGACAAATTTGATGCATTTAGGACATAGTCTCAATAATATCCAAAAACCTATCAACACCTGAATCACTTTGTCACGCCCCAGAACCAGAATACTGGAGAGCGGGGGAATGACTCAGCCAGCTACGTATTACGGGTAGGTGAATACCGTATAATACGATCAATGCTGTCTAACCAGACGAGGGGGTGCATACTACATAAGAGTCTTTCTATGGTCATTACACATCTATTGTCTCAATCATTCAAGCAAGAAAACAGAAATAGAGAACATGTAAGATAAAGCAGTAAGGCGTCCCAAACGCTCAGTCAAAATGTTCTTGAGATCTGGCTTTACAAAATATAGCCAGATGATATAGCAAGTATACACAATTGTTATCAGCTGCAGTCTGACTTAATTACAATCATGTAAAAGTAAGTACAAGACAATCCGACTAACATGCCGGTGCCAAACGGCTAAGTATAAAGGTAAATAACAAAACGAGTGGTGAAGTAAGGAACCCACTCGAGTCCTCCTGCAATCATGCCTCTAGTATTGACCATCTTGGAGGTAGAAGTAAGCTGAGTCCTCGGGGACCGGCTCTAAATCTGGCCATGCAAAACCAGAGAGGTTAGACCTCTAATAGCAAGTACCACAAGGAAGGACGATATGAAGGACATAAACCAGTAAGTAAAAGAATATAATAATAGATCTCTGCTTGCTACTAGGATTCACATCACATCACGGCACTTCGAACCAACCTCCCAACCAAACAAGGACAGAAGTTGGCCCGTCATGTCCTGACATTCTGATCATCCCAGTTAGGTAACAGAGTAGTACAGTACACAAACAAATCATCTTGAACGGCCAATCAAATTCTACGGCTTGCTATTGTGAGTCCCAAGTTATCCTGGAATAATGTAATAAAGATTCCTCAGTTCTTACTATGTGCGAGCAAGGCTAGTCTATCCAGTCAATCATGTGCGCCATGCATGAATTAGACGAGTCCTAGCAGGACGCCCGTCAATATACAATATACAATAATAATAAAAGCAGATACTGTTCCCTGTCCGTATGGCAGATTTACAGTATCTGTGGGAACTAGCCGGTCCGTCGGGTACTATTCGTCCCAAGGGGGCTGCCATGTAAGAACTCGGGAATCTATTCTCTCCATGCAATCATTATTTTATTTAACTTAATAGTCCCTACGTTGAGTGAAATCCCATGTCGTGGATCATGGTCATTCAAATGAGTACTTTCGTACGGGGTACGATATGCTCAACTCAACAACGATACCAGTGCGGTTAGGTTGCAGGTCTTACATAGCGTAATGCAACAATCAAATCTAACCACGGTAATCATGCCTCTACCATAAAGTACACATGCTTCTTTTGTAGAAAATAAATAAATAATTAATTAATTAAATAGATTGAAGCCTGCATGTGCATGTATGTCAATATTCGGGATCAGCCAGTCGATTGCAATAGTTCATAACATGAACGTGTCTCATTCATTCATTTCAATAAGACGACTAGCCAGTCTCTTAGTTCCAACTAGGAACGCATGATCAATTAGTCAAATAACCATCGTCATTAATAGTGACAAGGCATGAAAGTCATTTATCATCAATAGGGTCGAGTTTATAACTCTCGAGGTCAAGTTCCAGTCTTACTGGGTATCCATATACCAATCCAGACACTTGGCACTAATACACAACCATAGGTATTAAAATATTAACATGCTAAGATTTTCGGGTTCATGCAAAAAGGCGTAAGGATATAATAGGGAATTATCATGCCAATATTAAATGAATAAAATATAGAACAAATAAAACTCCCAAGTCAGAAAGTCATGCTAACAAGTCTAAGCTAAGTCCAAAGGTCACGCCAAGTCTAGTAGGAGTGAGCGTGTAACAGCGTGAAAGTGAAAAGGTAATTCACGCTGGCATGCGCAGTGTGAACGTGAAAGGAAATTCACGCATGCTCAAGTGAGCGTGAAAAGGGGACAAGAAATCCACGCACGTAAGGATGTACGTGACTAAAAATACACGCACGCTCATGGATGTGTGCGTGACTGAAAATACACGCACTCATGGATGTGTGCGTGACTGAAAATACACGCACTCATAGATGTGTGCGTGACTGAAAATACACGCACTCATGGATGTGTGCGTGATTAAAAATACACGCACGCTCATGAGAACGTTAGCGTGACTAAAAATACACGCACGCTCATGAGAACGTTAGCGTGATTAAAAATATACGCACGCTCATGAGAACGTTAGCGTGATTAAAAATACACGCACGCTCATGAGAACGTTAGCGTGACTAAAAATACACGTACGCTCATGAGAACGTTAGCGTGACTAAAAATACACGCAAACACGTAAAGACGTGTGCGTGACGGGGCTGATGTTTCACGCGAGCACGTAAGAACGTGTGCGTACAACATCTCCTGAACTCGCCCTATGGAGCCTTGTTCCAGTGCCAGAGAAATACACGCAAAGTTGGTGGATCAAAACCCTATGAACAGCCGAAAATACAAACTTAGATCTAGAGAAAACAAGCCACAGAAATCACAAATGCCAATCATTAAATTCTTTCAGGATCAAGGGAGGAAGAATAATGATCCATAAAAATGGATGATTGAGAAGCAAGTTTGCACTTGCCTTCTCCTGCTGCTGGTAGGTGGTGGAGAGTAATGAGAGGAAGAAGAGGAAGTAAGGATGAGAATGAAGTAATGAGGAGAGAGAAAGAGATGGAAGCTTTAAATAGGAAGAGTGGTGGTAGGTGGGAGCTAATGGGCCGGGTTGTCCACCACCAATCCGAACCCAATAAGGCCGAACCAAATAAGCAAGACTAAAAGCAAAAAATAAAAGCAGGAAGAAAAATACAGGTAATTAAATTGCAGAAATATAATTACAGAAATAAAATTTGCAGGAAATTAATTAACATAAAAATTTAAAGTGCTGATAATTAATTAACATAAAACTAAAAGAATTTAAATACAGAATAATACATGATAAATACTAAATAAATACTCATGAGTAGTACATGTATAAAAATATGCATTCCGGGAACGGGGAGTGACATCTCTACCCACCTTAGAAAAATTCCGTCCTCGGAATTTCAAATCCAAGCAGGATAGAAACATCAGAGCTAAACTAATACAAGCAATTATAGCGATCAAGCAATCATTATTATCATATCCAAAAGCAAGTACTATATATGAAAATCCATCAATCTACGATATCAGGTAGTTCTATCCATAAGGCGATAAGCATGAGGAATCAAGACAATCAAGGTATACAAAAAGAGATATACCTTGTGAGTCAAACAGGTGTGGATACCGTGATCGGATATCATCCTCACGTTCCCACGTTGACTCTCCCAAGGAGTGATGACCCCAAGCAACACGGACAAGACTAATTGTTCGGTTCTTGAGTATCTTCTCTCTTCGGTCCAAAATGGACACAGGCTGTTCCTCGTAAGACAGGTTGGTACCAACAACCAGCTCAGAATGATCGAGGACATGGCTTGGGTCCGATACATACCTACGTAATTGAGATACATGAAACACGTCATGCACCTCTCGTAACGAAGGTGGGAGTGATAAACGATAAGCAACATCGCCTATCCGATCAAGGATAACAAATGGGCCCACGTACCGCGGACTCAATTTCCCGCGAACGCCAAATCTAATGACCCCACGAGTAGGTGAGATCCGCAAGAATACGTGGTCCCCAACAGAGAATTCTAACGGCCTACGATGCTGGTCCGCCCAATGACGATGCCGATCCTGCGCAACTCGAAGTCGCTCTCTAATTCCTTTAACTACTTCAACCGTCTGAATAATCATTTCTGGGCCAAGCATCTTCCTCTCCCCGATATCATCCCATGCAAGCGGTGACCTGTACTTCTTACCATATAATGCTTCGAATAGCGTCGCCTGGATACTGGCCTGATAACTATTATTGTATGAGAACTCGACCAAGTACAGGTGACTCTCCCAAGACCCTCCAAAATCTAGAGTGCAAGCTCGCAACATATCTTCTAAAGCCTGAATCGTTCTTTCTGATTGCCCATCCGTCTGCGAATGGTAAGCCGTGCTAAACCTTAACTTGGTACCCAGACTATGATGTAAGCTCTTCCAGAAATGTGATGTAAAGCGGGTATCTCGATCCGACATAATACTGACAGGGACTCCATGCTGCCTGACTATCTGTTGCATATATAACTCCGTCAACTTTTCCGTAGATTGTCCTACTCTGAAAGGAAGAAAGTGTGCTACCTTTGTAAGCCGATCTACTATCACCCAAATAGCATCCTTACTACTTGGTGATCTCGGTAAACCGATCACAAAGTCCATTGTAATATGCTCCCATTTCCATTCCGGAATAGGAAGCGGTTGCAATAACCCAGCTGGCCTCTGCTGTTCTGCCTTCACTTGCTGACATACCAAGCAACGGGAAATAAATCTAGCTATCTCTCTCTTCATTCCGTTCCACCAGAAATGTTGCTTGATATCTTGGTACATCTTGGTCCCTCCAGGGTGAATAGAATACTGAGAACTGTGAGCTTCTGCCATAACCTCCTGTCTGATATCTCCACTAGGCACACATAGACGTGATCCAAACCTAAGTGTACCATCTTCATGAATCCTCATCTCCTTCCTGAGTCCTGACTCACATTCTGCCCTAAGCTTCTGAATCCTCGGGTCCTGTGCCTGAGCTGTCTTGATCCTGTCTACCAAGTCAGATTGAACTTGCAGACTAGTTAGAACTCCTATATCACTAGGAAATATAACTTCGATGCCCATCTCCTGAAGGTCTTCTAAGATATGTTTCTGTGTTGTTAACATAAATGTGCCGCCTCTCCTGCCAAGAGCATCTGCTACTACATTAGCCTTGCCTGGGTGATACTGAAGCTCCACGTCATAATCCTTGATCAACTCCAACCATCTTCTCTGCCTCATGTTCAGTTCCTTCTGAGTAAAGATGTACTTCAGACTTTTATGGTCTGTGTACATCTCCACTCGGTCACCATATAAGTAATGCCTCCATAGCTTCAGAGCAAACACTACTGCTGCTAACTCCAAATCATGAGTTGGGTAATTCTTCTCGTGGTCCCGAAGCTGCCTAGATGCATACGCTATCACTTTCCCATGTTACATAAGGACACATCCAAGTCCTTTACCTGACGCATCATAATATACTGTAAAACCTCCGGGTCCAACTGGCAATGTAAGAATAGGTGCTGATATCAACTTCTGCTTCAAAGTCTCGAATGATGCCTGATATTCTGCCGACCAAACGAATGGCACATCCTTCCGGGTCAAATGGGTCATGGGCGCTGAAAGCCTTGCAAAGTCTGACACAAATCTTCTGTAATATCCTGCCAATCCCAAGAAACTTCGCACATCTGCTACGGTCTTGGGTACTGGCCAACTCTCTACTGCTTCTACCTTCTTGGGATCTACTGCTACTCCAGCTCCTGATATGATATGACCCAAAAATAAAATATGATCCGACCAAAACTCACACTTGCTGAGCTTGGCATACAACTGGTTCTCTCTCAGAACCTGCAACACTTTCCTGAGGTGGTCTTCATGCTCCTCTTCACTAGCAGAGTATACGAGAATGTCGTCAAGAAACACAACGACAAACTGGTCTAAATATGGCATAAAGATGCGGTTCATCAAATCCATAAATATTGCTGGAGCATTGGTCAAACCAAACGGCATTACTAAGAATTCGTAATGCCCATACTTCGACCTAAATGCTGTCTTGGGGATATCTTCCTTCCGAACCCTCACCTGATGGTACCCTGAACGAAGATCTATCTTGGAGAAAACTCTGGCTTTGCTCAACTGATCAAATAAGTCGTCGATCCTGGGTAATGGGTACTTGTTCTTCACTGTTGCCGTGTTAAGCTTCCTGTAGTCAATGCACAATCTGGACGACCCATCCTTCTTTCCCACAAGTACTACTGGTGCTGCCCACGGTGATACGCTAGCTTGGATGAACTTCTTCTCCTTCAATTCCTCTATGTGCTGATAAACCTTGGCCTGCTCTGAATCCGCCATTCTGTAAACTCGATCTGATATCGGTTTAGTTCCTGGTGCCAATTCTATACTGAACTCAATATCTCTAACTGGTGGTAGACCTGAAAGTTCTTCAGGAAATACGTCTAGAAATTCTTCAACTACCTTCGGGATCTGAACTTCCTCCATTGCCGTCACTACTCCCTGCTCTTGCTGAGTTGCCTCTGATCTGACTAAGGTGAACCTCTTCATGCCTGGAATATCAAAAGATACACTCCCTCTACGACAATCTATTATCGCATGACTGTCTTTCAGCCAGTCCATGCCTAAGATAACGTCGAAATTTCCCACAGGAAATTCTATCAACCGGGCAGGTAAGGAATGCCCGCAAACTACAACGCTACATGCTAAAATAACTCTACTCACCCCTACGAGCCCATTACCAGTGAGTATATTCAACCTCCCTGGCAATGCCTCGAACTCCATTCCTAGTCGTGTCGTAAATCGTGCAGATATAAATGAATAGGATGCTCCTGAATCAAACAATGCTACTGCGGGATATGAGGCGACGAGAATGTTACCTGCCACAACATCTCCCGATGCCAATGCCTCCTCCAAGGACAAAATGAATACTTGCCCTCGACCTCCTTGCTGATTCCCATGCTGCGGCCTAGCCTGGTGCTGCTGCTGGCCCCTTCCTTGATGATGCTGGGGTGGTCTATGCTGGTGTTGCTGCATCGGCGGTCCCTGCTGTCGAAACATCTGAGCCTGCGGTACTAGCGGACGCTGCGCCAATGGCCTAACTGCCACCGCTGGTCCCCGATACTGGCCTGCCCCTGGTGCTGGCAGAGCAGGAAACTGCTGCCCTGGTCCTCCTGACCTCGAATTCATGGGACATGTGGTAACCCGATGGTCTGGATTTCCACATATCAGACACAGTCCATTCAATGTCCGACACACATCTCTAGTGTGTCCCATCTTTCCACAATAAGTGTAGCCCACCGGGGGTTGCTGGTTCTTCTTCTGTTGCTGTTGCTGCTGCTGCCTGGGTGGTGCTGGTCCTCGTATCGCCACATCGTGGATACGAATGCCAGTGGATGGCGCTGTTGTTCGGGGCGCTGCTCCCCCTCCTCCTTCAATCTGACTGTGGGACCTCTTCTGACCCCCAGTCCTTACTGCAAGACTCTGAATAGTGATCTCATGCCTTCGAGTTGCCGTCAATATCTCATCAAAAGTCTGGTAGTTGTGTCCCTCTATCAATTGCAAAAGTTCGAGATGAAACCCTTGCTGAAACTCATGGCCCTATGGCGCTCTGTTGCTACCATCTCTGGGGCGAATCTACTCAATCTGCAGAACTCCGCTGTATAAGCATCTACAGTCTTGTCGGCCTGCCTGAGGTTGATAAACTTCTGTTGTAGCTCGAACTGCACCATAACTCTATAGTACTTGGTCTTGAATCTTGCAGTAAAATCGTCCCAAGCCACAGGACGTCTGATGCCCACTTCCTCTGATTCCCACCAATCACGTGCGAGATCCAGAAGTAACAACTTCACTAGATCCACACGCTCTTCTGCCGGTACCTTAGCCGCTGTCAGAATAGCCTCTATATCATTAAGCCATGCATTCGCTGAAATGGCATCCTCCGTGCCCTCGAAACGACGGGGGTTGTACTTGCAAAACCTGGCTGATGCTCCTGAATCTGGCCTTGCCCCTCTTTTCAATGCTGTCTGCAATCCTTGGTTGAGTAGCACATTCTGCTCTTGTAGCTGAGTGTGCATGCGTTGCTGGGCCAACATCTGATGTTGCTGAGCAGCCATCATTCCTCTCATGATTTCCAGAAGGGCTGGTGTGTCCACTTCTACAGGGGTAGGTGGAACTATGGGTGGGTTTGGAATATCCGGATACTGCGGTCCAACCGCTGGTTCTACTATCACTTCTTCCTGGATAGTCTCCTGAGGTGAGACTGGCCCTTGATGCTGACCAACCTGGTCATGTTGCCCATGTTGCCCTTGTTGTTGCTGCCCAGCTCTGACTGATGCGAACGAAGTGCCCCTAAGAAAAGGGACAAGAGAACAATCAAACGACCGGACATGAAGGATCAATGAAGTCAAAGGATACCGGAATGTCAAGCAAGAGTTGAGGATAACGAATCCGGACATCAAGGGGAAACATGTGTGATTGAGACATCCTATAAATCAAAACACCCCACAAGTCTGAAATCAGACCTGCATGGGCCACCACTAAAATCTTGTCACGCCCCAGAACCAGAATACTGGAGAGCGGGGGAATGACTCAGCCAGCTACGTATTACGGGTAGGTGAATACCGTATAATACGATCAATGCTGTCTAACCAGACGAGGGGGTGCATACTACATAAGAGTCTTTCTATGGTCATTACACATCTATTGTCTCAATCATTCAAGCAAGAAAACAGAAATAGAGAACATGTAAGATAAAGCAGTAAGGCGTCCCAAACGCTCAGTCAAAATGTTCTTGAGATCTGGCTTTACAAAATATAGCCAGATGATATAGCAAGTATACACAATTGTTATCAGCTGCAGTCTGACTTAATTACAATCATGTAAAAGTAAGTACAAGACAATCCGACTAACATGCCGGTACCAAACGGCTAAGTATAAAGGTAAATAACAAAACGAGCGGTGAAGTAAGGAACCCACTCGAGTCCTCCTGCAATCATGCCTCTAGTATTGACCATCTTGGAGGTAGAAGTAAGCTGAGTCCTCGGGGACCGGCTCTAAATCTGGCCATGCAAAACCAGAGAGGTTAGACCTCTAATAGCAAGTACCACAAGGAAGGACGATATGAAGGACATAAACCAGTAAGTAAAAGAATATAATAATAGATCTCTGCTTGCTACTAGGATTCACATCACATCACGGCACTTCGAACCAACCTCCCAACCAAACAAGGACAGAAGTTGGCCCGTCATGTCCTGACATTCTGATCATCCTAGTTAGGTAACAGAGTAGTACAGTACACAAACAAATCATCTTGAACGGCCAATCAAATTCTACGGCTTGCTATTGTGAGTCCCAAGTTATCCTGGAATAATGCAATAAAGATTCCTCAGTTCTTACTATGTGTGAGCAAGGCTAGTCTATCCAGTCAATCATGTGCGCCATGCATGAATTAGACGAGTCCTAGCAGGACGCCCGTCAATATACAATATACAATAATAATAAAAGCAGATACTGTTCCCTGCCCGTGTGGCAGATTTACAGTATCTGTGGGAACTAGCCGGCCCGTCGGGTACTATTCGTCCCAAGGGGGCTGCCATGTAAGAACTCGGGAATCCATTCTCTCCATGCAATCATTATTTTATTTAACTTAATAGTCCCTACGTTGAGTGAAATTCCATGCCGTGGATCATGGTCATTCAAATGAGTACTTTCGTACGGGGTACGATATGCTCAACTCTACAACGATACCAGTGCGGTTAGGTTGCAGGTCTTACATAGCATAATGCAACAATTAATTCTAACCACGGTAATCATGCCTCTACCATAAAGTACACATGCTTCTTTTGTAGAAAATAAATAAATAATTAATTAATTAAATAGATTGAAGCCTGCATGTGCATGTATGTCAATATTCGGGATCAGCCAGTCGATTGCAATAGTTCATAACATGAACGTGTCTCATTCATTCATTTCAATAAGACGACTAGCCAGTCTCTTAGTTCCAACTAGGAACGCATGATCAATTAGTCAAATAACCATCGTCATTAATGGTGACAAGGCATGAAAGTCATTTATCATCAATAGGGTCGAGTCTATAACTCTCGAGGTCAAGTTCCAGTCTTACTGGGTATCCATATACCAATCCAGACACTTGGTACTAATACACAACCATAGGTATTAAAATATTAACATGCTAAGATTTTTGGGTTCATGCAAAAAGGCGTAAGGATATAATAGGGAATTATCATGCCAATATTAAATGAATAAAATATAGAACAAATAAAACTCCCAAGTCAGGAAGTCATGCTAACAAGTCTAAGCTAAGTCCAAAAGTCACGCCAAGTTTAGTAGGAGTGAGCGTGTAACAGCGTGAACGTGAAAAGGTAATTCACGCTGGCATGCGCAGTGTGAACGTGAAGGGAAATTCACGCATGCTCAAGTGAGCGTGAAAAGGGGACAAGAAATCCACGCACGCAAGGATGTGCGTGACTGAAAATACACGCACTCATGGATGTGTGCGTGACTGAAAATACACGCACTAATGGATGTGTGCGTGACTGAAAATACACGCACTCATGGATGTGTGCGTGACTAAAAATACACGTACGCTCATAAGAACGTTAGCGTGACTAAAAATACACGCACGCTCATGAGAACGTTAGCGTGATTAAAAATACACGCACGCTCATGAGAACGTTAGCGTGACTAAAAATACACGCACGCTCATGAGAACGTTAGCGTGATTAAAAATACACGCACGCTCATGAGAACGTTAGCGTGATTAAAAATACACGCACGCTCATGAGAACGTTAGCGTGACTAAAAATACACGCACGCTCATGAGAACGTTAGCGTGACTAAAAATACACGCAAACACGTAAAGACGTGTGCGTGACGGGACTGATGTTTCACGCGAGCACGTAAGAACGTGTGCGTACAACATCTCCCGAACTCGCCCTATGGAGCCTTGTTCCAGTGCCAGAGAAATACACGCAAAGTTGGTGGATCAAAACCCTATGAACAGCCGAAAATACAAACTTAGATCTAGAGAAAACAAGCCACAGAAATCACAAATGCCAAGCATTAAATTCTTTCAGGATCAAGGGAGGAAGAATAATGATCCATAAAAATGGATGATTGAGAAGCAAGTTTGCACTTGCCTTCTCCTGCTGCTGGTAGGTGGTGGAGAGTAATGAGAGGAAGAAGAAGAAGTAAGGATGAGAATGAAGTAATGAGGAGAGAGAAAGAGATGGAAGCTTTAAATAGGAAGAGTGGTGGTAGGTGGGAGCTAATGGGCCGGGTTGTCCACCACCAATCCGAACCCAATAAGGCCGAACCAAATAAGCAAGACTAAAAGCAGGAAATAAAAGCAGGAAGAAAAATACAGGTAATTAAATTGCAGAAATATAATTACAGAAATAAAATTTGCAGGAAATTAATTAACATGAAAATTTAAAGAGCAGATAATTAATTAACATGAAACTAAAGGAATTTAAATACAGAATAATACATGATAAATACTAAATAAATACTCATGAGTAGTACATGTATAAAAATACGCATTCCGAGAACGGGGAGTGACACACTTCAACTTAGAGTCTATGCCCCGCCAGTGCGCAACTGGCTGCAGTATACTCACAGTTTTCATAATTCAGACGAATGACTACTACGCAAATGTGCGAAGTCATATTAGGTCACGGAATATTTTTTCAACTTTGTCCATAAGAATTTCAAAAGGAGTTTCCGAAAAAAATTCAAACGAGTTCTAAAGTTCTAGTCATGATAGGAAAAGATGTTGATGTATGTTCTTCTGGAATCAAGAAAATTTATCAGGATAAATATGTGTTCCAGTATCTCTTGAGATTTAAGAGATTGGTTTGAAGTCATTAAATTGGTCTAACTGGATCATGGCTAATTGAGTTGGACACAAGATAAGATAGAAGCACCAGAGCTTCGAGTTGAGTTGAAGGAGCCAATGAGAATATTCCCGATAAATCACTTAAAGGATACTAACATTTACCAAAATTATTTTGAAGAAATAATTTCTTATCCAAGGAAAGTTTGAGAATGTGCTGGGTAAGTTGGTTTGACACAAAAAGGAAGTATGTCTTATTGATTTAAGGAAGTTAGGTTAAAATGGTTTAGCAAAGCCAACCAGGGGATAGTTCAACAATTCAAAAGTTTTTCAATGACTAAAGAAAATTTAATAATAGGATGGAATCAATTCTCTGATCGTTCGTGCTTTATGATACTCAAGCATTGAGTTTAAAAGCTGTCTAGGCCTTGAATTGATCAAGAAGTTGCACAGAGAGAGTAGGGTTTGAAGTTGAGTGGAGGGGATCAACAAAATAAAATATTTGGAATAACCTAGGAGATAACAACCAATATTGAAAATATCTTCTTCAGGGGAATCATGAACTAACTAGGTTGAACCAATTCTTTTGGTAATAATTAACCTTGAGGCTTTATAGTTCCAGAAGAATTTGGTTCGGGATTGGTCCCAAGAAAGTCAATTAAAAATAATGTCAAGATAAATGGTTGGATTCACTAGTCGTAAAAATACTCTGGATAGATAAAAGTTTACCAAGTTTGCTAAAGGAGAATTTGAAACTCTAAATAGTGAAATAGATCTAGATTCTAAATAAAGATAGAGAAGTATGATTTGATCAACTAATTGATAATTTTGAAATAGGTTTGTTGAAGAAGGAGATTGGAAAAAATCTAATCCTAATCCATAAATAACAAAAGAGTATGGATGCTAAGGATGCTAGAGTATGATAAGGATATGGAAGAAAATAATCTCAGAAAGCCAAGAGACACTAAAAGATATATAAAATCTAGAAACTAAAGTAGATAGTAAAATAGACCACCATACAATCGGCCTATGCTGGATAAGGCTTAGGATGCAAAACATAAGCAAGGTAGCCTACCAGTCTGTAACAAACAAAAATATTTATTTATAATATATAATTCGGACCTATGTTGTGACAAATCAATGTTCTAGTATTCTAATTGTTTCTAGGTATGTTTACCTAAGTTGTTGTTTTGAGACCTGCATGGGCCACCACTAAAAACATGTCACGACCCGATCCCAACTTATTGGGTCGAACCAGATCATGCCCAGCCTGCACCGTTGTGAGACGGCGGCAGTAAGCTGTTCTATATGCAGGTATTCACAACAATATCTATACATTTGTCACAACTCAATATACGAAAATTTTAAAACTTTTATTCAACATTTGAAAAGTACAATTGGAAAAGAACTGAAAATAAAGTGCTGAATTCAAATTAACAAAATTCTAAAATAATAAAACTAGAAACTGGAAACGACTAGCTAAGCGGTCGGCTCGTCGGCCTCAGGTCCTGCGTCCTCCAAGGGGAACTCCGGTAACACCACAGGGTACAAAATCGGGTCATAGTAGCTATTGTACAATAGCTCAGCATCCTCAAAGTCACCTAAAAATGTTGTCTCCAGTCATGAGGGTGCAAGTACGAATATGTATCTCATATTTCAAGTAATAATGAAAAAGTGCAGGCTAAACAGTTGAAACAATATTTTCCAGTAGTTCTACGATTAAAAATAATGTGAATTGAATGTGTAATCGTCTATGACCGACTTGGGTTATACAATAGCGTCCTAGCGACTCGATACGGCTTATCCCCGTGTGTAAGAGGGGTAAGCTTGCACAATCCTGCAATATAGGGGGGTATTGGCCATAAACGTTACACTATTCCCCCAATCCCCACAATCAATATCAATCAATATCTGAACCCTAGGAGAGGGTTCCGTGTAGCAATGTGGTTTAAACATGCAGCTAGACAATTACTAAATAAAATACAAGAAAACATAACCGTAACTTGCCTCTGTTAATTGACTGGATCGGAAATGTCGGTACCGAGGAGGATGTCAAGTTCGACTCCGAGATCCTACAGTTGAGAACCTTGGCTTAGAACCATAATGAAACCATTCTAGGTGTGCTAGTTACAATCTCTAGAAGTAGACCCTAGTCAGGTTTTAAGTTTATTAATTAATCTACCGGAAAACGTCTAACGTCGCAATCTACGTTCATTATTATTTAATTAAATAAGTCGGTTATTGATTAATTGGAAAAAAATAACAACTACCGGTTAATTTGGCAAAACTTTGTATTTTAAATATATAAATATAAAACTAGGCTTTTTCTTTTAAATGAGAAAACATGTGATTTGCTTAAATTACTAGATTATTTATTATGAGAAAACTTTATTAATTTTATACAAAATAATTAATACCTAAATTATAATTACGCGCCTAATAACGAAAACTAACTCAGGAAAGAAAGTAAAAACCTAAACTACACAATAGAGGGTCACAGCGAAATAAAATAGAAAACTGGGCTTATGCCCTTACAAATGTTTACATAAATTAATTAAATATTAGAAGTTGCTGGCGAGCTCTGAATGTCGGAAAGCGGTCTATTCAGGAGGCCGAGGCCCTGCACTCGAAATATGAAAAATACCCAGTAACGAGTTCTAAATAAATTTATAGAATATAAAATATAGGTGAGTCTCAGACTTGGTCATTAAGTATCACGTTGCTGGCTAACACCTCAACGTACAGAAAGGTCCTGTAGCGTTTGCGTTTCGCCGAGGCTCATTCGACCGATACGGTCGTCGCCTAACCGGGGATACGTAAAATCTCAAAAACCGCAAACCAACCAACCAATTTGGAAATCCTTTTACAAAGACCGAGTTCGAAAGTAGATTTTGTTTTATGAAATTAATTTAAATACCAGTGTTTCGAAAAGGGTTTTACTGAAAATTTGGGCAGCACCCCCTCTGTAACTGGACAATCCAGCCACATAGGCGATACAAATCCCTGCACCAAAAGAAAGTCCCAAACCAGGGAATACACCAAACCAATCCACAATAATATTCCAACCCAGAGTAATAATCCACAACCCGTACATATAGATAAAAGCCAACATATAGATAAAGCCGAACCGCAAACCGAAATAACGAATCGGAAAAACATACGCGTCCTGCGTAAATAATCCGAACCGCAGAAATACAACGCCACGACGTAAAACGTCGTACGTATCCCCTAAACGCAACGGACTCAATTTTTGATCCCCGAAACGGGGTCGGGACCGCGTCATTATCGACACAAAAACCCAAAGGGACACGAGGACACGAAAATATACCTTGGGTGCTCGGCTAGAGCTCTCAGATGTATAAAAGTATTCCTCGGCAGCGCACGAGAGCGCGGACAGCGGTATGGGTTGTGGAACAGGGGCTGACCGCGACTGCGAAAGTCGAAGAGCACGCCGGGGAGGCGGGTCAGAGGACTCGCGGGGTCGCCGGAGAAATGCCGTGCCGTAGAACAGGGGCTGGGGCGATCGGCTCGCGGCCGGGCACTGCGAGGGTCGTCGACTCGGATCCGATCGCGCGGGAGACGGCGCGCGAGGCTCGGACTCGCGGGACAGGGGAAACGGTGGCGGGCGTAGGCCGAGAGGCGACCGTACCGGGCGTACGGCCGGGGCTCACGAGGAACTCTGGTCGGGAAGGTCGGAAAGGGCTGGCCAAGGAGATCGGAAGAGGGGAGACCGCCCGGGTTAGGGCGGCGTCGGCGGCTAGGGCACGCGGAGGTGCTGGTCTGCGGGAAGGGGGTTGGCCGCGGGCTGCCGAGGTGCGCCGGAGGGGATCGGCCACGGAAAGGGGTCGACCGGATGGAAAGGTGTTGGAGGTGATGGTGGTGTGGGGGTTTGTTTGGAGTGGGAAAGGGGAATGGGTGCTGAGGTTGGAGGGGAAGGAGAGGATGGGGATGAGAGCAAGAAAGGGGGAATGGTGGAGTAAGCATTGTGGGGAGAGTTGGTTAGAGGAGTAATAGGGGGGAGCGGCCTGGTCGTGGGGAGACCAGGTCGTGGGTTTTTAATTTTTTTAATCTTATTAAAAACCAACCGTATATATATATATATATATATATATATATATATATATATATATATATATATATATATATATATATATATATATATATATATATATATATATATATATATATATAAAGATTAATGCCTTTTCTAAAGATCAGGTTAAATGGAAGATCCAAAGATGGGTTGGGAAAACGGGATCTGGGTTCAGCTCGGGGTCGGATCCCGAACACGGGATCGGGATAGGCAGCAAACAAAGGTCCCATAATTAATTTTTAAAATAATATTTTCCTAATCCGTCTATAATAATAACAATAATAATTATAATAAAAATAATAATAACCTAATCTAAACTATTAATTCTAAATAATCAAAATATCCAATAATTAATCTAAAACCAGAAAGCGGGTTTCACACCATATCACACTCGAAGAATATATGCTTTATAGTTTCAGGCTCCAAACAACAGAGCACACACTTGGGATCCGAAAACGGCACACCAAACGCACTCAGGCGATCTCTAGTCAAGAGGCGGCCCAGTAGAAGCTTGTAGACACACAACTGCATCTTCCTGGCCAGGTCCTTGCACCAAACGAACTCATAATCGGGACTCAGAGGGAGGGTACGCCGGATAAGGTTATATCAGCTACGGAATTGGAACTTCCCAGTTCCCGAAGATGTAACAGTAGGCTCCTAAATCTACCGATCCGCAGGCAAAGCCGGATCAATGGTTGTAGACATAATGATCTCACCCAGCTCCTCAGTGAACCGATAAGAATCCGGCATCCACTCCCCATTCCGGATGATGCGGCTACACGTCAGACCACGCCTGTCCTCCTGATGAGTCGGTGATCCCCTGATGTCCAACAACGAACGACGATCAAGCCAAGGATCCCGCCAGAGGTCCGTACCCGACCCATCCTTCAGGACCCTCCGGATAGCAGACTTGAGTACCCCACTGTGTCGCAGGATAGTCTTGAACGTGACTGAATGGTTGTTGTCAGTAGAACATATCCAAAAGTTACCCTGCTTCACGTATCTGCTGTGCATCCAGTCCGCCCAGAGAGACCCTCCGCTGATGAATCTCCAGGCCAGCTTAAGCGCAGAAGCCTTCCTAATCTCCAGCAACGACCTGAGCCCCACTCCTCCATCCTTCCTGGGACGACAGAGCTGCTCCCAGGAGATCGCATGCAGACCTCCCTCCAAATAAAATCGGCACAGAGTCGCTCCACTCGCCGAATAGTGGCCACAGGAAGGAGGATGGACTGCAGCCAGAAATGGGCCACAGCCGAGATCACTGATCTAACCAGCTCAATACGTCCGCCAAAAGATAGACCGGCGGCTTGCCAACCTTCAACTCTCCTCTGGACATACTCCACCAGACTATGGCAGTCCTGATCCCGCGCATAGTTGACTGTAAGAGGCACTCCTAAGTAACGCACCGGAAGATCACTCCTCGCAATACCCAGCACATCAGCCCGCTCCTCCTTTCGGGTACACAGGGAGCTGAAGTAGACCCTACTCTTATCCCTGTTCATCTGGAGACCCGAAAAGGACTTCAAATCTTCTATAATATCTGCAAGCGTCTGCAACCCCTCCGTCGACGGCTGGATGAAAACTAGCAGGTCATCCGCATAGATAAGATGAGTAACTGGGGGGTCCATCCTCCGAAATAGAGGAACCAGCCGACCACGGTGCACTGCCAGGTCCATCAAGCAAGTAAAGTATTCCATAACAAGCGTGAACAGTTAAGGGGACAGTGGGTCCCCTTGCCTAAGCCCACGGTTGCTTTGGAAGTACCCATAAGGAACACCCTGGATGAGAATAGAGAAAGTAGGGGACGTAATGCACTCCCGTATCATCGTAACCCAATGCTCCGCGAATCCCATGGCGGTCATCAGATGACAGAGGAAGTCACGATTGACCATGTCATACGCTTTCCGCAGATCCAGTTTAACACAGGCTTTCTCCCCTCCAGGTCTGCTAAATCCCCTCACCATCTCATGAGCTAGGAGGCTGTGCTCTGCAATCGACCTCCCCTTAATGAATGCAGTCTGATTCGGAGATACCAGGTCCTGCATGATCTCCTCCATCCGCCGACACATAAGGTGCGTAATTATCTTATAAAAATAATTACAACAAGCAATAGGTCTGAAATCCGCCAATGATGTCGCTCCCTCTTTCTTTGGCACCAAAGTCAGGAAAGTATGATTCAGCTCTTTCAGAAGCTTCCCTTTAGTGAAAAATTTCTGCACCACCTCCACGACCTGATGCTTCAGTATGTCCCAATGCCGTTTGAAGAAACCACTGCTGAAGCCATCCGGACCAGGAGCCTTATTGGGATCCGCCACCTTGATAATAGATTCCACCTCCTCCAACGTCACAGGAGCAAGAAAAATACCATTTCCATATGGGGTCACCAGTCTCTTCGTAACAACCTCTGGGAACACAGACAGGTAGTCAGTCTGGAAATATAAATCAGAATGGTACCTGACCGCCTCGCCTTGGATCTCAGCCGGAGTCCCCACTAGGTTACCATCTGCATCGAGAAGCTGGGAGATGTGATTCCTATTCTGCCTCGTCCGGATAACATCATAGAAGAACTTGGAGCAACGGTCGCCATCCTTAAGCCAGGAACATTTGGCCCGCTGTGCCGAGCTAATCTCCTTCTGCAGCCTCAGGATGTTGACTTCTCCGATCAGCTCCTTCTCTCTAGCCGCCAAGTCCCCATTGAGCATGTCAGCTTGCATATCCAGCTGTAAGGTCCGCAGCTCCACTTCCTTATCTTCTAAGGTGGACTTGGGCAACCCCTTCATCCAACTCCTAAGAGCTCGCTTCGTGGCCTTGAGTCGCCGAACCAGGCGGAACTAAGCCGTCCCCTCCTGACCACTAATAAGCCCCTCTGTGACAGCCTCTAGGTATCCCTCCGAAAGATACCAACTGTTGTTGTACCGGAACGGGCGGGACTTTCCAAGAGCCCGAGCAGTGAAGCCAACCCTGGTGGGTGAATGATCGCTCGTCCCAGCGGCCAGGCCCTCAGCCGAAGTTTTGGAAAAGTGACGGAACCACTCCCCATTGCCCAGAGCTCGATCAAGCTGGCAAGCAACCCTGTTATGAAAAAAGAAGGTAATTGTGACGAACGCTCTTACCGGGAATCGATCTCCTGACCACACGGGCCATATGCATCTCTCTTAACCACTAGGCTAGAGGTTATTTGCATATATATATATATATATATATATATATATATATATATATATATATATATATATATATATATATCATCCCCATGTTCACATCCGTTGGAGGTGCTTTAAGTCATCTAATCTTAACAATTGGTAAATCACCGGTTAAGATTAAATGACTTAAAGCAACATCCAACGGTGCAAATAGGAGGATGCATAGGAATGCAAAAAGTGTGGGGATCTTGATCCTTCCTCATATATATATATATATATATATATATATATATATATATATATATATATATATATATATATATATATATGGAATGGTCTATGAGAAAAAAAATAGTTAAAATATATTCACAATTATATATATATATATATATATATATATATATATATATATATATATATATATATATATATGGAATGGTCTATGAGAAAAAAATAGTTAAAATATATTCACTATTTAATTAACTACATGATATTAGCTTAAATATTTATCCAAAGATCTAATTTTTATTTTCACGTGCAATTAGAATAAGAGAGGAACCGCGCACACTCTGTACAACTAAGAAAGAAAACGCCATTTAATCAACTAGAATAAAAGAGGGAACCGCGCACACTCTATACAATTAAGAAAGGAAACACCATTTAGGCTAATTCTAAAGACACTTCACATTTTACTTGACACTTCTAATATTAAGAAGGACTGCCAACTTAGTTCACAGTCTATTTTAATATTCAAATTTTTTATGTCAGTCCTACTTTATGTTAGAACTGTCAAGTTCCAAACAAAATTTGAAGTGGCTTTAGAATTAACAATTATTTAAGCACTCCGCATAAAATAAAAGAAAAGGAGCGAAGGAGCCGCCAAATAAGTTGCGCACTCCCATGAAAAATCCCCCGCGCACGAGCCTCGCCTGGTAGTGACGTAGTTTCGCTCAAATCTTATCAAACTAAATTATCGTTTTCTTCGTCTTCTTCGTTCTCCCTCCTCCTCTTTCATCCCTCGTTCTTTTCAGGTAATATATGTCTTTCTTCCTGACCTCAGTTTCTTCTACTGTCTTCGTTCGTCCTTTTTCTTTTTCTTCAAATATAATATAATATAATATAAATATTTGTGAAATTCTCGAACTCACTAGTTTGATTGGGATTGGATTCGCCTAAAATCAGAGATCTAGGGGGGTCGGGTGTGAAAAAAAATGAGGATGGGCCGCGTTGGAGGAGGCACACGCCGGCGGTGAGGCTGCGGCTTGCCGAGGAGCCACACGCCGGCGGTGAGGAAGCCGAGCTTCCCTTTCCCCACCAGCAGCCGGCGGTTAGGAAGGAGGTAACAAATTTTTTACATCTCAACATAAAACTAAACCCGGCATATATGAACTAAGCAGCTAACAAAATATTTTTTATATTACACCACAATCAAGATTATGTTGTATTAAAACTATATTTTTACACCACAATCAACATAAAACTGTTGGAGTTTTTGGTTTTTCCTTTAGAAAACTTTAGTCCCACATCGGAAAAAACAAAGAGGTTGTATCTCTATATATTAGCTTTGCTATTATTGGAGATCCACATGTGGTGTGGAGGTGCACATGGGTTTGCCATGTGGGGTTATTTTTCTAATGGAAAAAAGGCTAAAATCAACAATTAAAGCATTCATGCTTTTTGCTCTTGGGAAATTTATTTCCATGGGAGCTAAGCCCCGCGACTCGGACTCGGACTCGGACTCGGGCTCATGGGCTCATGAGGCGTAATGTGGCGTTTTGTTGGCGCACTTTGCTCATGGGCTCACGAGCCACTTGCGCAAGCCCAGTTGCGCAAGCCCAATTGCGCAAGCCCAGGTGCGCGTCCAGGTTGCGCTCAGGTTGCGCTTGGTTGCGATGGGTTGCGCAGGGTTGTGTTGGGTTGCGCGGGTTGCTCGGGTTGCGCTGGTTGCGCTGGTTCCGCTGCGTGCGCAGTGCTCGCAATGTGCGCAGTTCAGTGCGCGCTCTGTCACGCAGAGTACAAGGAGCGCGGGTGTGCGCAGTTGGCAGCAGAACGTGCGTTTGCATGTTATGGGCGGTTGCTACATGTTCGAAGTTTGTTGTTGGAGGGATTGTCTCAAAGCTTCCCGCTGGGTGGAGCAAGTTCTATGCAAACATGCATAGGAAGAAGCTGGAGATCACCCTTGAAGATCTCCTACAGGAAATCTATGTTGAGGATCAGATGCGGACTCAACTGAAGGTGGACGCATTGTCCAAGCAATTGGCTAACGCCAATATGGTTCATACCAAGGAACCAAGGGGAGAGCAGGCGGCTTCCCACAGCAAGAAGAAGGACCCTGACAATCTAAAAGTCAAGGGAACTTCCATCAAGAAAAAGAAGCCAAAGTCTCAAATGCCTTGCTTCAAGTGTGGCAAGAAGGACCACTTTAAGAATGAGTGCAAAGAAAAGACCAAGGAATCAGAGCAAGGAGAGCCTAGTAAGGTATCTATGATCACTGACATTGTTGCTATGATTGCACAGGTTGATGCGGTAAGGACTGACTCTGACTGGTGGGCAGACACTGGAGCCTCATGCCATGTCTGCTCCAGTAAGGAGTGGTTCACCACCTATACACCTACTTCTGAAGTGGTTATGATGGCGAACCAGGCACAAGCTGAAGTGCTCGGGATCGGGACGGTGGTGTTGAAGCTGACTTCGGGGAAGTCTCTGACGCTTCAAGGCGTGAAGCACGTACCTGCTATCGCCACGAACCTGATCTCAGGAGGCCTACTATGCAAAGCAGGTCTCAGGATGGACATCAATGCTGGCCAGATGGTGATGTCTATCAAAGGAACATATTTCGGAAAAACTTTTTATACTGAAGGAATGTTCAAAATTCAGCTTGTAAATCAGTCCAATGTAATTAATGTGATTAATGAAATCACTCATTCTGCTTATACTCTTGAGTTGTGGCATAATAGGCTAGGACATGTTCATTGTAAACGAATTAACAGAATGTCTAGTCTAGGACTTATCTCCAAGTGTGGGGGTAAGGTAGAGAAATGTGAAGTTTGTGCTCGAACAAAGGTCACAAGGAAACCCTTTCCTCGGGTTAATCGAAGTACAGATCTTCTGGAGTTGGTACACTCCGATATCTGTGACTTCAAACAGTTCTCTACAAAGGCCGGGATGAAGTATTTCATAACCTTCATCGATGACTTCTCAAAGTATGCGTTCGTCTACTTGCTGAAGGCTAAAGATGAAGCATTCGAGAAGTTCAAGGAGTTCAGAGCCGAAGCTGAGCGGCAGACTGGACAACTCAAAAGGATAAGAAGTGATCGAGGTGGGGAGTACAGGTCTCATGAATTCGCATCGTTCTGCAAAGAACATGGAATTGTCAATGAGACTACGGCTCCGTACTCTCCTCAATCAAATGGAGTAGCAGAGAGGAAGAACAGGACGTTAACAGAAATAATTAACTCAATGTTGTTGACTGCTGGTCTTCCTAAGTGCTACTGGGGAGAAGCTGCATTGACGGCCACTTTTATTCTAAATAGAGTGCCTCATGCAACTTCAGACGTTACTCCTCATGAACTCTGGTTCAAGGTCAGACCTAACTTGAATGTCATTCGAGTGTGGGGGTGTCTGGCATATGTCAAGCTTCCAGATCTGAAGATTCAGAAGCTTAGAACAAGGACTACTAAGACGATCTTCTTGGGGTATGCCGAGAAGAGTGATGCTCGAAGATTTCTTGATATTGAGTCAAATCATATCATTGAATCTCGCGACGCAGAATATTTTGAAGACAAATTTGCAAGGCACAAGAATATTGTTCTTGCGGATGTTCCGGAGAACAATGAGAGTGCGCAGGTCTTCAATGAAGATGTGGTCCAAGAAGATGTTGAAACAACGGTTGAACCAGATCTCGCTGAGCCGTCAACGAAGCGAGTGAGGAGGCCGAAGGACTTCGGAAGTGACTTTGTCACCTATCATGTGGAAGCAGATCCGCTTACCTATGATGAGGCGATGAAGACCAGAGACACGATTTTCTGGAAGGAGGCGATTGACAATGAATTTGATTCTATCACCTCAAATAACACTTGGGTGTTGGTTGATCTTCCTGAAGGCGCGAAACCCATCGGATGCAAATAGATCTTCAAGAAGAAGATGAAAGTAGACGGAACTATTGACAAGTTCAAGGCTAGGTTGGTAGCCAAGGGATTTTCTCAGAAGCAGGGGATTGACTATTTTGACACGTATGCTCCAGTAGCCCGGATGACCACCATCAGAATGTTGATTGCTCTCGCAGCAATACATAAGATGGTGATACATCAGATGGATGTGAATATAACTTTCCTAAATGGCGAGCTGACCGAAGAGATTTACATGCAACAGCCAGAGGGATTTGTCATCAGGGGTCTTGAAGACAGTCTGCAAGTTGGTGAAATTTTTGTACGGTCTTAAACAAGCTCTCAAGATGTGGCATGAGAAATTTGACAAAGTTATAAGGTCAAATGGCTACATGGTCAGCGATACAGACAAGTGTGTTTACACGAAGTTCGCTGATGGAAGAGGTGTGATCGTTTGTCTGTACGTAGACGACATGCTTATCCTAGGTACGGATATTAGATGTGTCACGGAGACAAAGAAATTCATCTCAAGCAAGTTTAGTATGAAGGACTTGGGGGAAGCTGATGTGATCTTAGGGATCAAAATCATCCGGACAGACACTGGACTAGCGCTGTCATAGTCTCATTATATTGAGAAAATGATCACTCGTTATGGGTATCGGAATCTTCCAGGGATCGATACGCCGTACAGGTATGATCTGAAGCTGAAGCCTAATTCAGGAGAAAGCGTCAGACAGCTGGAGTATGCAAGCGTAATCGGAAGTTTGATGTATGCTACTAATGCCACAAGGCCTGACATAGCTTTCGCCGTGGGAATGCTGAGTCGTTTCACGAGCAACCCAGGTGCTGAACACTGGAAAGCTGTGAAATGGGTTATGAGATATCTCAAGAAGACACAGACATATGCATTGTACTACAGCGGAGATCCGCCGATAGTGGAAGGCTTCAGTGATGCCAGCTGATGCTCAGAGGTGGAGAGCGAGAGGTCCACAGGTGTATTCATTTTCACAATGGGTGGAGCTGCTATATCGTGGAAGTCGAAGAAGCAGACTATGCTCTCGCGGTCATCCATGGAATCTGAGTTCTTTGCACTTGATACCGCAGCCGAGGAAGCAGAATGGCTTCGGGAGCTCATGTATGATCTTCCAATGGTTGGGGCACAAATACCGGCGATACCGATATACTGCGACAACCAGGCGACTGCGGCGGTGGCATCAAATGACCTCTTCAACGGGAAGAAGAGGACTGTGCGGTTGAAGCACAGGGCAGTACACGATCTTATCAAGAGAGGTGTTATTGCAGTTATTGATGTTCGGAGTCAGGAGAACCTGGCGGATCCGTTCACCAAGGACCTCAAGCGCCAGCTGGTCGATGACACAGCTTATAAAATGGGCTTGAAGGCATTCTGATATTGTATTATTGTATTCCTACCATAAAGTTTTATGCTATTAGTTCAAAGATTTATCTACTAGGCATCTAGCTTTTGGTTCAAGGGAGGACCACTAATCGGAAGAATATCAGGAACGGTGGGTACATGTTCTATTGGGCATGGAGAGGTTACGGACCTATAACAACTGTTGTCTACTGTTGTTTTCTGCGAAAAACGGTTCCTGTGGGAAGGTTGGCTTAATTGCCTTAATGAGTTCTCAGGCAGAGTGAATGCCTGGTGTGCTTTACAGGAAGCACGGTAGAACAGCACTACAAGGAGTAAAACTCCATGCTACAGTGGGGTGACTCCACAATGAGGTTCCTATATGTGGGGTGCTGCCCAGGAATAGGATAAAGCCTCGGCTTTGCAGGCTAAGTCACAGCGGCGTAGCACCGCAAATAGGCAAGTTAGCCTAATGCTGTATGTTAAAAATAAAGAGGGGTGTAGTCAGCACTACAAAGAGGAGGAGTTCCTCGTGTTACAGTGGCACGACACCACGATGAGGTACCCGGTTAGGGATAAAGCCTCGACCTTGCAAGCCATGTCGTTGCGGCGTAACACCGCAAGGGAGCCTAAGGCTTCATGCTGGGTAGTTTGGCACTACAAAGAGGTGGTTGCCTCATGCTACAGTAGTATGACACTACGATGAGGTTCCCGGTACGGGGTAAGGCCTCGGCTTTAAGCTATGTCATGGCGGAGTAGCACCGCAAGGGAAGCGCAAAGCGCTTCATGCCATGTCTCTTTATAATGAACTCACCTATAGTGTATGGACAAAGAGATATCAGGCCGTCTCTTGAGGGTAAACTTGTAGAAGCCCAAAATTATACACTGAAACCAGGCTGGCACAGGGCCTTTAATGTGTAGCCAGAAGCACATATAACTACAATATGTGAGTAGAAAGAATTTCAGCTATGATGCAGAATTCAAGGCTTAGTCCATTCTTGTATTATAGTTTGATTTTTGACCCATGCGGAAAGATTCAAGTCGTCAGCGACATCTCTCCTAATGCATGATGGACAGTTACTGTGGGGAACACTTATACCCATATATATAGAGATATGTGGGGGATTGTTGGAGTTTTTGGTTTTTCCTTTAGAAAGCTTTAGTCCCACATCGGAAAAAACAAAGAGGTTGTATCTCTATATATTAGCTTTGCTATTATTGGAGATGCACATGTGGTGTGGAGGTGCACATGGGTTTGCCATGTGGGGTTATTTTTCTAATGGGAAAAAGGCTAAAATCAACAGTTAAAGCATTCATGCTTTTTGCTCTTGGGAAATTTATTTCCATGGGAGCTGGGACTTAGCGACTCGGACTCGGACTCGGACTCAGACTCGGGCTCATGGGCTCATGAGGCGTAATGTGGCGTTTTGTTGGCGCACTTTGCACTTAGCACGTCAGTATCGTCGCTAGGCGCATAGTGCGCTTTAGTTGCGCTCGTTACGCGAGCCACTTGTGCTGCCACGTTGCGCAAGCCCAGTTGCGCTGACCAGTTGCGCATGTCCAGTTGTGCAAGCCCAGTTGCGCTGCCCAGGTGCGCGCCCAGGTTGCGCTCAGGTTGCGCTTGGTTGCGATGGATTGCGCAGGGTTGTGTTGGGTTGCGTGGGTTGCTCGGGTTGTGCTGGTTGCGCTGGTTCCGCTGCGTGCGCAGTGTGCGCAGTGCTCGCAGTGTGCGCAGTTCAGTGCGCGCTCTGTCGCGCAGAGTGCAAGGAGCACGGGGTGTGCGCAGTTGGCAGCAGAACGTGCGTTTGCATGTTCTGGGCGGTTGCTACATGTTCGGGATGGTTATTACCACGTTCCTAACTTTGTGGCAACCGAACAGTTGCTGCAGGGCCTATATAAGGCATCCTCTATCTCTCAAGGCTGGATATATACATAATAGAAAGAGAAGCCACCACAGAAAGTTTACGACGTGTTTTTTAGCACAAGTAAACAGAGAATTCAGAAGTGTTCTTTAGCACAGTTCTGATCTTTCAGCAGCCTTCGAGAGAGAGAGGAAAGGCGCCGCACCAGTGTTGCTCTTGCACGGGAGTTCGTGTCCATCCGAGGTGTCAGAAGAGCAGGAGTGTTCCAAGTTCTCCGACGAACTTGCTGGTTCCTGGAAGCTGTTCGTGTAGGGCGAATAAAGCTTTGAGCAACGGTGACCATTCACCCCAGCAGGCCATCTTCCATCTCTCGCCTGTCATCTTCTTCGCTGCTGATTACGAAATCTTTTTAGATTCTCGTAATATCATAACGATATCTTTTTAGATCTTCGTTATACTTGCGCAACCTTCCTAGAAGTGTTGCGTTGGAACATTGTTTTTACAATTGTTTCATATTCTCAGTTTTCCATCGAAAAATTGTGTCCCGACACTAACAAAAAATAAACCCCGCATATATGCAAATTTTGGTAGGGATGGGGCTAGACATTTTGTCGAACACCTGGTGGGATGCTCTCGAGTTAGAGCTTGTTGCGCGGCCCCTTGATTGTTGCTTGATGCAGCTCCTTTCTTTGAGTATCCCAAGTTTCCTGGGTGTCTGGGAGGTCGGGAACGATTAAGCTATGTTGATCCCTTCCTCCCTCTCATCCTGTTGCCCGCCCCCTAATCTCACTGATGTAGATCGAACTAACTCTCCAGCAATTACACTGTGGTCCATCGCCCCACCATCTCTTGAGGATTAGGTCCAGCCTTCAACTGATTGCCGCCACCTAAACCTCCCTTTCTTCCAACCATGGAAGAATTGCCTCGATATACAGGATCGTTAGGAACGCCTGCTTCCGCAGAAGGAGGAGCGGGCCTTGGAGGGTGCTGGGGTGGAAATGGGCCTTGGAGCTTGGGGTGGAAATGGGGGACCTCCCGGTGAAATATCTGGGGGTGCCCCTTTCCGTCAACTACGCGAAGGACCGTGACTGTCAGAGTCTGGTGGATTTTGCACAGAGGAGGGTTGAGGGCTGGCAGGCGGCTGGCCTATCGTTTGGAGGGCGTATTGAGCTGGTTCGCTCAGTCATTTCTGCTATTGCTCTGTTCTGGCTCCAATCGATTATGGTGCCTCTGGCTACTATCAGAAAGATTGAGAGCATATGTGCCAAGTTCATTTGGCATGGGGGGATACACGCCATCTCCTGGGAGCAGCTCTGTCGGCCTAGGAAAGAGGGAGGTGTGGGTCTGCGATCACTTGTTTCTGTCAGGGAGGCGGCGGGGATCAAGCTGGCATGGAGGTTCCTTCAGGGTGATTCTCTATGGTCGGCCTGGATGACTAGTCGGTATCTCCGGGGCAGAAACTTCTGGGTATGTGAAATTGACAACAACTTCTCTGTGTCTTTCAAGCATATCCTGAGGACTCGTCCTGTTCTTCGGACGGCTTTGCGGAGGAGGATGAGGGAGGGAGGGGAGACGGATCTATGGCTCGATCCGTGGATCTCAGGTCAGTCTCTCCTGGAGATTCTGGGGCCCCAGAGGGACGGCGTGGCATACAGAGGTCTGACGTGTAGGCACATCATACGTGGTGGGATCTGGAGGCCTGAGGAGTATCGATTCACTGCTGCGTTAGTTGAGGAGATCAGACAGGTGCAGATCACTCCTACGGCACTGTCTGATGTCTGGATGTGGGCCCCTCCCGGCCGCTCGGAGGGTGCTGGGGAGTTCAGATTTAGCAGCTGCTACGACCTTGTCCGCCCCCACTTCGATGATATTGAGGAGTACGACTTTGTCTGGGGGAAGGGGCTCGCCAGGAAGATGCAATTGTCTGCATACAAACTGGTGATGGGCCGGTTGCTTACTCGGGACAGATTGCTTCGGTTCGGGGTTTCTGTTCCTGAGCCTGAGTGTGTTTTGTGTGAGACAGAGCCTGAATCTATTGGGCACCTGTTCTTTCAGTGCCATGTGGCATGGAGCATCTGGGCAGAGCAGTGCCGGAGACACTTGGGAGGGGTTGGCAGGGAGCGGGACTTCAGAGAAATCCTTAAGTGGATTGGTGATTGCAGGGGCAAGGAGCAGAGCTGGGCTAGGCATGCTAGATTGAGACTTGCTGCGTCAGTTTGGCATGTCTGGAGGGAGAGGAACCAGCGCATTTATGAGGGACTATCCACCCCAGTGGTGGGCATACTTCATAACATTGAGTCGGATGTACTAGTAATGTCCCCCTGAGTTGGGCTTGTATCTCTATGTTGTAACCTTATTGAGATGATGGAATAAAATTTACCCTTTTTCCAAAAAAAATATATATATATTGAAGCAATGGGGTAACTGTGGCGAACTTGCCTCCACTGGAGCTCGAACTCCGACCACTTGGGCCGCATGCATCTCTCTTAACCACTAGGCTAGAGATCATTTGCCATATATATATATATATATATATATATATAATATATATATATATATATATATATATATATATATATATATATATAAAATATATATATATATATATATTCTTTTTTTCTTTTTGAAAGAAGGTAATTATGGCGAACGCCCCCAACGGGAATCGATTTCCTGACCACTCGGGCCGCATGCCTCACCACTACCACTAGGCTAGAGGGTCATTGGCAATTTTTTTTTTTTTGGAATAAGGGTGAATTTATTCCTCGCATATAGCGGAAAAGGTATTAGAGTACAACATCACAACTTTCCATGCCCCAATAAACTATTATGGGGCCATTACAGATACATCGAATTCTATATTATGTAGAATTCCAATAGGGGGGGTAGTCAAGCCCTCAAAGATACGTCTGTTCCGCTCCTTCCAGATGTGCCAAACAGACGCAGCAAGACGGACTCTGGCTCTTCTAGCCCACCTGGGATCCCGTCCTCTGTGATCTCGGATCCAGCTGAGGATGCTCCGAATGTCTCGGTCCATCCCCACTCCTCCTCTCAGCTGTGCACATTGCTCAGTCCAAATGTGCCAGGTCACCGGGCAACCAAAGAAGAGATGCCCCATGGATTCATCTGCATCAGTACATAGCACACATTTGGCATCCGGAATCTGCATCCCAAACTGGAGGAGTCTGTCTCTCGTCATCAATCTACCCCGGAGGAGGCGATAAGCACATAGTTGCATTTTCCGTGCAACTCCCTTGCCCCAAATGAAGTCCACCTCCTCAGCCTGGTCGTGGTGGGTCCGAACCAAATCATAGCAGCTACGAAAGCAGAATAGACCTGAACCTCCCCCCGTACCTGGGCCGGCCCAGCTCCATGAATCCTCCGTCTGGTTAGCGTCTATGGGAATGAGGTGAATCTCGGCTGCAAGCTGGCCAGTAAAAGGGTATCCCTCTGGCCTCCAAACTCCGTCCCTAATGATCCGGCTGCATGTGAGCCCCCTTCTCGCTTCCCTGTCCAGCTGTCCTCCCAATATCTCAAGCAGGGATCTGGAACCCAACCAAGGGTCTAGCCAAAGGTCGGTAGTCATCCCATCCTTCATGCGACTGCAGATAGTTGTCTGGAGTACCGGTCTACATCTCAGGATGGCCTTGAATGTGACCGAGAAATTGTTGTCTATCCTGCAGGTCCAGAAGTTGGTCCTCCGTAAGTATCTGCTAGCCATCCAGTCCGTCCAGAGCGACCCCCCTTGATGAATTTCCAGGCCATCTTCACACAAGCTGCCTTCCGAACCGCATGAAGAGGCCTCAACCCAACTCCTCCTTCCTCCCGAGGCCGACATAACTGATCCCAAGATATCGCATGTATCCCTCCCCTCCAGATGAAGTTAGCGCAAATAACCTCCACCTTCCGAATAGTAGCTGTAGGGATCTGGATCGACTGGAGCCAGAACATAGTGATGCCCGCAATGACCGACCGCACCAACTCAATCCATCCCCTAAATGAAAGCCCCGCCGCTTGCCAGCCCTCTACTCTCTTCTGAGCAAAGTCCACCAAGCTATGACAATCCTGCTCTCGGGCATAGTTGACCGTAAGCGGGACCCCCAGGTATTTCACTGGAAGCTCGCCTCTGTCCACACCTAAGACGAAGGCTCTCTCCTCCTGAAGTGTACACCGGGAGCTGAAGTAGACTCTGCTCTTCTCCCGGTTTAACTGGAGCCCTGATAGCCGCCCGAACTCCTCCATAATGTCTGAGAGCGCTCTCATTCCCCTCATGGAAGGCTGGAGTCGTACCAATAAATCATCAGCATAAATCAAATGAGATACAACAGGACTCACCAACCGGAAGAGGGGAACAATCCTCCCGCTATGCACTGCTATATCCATCATACTCGTGAAGTACTCCATCACCAAGGTAAAGAGATACGGGGAGAGGGGGTCACCCTGCCTCAACCCCCTGTTGCTACTAAAATAACCATGTGGCGTGTCCTGGATGAGGACAGAGAAGGTAGGGTTTGCTCCGCTCAGGATCTCTCCCGCTGGAGAGCACGCTGGAGAGGGCTCAAGGCTGGGTTCAGGCCGTTGGCGGCCGGCGATGAGGGGAAGGAAAAGGACGATGAGGAGGATGCGAGAGAAGTAGACGTGGCGGGTGGATGGACAACAGTAGAGCGTCGTCGGAAACCTAAAACACCTCAGCCGCGTGAAAGAGAAGAGCGATACAAGGGATGGGGAAACCGCCGGCCGGTGTGAGAGGGCCAGCGGTCCTCCGGCCAAACCCGATCTGCGGGGGCCTATAGGAGGGCGGTCCCTCCTCCTGGGGGTCGTAAAGAGACGGGAGGGACGAGTATCGACAAAGGGAAGGGGAAGGAGGCCTATCGGGAGGTCAGGCAGACGCCTGTAGGAACACTGCCGCAAGGCAGGAGTGCGACTTCAACTGGAGCGTGGGCGAAACCAATTTCCTGGGCGGAGATATGCAGACCTGCGCCGGTTCAGGAGGAAGTGGATCTGCAATACGTAGAGCCGAGCGTCATCAATGGTGTAAGGGTAGTGGAAATTACAGCCGATGATATCCAGGAAACGTCTAAATATTGGAGGAACACTTTGGTTCTCTACGTGATGGGCAACAGGCCGTTCTATGGCCAAATTCAGGCGTTTGCATATAGAGTATGGAAGCCTAAGGGAGACATGGAGATCTTCTCACGCGAAAACGGCTTTTACTTCATTAAATTTTCTCTTCTCGAAGATTTGGAACGTGTTCTTGAAGGTGGCCCGTGGACTTTTGACGGCAGATTAGTGGTCCTTAAACGGTGGTATCCTAAACGGTGGTATCCTGAACTAAATTTCGAGAAGGACAGATTATCAAAGGTACCAATATGGATCAAATTGCCATGGCTTTCGCCCCAACTGTGGAGTGTCCCATCCATTATGAAAATGGCGAGTATGATAGGGGTCCCGATACGCACAGACATCCCGACGGCGAGAAGGCAGCGTTTATCATATGCCAGAATCTTCGTAGAAATCTCGGCGTCCGACGTCCTCCCCAGGAAAATAGATCTCGTCCTGCCTAATGGCGAGTGGCTTTCCCAGGACGTAGAATATGAATGGGTTCCCCCGTCTTGCTCTTTTTGTCAGTGCTTCGGGCACACCAAAACGCAATGCAGGGACCCCCAAGTGGAGGTGGAGAGGGTCGAAGCCCAACAGGAGCAGCAAGCAAGCCTAGGACATCCAAGTGGTAACCAAGAACCGAGCAACAATCTGGTCGACTCAATCCAAGAAGAAGGGGATGTCCTAATGCGGACGGAGCAAAGCAATATAGATGAAGGAGCGGTTGTTGGAGGAGTTGATAGATATAGTTCCTTAGTGCTCGGTAAGAGGCACGGGATTGACCTCCCTGCCCACACAGTCGAAGGTAACAACCTCGCAATGGTGTTAGTAGGGGAAGCTAGCACGAGGGTGTCAATGGGCCACGCTCGACCGGACACAGGAGGAGTGACAACAAGAGCTGCTAAGAGAGCGTCCATTCAAGGTGGGGTTACTGTTAGCGACGGGACAGTGCTCAGTCGGAACGACAAGAGGGATGACGCTCAAGCTTTGACACGGGAGAACCCGAGGTGGACGCTTCTTGTGAGAGAAGCTTCTCAACCTCATAACTTACTCAATCCAGCTTCAGACACAGGTGAAGCGGTTGCGAACAGAAATAGCGCCGAGGTGATTGCGTCTCCAAGTCGTCCGATGGAGTGCAAGAGAGAACAAAAGGACACCCCCACTCATCATTAATGTCTGTCATATCCTGGAATGTCCGAGGTGTGAACTCGATCGGTAGATGGAGGGAGGTTCAGAATATGATGAATACACACAAGTGTTCGATAGTTGCCATACTGGAGAGTAAAATTAAATTAGTTGAGAAGATAACTAAAAGGACCCCGTCTCATTGGATGTCTATCCACAACAGGGAGCTATGTGATTTGGCTCGCATATGGCTCATGTGGGATACGCGAGCGTGGTCAGGCCAGGTACGCTTTATTTCTGAACAATTAATCTTCTTGGATTTCACTAACAAAGGAGGGCTCCGCATTCAATTCGGCGCTGTCTATGGCCATAATGACCGAAGACAACGCTTCCAATTATGGAAGGATATTATTCAGGTTGCTAGCCAGAATGAAGGACAGGCTCCCCTACTACTGAGTGGGGACTTCAACGCCATGCTGGCAGAAGAGGAGAAAAGGGGAGGCCGTCCGGTCCCGGACTTCATTTTAGCTGACTTCCGAGACTGTCTACTTTCCTCTGGCCTCTCCTGCTTGGTTAGAACTGGCCAAGCCTGGACATGGAGTAATAGTTCATCTCGCAATCGAGTCGTCTGTCAACTTGACAGAGCTCTGTGCAATAACAGATGGATGGAGATGTTCCCGGCTAGCAAGACGGAGGCTTTACACTGCGGCACTAGTGACCATTCACCCATTTTGATCCGATGGGTCCCTGCAGGTCTTTCCCGACGGCGCCCGTTTCGATTCAACAATGCCTGGCCTCACATAGGGGGTTACCAGGAGGTGATCAATAGCGGGCTCTCTTTTGCAGTTGTCGGCAACCCCCAATTTCGCCTTACTAGGCGACTGAAACATGTCAAACGCCTCCTTAAGCAATGGAATCGGACAAGGCCGCTTGAGGAACTGCATGATAAGGTGAAGGAACTGCACGACATCCAGGGAAAGATCCAGTCGGACCCGTCTAATGCTGACCTAGTTGACGGAGAGCTCAAGCTGCAAGAGGAGGTTCGTCGCCTTCGGTTTCTAGAGGAGGTCCAGCTTCAGCAGAGAGCCAAGTGTAGTTGGCTTAAAGACAGGGACCGCGGCTCTAAGTTTTTCCATGCCATGGTCCGGTCGTACCTCCATCGCAACAACTTCGGTCCTCTCATGGATGCTACCGGACGAGTTATCACTGCTGATTGCGACTTGCAAGAAGAAGCCATCGAATTTTATACAAATCTATATAACCAAACTGGCTACTTGACGGAGTTCCGAATACCATCTGCAAAAGATTAGTTACCGAGGAAGGTAATAATCTACTTAGAAGAGAAGTTTCCATGGAGGAGGTTGAGAAAATAGTGAAGGAGTCGGATCCCAATAAGGCGCCCGGTCCTGACGGGTTCAACTCTGCTTTTTACAAATCCCACTGGGGACAGCTCAAAGAGCTCGTGCTCCAAGTAGTCCAGGACTTTTTCGCCTCGGGCAGATTACTGAAAGAGATCAATCACACATTCCTTACTCTCATACCTAAAAAGGAGGGGGCTTCTTCACTGAGTGATTTTCGTCCAATAACTTGTTGCAATTTTATTTATAAAATTATCACTCATCTCATGTGTATTAGGATGCAGGATATAATGAGGAGTTTAATCTCCACCAACCAGTCAGCGTTCATCAAAGGCAGATCTATTGCTGAGAACTGTCTTTTGGCCCACGAACTTGTTCGAGACTTCAACAAAGCTGGAGGAAGGAAAGGGTGCGTTAAACTGGATCTCCGCAAAGCTTATGACATGGTTAATCGCGACTTTGTCTGTGAGCTACTTCGGAACATGGGGTTTGAAAAGTGGTGGGTCGACATGATTCGTGAGTGCATTACTACTCCTACGTTCTCTATTCTTATCCAGGGGCAGCCTTATGGGTTTTTTGGGAGCAATAGGGGCTTGAGGCGGGGGGACCCGCTCTCCCCCTATTTATTCACCATTGTGATGGAGTACTTCACATGTATGATGGATATTGCAGTGCACAGGAAGCAAATTATACCTCTCTACCGGCAGGTTGATCCAATAGTTTCCCATCTTATATACGCCAACGACCTATTAGTGTTCCTCGAGCCGTCTAGGGGGAGTATTGACTCCCTCAACAAGCTATTGGAGGAATTTGGTCTGCTGTCGGGTCTCCACCTCAACTGGGATAAAAGCCTGCTCTACTTCAACAAGGATTGCCAGGGGAAGAAAACTTGGTCGAATTTGCTTAGAATCGAACAGGGTCAGCTCCCAGTCAGGTACCTCGGTCTTCCCCTCTCAATCAATTATGCCAGGGATGCTGATTGTGAAGGTTTGATACAGTATGTACAAGCTAGATTAGAAGGGTGGCAAGTCCAATTATTATCTTTCGGGGGAAGAATAGAGCTTGTACGCTCTGTCATTATGGCTATTGTCGCTTACTGGTTACAGGCTATCCACATTCCAGATAAGACGGTCCAGAAAATTGAACGACTCTGCGCTAATTTCGTATGGCGAGGAGGGTACCACTCGATTGCCTGGGACGAGTTATGTCGGGCTAAAGAGGAGGGGGGCATTGGCCTTCGATCCTTGAGAATTCTCCGGGAGATCGCTTTGCAGAAGTCGGTATGGAAATTCCTTGAGGGTGAGTCCTTGTGGGCGAGATGGATCAAAAGTAGATACGTGAGATCGGACAATTTCTGGGCCCTCAAAATGGACAACAATTTTTCGGTGACATTCAAAAATATGTTGCGAATACGGCAATCTCTGAAGGCTAAAATCACAAGGGTTATTCATAATGGGAGATCGACCAACCTGTGGTTCGACCCTTGGCTAAACCATCAGAGCCTTATTGATAGGTTCGGGTGGTCCACGTTCGAGTTGTATGGTAGGTCGGAACCCTTGGCGGTGCTGATACATGATGGGTCGTGGAGTCTTAGTGCCAGGCCGTTTGGCCATTGGCTGGCTGAGGAACTTGCTAGTGTTCCCGTCTTGAGTGACGCAGGGATTGATCACTGGGCCTGGGATGGCTCCACTGATGGCAAATTTTCCGTCAAGATTGCTTATGAGAATACTCGGCCCCATGGCCCTGTATTGGAATGGACGTCCATTGTATGGGCTAAGGGTGCGGCGGTCAAATGGCAATTGTGTGCGTACAAGGCTGCGCGGGACCGGCTGTTAACCAAGGAGAGACTCCATAGGTTCGGTATACCTATCACAGACCAAATGTGGGTTCTATGCGGTGGAGGACTGGAGTCCAGGGACCATCTCTTCTTCCAATGTCAATGGACAGGAGCTATCTGGTAGAGTTGTAAGGTCAGACTCGGCCTGCCTTCCTCTTACGTTCATGGGTTTCATGAAGTACTCCAGGAGATTGCTGCTCTGAAGACTCGCGGGATCAGTATATATAATAAAGCGAGAATCTGGCTTCTCTCGGCTGTTTGGCACATCTAGAGAGAACGAAATAGGAGGATTTTTGATGGTGTGCAGTCATCTATGCACGCTATCCTGAAAAACATACACAGTGATACTAAGATCATTGGAATTTAACTGCTGAGGGGTATCCTGGCCTCTTGAGTAGTTGCGTGTAAATTTTTTATTATTATCAATAAAGTACCCATTCTTCGAAAAATAATTATATATATATATATATATATATATATATATATATATATATATATATATATATACACACCCTCAATTCAAGTTTCGAACGCGTATTACGTTTTGTTACAAACTGTACATGTTTGATCCTAGCTAGTACAAGAATGCCATTACTAAATTCTAGCAATTACTTGACGTATGTAGGAACTCTTGTCTAATATGTATAAGTGCTCATTTCAGTACTAATCTTTCTTGGAAGGTATATAATTGAGGTGCTGCTCTCTCCTCTTGTTTGGGTGTTTGAACTAATAGGATGGCTGCTCTGGAGGAGCTTAAGATGAAGTTGAAACAGTTTTCTGATGCTGCTGAAGGTAATGGGAACTCGGTCGGAGTGTGTATGGAGCCTTGTGATTCGGATATGGTAAAATTTTAATGCATATTTGCGACTTGTTTTTGTCAGACTACTTTCTAATTTAGCGGTACTATTTTTTTGTAATTGAATCAAGAATGCTAAATGTTGTGTTCCAAAAGTCACCTAAGAGTATATAAAGCCCAACTTGTGATCAAGTGATGCCAGATGACTGCAAATCTTAGTTTGCGGTATTGGCCGATACTGAAACCATGACAACCGCGGAAACCAATCGCTTCAAAAGCACCGAGAAACTGCCAATTGAGAAGGGTCCGATGCTTACGCCAATACCGCAAACCATGCTACATATCTGGAGCACCTTGGGGTTTTGTACTTGTTCACTTTTCTTGTCAATATATTTTATCATGTCCAAAGCAATAATGGAATGATAATTATAGCTTCATTTTATAAGAAGTCATCAGACTGTTAGCATCTTGCGAGAATTGACAAAAAACTTTGAAGTGAGTAGTGGTCCGTCGTTCCAAACATAATGGTGGTACAGTCGATTTTGTAAGTAGATCTTGTGATTTCTATCCGTTATTTCTTCTTTTTGCTTTCTGATTTCCCCTAACATCATATAATTTTACTGAAGGTGTGTGATGGTGGTACAGTCGATCTTGTGAGTAGATCTTGTGGAGTCTTCAATATCAACGAACTTGGTTTGCAAAAGCATACAGATACAGGTGGACTGGTAGATGAGGTGACTGGTGAAACTATGTATCGTTGTGCTTCTCATGAGATGCATACCTTTGGAGCCATAAGTCATGGGGGAAGCAGTGTTGTTCATAGAGCTATTCATGTTCCTATTCATCGGATTTTGGCCTTGAAGAAGATAAACATCTTTGAAAAGGTTCTCATCTTTGTCTTGATATTATGACATGCCAAAAGAAAAGGCAATTTATAAGGGCACATAACATTTTGATCGGGGCTAGCCAGGATTAGGGCCAGCCATGATTTGAGGAGATTTTACTCGGGCTATCCAAATATTTCACTCAGGGGGCTGTCCAAACCCCACACCCCCCCAAACCCCAAAAATCAATCTCATTTCTAAATTCCACTCTCTCTTCCAAAACCCTTCTTCTTCTTCTTCTTCTATCCATCTTCTTCTTCTCCACCATTTCCATTCTCACATCTCCATCAAAACCCTAGTTTTCTTCTCTTCTTCTTCTCCACCATTTCCATCATCACCATCTCCATCAAAACCCTAGTTTTCTTCTCATTCCCAATTTCGATAGCACCCAAAAAATTAAATAAACCCTAAAATGCATGGAAATAAAGCTTAAATACTTATTTTCCCACAAAGAATGCATGAAAATAAATCCTAAAATGCATATTTCACTCTATTATCAAGATTGAAATAAACCCTAATATTTTTTTTATTCGAAAATTTCGACTTTAGGACTGCCAGAAATTGTGGCAGTCCTGAAAGGGACTTGCTGTACATCACGTCCCTTTCAGGACTGCCTCAACTTCTGGCAGTCCTCAATATGTCTAGGATTATCAGAAATTATGATAGTCTTGCTGTAGAGCATGTCCCTTTCAGGACTGCCACAATTCCTGACAGTTCTCAGTACTTCTAGGACTGCCAGCAATTGTGGCAGTCCTGTTGTACATCGAGTCTATTTCAAGACTGTCACAATTTTTGGCCGTCTTCAATACTTCTAGGACTGTCAGAAATTGTGGCAGTTCTGATATGAACCCAATTCTTCTACAACTAGGATTTCTTCCATAGTTTTCTTCTACAATTAGGATTTCATGCATAATTCTTCTATTAATAAAGAAAAATTGGTTAATAGACTAATAGATTAATAGATTTGATAGATTTGATAACCCAATTTCTTCTACAACTAGGGTTTCATCCATAATGTCCAAACAAGAAGAAGAAAAATAAATTAGGGTTTGGAGAAAGAGATCTGAGAAATTAGAAGAGAACAAAAAATCAAAATAAACTAGGTTTGAAAAAATTGATGTTCTTGTTGTTCTTGTTCTTGTTCTTCTTCTTGTGAGGAAAGAGAGGAGAGTAGACCTGTAAATGGACCGGATTTGGAGCAGATCGACCTAAATCCGGATCCATTTAAATTTAGAAAATTTTGATCCAAATCCAATCCATTATCCGCTGGATCATTGATGACACAATCCAAATCCATATCCGATGGATTAATGGATATCCGATCCGTTACTTTGATCCGTTTATAACAAATAATCTCAAAAGAAATCTATCAAAATGACGATTTCATCAAAATTTGAATTACATTATGACCAAAATATTTCTTAAACCGATAATCAAATATAACTAAAATACTAAGTCTCCAACCATACTTAATTGATGTTTTTGGATAAGACTTAAGAGTACAAAAGGAGACCATACTTAATTGATGTCTTCCTTTTATAAAGAGAAAGAAGCGTACTAACATTTGAGAAGACGTGAGTTTTCTTCTACAGCCTTCTGAGCTTTTTGGTTAACGAAACGATTCTTGGATGATGAAACACGCTGCAAACTATTTACTATTTTGATTGTACCTAGAAAAAACGTTTAGGTATCCTAAATTCCTAATACAACTGTTTAAATTTTAAAATTATAATATATTTAATAATATATTTAATATAATTAATATTTAATTAATGGATTTGGATCATTAATGGATTGGATCAACCTAAATCCATATCCAATCCAACTAATAAATGGATTAGTGGATTTGGATCATTAATGGATTAACGGATCTAATTTTCAATCCAAATCCGTTTAAAAGTCATGGATCTGGAGCGGATCAGGATCAAAATCCGGTCCATTTACAGGTCTAGAGGAGAGCCAAAAAAAAAGTTGACTTATATTCTTACATGTTGGCTAGCCCTGAGTAATTTTTTCAATGGCAAACTTGTAAATAAATCAAAATTTAATTTTGGCTAGCCCTGATCAACTTTGCATGTGCCCTTATAATTTGCCAAAGAAAAGTGATGCTATGGAATAGCAAATAAATAGTCTTTTCACTAACATTTTATATTCTCTTAATATCCTCAAAACCAATTTTTGCATCAGCTCATAAGATTTTCAAGCATTTGACAAGAATTACAGTCTGAAAGAAGCAAAAACTGCAAATAATTATGAGAACATGCTAGATAATTGTTATTTTTTATATGTTTAACTATTTCATGATAATATAGATTCATTCGATAAGTTCTCCTTATTCTTTCCTTACAGTTTTGTCTATATGGCCTCCTCGCCCGTGTGCACATTTGGCTTCAGACCGAAGATATTTGAGTTTTGCTATGTGATGGTATCAATTACGAGGCAAAACCTTGGAATGCTTGGTAATTATAGGCATGGATCTATAGATCCTTATCTTAACCTACCTTATTATCTTTAAGAGTTGACATAGCTATTATATGGAATATCTGTGCTTTTGTAGGAAGAACATATGTTTAAGGATTTCTCATATTGAACACAACTTTTGTTGGGATTGAAGTGCGAAAACCGTTCCCCAAATCACGAGACTGTGAGAGAACCGAAGTAAATCGCAGAAAAACCAACTTGCCAAAATCACCAACAAGCACAAGCTGTACAACGCAAACACAATGATTTTGTCGAGAAAAAATCTTGCAGGAAAAACCACGGAAGATCAGAGTCCAATCCTGAAAAAGCCTTTACTAATGAATTAGAAGATTACACCATCTACAAACTTCTCCACCGATCCAATCGAATCACCACAATTACTTGAAGCAATAAAAACAGATTACAATTGCTACCGAAGAACGAAGACGACGAGAACACTTACCCGAAACTATCTTCTTTCGAAGTCGTCTTCAATCCCTCTTTCTCTTCTTCAAAAGTTGCCAGATTGTTGATATCTTTCTGATAGATGTAATGTCATGGAATTTTGAGGTTAGGAAAGACATATATATATATATATATATATATATATATATATATATATATATATATATATATATATTTGGAATAAGGGTGAATTTATTCCTCGCAATAAGCGGAAAAGGTATTAAAGTACAACATCACAACTTTCCATGCCCCAAATAATAATATTATGGGGCCATTACAGATACATCGAATTCTATATTATGTAGAATTCCAATAGGGGGGGTAGTCAAGCCCTCAAAGATACGTCTGTTCCGCTCCTTCCAGATGTGCCAAACAGCCGCAGCAAGACGAACTCTGGCTCTTCTAACCCACCCCGGGTCCCGGCCTCTGTGATCTCGGATCCAGCTGAGAATGCCTCGGATGTCCCAGTCCACCCCAACTCCTCCTCTCAGCTGTGCACACTGCTCAGTCCATATGTGCCAGGTCACCGGGCAACCAAAGAAGAGATGTCCCATAGATTCTTCTTCCTCATTACATAGCACACATTTGGCATCCGGGATCTGCATCCCAAACCGGAGGAGTCTATCTCTCGTCATCAGTCGACCCCGGAGGAGACGATATGCACATAGTTGCATTTTTCGTGCAACGCCCTTGCCCCAAATGAAGTCCACCTCCTCAGCCTGGTCATGGTGGGTCCGAACCAAATCGTAGCAACTACTAAAACAGAATAGACCTGACCCACCCCCCGTACCTGGGCCGACCCAGCTCCACGTATCCTCCTCCTGGCTAGCGTCAATAGTAATAAGGCGAATCTCTTCGGCTAGCGGAGCAGTAAATGTATATCCCTCTGGTCTCCAAACTCCATCTCTGATGATCCGACTACAGGTGAGCCCCCTGCCCGCTTCTCTGTCCAGCTGCCCCCCCCAGACGGTCAAGCAAGGATCTGGAACCCAACCAAGGGTCCAGCCAGAGGTCAGTAGTCGTCCCATCCTTCAAGTACCTGCAGATAGCGGTCTGAAGCACCGGTCTACACCTAAGGATGGCCTTGAACGTGACCGAGAAATTGTTATCTATCCTGCAAGCCCAGAAGTTGGTCCTCCTCAGGTATCTGTTCGCCATCCATTCTGTCCATAGCGATCCCCCCTTGATGAATCTCCAGGCCATCTTCACACAAGCTGCCTTTCTGATCGTATGGAGAGGCCTCAACCCCACTCCTCCTTCCTCCCGAGGCCGACATAACTGGTCCCAGGATATCGCATGCATCCCACCCCTCTAGATAAAGTCAGCACATATGGCCTCCACTTTACGAATAGTAGCCGTGGGGATCTGGATAGACTGAAACCAGAACATCGTGATGCCTGCAATAACCGAACGCACCAACTCTATCCGGCCGCCGAAGGATAGACCCGCAGCCTGCCAGCCTTCCATCCTCCTCTGAGCAAAGTCCACCAAGCTGTGACAGTCATGCTCTCTGGCATAGTTGACCGTCAGCGGAACCCCCAGGTATTTCACTGGGAGCTCGCCTCTGTCCACACCTAAGGCGAAGGCTCTCTCCTCCTGTTGTGTGCACCGGGAGCTAAAATACACTATGCTCTTCTCCCTGTTTAACTGGAGCCCAGAAAGCCGTCCGAACTCCTCCATAATATCAGAAAGCGCTCGCATTCCCCGCATGGAAGGCTGGAGAAGCACCAATAGGTCGTCAGCATAGATCAGGTGGGACACAACCGGGCTCACCAACCGGAAAAGAGGAACGATCCTCTTGCTATGCACAGCCATATCCATCATGCAGGTAAAGTACTCCATCACCAACGTAAATAGATACGGGGAGAGGGGGTCACATTGCCTCAACCCCCTGTTGCTACTGAAGTAGCCATACGACGTGCCCTGGATGAGGACAGAGAAAGTAGGGGAGCAAATGCACTCCCTCACCCTCGCAACCCACCTCTCGTCGAATCCCATGGCAATCATCAAGTGACACAGGAAGTCCCTGTTGACCGTATCATAAGCTTTCCTGAGATCAAGCTTCACACAAGCCTTCATCCCCCCAGGTTTGCTGAACTCCCTCACCATCTCATGAGCTAGCAGGCTGTGCTCCGCTATCGACCGGCCCTTAATGAACGCTGCTTGATTCTGGGACACCACTCCCTGCATAATCCCCTCCATACGCCTGCATATAAGATGAGTGATAATCTTGTAAAGAAAATTACAGCAAGCAATGGACCGAAAATCCGCAAGTGAGGTTGCTCCCTCCTTTTTAGTAACCAGCGTCAAAAAAGTGTGGTTCAGCTCCTTCAGAAGCCTGCCCTCCACAAAGAACTCCTGAACCGCCGCCAGAACATGGGTCTTAAGCACACCCCAGCGTCGCTTAAAGAACCCAGAAGAGAAGCCATCAGGCCCGGGAGCTTTGTTGGGATTGGCCTTCATAACAATATCCTCTACCTCCTCCATCCTCACAGGTGCCAGAAGCAGACTGTTCCCATGTCGGGACACCAGTCTCTTCGTGACAAGAGCAGGGAACGTGCAAGAGTAGTCTGTCTGCTGATAAAGGACCGTGTAGAATCTGACAGCCTCCTCCTGGATCTCCGCCGGGTCCCCAACAAGACGTCCCTCAGCATTCAGAAGTCTGGGGATGCTGTTCCGGTGCTGGCGGGTGCGAATCACATCGTAGAAGAATTTGGTGCAGCGGACTCCATGTTTGAGCCAGGTACATTTAGCCCGCTGTGCCGCACTAATCTCCTCCTGCTGGCGCATGATGCTTACCTCCTCAATAAGCCGCATCTCCTTCGCCGTCAGCTCCCCGTTCAGAATGTCAGCTTGGAGGGCCACCTGAGTGTCCCGAAGCTCGTCTTCCTTATCTGCCAGGGAAGTCCGCGGTAGCTTCTTCACCCACCCCCTGATAGCCCACTTGAGCTGCTTAAGTTTGTGCACCATGCGGAACTGAGCCGTGCCCTCCCGGAATTGTTGCATCTCTCCCATAACCACCTCCTCATATCCGGCCGACAGATACCAGCTGTTGTTATACCGAAATGGCCTCGCCCTCTGAAAAGGTCTCTCACCGAAGCCAACCCGGATAGGAGAATGGTCGCTAGTACCTGCCGTCAGACCTTCCGCCACCGAGTTCGAAAAGCACCTGAACCACTCACTATTGCCCAAGGCCCGATCCAACTGACAAGCAATCCGGTTTTGAGTAGCCTTGTTGTGCCAGGTCCAGATATGTCCAGCGCGCTCCAGCCCCCGCATCCCCGACAGAAGCAGACACCTCTGGAAGTCATATAAGATCGAATCCGGAACAGGACGACCTCCCACCTTCTCTTGGCGAAGCAGCATAGCATTGAAGTCCCCCATGATGAGCGGGGGAGAGATAGATTGTCCGCCATGAGCCCCAGCTGCACAATGTCTTCCCACAAAGCCTCCCGGAGTCTCCGGTTATTGTGCCCATAGACAGCTCCCAGGATGAATCGGAACCCACCTTTGTTCACAAAATTAACACCGATGAGTTGTTCTGATTTAAGGATCTGCACCCCCTCCCAACTTCCTTTGTTCCACCTAACCCAGATCCTTGCCATTTCACAAAGATCTAAGTTGTGAATGTGATCCCAGTTTGCCGGAGTCCTACGCGAGAGCATAGCAGCCCCTCTAATCTTCGTCTCCAGTAGGATGGCAATGTCACACGCCTCTCTTCTCAGAACCCCTCCAATCTCTCTCCATCGTCCTATGGAACACCCCCCCTAATGTTCCATGCTAGGACCGACATCTAAATAAAGGAAGAGGGGTCCCCCTGGAACTCGTCTGGATCGACACTCGAGGGAAGTGTCTCATCCGCCTGACCAATGCCAGCGTCTACCATAGAGGAAGGAACAAGATGGGCCTGAATCCTGCTAAGAGTGAGCGTCCAGTCAGGATTGTCTTCAGTCTGGTCATCCATTTCCCTCGCCAAAGGGATATCCTCCCGTGTTGCCGGAGCATATCTTTTCCTGCTTGTGTACACCATGATCGCCGGAGAGGCCTCCATCGCCATCGGACCACTACCAGCCGCACTCATCCCCCTGGTAACGATGGTACTTTGTGGCCTGAACGGGACCAGTGCACCCTGCGTAACCTCCTGTCTTTGCGGCGATCCTGCCTCCTGACTCCTATCGACCTCCATCCCTGTGTCTGCCTCCATATGTCTGTCTGGCTCCGTCTCCCCAGGCACGTGATAGGGGGCCGTCTCCTTCCCAGGAGTCTCCGTCTGAGTTGTCTGTGGTCTGGCAGGCTCCTGCCCCTTGTATTTGCACGCGCTAGTAGTGTGCCCAAAACACTCACAGTGAGAGCACGTGGGGGGGACCCAGTCATACTCCACCGCCTGTGTCAGAACCTCCCCTGATGGAACCTGATACTCCAACACACTCGGTAGCTCCGTGCCCGCTTTGATCTCCACGAAGACCCTAGCATACATCAGTCTAGTGCGGAAAGTAGTGGCCTCATCCGCTTTGATCGGCTTTCCCACAAGACTAGCAAGTCTCATGAGGAGCGGGATACTCCAATACTTTACTGGGAATTCAGGAAATCTGACCCAGATGGGGATAGCATTCAGTACCTCCCTCTCGCACCTCAGCTCCGGCGTCCACTCCTTTAGTATAATGAGCCTCCCATCAAAGGACCAAGGCCCTCCCTGTAGGATCCTGGACACATCCTCCGCTAAGCCAAATTTGACATAATAGAACCCGTTCTCCCGAGAGAAGAATTCCATGCTACCTTTGGGTCTCCAAACACGCTCCGCATAACCCCGAATTTGGCCAAAGAATGGCTTGTTCCCTAATACATACAGTACCAGAGTGTTCTTCCAGAATTCGGAGACCACCGCAATTTCTTCAGCGGAAAAATACGTCCGTAGCCCTCCTCCAACCGACATCGGTGGAACAAACTCCATCGACATCGGGCTTTTCTCAGCCACTGGCGTACAAACCCCCTTCCATGACCGAGGCCTCTGCTCCTCAGTGTACATCCTGGTCGGAGGGATCACAGGACCCTGGCCTGACTTGGCGGTATCAGTAGCGATACCCTTAGCCTTCTCGGCCGCCGTCGCCTTAGGCCTCCAACCCGTAATAGACCGCACCATTCCTCCCCCAAGACGCCGGGTATCCATGGTGCCGACCATAGAGGGTCGATTCCCATGGTTCCCTGGCCCCGCCCTTCCCGAAGCTTGGGACAGAGCCCCTCGCCGCCCTCCCATCCGTCTTCGCGTCACAGTCTTCCAGCCACCCTCCCCAGAATTATCCCCCCCGGATCCGAACTCGAATACGGACGTCGTCTCTCCTCCGGGAGTGCCACCCGACCCCCCCCCCCCCCGCCCTTGGGGGTTTCCCTGCCTACGCCCAATCCCCCCCCGCCTGGACGGGCCACGCCGCCACCGCCCGACCCCCCCCTCCCGCGTGGGGGGGCTACGCCACCACCGCCCGACCCCCCCCTCCGCGTGGGGGGGTCCCGCCGCCGCCGCTGGGCCCAGCCCCTCCGCAGCTGCCTCCGCCCGACCCCCCCTCCGCCTGGGGGGGTCACGCTGACTTCGCCCGACCCCCCCCCCCCCCCCGCCTGGGGGGGTCACCCCGCCGCCGCCTCCAGACGACCCTCCCCCGCCTGGGAGGGTCCCGCTGTTGCCTCCCGGCCCCCTCTTGCGTGGGGGGGGTCCCTTGCTGGTCGCCGATCAGTCCGCCGCCGGCATGGTGGAGTCGCCCACCCCCCCGGACCGCCCAGCCGCCGAGTCTCCCTCCCCGCTAGCGGGTCGGAGGGTCGGGGGGAGGCACAGAATCCATCGTCAAAACCCTAGAGGGATCGCGCCGCTGCTCCATTATATATATATATATATATATATATATATATATATATATATATATAAGGGATCGACTTAGTGCTTTTGGGATTCAGGTCCCTGACCCTAAGTGTGTGCTATGCAGTGTGGAGAATGAATCTATAAGGCACATTTTCTTTGAGTGTGACCTGTCATGGCAGATCTGGTGTGAGCAAAGCAGGGTGTTGGGTGGATGTGATTCCGGAAAGGGGGTTGGGGACATCATCACTGTACTCCGAGTTAGCAGAGGAAGAGGGCAGGACTGGTTATCCGGACCGCCAGAGTCCGACTGGCTGCTGCTGTTTGGCATGTATGGAGGGAACGAAACCGTCGTATCTTCGAGGGGTTAATCACCCCTCCTGTAGGCATCATCCATAACATTGAATTCGATGTAAATGCTATGGAAAACTGAAGTGTGGGAGTCCCACCATGATTGTATGTTGTAAGATTATTGCGTCGCATTTGGAATAAAATTTACCCTTTTTCCATATATATATATATATATATATATATATCCCCTAAAATTTGCAGTAAATTTGGACTGTTGATGGGATCCAACGGTGTATAGAACACCCAAATTCGACCTTAGCCAATGAAGGGGTATTTCGCAGTATGCCGGCATGCTGACCACACCAACCGCGTGAGCAATATCTGGCCTTGTACACATTATGGTATACATGTGACTTCTCATAGCTGAAGCATACGGAACTCGTTCCATATCTTTCTTTTTGTTCTCGGTAGATAGACACTGCTTCGCAGTGAACTTAAAATGAGCTGCAAGGGGGTTGTTCACTTTCTTCAATCCGTCCATCCCGCAACGCTGAAGTACTCGATGAATGTAATTCTTTTGGGACAACCACATTAGCTTGGGCTCTCTCTCTCCCGGTCGATCTCCATCCCAAGTATAGTCTTCGTTGCTCCCAAATCATTCATAGGGAAGGTACGTCCAGTTGACGCTTCAACTCCGCTATCCAGGTGGTATTTCTATCCACCAATAACATATCATCCACATAGTAATAAAATAATGAAATTATCCTCGACAAAATGCTTCAGAAACACACAGTGGTCTGAAGTCGTACGTGCATAACCATGCTCCCCCATAAATCACTCGAACTTCATGTATCACTCTGTCGCAGCCTGCTTCAGACCATATAAACTCTTCTTCAACCGACAGACTAAATGTGATTTGTCCTCTTTACAGAATCCCTCAGACTGTTCCATGTATAATTTTTTCCTCTAAATCACCGTAGAGAAATACCGTCTTAATGTCTTTCTGCTCAACCTTAAGTCGAAATTGCTGCTAACGCTAACACCATCTTAATATATGACAACTTGACGACCGACGAGAAGATTTCATCAAAATTCATGTCCTTCCGCCGACTATAGCCTTTAACTAGCATGTTCGCTTTGTATCAAGAGTGAGTAGCATCTTCTGTCTGCTTTACTATGAACACCCATCAAAATTCAAAGCCTTCTTACTCTTTCGCAACCGCACAAGCTCATAAGCGGAGTTTACCTACAAGAAACTCGTCTCCTCCTACATGGCATGCATCCACTCATGTCTGTATTCGTCTTCCATCGCCTCTGCGAAGCTTTTGGGTTCTTCTCCGTCAGTCAATATCACATACTCATTTGGCAAGTACATCGTGGATGGTCGATGCTCTTTTATGCTCCTCCTCAATGGAACCTCTTGTCACGCCCCGACCCGGAATCACCCGAATCATCGTCCTCGCAGGGGGCGTGATGCCGCACGAGCCTGGAGTTGCGCTCGTGCAAGACAAGATGACAAGTTCTCAATTGGTTATCTTTTAGATTCGATATTAACAACGAAAGGAAACAAAGTATACGAAACAATTCTCTTTATTTGATATTCGAAACTGAGATTACAATGGCTTTCGATAGCCTAACAATATATGCCAGGTTGGCTACAACACTCAGGTTCTCTCTTGCCCACAAAGGATTTTACCGTTCCATACATCATGCCTTCTATATCTCGGCCGCATCAATCCAGCTGCGTAGTCCGAGCGTCAATGCGATAGCACGCTTCAATGCGCTTCGGCATTCCAAGCCTTAACACGTTCAAGCAACGCTTCGCCGCGAGCAATCCATTCCCTGCACCCTGCATGAAGCTGGTGGGGGATCAGTACGTTCGTCCTCGCATGTACTGAAGCAAAGATCATCTTTCCAAACCGACATTTTAATATTTATGTTAAATCATGCAACTTAGCTTATGATCTTGCTATGTTCTCCTTAGGGGCAATTCCATGGCATCTTCGAAAGCGTAAAGCATGTTATCATAGCAGCATGTTATCGAATTGAATAGGCAAACAAACAAGCAATCTCGTGTTTGATTCGTGGCGCGACTTACCAAGTCGACGCACTCGGACTTGCACCGACGCAAGGTGAATACGCCGTAATCCTTCCCTGTCATGTTATTGTGCATCTCTAAGCAGGATCTCTATGCGGGACGCATATGCGCCTACACTTTCAATCCATCGTTTCTTAACTATATGAGGGCCGTTGGCGTATCCGCGCCGGAATGGACTAAAGGAGTTCCTTTCTTTTCTCTCATTCTTTTCTCTCTATTTGGTCGGGCTGCCCGGCGTTTCACGGGTTGGGTCACATCCCAACAACCGAAACGTTTTCGCTGCATACCATCATTTGCGGCTTTTCCCATCTTGTTTAAGGATGTGCGCCTACAAAGATTATTCGATTCCCTCCTAGGCCAAAGCGGTTCCGGGGCGCTCCGGCATTTAACCGTTTGGGGGAAACACCCGTGCACGGGCGATATCACGTTTTATCTCGAGCCCATTCCAATCGATCATGCAACGCCCTATCATTTAAGTAATCAAATTCAAACAACCAAACATAGTCTTGAGTCCGAGACTCAGACTTATCATCTCGCATCTCTTTCGTTAGCTTTCTGTGTTCTTACATTTCATACTTCGTTTCAATGATTCAATGGCATCGTGCCTCAACTCAATGCTCGTCAACCGAACGACCCGAGGGTCTTGAACACCTTTCGAGGCACCATGTCATATCCGACAGTTCTGCCACATTCATGCCACAACTGTATTCTCTCGCAACGAAGCCATCTTTTATTATCCCGTGCACGTAGGCACGTTCCGACCATATTCCCATGTTCTATAACTTAGCATTCAATGTTCGGGGCTTGCGCGCTAGGGCGCTCGCCTATTATCTTCCAATGTTCTAGCCGTCTAACTCGTGCAGCAAAGGCACGGTATGGTCCGTGCACTAAGGCACTCGCCGAGTACAGTTATCCCATGTTCTTTCGGCTTGCGCACCGAGGCGCTCGCCTTAGCGATATCCAATGTTCCATAGCGACTCGTGCATATTGATGCACGTTTCATTTCAATTGTTCTAACTTAGTGTTCGACTCACACTACGATTTTATCTCCGATCGGCCACGCCCGTGGCGTCGATAGGTTAACTTAGCATACAATGATATATTTGACTTATCGAATGAAGGAGTAAAAAGAAGTCAATCCTCCCACCTTGAGTCGATACGCCTTCGTCATTTCGTCGAGCCGATACGGCTCGATTTCATAACTTGTTTGCACGGCCACTCTCCTGACTTAGCCATTCGAGCACTTCGTGCTTCATTGAGTTATACGTCCGATTTGCCTTAGCGTGTCCAAGTCTTAGCCTGTCGCAAGGCGACGATTTGATTTTGCGGACCCCTTACTAAATATTGCAAAAGATCGACCTCTAATATTTTCCCGTCAAAGTATAACCTGCACACGAAACCAACTAAAATCAATACTTGCATCGATTCGGACTTGCGCCTTGGTCGATTCGATTTTTTAGAATCTTCGAGCCGATTCAACGCACTCATCCTTCGGGGCAACGCGGCGCTTCGCATCGATTCAACTCGATGCATTCTTTCGGGACAAGGCAACTCTTCGCATCGACTTAGTTCGATGCGTTGCTCGGGACAACTTAACTCTCGTATCGTTTTGCATCGATACATTTCCTTGCATCAACGTGACTCGTTGAGTCAACGCTTCAGCGTAATGCGCCGTACGGAGCGGGGCATTACAGAATATACCACTCAAAACAAGGTTCGTCCTCGAACCAAAATCAACACTCCGACTAAGTGTTTTATAGATCGTTTCACGATCTCGTCCCACCAATGTTGTTCAGTTTCACATTATCTCGCAAGCTTTTCATTTAACATTTCAAAGTCATCCTGCAGCTCGATTTGAATTTTGTATACCACTCGATTTGGATCCATACCTATATTCAAGGCGTCCCGAAGATATATGTATTTCGACCAATTCCAGTGGTAGCAAATTGGAATAAAGCTAACAGGTAAATTTCAATCCTATGCTTGCCATCTCGTACTCTCGATCGGACTTATCCTTAGCAACTGTTCTCGAAATTTCATCGCATACGTATATTCGATACATACGTGATTCATTCCATAAAGTCACTGCACACGACACGATTCAAAAATCACATTTCTCATTTCGTTTGTTTCATCGGGACTATCAATTCTACGCGTCGCGTCAAGCCGTTACGCATCCGATCGCAACGATCCTCCGCAACGCCTCGCGTTCGACGCCGTTACCCAACTTATTTCTGTAAGTCTGGCTATGCACTTATCTCGATTACGATTTCCTTCGTTGACTTGCAAATGCATCAACATTCAGGGCTACGCCCGTTAGGTTACTTACATAGTCCCCGTGCTTAACTTCTCCCGACGCAACTTTAAATTGACATTGCACAAAGGCCACAATCTATCCGACACGAAAGTTTACATCAAGGCGACGGTGCTCAAGACAACGACTGCCTTGACACGAAGTCTCTACGATGCATCTTACATCCAATTTCCTAACGAGTAGGAATTCACTAGCCAAATTTCCAACTTATCCATCTCGCAACATCGAACATAAGTTCGATTCACGCAAGCTCAATTGCAAGGTGAATCCGAATCTAACGACATGACTCGTAAGTCATTCCCTTATCGTTCTCTCTCGTGCATAGCACGACTCTCACAATCGCCTATCCGAATCACCAAGTTCGTCGGTGAATTTCAAGTTCTATCGTCGACCAACATAACCATTTAAGCATTCATCCGACGAATACTCAAAATCTAACTATATCATTCTCAATCGAAAGCTGTTCCAACAATTCTCGATCGCCTAGACTCATCGTTAACATGCACCGTGTTATATTTGTTATCGGTGCAATCTCATATGCGATAGTGCATGGGTCATCTTACGGTCTGCAGCAATCAATTTGATTTGGCGGTCAAGTCTTCTAGGGTCAGCTGCCCCGAAGCTACGCTCGATAACTGTGGATCATCACCGAAGGACAGTTTACTACGAACCATGCTATATCTTATTTCGGAGCCAAATTACGTTCCGACGATTCTACGCGACTACCCAAATTTCGGACAAAACCGTTTCTATCGGCGCAATTGATGCGCAACTATCCTCTGAGTAAAGTCATGCACTACCGTCGATGATTTCGCAAATTTACGAAACATCTACTCGTATCGAGTTCGAGTTTATCTTATTCGCGGGTCGACGCACGAGATACTATACGCATCGAGCAATCGTCGATGACTTATAGTCTCGTCCTGATCAATCACAAAATTTACGATCAACCAAGTTCGTTCATTTTCGTATCGTTACTTACAAAATTTTGATAGCGCAAGGCGCACTCCATTTTGTAATCCCACATTGTGTTTACGTTTCCTTACGTATCGATCTCGATACGCCGTATCCATTTCGATAACGTAAGGGTCAACTTTGAATCCGTTTCAACGTCGACAACTTAACTCGCATCGCATACATCCAAGTTCGCAACAAACTTTTCCTTACGCATCAACTCATTTTCTGATTTACCGCATCCCGCTATACTTTGATCGCGTAACCGAGTTACCGATTATCCAACATCGTGCCCTCGAGTTATACGATCTCGCCCTCTAAGTTTCGCGTGTTTTCAGTCGTACTCAAATGAGTGTCGCCGTAACTTAACCAACGATTTCATAGGCACGGTTTCTCGCGTCAACCAACTTTCTTACCGAAGTCGCACATCGTGCGATTCGATTACAATTCACATCGCCAACATTTCTATCGAAATCGCAAGTCGTGCGATTCGATTCGCCTTAGCCAAACATTTCTATCGAGATCGCAAGTCGTGCGATTCGATTCGTCTCGCCCAACATTTCTACCGAGATCGCAAGTCGTGCGACTCATTTATAAGTTCAAGTTTTCCCTTCCCGTCGATCCGATTATTGCCTTCAAGGCATAATCGTTTTGCTAGTCTCGGTCGTCCGACCAACTTATAACTTCCGTCCGACGTATCGTTCATCAATACGAGTCTCGCCTTATCGTCCCAACCGATTTTCGAAGAACACTTGCATCAACGTACCGTCATACAAATTTTCAATCGAGTCTCAGTACTCCCCTGTCCGTTGCGGACAAATCTTCCACAATTCTCACAACGCGTCGATACAATTCATCGCTCAAGTGCTATACAATATACCACTCGAGATCGAGTCATTCATCGCCTACGTGGTATGGTATATACTACTCGGAATCAAGCCATTTCCCTCGTACTATACTCAGTATAACCCGACAATCTCTTCCGACTCACGATTTCCGCAGTGATCGTGCTTGATCACAACCGTAACTTTGATTCTATCAAAATCCGACACAACTCGGTCAATGTTCTCGCTTGCCAACATAAGTTTGGTGTGCAACCGAACGATTCGTTCTATCGATTTATGAATTCAATTCTTTCCTTACGTTGCATCTCGTGCAACAATTTATCTGCTATGCGTCGCACCCCGTGCAACAAATTTTTACTTTCGATACGCGTTGCACATCGTGCTACGATTTATTTCCGACACTTTTATTCCACTTTATACAACGATTCAATTCCAATTTTCTTTGCACTTCGTGCAACGATTAATTTGATATACGTTGCATCACGTGCAATGATTTTTACTTTTCAATACGCGTTGCACATCGTGCAACGATCATTTCCGATATTTACCGCACCTCGTGCAACGAATTACTCTCGACTTTCCAAGTCAATGCACAATCCGTTTAACACATTCGGTATTGGCTTATCACTTCTCACTTTCATTTTAACGCATATTCACCATTACTCGTTGCACTTCGTGCATCATTTTATTTCTCATTCAACATGTTACATTGCGACAACATCTTAAATCGTATTTCACAATTTGTTGCGCTTGCAGCAACTAACATTTTTACGGCTCGTTTGCATTCAATGCAATATACCCTTCGCGCCTTTCTTAGCAAACATCATGAAATTTCCAAAACACATGCGGCAAAATTTCATGATTCGTATTAGACTTATTGTATGGAACATCCAGTGCGGCATCGAGTAGAGTCAAGAGTGATATCAAGTGGTGGTGGGCAACTTTTCGAATTGTAATGAAGCGAGCGTCCAGAGGAAATTGAGCCTAGAGCTCTGATACCAATTTGTCACGCCCCGACCCGGAATCACCCGAATCATCGTCCTCGCAGGGGACGTGATGCCGCACGAGCCTGGAGTTGCGCTCGTGCAAGGCAAGATGACAAGTTCTCAATTGGTTATCTTTTAGATTCGATATTAACAACGAAAGGAAACAAAGTATACGAAACAATTCTCTTTATTTGATATTCGAAACTGAGATTACAATGGCTTTCGATAGCCTAACAATATATGTCAGGTTGGCTACAACACTCAGGTTCTCTCTTGCCCACAAAGGATTTTACCGTTCCATACATCATGCCTTCTATATCTCGGCCGCATCAATCCAGCTGCGTAGTCCGAGCGTCAATGCGATAGCACGCTTCAATGCGCTTCGGCATTCCAAGCCTTAACACGTTCAAGCAACGCTTCGCCGCGAGCAATCCATTCCCTGCACCCTGCATGAAGCTGGTGGGGGATCAGTACGTTCGTCCTCGCATGTACTGAAGCAAAGATCATCTTTCCAAACCGACATTTTAATATTTATGTTGAATCATGCAACTTAGCTTATGATCTTGCTATGTTCTCCTTAGGGTCAATTTCATGGCATCTTCGAAAGCGTAAAGCATGTTATCATAGCAGCATGTTATCGAATTGAATAGGCAAACAAACAAGCAATCTCGTGTTTGATTCGTGGCGCGACTTACCAAGTCGACGCACTCGCCCTTGCACCGACGCAAGGTGAATACGCCGTAATCCTTTCCTGTCATGTTATTGTGCATCTCTAAGCAGGATCTCTATGCGGGACGCATATGCGCCTACACTTTCAATCCATCGTTTCTTAACTATATGAGGGCCGTTGGCGTATCCGCGCCGGAATGGACTAAAGGAGTTCCTTTCTTTTCTCTCCTTCTTTTCTCTCTATTTGGTCGGGCTGTCCGGCGTTTCACGGGTTGGGTCACATCCGAACAATCGAAACGTTTCCGCTGCATACCATCATTTGCGGCTTTTCCCATCTTGTTTAAGGATGTGCGCCTACAAAGATTATTCGATTCCCTCCTAGGCCAAAGCGGTTTCGGGACGCTCCGGCATTTAACCGTTTGGGGGAAACACCCGTGCACGGGCGATATCACGTTTTATCTCGAGCCCATTCCAATCGACCATGCAACGCCCTATCATTCAAGTAATCAAATTCAAACAACCAAACATAGTCTTGAGTCCGAGACTCAGACTTATCATCTCGCATCTCTTTCGTTAGCTTTCTGTGTTCTTACATTTCATACTTCGTTTCAATGATTCAATGGCATCGTGCCTCAACTCAATGCTCGTCAACCGAACGATCCGAGGGTCTTGAACACCTTTCGAGGCACCATGTCATATCCGACAGTTCTGCCACATTCATGCCACAACTGTATTCTCTCGCAACGAAGCCATCTTTTATTATCCCGTGCACGTAGGCACGTTCCGACCATATTCCCATGTTCTATAACTTAGCATTCAATGTTCGGGGCTTGCGCGCTAGGGCGCTCGCCTATTATCTTCCAATGTTCTAGCCGTCTAACTCGTGCAGCAAAGGCACGGTATGGTACGTGCACTAAGGCACTCACCGAGTACAGTTATCCCATGTTCTTTCGGCTTGCGCACCGAGGCGCTCGCCTTAGCGATATCCAATGTTCCATAGCGACTCGTGCATATTTATGCACGTTTCATTTCAATTGTTTTAACTTAGTGTTCGACTCACACTACGATTTTATCTCCGATCGGCCACGCCCGTGGCGTCGATAGGTTAACTTAGCATACAATGATATATTTGACTTATCGAATGAATGAGTAAAAAGAAGTCAATCCTCCCACCTTGAGTCGATACGCCTTCGTCATTTCGTCGAGCCGATGCGGCTCGATTTCATAACTTGTTTGCACGGCCACTCTCCTGACTTAGCCATTCGAGCACTTCGTGCTTCATTGAGTTATACGTCCGATTTGTCTTAGCGTGCCCAAGTCTTGGCCCGTCGCAAGGCGACGATTTGATTTCGCGGACCCCTTACTAAATATTGCAAAAGATCGACCTCTAATATTTTCCCGTCAAAGTATAACCTGCACACGAAACCAACTAAAATCAATACTTGCATCGATTCGGACTTGCGCCTTGGTCGATTCGATTTCTTAGAATCTTCGAGCCGATTCAACGCACTCATCCTTCGGGGCAACGCGGCGCTTCGCATCGATTCAACTCGATGCATTCTTTCGGGACAAGGCAACTCTTCGCATCGACTTAGTTCGATGCGTTGCTCGGGACAACTTAACTCTCGTATCGTTTTGCATCGATACATTTCCTTGCATCAACGTGACTCGTTGAGTCAACGCTTCAGCGTAATGCGCCGTGCGGAGCGGGGCATTACACCTCTGGTGCTTGCTATTTATCGCCAGCCTCATTCCTTTCAAGAACTGCCTCCTCAATATGGTCGTCCTCATGAGGATCGCCCTGCCTTCTCAATATGCTCATCCTCATGAGGATCGTCCTGATCGTTATCAACATGATGATGTCCAAGATTGGAAGCATCTCCATGTACTGGCTCCTCCATAACTAGATTATCTGCAGTGTCCTTTGGAAACAGCTCGAAGCATGATGACTCTAACTCAAGTAATTTTCCAGCCTCAGAACGCATCTTGTAATCCTGAGTTTTGGTCGTGGTACGATCCTCGACGAATACGACGTCCCTGCTTCTGTAGAGGTTTTTTAATTCTAAGTCGTAGAATCTATAGCCAAACTCATCTTGACCATAGCCCGAAAAAAAATGCAATTCCTCATCTTCGGCTTAAGTTTGTATTTCTCGTCCTTCGGTACCATACTCTATCAGGCATATCACCTTGCAAGGGAGTACAAGAAAATAAATTAATAACCATAAGTAGCAGGGTTGAGAGCCTCACCCCAATAATTGTAACAAATTTGGACTATTAATGGGAACCAATGGTGTACATAAAACATCCAAAGTCGGCCTAAACCCGCGAAACGATATACGACAATATACCTATAGTATACCTGCCGGTTTGCAAAAAAAATGTTCTGGAACGCTAGCCATATACCGGTGGTATACTTTATCGGCGAATCCAGAATTTCTGGAACAAGCAACAGAAGCTACAACGAAACCGATGTACCCACGTGTACCTGTGAGACTGTTTTTTTCCCAATATGATGCTGAAATTGCCTCCTTTTTGTCGTCTTCGACTCTCTGAGCTTCTTGACATACGGATGACGCTCGTTGCACTTTGAGGTATTCTTCACATAGGTTGGGAACCCCACCCAACAACAACTTTCTCTATTCTTCTTTTATTTTTTCAATTACATTTGTCGATGAGTATGAATGTAGTTGCTACCTAATATTGAGCCAGAAAGATATCACAATGACATAGCAATGAAACGAACGAAATACGAAGGGTGAAGATGATATAGTCACATAGTCACATATCTAAGGTTGTAACTTGATCATGAGCAAATTGCTTTTTGTTGCACCCACGAAGTATAGGAAGAGACGAGGATTGGAAACTACCTTGGAAGGAGTTAGGAACATGAAGAAGAAGAAGCGAGAAAGACTTAAAGAGAAGAATATGTTGTGTTTCGTCCTTTCATCCGCATAGCAAATGGGGATCATAAAGCACCAAAAATGCATCTTGTATCCGAGTAATTTCTGTTAGACGTTAACGAAATGAGAGAGGGAAAGGAGGGTGTTCATCTCCATTGTTCTGAAAATTTGCTAATATCTGGCGTTCATGGTTTGATGTGACATCATGTGTGACAAATGGTAGTATAGAAGATGTATTGTTACCAATGAAACCGTCTTCAAAGAGTTGTTTAGTGCGTCATGTTTGACATTCGAGCATTTCTTTTTTCCTTTCCATATTTGTTGTCTAAGTTTTTTATATTTACATGTTTTCTCTTGCTCCCAACAGGAGAAAAGACAACAACTTCTAAATGAGATCCGGACATTATGTGAGGCATGTTGTTTCCAGGGATTGGTTGAATTTCAAGGGGCATTTTATGCCCCTGGATCAGGACAGATTAGCATCGCCCTAGAGTACATGGATGGAGGTTCACTTGCAGACGTTATTCGTTTGCAGAAATCTATACCTGAGACAGTTCTTTCTCATATCTTTCAGAAATTGTTGATCGTGAGGATCTCTGCACTACCAGTATTTTTTTTGTTGTTTCCCATGTTAGCTCGATTCATACCGGTTGAGTAATCTGTTAATTTTCAGGCACTAAATTACTTGCATAGCGAGAGGCATTTAGTTCACAGAGATATAAAGCCTGCAAACTTGCTCATGAATCTCAAGGGGGAGGCAAAGATTACTGACTTTGGAATTAGTGCATATTTAGATAATGCAGTATCTATGGTATGGTAAATATCAACGAGTTCATGATTTTACTTTATATTTACGCGTCAAAATCCAGAGTTTTGATTTTGCACATTAGCTTTCTCTGAAAATAGGTGTAGAAGAGTGCATTTTGGACCTTATTGTCTGTTTTTAACCAGTGCGGTGGCTTTGTTGGGACTGTTACGTACATGTCGCCGGAGAGACTACGAAACGAGAAATATTCATATTCAGCTGATATTTGGAGCATTGGATTAGCCATATTCGAATGTGGTTCCGGAAAATATCCATATACGGCCAATGATGGACCTGCCGATGTCATGTTACATGTGAGATAAGTCTTTGGAAATTTTTTATATTTGGCTGGGTACCCTTTTATACTCTTGCCTATATCATTGAATTACGACTTCAATTGAAATGATTTTGTCTAGTGAAGGAACATATATAATTCCATACTCAAGTACATAAGATTCTAGCATGTTTTTTTTGCATATACTAATCATCTATCTTACAAGGCACATTAGGGTGGTTGGAGGAATAACATGGTGGTTGTGAGCTTTCTTTTTGCTAATGGAAGGTCTTACTTACTAATGTTTGCAGTGTTTCTGTGGTTATTTAGACGGTGAAGAGTATATATGCTCTTTGGTCAATCAAACATTTGTTTGCTTAAGCATCTTTGATAAAGTTTCTCAAAAAAACTTACTATTTGCATTGCTTGTTAAATTTTGTCTTATTATGCTTCTATGCAACTCTTCGCTTTTAGGTTTCGCTTGAAGCAACTTTGTTAGGCTTGGTTGTTTGATGACTTTCCTTCTTTCCTGAGTAAAAAAAAACGTAGTAGTATTGCAACTTTAGGGACACCAAGTTCTGATTGGCTATTGATTAATTTTAATATCTGAATTTTTCCTTATGAGTTTTTGGCCAGTCTTAAACCTTGTCTTTCTTGATCGATTCAAAAGACTAAGTCTAGATATATTCCAAATTGCCTATCATTTATTGCCAACTCCAATCTATATTCAAAAGAATTGAATCATCAAAATTTATTATTGATTCAAACCAAATCAATACTAGCCAAAAACCAAATCTACCCAGCATAAGTCCTAGGGCATTACATTCCTCATGGGTTACATTTTCCTTTTTTCCTTTTTGAAATTTCATTTTGAGTAATTTTGTCATGAACTTGAAGAATAAAAAGCTCCCAAATAACCGAGTTTATCACGTTATGAAACAATATTTATGTTATTATGTTATCCATTTACTTTTTTTTAACTCAATTGAGTTTTATCCAGATATTATATGATCCTTCACCTACTCCAGGAGATTCTTTTTCACCGGAGTTTTGTTCCTTCGTTGATGATTGCCTCCAGAAAGATCCCGACGCAAGACCGACGGTAGAGGAGGTAAGAAAAATATGATCGTATTTTATTCTGACCTTATGTTTAATAACAACAAAATAATTCCTGCTAGTGTACTTTTTTTGAACTGTACTGTTGGATGTTTCCAACTGTGCTAGTATTGTATGGCAACTACTGAATGTTCATTGCAAACTCTTCTTCTGTGTACTGTGTTGATCCTTTATAGCCATTTGTGTATTTTTTGTGTATATCTTACAGAGTTGTTAGCTGTTAGAATTCTTGAACTGTAAGGTAAAAGTTTTTGAATTGCTGATAAATGTTACTAATGATTAACTGCTTTAACTTTTCAAACATATATGCAAACACATGCACACGGGCAAGCCCGCAAGTGTTTGTTTAATCTTCTAATGCATATCTACAATATAGCCTGTTAAAAAGTCATCACAATTATTTGACTTCAAATAATAATTGTAAGTCAATGTATATGTTATATGTAAAAGATCAACTTAGATTTTTGCCAATTCTATTTCCAGTCATAAAAGGGAGTCATCTTGATTTTGATATCTGCAGTGTGTCCTAATGATCAAAGCCCAACAAATAGAAGATAAAGGTTGGGTTAGTTTACTACTACCAATAAATAGAAGAAAGGTTAGATTAGTTTACTACCTTGTTGCCATAAAGTCCTACTCTTAAGTATGGTGTATGGAATTGTAATTATAATTATAATGATAATTATAATTACTATATCCATCTTAAAATTGTGTCTTCCCTGTGCTGTACGTGGTTTTTTTTCTGATTTGTTGCATAGGAGTCAAACTATCTGGAAATGAGTGAGTCTTGGTTCTAGTAGCCCAAGACGCAGAAGGTCAATAGATGACTTCTAAGAAAAAACTATTTGGAGACACCAGCATTTTGTTTGAGGTTTTTCAACTTTAGTTGATAGAATATAACTTTGAAAGAATTCTTAAGCCTTCTTAATACCATCCTTTTGTTAAAAGTTATTTAGATATATCCTTTGGAATATATCCCAATGCTTTATTGGTAGACCAATGAGAATTTTGCTCTTTCCAAAAGTTCTTAGCGTGAAGACTGGCATCCTTAGTCATAGAACAGAGCAATGTTAGCCGATATCTCGAAAGTTTTCACTTCATATTTTGAAAATATGTTTTGTATGTCCAAAATGTTAGTGGTCCCAGATTATTTTCATTGCTTTTTAGATCATATGGTCTGTGTATGTGGTGCTCAATATGGCATCACATTCTTCTCATTTTGTGCTTTAACACCATCATTGTGTGTCTATTGGTATCATGGTCATTTATTGGTCTACCTATTTGGTTCAGAACCTTGACCAATAATCAATCTCTCTGTGGGCATCACATTCTTCTCAGTGAGTTCTCACTTTGTTCTAACACCATCAATGTGTATTATTATCATGGTTTTTTTTATTGGTCTACCTACTTGGTTCAGAACCTTGACCAATAGCATGTAGTCCAAGGGAGAGGGAGGCTTTTCTTCAGAAAGTTTATCACATCACTTTGTTAGATTAGATGCAATAAAACTATTGGTATCATTATCCTTCGGCAGTGAACTTGATTGTGTGGTAGGTAGTTTTTAGATATAAAATGTAATGCCCCGCTCCGCACGGTGCATTATGCTGAGTCATTGACTCGAAGAGTTGCCTTGTCCCGAAAGAATGCATCGAGTGAATCGATGCGAAGCGCCGCGTTGCCCCGAAGGATGAGTGCGTTGAATCGGCTCGAAGATTCTAAGAAATCGAATCGACCAAGGCGCAAGTCCGAATCGATGCAAGTATTGATTTTAGTTGGTTTCGTGTGCAGGTTATACTTTGACACGAAAATATTAGAGGTCGATCTTCGGCAATATTTAGTAAGGGGTCCGCGGAACCAAATTGACGCCTTGCGACGGACGGAAGCGTTGGCACGCTTAGGCAAATCGGACGTACAAACTCAATAAGCACGAAGTGCTCGAATGGCTAAGTCAGAAGAGTGACCGTGCAACAAAGTTATGAAATCGAGCCGCATCGGCTCGGCGAAACGAGAAAGGCGTATCGACTCAAGGTGGGAGGATTGACTTCTTTTTACTCCTTCATTCGATAAGTAAAATATATCATTGTATGCTAAAAGTTAACCTATCGATGCCACGGGCGTGGTCCGATCGGAAGTAAATCATAACGTGTGTCGAACACTAAGTTAGTACAATTGAAATGAAACGTGCATCAAATGCACAAGTCGCTACGGAACATTGGATATCGCTAAGGCGAGCGCCTCGGTGCGCAAGCCGCAATAACATGGGATAACTGTACTCGGCGAGTGCGTTAGTGCACGAACCATACCGTGCCTTCGTGCACGAGTTAGAACGGCTAGAACATTGAAAGAAATAGGCGAGCGCCCTAGCGCGCAAGCCACGGACATTGAATGCTAAGTCATAGAACATCGGTATACGGTCGAAACGTGCCTATGTGCACGGGATAATAAAAGATGGCTTCGTTGTGAAAGAATACAGTTGTGGCATGAATGTGGCGGAACTGTCGGATATGACATAATGTCTCGAAAGGTGTTCGAGACCTTCGGGTCGTTCGGTTGACGAGCATTGAGTTGAGGCATGATGCCATTGAAACATTGAAACGAAGAATGAAACGTAAGAACATAGAATTGATAACGGAGAAATGCGAGATGATAATGCGGCATGGTGCCCTTCGAAATGTTTGCAGCCTTCGGGCGTTCGTTGAGAACATTGGGGCGTTGTGCCAATCGAAATAGAGATAAGCGAACTTGCTTGGTTGTATGAAATATAAGATTCGTTGCATGGTCAAATGGACTTAAAGACTATTGCCCGTGCACGGGTGTTTCTTCCCTCGAACGTGATCACCAGGGCGCTGGGACCGTTCGGCCTAGGAGGGACTGCGATAATCGGTATTGTTGGTGCACTTCGACTAGACGGGTAGCGACTGTCTAGTGAATGTGATAAGCCACTTACACGAGTACTTCGGGGGTCCTCTGATTGTGGTTAGCAACCACAACTGAGTGATTGTCGTCTTACATATTCGATTCGATAAATATAAGTCCATTCTAGCCCGAAAAGCTAGTGACCTTCATATAGATAAGGGCGATGGGTTTGGAAGTACAAGGTATGCGTATATCCTGCATGGACGGATTCTGAATAGAGAGCACTTATAACATGACAGGGAAAATGGATAGGCGTATTCACCTTGCGTCGGTTGCAAGGCCGGGTGCGTCGATACTGTAAGTTGCGCCACGAATCAAACACGAGATTGCTTGTCTGTTTACTTATGCAAATTGAATAACATGCTTGCCATGCTTTACGCTTTCGAATATGCCATGAAATCGACCCTAAGGAGAACATAGCAAGATCATAAGCTAAGTTGCATGATTCAACATAAATATTAAAATGTCGGTTTGAAAAGATGATCTTTGCTTCAGTACATGCGAGGACGAACGTACTGATCCCCCACCAGCTTCATGCAGGGTGCAGGGAATGGAGTGCTCGCGGCGAAGCGTTGCTTGAACGTGTTAAGGCTTGGAATGTCGAAGCGCATTGAAGCGTGCTATCGCATTGACGCTCGGACTACGCAACTGGATTGATGCGGCCGAGATATAGAAGGCATGATGTATGGAACGGTGAAATCCTTTGTGGGCAAGAGAGAACCTGAGTGTTGTAGCCAATCTGGCATGTATTGTTAGGCTATCGGAAGCCATTGTAATCTCAGTTTCGAATATCAATAAAGAGAATTGTTCGTATACTCTATTTTCTTTCGTTGTTATTATCGAATCAAAAGATAACCATTTGAGAACTTGTCATCTTGTCTTGCACGAGCGCAACTCCAGGCTCGTGCGGCATCACGCCCCCTGCGAGGACGATGATTCGGGTGATTCCGGGTCGGGGCGTGACATAAAAGAAGATGGGCAGTGACTCGTGCAAATTGATGGAAATCTGTTGAGGAAGATTTAACTATGCACTTTAGACTATGCGTTATGTTTGCTTCACACAATTGTTGAGTTGAGCTTATGATTCAACCTGCTTGATCCGATAAGATGTAGCATTAATTTCTGAACTTGATCCATGTCAACTCTGATATGTTAAATTTGGTAGGTATTGCCAACTTGTTAGTTCACTATTGTCAATGTTCTAAAAATCGCTAGGCGGACTCGGTGCGGCGGAGGTCCGCCTAGCGCCTAGCCCGCCTAGGCGGCCGCCTAGATTTTTTTTTTTTTGAAAATTTTGAAATTTGAAATTTGAAATTTGAAATTTCAATGTTCTAAAATCCAAATACTATCTTAAAACCCAAACAAATATCCAAAATACAACTAAGAATAAACAAAATAAAAAAAAATTCAAAAAATTCAAAAAATTCGCCGCCTAGGGGCGCCTAGGCCTGCCTAGGGCCCGTCTAGGCCCGCCTAGGGGCGCCTAGGGCCCGCCTAGCCCACCGCCTAAGGGGGTTTTCGGTGCGGTGGGCGGGCGCCTAGGCCGATTTTTAGAACACTGACTATTGTAACACTTTTCCACTTAATTTTTCCTTGCTACGATTTGTTTGTCGAGGGAATTTCTTGGTTGGTTATCATGGTGTATTAGCACTACTTATGAGCACATATTGCAAAAGCATTTTTTTCCTGCCCTAGTTTGTCGCCTGCATGGTGATGTGGGTCCACCCATCATCACCTACACACGTCGTAGGAGACGTGTAGCTATTTAGGCCCAGGCCCACTGTTTAGGCCTTTCAGTTATTTAGGCATAAAGGGGTATTGTGGTCTTTCACCACAATAACCCTCCTAGGATTTTGTTTCTCTTTTCTATTTATAGCTAGGGCTAGCCGTCATTAGTTTTCATGCTTGTATTGAGAAAACTCTCGCAAGTGTCATTGAAGAAGGAGTTTATTACTTTGTTCCGTTCAATCAAAGTTGGGAGTTTTGTTCTTTTCCTATATAAAAGATCATTCTATTTCTATTCCTCTTAATTAATTGTTGGGATTGGTGAACCGATTGAGTCGATTCACAACATTTGGTATCAGAGCTTTCTACGAGCCATGGCCGATGGAACAAGAAACACGATAGATGAGAAGATCCGAGGTCTTCGGGAAGACTTCACCGCCGAGATCGAGAGCTTAAAGAAATCCATGGAGGTCTCCGCGAAGGATCAAGCGTCCACGAACCTAGAGATCCGCACGGAGATGCGCGATATGCGGAAGGAGGACTTCCTACCATTGGAGCTGGGCAATGTAGACATCATATTGGGGGTCCAGTGGCTGAAGACGCTCGGGGAGATGAAGGTGGACTGGAAGCTTCTACGGATGGAGTTTCGGGAGGAAGACAAGACGGTGGTGCTGAAGGGGGACCCGACTCTCTGTTTCTCTATGGTGGCTTTCAGCGCCATTACTCGGGCGTTGCGGACAGGAGGAGAGGGGTACCTGGTCGAGTTCCAAGGGTTTTCTGGCGAGGAGGCAGCCCGGGGGGAGACACCAAGGGAGGTAGAGGCGGTGCTGGAGCAGTATTCAGAGGTCTTCCAGAGCCCGCAAGGGCTACCTCCGATCAGAGGACACGAGCACTCGATCGTACTACGGGGGGAGGGGGCACCGGTGAGCGTGCGTCCCTACAGATACCCGCATCTGCAGAAGGACGAGATAGAGCGGGTGGTGCGGGAGATGCTGCAGGCGGGGATAATCCAGCCGAGTGTGAGTCCTTTTTCATCACCAGTGCTGTTGGTGAAGAAGAAGGACGGGAGCTGGAGATTCTGCGTCGACTACCGGGCGTTGAATAAGGAGACGGTCGCGGACAAGTTCCCTATCCCGGTGATCGACGAGCTGCTAGACGAACTGCATGGGGCGGTTGTCTTTTCGAAAATCGATTTTCGCGCAGGATACCACCAGATCCGGATGCGGCCAGAGGATGTTTCGAAGACGGCGTTCCGAACTCACGAGGGACATTATGAGTTTCTGGTTATGCCGTTTGGGCTGACCAACGCTCCTTCGACCTTCCAGGCATTGATGAATAAGGTATTCCAACCCTACCTTCGCAGGTTCATCTTGGTATTCTTCGACGACATCCTCGTCTATAGCCGAAGCATGGGGGAGCATACTGACCACTTGGCGATAGTGTTTCGGGAGCTGCTGACGCATCAGCTATACGCCAACCGAAAGAAGTGCAGCTTCGGTTTGGCACAGGTAGAGTATCTGGGGCACGTGGTGTCGGCTGAGGGGGGTAGCAGCGGACAGGACGAAGATAGCGGCCATGTTAGATTGGCCCGTGCCCACTACACTACGGGCATTACGCGGCTTCCTGGGGTTGACGGGCTACTACAGGAAGTTCGTCAAGGGGTACGGCACTATCGCTCGGGCCCTTACGGAGCAGCTGAAGAAGGAGGGTTTCCATTGGGGAGAGGAGGCCAATAAGGCCTTTGAGGCGTTGAAGGTCGCTATGACGACAGCACCCGTGCTAGCATTACCCGACTTCAGCAGAGCGTTTGTGATGGAGACGGACGCATCGGGATATGGCCTCGGGGCGGTACTCATGCAGGAGGGGCGGCCCATAGCCTACTTTAGTCAGGTACTCTCTGCTAGAGCCCGACTAAAATCGGTCTATGAGAGGGAGCTGATGGCGATTGTTCTGGCGGTGCTGAAGTGGCGGCCTTACCTGTTGGGAAGGGAGTTTGTGATCCGGACCGATCAGAGGAGCCTCAAGTATCTCCTCGAGCAGCGGCTTGTGACTGAGGAGCATCAGCATTGGTTGTCCAAGCTGGTCGGGTATCGATTCACGATCGAGTACCGTCCAGGGCTGGAGAACAAGGCGGCTGACGCATTATCCCGGCGGGAGGAGGTGGTCGATCTAGGCGCCCTATCACGACCTATATGGCGGGATTGGGAGCCGATGTTGCAGGAGGCGGAGCAGGACAGAGAGCTGCAGCAGATACGGCAGCAGATAGAGAGCGGCGTTGACGCTCCAGCAGGCTACACTCAAGCGGATCGCCGTCTGCTATACCAGGGGAGGATGGTGCTGCCGAAGACTTCGGCCTTTATTCCCGTATTATTCCAGGAGTTCCACAGTTCCGCGACGGGAGGCCATTCAGGGGTTCAGCAGACTTATCAGCGGATGGCCAGGGAGGTGTTTTGGCCCGGGATGCGACGATCCATCGCACGATTGGTGGCCGCTTGTGACGTCTGCCAACTTCACAAGTATATGGCTATGGCTCCAGCCGGATTATTGCAGCCACTGGCCTTACCGGAGCGAGTTTGGGAGGATATCACCATGGACTTCATCGACGGGCTACCACGTTCAGAGGGGTACACGGTGATCATGGTGGTGGTAGACAGGCTGAGTAAGTATGCTCACTTCATTCCCCTGAAGCATCCTTACACGGCCGTTACTGTTGCGACGGCGTTTCTTCGAGAGGTGGTCAGGCTACATGGGGTACCCGCATCCATTGTCTCTGACAGGGACAAGGTATTCATGAGTCTCTTTTGGCAGGAGTTATTTCGGGTTCACGGTACGGTCCTGAAGAGGAGTACCGCATATCATCCCTAGACGGACGGCCAGACGGAGGTCGTCAACCGCAGCGTCGAGACCTACTTACGGTGCTTCGCATCTGATTCTCCTCGACAGTGGCACAGTTGGCTGGCGTGGGCAGAATACTGGTACAATACTTCGTACCATTCACGGACGGGAACAACACCTTTCCGGGTGCTGTATGGCCGAGACCCTCCCCCCTTGGTCCGGTTCGGAGACGCCCAGACACCGGTGGGACAGGTGGAGGAGTATATGTTGACCCGAGACGGGGTCTTGGAGGAGCTGCGGAAGCATCTGTTGCGGGCACAGCAGGTGATGCGGGCCCAGGCAGACAAGCATCGGCGGGACGTCAGTTTTCAGGTAGGGGACATGGTTTATTTCAAACTACGTCCCTATCGACAGCGCTCGATGGCGAGGAGGCCGAATGAGAAGTTGGCGGCTCGATACTTTGGTCCTTATCCAGTGGTGGCTAGGGTTGGGCAGGTGGCTTATCGTTTGGGGCTACCAGACACATCATCGATTCATCCCGTCTTTCACGTATCTCAGTTGAGGAAGGCGATTGGGGATCAGGCAGTGTCACCCACTCTTCCTCCGACGCTCACGGAGGACATGGAGGTACAGTTAGAGCCCTTGGCGGTACGAGCTATTCGACGAGGACCAGGTCAGACGAGGGAGGTCCTGATTCATTGGGTCGGCCTACCAGACTGTGACGCGACCTGGGAGGATTATGCGAGCTTCCAGACGCAGTTTCCAGATTTCCACCTTGAGGACAAGGTGGCTCTTTTAGGGGACGGTATTGATGTGGGCCCACCCATCATCACCTACACACGTCGTAGGAGACGTGTAGCTATTTAGGCCCAGGCCCACTGTTTAGGCCTTTCAGTTATTTAGGCATAAAGGGGTATTGTGGTCTTTCACCACAATAACCCTCCTAGGGTTTTGTTTCTCTTTTCTATTTATAGCTAGGGCTAGCCGTCATTAGTTTTCATGCTTGTATTGAGAAAACTCTCGCAAGTGTCATTGAAGAAGGAGTTTATTACTTTGTTCCGTTCAATCAAAGTTGGGAGTTTTGTTCTTTTCCTATATAAAAGATCATTCTATTTCTATTCCTCTTAATTAATTGTTGGGATTGGTGAACCGATTGAGTCAATTCACAACACATGGATGCAGTGCAACTTTTGTGTCATTGTTTTCCTTCTCTTTTATGTTGTATGAGGGTGAGTAGGGTGGAAAAAGGGTGTATTATTATGTATCACAGTGATCACATCAGTCTTGACGTGTTAAGATAAATTAAAAGGTCATGATGTAAACACTTAATTGGGAAATATTTTTTTTCATAGTTTATCCACATGACTTGTACCAAGAAATAAAGATGAAGGGATATCAAGTGCACTAAGGACATAGCCCTTGCTTGAACATGGTTCTCCCTCTTTTTCCTGTCCAATCTTATACTTAGTTTGACTTTGAGGTGTGCTCTAGCAAGGCTGACTGAAAGTAGAAAATCTAGAATAGTTTCTAATCTGAGGGTAAGTTGGTTTGTTATGGGTTCTTTCTTGTTTTTCATATTATGCAATTTACTTATTGATCTGACTGTGCTTCTGAATTTTGCAACTGAAAATTCAACCTCCTTGCAGGAGGCACTGATTTTGATTTCTAGAACATGAGCATGCATAGATATTTCATTATGCTTCTAGTTCTGTTTTGCAACAAACCTATATATCTCATTTAATCCTAATCTTGATCTCTAGTTGAGTATCCAGTAGGGACTTCTGCAGGTCATGTGATATTGATTTCTAATATATGTACGCACATTTGTTAGTGTTGGCGTTGTGGACTTGTTTGAATTATCTGGCATGCAATTGATAGTATAGATGTTATTTTATTGTGCATCATGCTCTTTAAATCCTGCAGTTATTCTAAGACATGTAGTTTATTTTTGTTGATACTGAACATTTTGCAGCTCTTGTCACATCCGTTTATTAAGAAATATGAGAAGGAAACCGTAGATTTGGCTAAATACATTCGGGGTGTTTTTGATCCAACTCAGAGATTAAAGGAGATCGCACAAGTGAGCTCCTACTAACCTTTTCACTGTTAGTCTTGCAAATATACTTTGTGCTAAATTATACAAAAGGCATATGGCATTAATGGTATTTGTGTATGCTCACGAGTTGTTCTAGACACTTTTGTCCATAATTATTTGGCATGTTCTTGAATAATCTGATAAAACATGATTTTGAATACATTTAGTTACTCAGGTTGAAGCGCACATATTCAATAAATTTGATTAGAAACTTTTTATCTTTTGTTATTTGAACTGCGAATTTTGGTGTTGGACTGGTCATTAACAGATGCTTACTGTACACTACTACTTGCTTTTTGATGGGGCTGATGGGCTTTGGACTTACACTAAATCATTCTACATGGATGACTCGACCTTCAGGTAGGGTGCGCTATAATTTCTTGTATTACAATAACATCAAAGCCTTTATACCAATTTTTTGGGTCGACTCACAAAAACGTTTTCTTTCATTCAGCCTTGTTAAGGGTCATCTTCGTTGTGGCATTAACAAATATCGTATCGTTTGCTATAATATCCTCGTCTCGATGGAGTCATTAACTGTATACCTTGAGAATGAAATCTTGCAACTCTTTTGCGAGCTACAGTAGAAGTTAACGAGCTACATTTCTAGTTATTTTGGTATAATCACAGACTAGTTCATCCGAGTAAACCTTGACTATATATTAGTTCATCTAGCATAAACAGAAAGTGTAGCTATTCTCTTGGGAGATTTTCTTTTTATAAATTGTTTTTAGCTTTGTGATCCATAGTAAATTGTCGCGGATGAGTAATTTATAATTTTACTAAGAACCATTTTTATCAGCTTCTCAGGAAAAACATATGTGGGGACGAGGGATATATTTGCAACTTTATCGGATATACGAAGGAAATTAATTGGTGAGCGGCCCCGTGAGAAACTGGTACATGTTGTAGAAAAGTTTCATTGTCGTCCACATGGAGAGGATAATATCGCAATTCATGTGTCGGGTTCATTTATTGCTGGGACACACTTTCTTATATGTGGAAGTTGCGTACAAGTGGATGGAATGCCCGACTTCCGAGAACTGTCACCCGATATTGATACCAAGCGGGTGGGTACCTTTCATGAGCAATTCCATGTCGTTCCAGGAAGTATTATTGGGACTTTCGAAATAGCTAGACAAGAGCTGCACATACTCCAGAAATAAAAATTATGTTCACATATGTTTAAGCTGAAGATCAAGCTTGGTGCTTCCACTATAAGGGTCTGTTTGGTAAACAGGAAGTGACATTGATAGTGGAAAGTAATATACAACTTTGGAGAAGTGAGTTGAGTTCCTAAATTTTAAAATCCCGAAAATATGTTTGGCTGGGCCATGAAGTGGCTTTGGAATGTATAGTAAGATGTAGTAGGTCTTTGCAAACTTTTTTCTAAGCTGACACGAGAATGTTACATTCTGACCTTTTTTTTACAGGGTGGCTGTTATCAAAAGAGAGACATAATTCTTGTACATAAACTTTGGTGTCATGCAGCTCTATCAGGATTCGTACATTTCTTTGTAGTTTGTCATCTAATTAAATTTAAATTTCATCATAATTTTCGAGATTTGCTTGCTATCTTGGTGTACATCTTAGCACGATTGTGTAATTATTTCTGGAATAATTTTCTCCTATCTGATATTGATCCGTTTAGTTTTTTTTTTTTTTTTTTTTTTTTTTTTTTTGTCTTTTCCGTTTAGTTTGATTTATTTATTTTTTTCTGCATCACGAATTTTTTTTTTTTGCTGAAGCAACTATACAGAACTGTACAAAATAGAATGTGCTTTAATGTATAGTTACTTTATGTATGAGTATTGCTTCATATGGTTTATTTCAATATGGTTGGTTCACCATCAAATATTTTGTAGTTAAGCAATTGAGTAACTAGTGTTTTTTTTTTGGAAGATAAGAGGAACTAGACTTGGTCATAGAGAGAGAGAGAGAGAAAAAAAACCAGATTGTTCATTTGTGTTGGTGTACATACCTCAACAAGTTATTGTGTTGGTTCTACCAAGATTTATACATTTTCTTCACAATTTGTCATCTATTTGAATTTGACTTTGTATCATAATTTTAGTGATCGATTTTCTTGTTATGTTGGTGTACATACCTCAACAAGTTATTGTGGTTATGTTTGGAATAATGTTGAAGCTTTTAAGATATTATTTGCATATATTCACCATCTACATTTTACGGATATCCAATATTCTATTGTCTAAAATTTCGAGAAAATTGTGTTTGATAATGCATTTGCAATGAACTGTCTAGGGATCTATTTACAAATTTTTTTCTTCCATTTGATATTGACTGACTCAATTCCAATGATTTTGTATTTCTTGTAGTATATCAGAAAAAAAAAATTCTGCTAAAGCAATTTATGTGAAATGGCACAACATATAATCTATCAGATGTATATTTGTTTTAAGTAGGAGTGCTCAATATGGTTCACTATATATGATAGCTTTTTTAGTAAAACTATAGAGTAACAATACTCGGTCAACCTAAAGGGGAAAATTAGAATTTTTTTTATGATGTCTAGCATTACGCACGGAACTTTGTACACGATGTATTGTATGTCTCTTAGGTTCACTACCTCAATAGACCTTTTTTTTTATTACTGTGAATTAAAATTCAATGAATCAATCCAAGTCCAATAAGAAATTGGGGAATGGAAATTCACTCATTTTACTGGTGAACTAAAATTCAATGTCCGACTCTAGGAAAAAGAAGATGGTTATTGTGTAGGAATTTTTGATCCCTTGTGATTTACACATAAAGAAAACACAATAGAGAAAATAACGCACATTGTTTCACTTCTCAAATCGAGAAGCTATGTTCCTGGTCACTATAGACGAAATTTTTACTATATTCTGAAGATACTTAAGTTGTGTCCCAATACTCCTTTTATAGGCCTACGATATTGTGTTATTTAGTTTTAGGGTCCTGTACAATATTAAAAATTTACGTTTAGGTCTCAATATCGTACAAAATATGATTTGGATCTCGTTCTAGCGGTTGACTTGGCTGATCGTCCAAAATGGAGACATAAACTTAAATTTTGAATATTATACGAGACCCTAGAATAAATAAAAAATTTGTGAGGATTGTTTGACTTCGATTATTTAGTTTTGCATTATGGGAGTTGTGTGATTTGGGTTTTTTTAGTTTTGCCATGATCAATCGAGGATGATATTTGTGACACAATGTGTGTGATAATACAAATTGCATATTAATGTATGGTACATATTTAAATAGGACTATACATTATTTTACCCGTGGAAATATTAAAGAACGAACATATTTGACTCACAGAATAAATAAACTTTAAATCATTCCAAGAAACAGAAACTTCTCAAAATTATGGGTGAGCATTGTTCAATTTTGGACAAAAAATCGAACCGAACCGAATAAGAGATTGATTTTGGTTTAAAAAAATTCGGTTTTGAAAATACAAAATTATTTTATTCGATTTTGGTCGGTCTAAAAACGAAAACCGAATGAAACTTATGCACTAATGTAAATACCCTCAATTTTATGGATATTTTTTTATTAAAAATATGTATACTTTTAAAACAACAATTCTATTTATATGTTTTGTAGTCCAACTTTGATAATTTAGCAACTAGTCCAACTTTGCACATAACTTTGAAATACAACAAATATGTGTATAAAAATTAAAAATTTTAAAATAATTTAACCACGATTCTAACTTTGGACCCGATCCATTAAACAATACAAATATTTCAAACAAATAAACCGAATTGACTAGTCGATTCGGTTCGATTTTAGTTATGATTAATTTTGGTTCGAGTAATGCTATTCGTACCTCCAAATTGTCCCTCCAAACCATCCCTCCTTATGTGGCAGCTGACGTGACATGTTAAATAATATTATGTGTCATATGACATAACAAATTTTAACCCAAAAAATTAATTACCCAAATTTTTTTATGTTAATGTTAATGTTAATGTTAATATTAATATTAATATTAATATCCCTCCTTATGTGGCAGCTGACGTGTCATGTTAAATAATATTATGTGTCATATGACATGACAAATTTTAACCCAAAAAATTAATTACCCAATTTTTTTTATGTTAGTGTTAATATTAATATTAATATTAGTGTTAATATTAATATTAATATTAATGTTAATATTAATTTTAGTTTTAATTTTAATTTTAGTTTTAAAATTTGCTATGCGGCTATGCCAGTTGCCACATCAACAAGTCATGTCAGCTGTGAGGAATAGTTTGGAGGAAGGAGGAACAAATAATATTATTCTTTTGCTTCAATTTATGTTTTAGATTTTCGAATTATTGGATTTTGACCCCTTTGATTCCGTTGAAACATAAACCAAACGTTCACCCCGTACTTCAAAAAAGAGAGAGGTTAAATTGCACTTTGATACCCTCAACTATTCCGCTTTTTCAAGTTAATACCATAAACTTTTTTACTCAACAACTTAATACCTCAACTATTATTTTTTTTCAACTTGATACCTAAATTTTTAAAACTTTCCAAAATGCCCTTATCCCTTTCCTCTCCGACGACCACCTTCCCCCCCCCCCCCCCCCCCCCCTTCCTCCCGCCGCGGCGACCCCCCCCCCCCCCCCCTCCCCCCCCCTCCCTCTCCAGCGATGGTGGAGTCGGGAAAGGAGGGCAGCGGGAGAGGGAGGGGAGGGAGCGAGAAGGGGGGTGCGGGTGGCCGGAGGGTGGAGCCGAGCAGGGGGGTCGGAGGGGGAGGGTGCAGGCGGGGCGGGAGGGGGGGGGGGGGGGGGGGGGGCGGAGGGGGGGGGTGCAGGCGGGGCGGGAGGGTGGGGGGAGGGGCGGAGGGTGCGGGCGGGACGGCGGGGAGAGGGGCAGGGGCGGGGGTGGTGGCTGGAAGGGGTTGGAGGAGGGGAGGGGGGAGGGGTTGAGTGGTAGTTTTAATTTTTGGGTAAGGACATTATTGTCCAAAAAAATTTTAGGGTATCAAGTTGAAAAAGAAAATAGTTGAGGTATCAACTTGAAAAAGCGGAATAGTTGAGGGTATCAAAGTGCAATTAACAGACGCAGCAAGACTTTATATTGAGGGAAAAATGAGTGAAAAATTAAAAATATTGGTGTTTGGGAATGGGGAGGGAAGAGGAGGGAGATAATTTTGGGAGGAAAATTCATGCGGGTCCCACTCAAAATTTTTTCTCCCAAAGGTGGGAGGAAAATGGAGAGAGTTAAGAGTATTGTGGGAGAAATTATCTATTTACCCTTCAAAAAGTTAATTTCATTTATAATTTAAAAAAAAAAATCAAGAATTGAATGATAATTATATCTCCACAAACAAATAAAATAATAATAAAAAATTTCTTACTTTTTGGTCATTCAAACAAGTGAAAATAATAATAATTTTACCTTCATTTTACTCTCCTATATTTTTTTCTCTCAAAATTTTCTTTTTCTGCTCAAAAATGTTCTCAAACACAGTGTAAAACTCAGAACAAACACCTGGTCGGCACCAAAATAAAATAAAATAAAATAAAATCTCCCGCTTCCTGCAGCTCCTAGCCAAAATGACTCGAAGAGGGCGCAGACTCAGCCGGCGGCTGCCCTTCTAGAAGCTTCTAGCCGGGATTCCGCTATGAGAGGTACAAGATCTTTTCCCGCCATGAAACTCTACATTTGTATTGTACGAGTTGCTCTTTGTTCAAAAATTTACATCAGCATGCACACTTCTCATAGTTGCGGACGATCCTCTAGTTTGATGGTCGATGCCGACGCTAGTTGCGCACCGTGTATATGAACCCGTCCCTCCTTTTCGGAGGGTTTGGTTGCCGTAATTTTGCCCACCACTTGTTTGGTTCTTTGTTTCCTAGCTTAATCGTTCTGATATATATACACACACGAGAGTTGCAGTCAATTAAATCTGTTGTAGTTCAGTGTAGCGACAAAAAAGATTGAATCTTTGGACACAGTTTCCATTTAATTCCTCTTCTCTCACGTGGGCTGCCGCAGTATGCATCTCGAATGAATTACATATATAAACACATAGTTGTACCCTTTTGAAAATGTTCGTATCCCATGTCGTGACCTTATCCGTGTCCGTATCTGTACTCCTGCAACAACACAGTTCTCCACAATCTCCTTGTTCAATATGACTAAATTGACCATTACAGTGCGACGGGAATAGATAGATTCCAGGTGTCCTTTTAATGCTAACGCTGGCGAGCTACTGGTCAGTGGTTATCAGTGTGTATCAACTTTCAAATATCATCTCGCTACTTGCTAAAAACACTCCTTCCCCTGAAGAAATATGCTACTTGCTTAACATTAGTTCCTTCCCGCGGGTAAGGTGGATAATCTAAACCCTTTCCCTGATATGGTAATGAAATACCCTGGAAATTCTCTTATCGTTGATGCAGAAAGGATAATTTTCATATGTTCTCCGATCCCAATTATCATTTTTTATTTTTGTATATGATAATATAGTTGCATTAATTTCCAAATTCCATCTTTTTCTTTCTGGAAAATTCTTCTTATGGTTTATAGTATCTGCCGATACCGATCTGATACGTCCGATACCGATACGGTTTGACATGTCCCGACCCGATACCGACCGATACTGACCGATACCAACATTGGGGGTCTCATTTCCGATCAATTCGGCAAAGAAAATTGAACGAAAAAGACAAATCAGCAAGGGTTTAAAGCATAATAAGGTTGTTAAAGCACGTAAAAGAAGAAAATTTATCTATTGCATGTAAACTAATTGGTAAGGGTGACTACTATTTTATTTAATTTCAAAACTACTAAGAAATAACACTGAAAATACTTAAAATTATACCTAAATATATAAAATATATTTTTTAAATGTTAATAATTTATTAATAATTATTTGTTTTCTGACATCAAAAAATTCGGTACTTCGATCCGAAACCGCCTATACTACCGATATCACCGATAGCGATACTCATAGGAGTGGTCTGATACCGTCCGATACCGATTCCAATACCGATATTGCGAACCTTGGTTTATACGTATCCAATTTGCATATCTTTTTATTAGGTGGAGATAGCTTACCTGATGAGGGGCCCATCCTATCTATGCTACTCTACCTCCCAAAATATGGAAAACATTATGATATGCATCTTATTTTCATCAAAAAAATGTGAGCTTGCGGTAGAGATGCATTAGAAGCAGTCTTATTCTATGCTCCAGTTTGGTATCTTTGTTCTCATGTATCCACCACTTTCTAGCAATGTGCATTATTGCACTTTTTGTGCATTGACAATGTTTATTGCACCATGCTGCAGCAAAAGGTTCAAGTAAAGAAGTTATCCTACTAATATAGGAAATCTTTGAGCATATCCAGAAAAAAATCGTGCAATTTTATATGAAGTCATAAAGAAACTTGGGTTAGTGGTAAAGTGGTGCTAAGGGGCTTATCCCTTTATGTCTCAAAAGTAATTCTATAGAACCTTTCATTTAGAACATGCTAAATATTTAAAAAAAAGTATAACACACATAATTTTATACAAGCTTGATGTGGCATTACAAAGTTCATGACCTAACCACCCAGAAGAGGATAGTACCAGACTACCTGTCTGTTTTGGCTACTTTCTTTCAATTTTGTACAGGAAATCATGTTGCTATTTACACAACCATAATATAGCACAACCATAATATAGATGATATTGACAACTTATCTTGCTTTACTAGTACTGACATAGAAAAAGCTAATTAAAAACCAAGTCCTGAAGGAACCAAACTAAATTGCTATATTACGTCTTAACCATTGTTCTTTTTTAGTTCGCTGGTGTTGCCTTTGAGTGGGAGGACTTACCTGTTATCGCCTTCTTCACTTTTGCAAGTGAGTGTTTGACCTTTGATCCAACACCTGATAAGATGTTGTGAGATTTCTTGTGAGCTGGCTTCAGCTCTGCATCTCTTGCTTCCCCAACTATTCTTTCATCCTGAACAGATTCTTCAGTTTTATGTTCTTTCTCATCTTCAAGTTTATCTTCATATACTTGCGTTTCTTTTGTCTCTACAGCTTCCTTTTCATCTGAGCTTAGGCTTCTATCCTCCAGTAGGTTTTCAGTTACCTCAAGAATTTCATCCTTACATTTGACTGCAAAATTTGATTGCTCAACATCTTCTGGTCCAGATAGATACGTTATTTCTCCAGATTTATTCTTCTCTTGTTGTGCTTGAATCTCAGGGAAATCATCACTGTCCTTATCTTCAATATCTATCTTCTTAACCTTCGGGTCAATTTCCAAAGTTTGTCCAAGTAAATCATCTTGAAGGTGAGAAGACTGAGACAATCTCCCATATTGATCGTACCTGTGATCTGGTAAAGTTTCTTCCTTGTGAACTAAGTTCTTTTTTTCTGCAACTGATTCAGCATTTGAATGATAATGCCCTTCCATTACTGCATAGGAAGCTTCATCACTCTTCTCGACATCCTGCGGAATTACTTTTCCTTCTTCAAGTAAATCATCTTCTGCATAAGTCTTGGCGGTTGATGAAAGATTAACATCTTTGTTCAGAGATTCAACACTTCTGTTTATTTCTTGCTCCACTGCACACATTTCAAGGATGCTTCCTTGAACTTTCTCATCCTGCACCAAAGTTGGATCCATGCACTCTTCAATACCGGTTTTAGTTTCTGTGCTTCTTTCCTCAGTTGATGTTGGTTCCCTGCTATCATTTACTAGAACAGGAGTTGATTCTTCAGACATGATGGGGATTTCATCCTTTACGTCTTCGGCTACTGCCATCTTGGGAGATGAATCTTGGAGATTGCTATGTGTTTCTTCATCATCCTTTACTGTTGGTTCTCTGCTATCATTTACAAGAACATGAGATGATTCTTCAGATGTGCTGGGGATTTCATCGTTCACGTCTTCTGTAGGAGTTGATTTTTCAGGCATTCTGGGGATTTCATCCTTTACATCTTCGGCTACTGCCATTGTGGGAGATGAGTCTTGGAGATTGCTATGTGTTTTCTCATCATCCTTTATTGTTGGTTCCCTAGTATCATTTACAAGAACAGGAGTTGGTTCTTCGGACATGCTTGGGATTTCATCCTTTATGTCTTCGGCTACTGTCATTATGGTAGATGAGTCTTGGAAATTGCTATGTGTTTCCTCTTCGTCCTTTATTGTTGGTTCCCTGCTATCATTTACGAGAACAGGAGTTGATTCTTCAGACATGCTGGGCATTTCATCCTTTATGTCTTTGGCAGGAATTGATTCTTCAGACATTTTGGGGATTTCATCCTTTACGTCTTCAGCTACTGCCATTATGAGAGAGGAGTCTTGGAGAATGCTATAGGTTTCTTCATCATCCTTTACTGCTGGAATTTCTATCTTCTCATTTGCATCACTTGTTTTCTTCTCTTCAACCAAGGGGGAGCTACTTTCATTTTCTTGACCTACTTTGTTTTCTGTTGTGCTGGCTGTCTGTTCAGGCGTCAAGAAATCCAATATCTCTTCTTTTTGAATTTTAGTACCATTTTCATCACCATCATCATTTTTCTCTTGTATCTTATCTTGAGACTCTACATTCTCAGAAGTGTTCTGAAATTCCTTGGGACTGACATTGCATGCTCCTTTCAGAACTCCGGCATCATGCTGTTTTACACCATCAGTTCCTTCATGATTATCGTCTTCAGCTTCCACATTACAGGCTGTATGAATAACTTCTTCCCTTAAGATATGGTCCATGAGCAACTGTGATACAGGCAAATCATGGTGATCTATCTGTTGTGTTTGTGCATCTTGCGAAGCATCACATTCAACTCCATAACTTGCCTCTTCTTCCACTTGCTTCATCTCCCTTTTTTCTTCTGGTTGGCACAGTTCTGGTTCTAGCATGGTAGACATTTTATGTGGGCTTTCCTTGCTCTCTGTGACCTCAGCTGATGAAATGTCCTTCCTGTCTTCTTCTTCATGGGACTGTAAGATTGAAACTTCAGTAAGATTTTTCACGTCTTCTTCGTTTTTATCCTTTTCTGAAGACTTCGTGACTGATATAACAGAGGGAACCACATCTGGAATCTCCTCACTGTTCACATTTACTCCAGGAACAGATGCTGGATAACCAATACTGCACGCAAGCTGTTCAACTTCAGTTGGACATTCAGTACTGCTTATCTTTTCTTTTGGAATCTCTATATCTAGTTCATTAGCATTTAAGGCTTCCTCAGATTCAGGCTTATCTTCAGATGTCTCAACCTGTACAAGAACATCAATTTATTGTTAAACATGCAACAAGGGATGGAACTGAAAGAAAAAAAGGACCCTGAGGTCATATTTTTTTGTTGTAGTCTCACCTCATCATTTAGAACAGTAATATTTATCTCGGACTTCCAGTTTGTTTCTGGTTCCTTCTGCTTGTTGGAGTCATTTTCTTCCTCCTGAAACTGTTTATTGGCAGTTACCTCTCTCAGACTAGCAATCATTTGAGCTCTGAATGCTTCCTCTTCAGCTTCATTATTCTTCTTCTCAATAAACTCCATTGACACAGCTACCTCTAGATTGTTGGAGATGGTACTTGAGAGTCCTTCAAGCTGTACATGTTCGTTTGCACCATTTTGTATATGTGCATCTGACTTTGAACTCGTCTCTAGTATTTCATTATTTTTTGTGCTCATGCCTTCACTTGTTTCATCACCTTTCTCTAGAATTTCAGGTTCTGGGTGCTTCATTTGTTGGTGATCTGAAGATGTTTCCATTTTTTTGGGTTCTTCAACCAATTGGTGGTTAGCAACCGGTAAGTCATCCACCATCTTGCACCCAATAGTAGTACTTTCTTTCGGAATCTCGATATCTATTTCATTAGCATTTAAGGCTTCCTCAGATTCATGCTTATCTTCAGATATCTCAACCTTTACAAGAACATCAATTTATTGTTAAATATGCAACAAATGGAAGGAACTGAAACAATACTGAGGTCATATTTTATCTGTTGTATGGTCTCACCTCATCATCTGGAGCAGTAATAGTTATCTCAGACTTCCGGTTTGTTTCTGGTTTGTTCTGCTTGTTGGAGTCATTTTCTTCCCCAAACTGTTCATTAGCAGTTACCTCTCTCAGACTAGCAATAATTTGAGCCCTGAATGCTTCCTCTTCAGCTTCACTATTCTTCTCAATATACTCCATTGTCTCAGCTATCTCTAGATTGTTGGAGATGGTGCTTGAGAGTCCTTCGAGCTGCTGCACATGTTCGTTTGCATCATTTTGTACATCTGCATCTGCATCTGACTTTTCACTTGTCTGTAGTATTTCATTATTTTGTGTGATGGTGCCGTCACTTGTTTCACCACCTTTCTCTAGAATTTCAGGTTCTGTGTTCTTCATTTGTTGGTGATCTGATGTTTCCATTTTGTTAGATTCTTCAACCAATTTGTGGCTAACAGCAGATAAGTCATCCACTATCTTGCATTTGCTCTCTTCATGCTGTGGATCAAAATATGCAAACTCATTACTCATGTTGCTTTTCAAATCTACTTTTTGAAATCTTTGTTAGGACTTGGACAAGGAAATCAGAATTCATTCAATTGATAAGAAATGGAAAATAAGACTAACATAATTAAACTGAAGGGAAGTATCAGTGACCTCTTCATGTGGAATTGCATCCTCTGTTGCATCAGAAACATGAATTGGTTCGTTGTTGCCTCCTTCTAGTTCAGTTGTGGAATCTTTGAGCAATTCATTTCCATCCATTTGCATGTCTTCATCAAGATTTTGTTTCTCGATTCTGTCTTCATAAATATTTTCAGTTTCTGTTGTTTCAATTTCCTTAGAAACTTCATGTATGGGGTTTTCAAGTTCTCCTTCCTCCAATTTTGCTTTATGTGAAGCTACCTTTGGACCTTGCTTCTCTTTCTCATTGGTGTCATTGGTATTCGTTTGTGATTCTATTTGGTCTGCTTTTACTTCACTCTTCTCCTCTTGTTTCTCATTTTGTACTTCATCATTCAGGCTTTCTTGGACTTGCAGTTGCACTTCTTCAGTTTCATCTTCCAGAATAATCATTTCTGCCATATTGATGTGTGTAGGAACATTCAGGCTTTGACCTTCAGAAAGTACTGTAGATGCACTCTCTGGCATGTTTTCCTCAAGTAAGGCTTCTGTGGTAGATAAACCGATTTCAATGTTCTCCTGAGACATCAAATCTGAACCTTTAACCTGCTTAGGAGACAAAGTATCTTTTAGTGTTTAGTGAAAGAAAATAGAAAATAAAAATAAAAAGGTCAATTGATAGATAAGAGAGAAAGATTACACCGAAATAGATGGCAAGCGGGCAACAAGCTGCACCGCCAGCCCTTTTTGGATGGCAAAACCAATCATCTTAAACACTGCATCCATAGACCTGGGAGACATGACATTATTGTGCATGACTTTTTGTAGTGTCATGTCTCCCAGTTCTCTATTGTTTGTAGTGAAAGAAAACTCTTAACACTCAAAACCAATCCTCATAACTATTTGTGGTGATAGAAAATAGAAAATAAAAATAAAATGAATAAAGAAAACTCTTAACACTCTAAACTGACCTCTGCTTCAGTAACTGCCACTCCCTCGTTCTCTATTGTTTGTAGTGATATGTGCTCAACTTCAGCATCCTCTGTGGGTTCCTTGACTTGAGATGGACATGCATCAAGAGCTTCCTCTTTCATTCTAGTCATTTCTTTCCTTTCAAACTCAAGCCTCTCTAGTTTATCCTCCGAAGCTATACTTAGTTCATCACCTTCCATACCCTGAGACAGCATGCTTGAATCAGATGCATTTCCATCATTGCTTTTGAGTTCATCTTGGAGACAATTTTCCATGAGTTCACTTACTCTCTTTCTGTTTTGTCGATGGTCCTTACATTCTATTATAGTTTGGGTTATTTTGTATAAGGGTACCAGGTTTAGAACGTAATTAGACTTTGGGTACTGGATTTGTCCGTTTTAGAGCTTGGGTACTCGAAATTATTAGTGACACATTTTAGTGACAAACTTTCGTCATTAAAAGTCTCATTTTGTCACTGAAAGTCCAGTTTTGTCAATAAAATGTGTCACTAAAAAATTTCGAGTACCCAAAGTCTAAAATGGACAAACCCAATACCCAAAGTCTAATTAGGTTATAAATCCGGTACCCTTATACAAAATAACCCTAGTAAAAATTGTAGTTTTTTAAAAAAGAAAAAAATGCCAATGATGAAATGTCCGAATTTTTTGAGGTGTAGTTTGGCCCAAGACCCTGTTCTACATGGAGAACCTACTTGGGCCTCCTACATTCAAATGACATCAATGGACTTGTTGAGTCAATTAAAAAATAATATATTACAGTATCTCTTCTGTTTGCAGATAAATTGGTTCTGTTTCATCATTTTGGAGAATTCCTCTCCCAATCATTTCATTATCTTTCTTCGAATGAGATTGAAAAAGGATCTTTTTCAAGCTCCTCAATCTTGTTTTGTTCTTTATGACCAACTAGATCAATGCTTTGTATAAGGCTCTCATGAATTTGGTATGATGATTCAAGGGCATTCTCATGCTTATGTTGTACTTCCTCTTTGGTCTCTTATGTTAAACCTCCGTGATTTCTTACAAATTTTAATAATTATTCCCTGTTGTATATAGTTGTCCAGAATAAGTCAAGATTTGATTTGATTTAGTTAGATATGTTAGGAATGATTTTAATACTCTTTGTTTTTTCTTTTATTCTCTTTGTAATCTCTATATATTGAGGCCTCCAGTTGGAGATAAATATATATAAATTTATCAACTTATATGGTATCAGCCTACCCGATCCTCTCTCTACCTACCCGATCTCCCTCTCACTGCCTCCCTCTTTCTTCCTCTCAAGAGCTTTCCTCTTTCCTCTTCCTCAAAAGCCTCTAGGAAAACACCTCCACCCTAACTTCTGCCATTCTTACCAACCCTAACCCTAAATATCTCTCAAACTTTAAATCTCCTTATCTTAACCTCATGTTTCGCTACTCAGTTGGACCGTTTACAGTCACTACCTACTCCGATGCAGACTGGATATGTTGTCCTGATTCTCGCCACTCCATTACTGGTTTGTGTGTTTTCTTAGGCTGTGTTTGGTAGGAGGGGAAAGTGGGAGGAGGAAAAAGTGGAGGGAATGATTCATTTTCTATTGTTTGGTATGGAAGGAAAAGTGGAGATTGTTTTTCTTTCATAACCTAAGAAATCCAATCACTCCAAAAGTGGATGAAAAAGTGGAGACTTATATTAATTAACAATTGTACCCCCATGTGAATTGTATTATTTAAAAATTATTAACGAAATCAAATGGTAAATATGTGTTTTAGTTGAGGATAGAATTGGTAAAATCTATATTTTTTATTTTATTTTCTTTCACTTTTTTTTCTATACTAATTACCAAACAAAGAATAATGCATCTCCTCTCTTTTCCATCCTTCCAACCAAACACAAAGGAAGGAAATGATCTTTCCTTTCCATATGGAAGGAAAATATATCATTCTTTTTCCTTCCTTTCCATCCTTCCTACCAAACACAGCATTAGGGTCCAATCTTATCGCTTGGACTGCTACGAAATAACCTACAGTCTTACGCTTCAGTCCCGAAGGTGAATACCGCTCCATTGCCCATGTTTGTGCCGAGACTACTTGGATATATAATCACCTTGGTGGACTTAATTTTCCCCCACTCAAAGTAATCACCATGTTTTGTAACAACATCAACACGACGTACATAGTCTCCAATCATGTCTTCCATGCTTGCACTAAACATATTGAGCTTGACTATCACTTCATGAGAGAAAGTTCTCTCCTGTTCTCATCGTGTGCTCTTTGTGCCGTTTCCAGATCAACTTGCTGATGTGTTCATGAAAGTGCTTTACAAACACCGGTTTACTATGTTGTAGTCCAAACTCGTTTTCTCATGGTCTGCCGATCGAGTTAGCATGAGAGTGTTAAACCTCCGTGATTTCTTACCATTTTTAATAATAATTCCCAGTTGTATATAATGTGCAGAATATGTCAAGATTTGATTTGATTTGATTTAGTTAGATTTGTTAGGAGTGATTTTGGGAATCCTTATATAGTCTTTGTTTCCTTTTATACTCTATAATCTCTATACATTGAGGCCTCTAGTTGGAGAAGAATATACATAAATTTATCAACTTTGGTCTCTTCATCAAAAGCAGGGTACTCAGGTAGCTTATCATTATTGTTGTTGGCTATCCTTTTTTCATTGTTTAAACCTACAGGTTCAGGCTCCTTATACTGTGCGTCAGAATTGTAACTCTGCACCATATATATACCAGTATACAATTGTCATCAGTAAAGGAAAAGCTGAAAGTTCTCTTACCATGTAAGAAAGTGGAAATGCTGATAAGCAACTCAGTTGGACTTTTAATATTTATTTGAATTAATCTAGCAGACTTACATCATTTTCTGGAATATCTAGTTTGATGGGTCCTGCCTCAATCGTAACTTCCACATTCTGCCCTACAGATCTTAACTCAAAGTCAACCTGTATAGCAGGATAAGTGATAAGGAACATTTAAGGAAGATCATGGAATGGATTAAATGAAGTTTGGTAGGTTGTGTTGACCTCTTGATTTGGAATCTCATCTATTGAGTGATCTGCTTTAATTGTTGAACCATCCTGATCAGAATGCAAGCTTCCATATGCTGCCCCGTCTGTCAGTGCACTGGTAATAGGTAAAGGATCAAGTATTTCGTTTGTGTTCTCATCCTGATTCTTTGTATCTTTTTCCACTATGATAGGATCGAGTATATTTGAATCCTGCATTATGAATGCTTCATTTTGTAATGATGTGATAACAGTATAAACAGGAGAACTTGAGTTACGGATATAGCCTGACATCTTCTTTGATTGTGGTGTAAGTTCTATCTCCTTGTCCTTTAGCCTCCATGGTTTGAATTGCATCACCTGGCAGTTGGACTTTGTCACTTTTCATCTCTACTAAGGTTTCAGAGTTATGTGCAACAGTTGTAGTCTTACTTTCTTCAACCTGAAAATTCAGAAACAGTTGGATATGGGTTTATCAAAGGGGAAACCATAAGATTGACACAGAAGAAAACAAAATGTACTTTCCAGTAGCTATATATTCTGAACCAACCTCTTCGGTTGTAGTTCCCCTCTTTATGCCGTCAACTACTTTTTTTTCACTGTTCTGGCCAGTAAATGTAGTTGCAGGTATTTCTTCCTCAAGTTCTTTTGTCTCTTCATATGCAATTCTTACAAGATTAGCATCCTTAGCTTCAGCAGCTAACATTTCTCTTTCACTGTCAACTTCAGCAAGGTTCTCATTTTTGCTGCTAACAGATTTTTCATGGATTTTGTTTAAAGGTTCCTCTTGCACATCCTGATGCACTTCATCATTTATATTCTCAGACCTGCTGGTGGTTTCTAGTTGCTCATCAATTCCAAATTTGTAAGCCGTTTCTTTTATGTTGTGTTCTACGCTTGATCCTGGTGCTGTCTCATTCGTCATTTCTTTTATGATTGAACATTGTGCATCATTCTGCAGGATTTGTATTTGCTCAACTTTGACACTTTCTTTTTCAGAAATAGCTAATTGACCCTGCTCCTCAGGCCCCATGTCCGAGTCAATATCCAGCATCATAGTATTTCCTTTTTCCTTGTGTACATCAACATCTGCAGTGTCTTCACTGTTGATAATAAGGCAAACATTTTCCTGTTCCTCACCAATTCCATTGTTGTTTGCTTTCTCAACCAACATACCAGTATTTTGAATACTCCTTTCTAATGTATCCTTGCTTCTTACCTTTGCAGTTGCAGGGCCATCATTATGATCAACAATTTCAGGAATCTCCATCTGGGATGATAATGGAGAAAAAGTTTGTCAAGGGATGAAATAATGAAAGTATACAGAAAAGAACATATTCACCGCTGCCCCACCCACCCACCCACCCCCACCACCCCTACACCCACACCCACACCCACGCAAACACACAGAAAAATATAATAATATAAGAACATAAAGGGGAAAACTCTCAGACCATGCAATCTAAGATTCCATTGTAGCTTTTGATTCATCTACAATCTCTTGTCAATTTTTAGCAACTACCTTCTCTGGTAGAATTTGGAGGTTCTCAGTGTCTTCAAGGATATCAGCTTCTGTTTTGTCTTCAGCATTGTTAATTTGGTGACATTGCTCTTCCAATTCATATTTGGAAGCTGCTTCGTATTTTTCATCAATTGGCTCAGATGGGGTTGGCACAACTAGTGCATGATTATCAGGAGACTCCTTGATGGTGTTGATAAGATTTTCCTCATCCTTCATTTGTACAATTTCAATATCCTCACTCAGCTCAGCAATCCTATTTATCTGTTTCAGAGATGATTATTAGATAAATGTTTTGAACTGAGAAGAGAGTCATACATAGAAGTGTATTATGTATTTTTGAGAAATGCATGTTTTGGTGAATCAGTCGCTTCATTCTAATAGTATTTTTTTGAGGCAAAAAGTTCTGGAATTGGATGAAATACTAACCATTTTTGAGTTAATATCATCTGGCTTCACATCTATTCCACAACATACTGTTTCTTCAATCAATACATAACTATTCGAATTACTGCCAGTGTCCTTGGTTTCTGTAGGCTCATCCTTTGCATTTACTATTAAATCATCTGGCTCAATTGTTTCAGAGATCTGCTTCAGATATGATATAATTGAGAAACAACAGAGGACATGATTAGCTGATAAGAGTCTTCAATATGTGTAGTTGGTAATTAGTTTTTAAATATACTAAATTGACTAAGAAATAACCTTTCTCTTGAGATTGTCATCATCTATTGAATTCTCAATCTTGCTTGTTTCCTTTTCTTCGTTGGTCTCTGCATCCTTATCTTCAAGTGCTGATGCCGATATGAATTCAATCTTTTGGGATGGATCTCTTTCAGTGCTATTGTTATTGATGGTTCCATATGTCTCTTCTACAGAAGTAGACTTGAGGGATTCCTTTTGCTTATCATCTTCTACTTCATTTATATACTGCAGATGGAACACATGTAAATCAGGTTTTGTCTCCTCAGTCCCTTTTTAGTTATTTTCCATGCTCAGTCTTGTATTCCAAGTATGTAAGATTAATAATGGAATCTACTTGAAAGCCGGAAGATTCAAAAGATTTAGCTAACATGAGAGATTTATAAATATAGTCGTCAAAGTATTTATTAGGTGGTGGAATCAAGAAAGGAAATACCACATCGTGGTATTAGTGACTCAGCATGCGATATGATGGTGCTTAAGTTGAAAATCAAAGTCAAAATGAAATGATCAATAGATAGTCGATCTTAGGAGTGACATCAATTTCAACTGCAGCATGTATTTAAATGGGAAGGCTTCAAATGCTTTTAATGAGAAAGGTAGAAATACTTATGGTATCAGTAGATCGATGATATTTAGAGGTCTGAAGTGTGAAGGAAGAGCAGCAAGAGGCCTAAAAAATGTCGACAAGCAAATAAAGGAAGGTTTTGATTTATTCAACTACCTCCATGTGTGCAGCATCCAGTATGGAACTCGCCTTGTCAGTGACTATTACTGGTACTGCATCTTCAAGCAGCATACCTGCTTCATCATTCTCTTTGAAGCTTTCTTCTTGTTCCACCAAAAGTTCCATTTCCTCGACATCTTGACTGGAAGCACTTATTTCAACCTTGATGTTCTTCTCAGACGCGTCAGATGATTTTTCAGGCTTATCTTCTGATCCAACAATTTCCACGCTGCTATGTGAAGTATTCTCAGTAGTAGTTTCATCTAGGCAGATTTCGACATCATCAGATACTGTCACTGATTCCTTCCCTTCATCTAAATCATTCCTTTTCTCAAGATTTTCACTTTCTATTTTATCCTCATCTATGCTCATTCCTATAGTCAACTCGTCTTCCATGCTTCTCTTTTCTTCTGTTCTTTCTTGAATGTCATTCTCAACTACCACATTTGTAATTGTATTATGGCCTTCATCATCGTTGTTTATAGAAGATATGTGCTCATTAGCCACTTCTGGATCAGTTGACTTCTGTGTGCTCTCTTCCTGTACTTGTGAAGTGGCTAGATCACTACCTCCAGCTAGAGTGTCAATATCTACAGCTTCTAAAGCCGAAATTTTGTTGCGACTATTTTCTTCAGACACCAATTGAGAAACCTTTTCAGAATTTTCAGTCTCTCTCTCTTCTTTGATCAGCACAGTAGCATTAGAATTCTCATGCACCTTTTCCTGCATGGTTTCTTCATCAACAAAATCATTTGCTTTTGATCTCTCACTCATCTCATCTGCTATTGTAGTCTCCTCGAACAAGTCATTCGTCGCTATATCCTGCACCATTAAGTACATATGTTTCATATATGTATATATATTTTTGTAAAGATAAAAAATAGTGAAGGACATAAAATTTTGAATTATAAGCTAGAAGAAGTTTCGAGTCACGAATACATGGAAAGACTGATCAAGAAAAACAAATATTGGGGAAACCATGGCTTGGGGCCAAATTTGTGTTAAGGGTTAAGGATGCAGATAAATTAAGATCGGAAAACTCAAAAGACCTCTATGGAATAGTGAGTAAAAACTTTATGGGAGGATGTAACCTTCGTAGAAACAAGTGTGTGATTAAAGATGCATATCATGGATAAGTTGACTTGGTCATTGTATGTTGATAATAGCTTGTCATCTGAAGTTTAAAAGAAGGGGGGGGGGGGGGGGGGGGGGGGGGGGGGAGTACTTTGTACTGATTTGCAAAAAAGGAAAAAAAATGTTTTCAATCCATTGAGTTGTATTCTGACCTAGAAATCTGATAAGAAGCTTCATTAAATCAGATAAAGAACAAACCATATTGCTGAAGTTATCATCAAATGTTGACTTGTCAATTCTGGTGGCTTCTGTTTCATCTGTTTGCTCTATACTTTCGTTTTCAGGTCCTGATTCTGAGACCATTTCAGTATTTTCAGATCCATGTCCTCCCCTATCAACAAGTATCTTGTCTTGAATGTATGCAGTTTCAAGAATTTCTTTTTCACATGCATAGTTTGGGTTTTGTTCATCCTTCTCACCTATTGTTTCTTGTAGGTCCTCATTCTTCTCCTTCACAATCTATGCGAAAAAATTATTAATCAGCAATGGTTACTTAGTAAAAGATTCAAATACATTAATCAGCAATTACTATGTAGGTTCTACTAAAGCAACGAAGAGTCTCAGTAAAGATTTAGAAGCAGAGTTATGCTTCATACAAGAGTCTTGAGTTGTATTTCAGCAATAGATATATAGGTTCCACTTGAGAAACAAAGAGTTCTCTCTGAAGATTCACAAGATGATTTTGGTTTATGAGAGTGAGGGTGATTAGATAATACGGGTTCAGAGGTCGTTCGCTTATTCGTGACAGATAAATTACACAATATCTGACAGATTGTTTACATGCTAATTTGGTGCATTTTATTCTGATTTTAAGTTCACTAATCACCCCTCCCCCCAGCATTTCTCTATTTATCTGTTTTAGAGATGATTATTAGATAAATGTTTGAACTGAGAAGAGAGTCATACATAGAAGTGTGTTACATAGTTTAGAGAAAATATAAGGCAAAAAGAGAAATACTAACCATTTTTGAGTTAATATCATCTATTGAGCTGTCAATCTTGACAATTGCTGATTCCCCTATCTCCTCTTGATCCTTGTCATCTAGTAATCCTGAGGAAATTCCAAGATTCATGTTGTCTATCTTTTCTTCACAGACAGTGTTTCTTATGAGGTTGGTTCTTTGGCATGTCTGTTCTTCACAAGTCCTCTCGACTTCTCTTTGCTTCTCATCTATTCCACAACATACTGTTTCTTCAATCAATACATAACTGTTCGAATTACTGCCAGTGTCCTTGGTTTCTGTAGGCTCATCCTTTGCACTTTCTATTAAATCATTTGGCTCAATTGTTTCAGAGATCTGCTTCAGATATGATATAACAGTGAAAACTACAGTGGATATAGATAATTGAGAAACAACAGAGGACATGATTAACTTATAAGAGTCTTCAATATTTGTTTTCAGAGGACATGAAAACTACAGTGAAGATAGATAATTTAGAAACAACAGATCACATAATTAGCTTATAAGAGTCTTCAATATGTTTAGTTGGATAATTTTTTAAATATACTAATTGACAAAGAAATAACCTTTCTCTTGAGATCGTCATCATCTATTGAATTCTCAGTCTTGCTTGTTTCCTTTTCTTTGTTGGTCTCTGGATCCTTATCTTCAAGTGCTGGTGCTTGTATGAATTCAATCTTTTGAGATGGATCTCTTTCAGTGATACTGTTACTGATGGTTCCATGTGTCTCTTCTACAGAAGTAGACTTGAGGGATTCCTTTTGCTTATCATCTTCTACTTCATTTATATACTGCAGATGGAACACATGTAAATCAGGTTTTGTCTCCTCAGTCCTTTTTTAGTTATTTTCCATGCTCAGTCTTGTATTCCAAGTATGTAAGATTAATAATGTAATCTACTTGAAAGACGGAAGATTCAAAAGATTTAGCTAACATGAGAGATTTATAAATATAGTCGTCAAAGTATTTATTAAGTGGTGGAATCAAGAAAGGAAATACCACATCGGATTTTTGGTATTGGTGACTCAGCATGCGATATGATGGTGCTTAAGTTGAAAATCAAAGTCAAAATGAAATGATCAATAGCTAGTTGATCTTAGGTGTGACATCAATTTCAACTGCAGCAGGTATTTAGGACAAGCAAATAAAGGAAGGTTTTGATTTAACTATTCAACTACCTCCATGTGTGCAGCATCCAGTATGGAACTCGCCTTGTCAGTGACCATTACTGCTACTGCATCTTCAAGCAACATACCTGCTCCATCCTTCTCTTTGAAGCTTTCTTCTTGTTCCTCCAAAAGGTCCATTTCCTCGACATCTTGACTGGAAGAACTTATTTCAACCTTGATGTTCTTCTCAGAAGCATCAGATGATTTTTCAAGCTTATCTTCTGATCCAACAATTTCCACGCTGCTACCTGAAGTATTCTCAGTAGTAGTTTCATCTAGGCAGATTTCGACATCATCAGATACTGTCACTGATTCCTTCCCTTCATCTAAATCATTCCTTTTCTCAAGATTTTCACTTTCTATTTTATTCTCATCTATGCTCATTCCTATAGTCAGCTCGTCTTCCATGCATCTCTTTTCTTCTGTTCTTTCTTGAATGTCATTCTCAACTACCACATTTGTAATTGTATTATGGCCTTCATCATCGTTGTTTATAGAAGATACATGCTCATTAGCCACTTCTGGATCAGTTGACTTCTGTGTGCTCTCTTCCTGTACTTGTGAAGTGGCTAGATCACTGCCTCCAGCTAGAGTGTCAATATCTACAGCTTCTAAAGCCGAAATTTTGTTGTGACTATTTTCTTCAGACACCAGTTCAGAATTTTCAGTCTCTCTCTCTTCTTTGATCGGATCTTTGTCATTAATCATGTTATGGTTTTTTTCTTCACAGACAGTATCATTAGAATTCACATTCTCCTTTTCCTGCATGGTTTCTTCATCAACAAAATCATTTGCTTTTGATCTCTCACTCGTCTCATTTGCTGTCGTAGTCTCCTCGAACAAGTCATTTGTTGCTATATTCTGCACCATTAAGTACATATGTTTCATATATGTATATATATTTTTGTATATAAAAAATAGTGAAGGACATAAAATTTTGAATTATAAGCTAGAAGTTTCTGAGTCATCAATACATGGAAAGACTGATAAAGAAAAACAAATATTGGGGGAAACCGTGGCTTGGGGCCAAATTTGTGTTAAGGATAAAGATGACTTAAGATCGGACTCTATGTAATGGAGAGTAAAACTTTATGGGAGGATGTAACCTTCATGGGAACAATTGTGGTGATTAAGATGTATATCATGGATAAGTTGACTTGCTCATTGTATGTTGATAATAGCTTCTCATCTGAAGTTAAAAAGAAGGGGGAAAAAGTACTTTGTACTGATTTGCAAAAAAAGGAAAAAATGTTTTCAATCCATTGAGCTATATTCTGACCAAGAAATTTGATCAAAAGGTTTACTAAATCAGATAAAGAACAAACCATATTGCTGAAGTTATCATCAAATGTTGACTTGTCAATTCTGGTGGCTTCAGTTTCTTCTGTTTGCTCTATACTTTTGTTTTCAGGTCCTGATTCTGAGACCATTTCAGTATTTTCAGATCCATGTCCTCCCCTATCAACAAGTATCTTGTCTTGAATGTTTACAGTTTCAAGAATTTCCTTTTCACAGGCATAGTTTGGTTCTTGTTCATCCTTCTCGCCTATTGTTTCTTGTAGGTCCTCACTCTTCTCCTTCACAATCTATACGAAAAATTTATTAATCAGCAATGGTTACTCAGTAAACGATTCAAATACATTAATCATCAATTAATATGTAGATTCTACTAAAGCAACGAAGAGTTCTCTGTGAAGATTTAGAAGCAGAATTACTATCAGTATCTTTAGCAATGTAGTTATGCTTCACACAAGTCTGAGTTGTATTTCAGCAATATATATATATATATATATATATATATATATATATATAGGTTCCACTTGAGAAACAAAGAGTTCTCTCTGAAGATTCACAAGATGATTTTGGTTTATGAGAGAGAGGGTGATTAGATAATAAGGGTTGAGAGGTCGTTTGCTTATTCGTGACAGATTAATTACACAATATCTGACAAATTGTTTTGTTGTGATTTTAAGTTCACTTTTCCCACACACACACCATTTTCTTATCTCCTTTTTTTCTCTTGTACTTTCTTTCCATGGTTTTAAAGGTTTATTCTCATAGATGCAAAATAAACTATGAAACACAAAATATCACAAAGTTGTGCTAGTATAAATATCCCCGTACCTCATGTTTGTCATGTGCATTGTAATTTTCTTGCTCCTGTTTCTCCAATTGGTCCTTCTCAATATCTCCGATAAAAACAATATGTTTTTCCTTAATGAGTTTTTCACACCCAGAGCTAGGATCATATTCAGTGTCATCTTCCAGTTTTTCCTTTTCCAGAGCGTAGTCTAGTGTTTCCTCAGTTTTAGACTTTTCCAAACTGATGTGACTATCTTCAGATAATTCAAGATCATTGTTTTCTTGTTCTAACTCATTCCCTTTGCAAAGATTCTCATCTTCCATTTGTTCCATGTAGATAACTCCTGTGTTCTCATCATTTTGTTCATCTTCAATATTACTATCTTCCACATTTCTGCTATCTTCATGACCTCTATTTTCATCCACAACCTCAACGATATCTTCACATGTATTCTCAAAGTTCTCTCCAGTTGTTGCTGGTGAAACAAATGGAGCAGTAACAGCTGCATGCACCTCAAGAACATTTCTTGATGATGTATCAATGTTTGTGGCTTGTGCATCAACTGTCCTATGATTAGGATCTTCAGATAATAGTTTAGAATTCTTCTCGACATTTTCTGTCTCTGGCCCTTGCGACTTCTGCTCTAGATTATCACCAGCATCATGTTTTAGGTCATCATTGCTAGATGTAATGGCCATTTCTCGCATTTTGCCTCCTTGTATTGTTTCTTCAGCTCTATCTTGTGCAAAAGGTAAATCACCAAAACTTTGTTGTGCCTTGTAATTTGGATTCACAATCTTTTCGCTCAAATCCTGTACCAAGTAGAATATCTCAAAAAAATCTATATACATATAGAAAAAATAAATCTGGTAAAAGAAGAGTTGTAACTGGTAGGGAGAGGGAAAGGCTGGTAAGGATGTTGTATGGGATTTTTTTTAGCTCTTATTGGTCTAGTTTATGAGAAGAAAATTTGTGAAGCTGGCTCTAAATAACTGAAACAAGTTTAGGTTTATAATAAGTATCCCTAGTAACAAGTAAAACAGTAAGTTTTCTATGAAAAAAAAGTATATAAAATTACATGTTATTATTAGATATTCTCACCTGATATTCGTTTGCCAATGAATCTGCAATCTTTTCACATTTTCCCCCATTTTCTTCAGAATTCTCTTCCACAGTCATGGACAGATCTTCTTTGCATGTGTTTTCTTTTTCCGGCTTTGCAATTTCTTCTGGACCTGCATCAAGGAGAGGATTTTCAATCCTACATTCTTGCCCATCTTCAGTGGGTGCACTGTCCTCTTCAATCTTTACCTCAAGAAGTTCTTGTGATTTTTCCTTCTCTGAAGGCTCTGTCATTGATACGCCTTCACTTCTAATATTGCTTTCAGCATTTGAGGATGTGCTTTCATCCATCGTATTGATGTCCTTATCTTCAATTACACTTTCAATCTTCTCATTTTGTGTGCCACTTAGGGCCTCTGCTTCTTCCAAATCATCCTCTGCATCTACCTTTGACATCTTTGGCATACTCAAACTTGTGAGCAGAGTATTGTCTTCATCATGATCCGGAACTTCTTCACTAGATTGACCTTCATCATGTGCTGTGGATACTACCTCAAATTTCTCAGTCTCTTCTGCAATTAACTGTATGGATGAAGAAGCATCAGAAGTTCCTTCATTGATTTCCTCATCTTTTGTTTTGAAGTCTACTGGATTTTTGTTATCAGTTCTAAGGTCAAGTGCCTCTTCCAATTTTTCATCTTTACAACCATCCTTGTGCGAAGTGCATTCCGTGGATGTTATTGGAATAAGTACAGTGTGAAGCTCACTGTTCAAATTTTCTCCTTTATCATAGACTTCATCGATATTTTGTCTGGGGGAAGTCATTTTCTCAAGCATCTTTCCATCCACTTCCACTCCCCCATCTTCAAAATGTTGATCTTGGGTTACTTCACTGTTTTCAAATGTGGGCTTTTCCTCATTCAGTGTAACATTGTTTTCAGTATTCTTACTTGTACTAAGAAGATGGACATCAGACATTGAGTCATAGATTGAAATGGGATCGACAGTCAGCATTTTGTCGCTCTGCAGACTTTCTTCAGCAGTAGACAGCATAGTTGCTGGATTGCAAGATATCGCATCTGCCAGTTTGAGCTCCTTTGAAGATTCACTTTCCATGACTTCACCCAGATCGACTGTTTCGTGAATAATGTTCTCTGGTTCCGTGGTGGATATTTCAAGATGATCATTGTCTGTCTCATCTGTGCTTAATAGTTTTTCTGTGGCCATAACATTCAGATCAGAAGCTCCTCGCTCCAGGACATTCATTGGTATGGTGTCTTCTTCAATTATATGTTCTTTGATCCTCGTATCAAGTTTCTGACCATTAGCCTTTTCATTCTGTGCAACAGTATTTATTAAGGACCCCTGATCGTTGGAAGGTGCTTCAACTAAAATTTCACCCTCAGAGGTATCCAATATGCTGTCTGCAGTTGAATGTAAGGTATCATCCTTTGCAGTATCATGTAAACTACTACTATTATCTGTTGGTATGTAATCCCGTTCTGTTTGGCTTTGTTCAGTCACTTGTAAGTTCTGCAAGGCAAGTGACTCAGTAATCCGTCACAGATACCAGGAACTACTAACAGTTTTTTTACGTGAACAAAACTTGGGCAATAAAATAAACTGACAAAATATCTGAGCTCATCAAACAGCACAAAAAACATCATAGTGACTAAAAGCTACCAAATTACTACATGCATCCTTTAGTGTGAGGAACTTTCAATCTGAAATGAAGGAGGCATTATAAAATTAATTATAGAATGTAAATCATGATGAGAACCTACATGCATATAAACCCTCCTTATGTCAGGTTTATTCTTGTTTTATGCAAACTAGTGGCATCCCTGAAGCAGGTGTAAGATGGCACTTGATTGAAAGAGATATGGGTCATTTTAGTTTTCATCGCATAACCTCAAATAAGGTGCCATGATAGTTGGCTGAAATATGGGGAGGTGAAGCCACATAAGAATGCAAAACCCATATTTCAAGGTCCCTAACTTGAACATTGGGAATAACATTAGAATGTTCTGTACCCTTGAGGACAATTTAGACATTGTTGTGAATTTTCAGTATATCCTTTTCTTATTTATGCTCCTTTCTGATCAGTGTTTCTTTATACATGGGCATATCTTTGAGTATGTCAGCTAAAATTGCAATACGTATCATGTATCGATTTGCTTGATCATTGTTTTGTGTATCATATTGTAACCATGTATAGCAAGATACATTTGTAGAAAATAATGGTGGGATGAATTTTATTGATGGACTACTACACTACTTATAGGGAGTCTAGCTCCTCTACATACTACATATTCCGATGTGGGACTAAAAGTCCCTTATTGACTCTCAACACTCCCCCTCAAGATGGGCGATAGATATTGATCATCCCCATCTTGTTACATAGCTTCGACAGACTTAATGAACTAAGACCCTTAGTCAGACAGTCTGCAACTTGTTCTTCTGAGCGGACATGGTCAATCTTCAGTATCCCTTGTTCCAGCTTCTCCTTGATGAAGAATCGATCAATCTCGATGTGCTTCGTTCTGTCGTGCTGGACTGGATTGTTAGCTATACTTATTGCAGCTTGACTATCGCTCAGAAGACGCAATGGTGCTCCCTTATCCAGCTTCAACTCTGTCAGCAATGCTTTCACCCATAGCAACTCTGACACTCCCAGAGCCATTGCTCTGTATTCTGCTTCAGCTGTCGACCGTGCTACCACAGACTGTTTCTTGCTTCTCCATGAGACTAGATTTCCTCCTACAAAAACACAGTATCCTGTGGTAGACCTTCTGTCGTCTATGCAGCTCGCCCAGTCTGCATCACAGTATCCCTCAACTTCTATGTGTCCATTCTTCTTGAACCATAGCCCCTTTCCCGGCGTTCCTTTCAGATATCTCAAGATCTGAAATATTGCGTCCATATGATCCGTTCTTGGATCATGCATGTAGCGACTCACTACACTCACCGCAAATGAAATATCAGGGCGAGTGTGTCCCAGATAAATCAACCTTCCTACAAGCCTTTGATACCTTTCACGATCAACAGACTCTCCTGCTTCTGCTTCCAATTTGTACTTCTGGTCAATGGGAGTGACGGCTGCTCTGCATCCCAGCATCCCTGTCTCCTTCAGCAGATCTAGTACGTACTTTCTTTGTGAGAGAACAATTCCCTGTTCTCCCTCACACACTTCGATACCTAGAAAGTACCTCATCGCTCCTAAGTCTTTCACCTCAAACTCCTTCGCGAGTTTTGACTTCAGCTTAGCGATCTCGACTTCATCATCACCTGTGATCACTATATCATCCACATATACAGCAAGTATAGTGATGTGGCCTCTTGCATGCTGGAGGAAGACCGTATGGTCTGCATTTGTTTGACGGTATCCCATGCCCGTAACAGCCTTTCTGAATCTGTCAAACCAGGCTCGAGGAGACTGCTTGAGCCCGTATAACGACTTCTTCAGTTTACACACCTTTCCATGCGACGTCCCTCCTTCTGATTCCGTCGCATAGCATCCTGGCGGGAGTTCCATGTATACCTCCTCTTGCAGGTCCCCATGAAGAAAGGCATTCTTCACATCCAGCTGGTATAGCTTCCACCCATAGTTGGCTGCAATGGAGACCAGAGTTCTTACGGTGCTCATTTTTGCTACTGGGGCAAACGTCTCATCATAGTCTATGCCATATGACTGTGTGAATCCTTTTGCAACCAACCTCGCCTTGTACCGCTCTACTTTTCCTTCTGGCGTCTCCTTCACTGTGTACACCCATTTGTACCCCACGGCTTTCTTCCCTTTGGGTAATGGAACCAGCTCCCATGTCTTATTTTTCTCCAGTGCCCCAAGTTCTTCCATCATTGCAGCTTTCCACCTTGGATCTTTCTTTGCTTCCTGCCAACACTTGGGCAACGAAGTAGAGTCTAATGATGCAATAAAGGCTCGATAATTCGAAGAAATGTTAGAATAAGACAAGTAGTTGGCAATGTCATGTTCATAATCATCAAAACGACTAGGAGATTTACCCGCATTGCTGCGAGAAGATCTCCTTACGGGAGCAATAGGTGGTGAAGGGATCGTACCATCCGAGTCAGAGAGGTCCGCATCGGAATCAGAGTGATTCAGGGCGGGGGCAACATCTTCAAGAGTTGGGGCAGGAGTAGACGAGGGACTTGGTACGGTAGGCACAGGGCACGGCACAGGCACAGTACTGGACTTCTGCTGTCTCCTTCTGTAGACTTGGAGTTCCTTTTCCCTTGTCTGCTGGAGCTCCTTTTCCTTTGTCTGCTGCTCCCCCTGCGTAATATATGTATCTTCTTCATTCTCTGTATCGGAGTCACTGCTTTCTCCTCCCCCTTTCGTCCAGTTTTCTATGACCGGACACGGGACTGATCCGACTACCACATTTGGGCTTATTATCTCCCCCTCACATCTAACACCCTCTGTGTTAGGTGTGTCACCAAATGCTGAACCTTCATCCGAACCATAGTATGGTTCCAGCTCTCTGAATGTAACGTCCATGCTTACGAACATCTTCCGCTCAACTGGGCTCCAACAGGCATATCCCTTCTGAGTTGCCGTGTAACCGACAAATACACATTGAACTGCTCGAGGATCCAGTTTGCCAACTCCTGGCCTATTATCTTGGACAAAACACACACACCCAAATACTTTCGGAGGAACAGTGTATGTGGTTGCCCCAGTAAGCATCTCCAACGGTGTCTTCCAGTCTAAGACTTGAGATGGCATTCTGTTGATGAGATAGGAGGCCGTCAATACAGCCTGCCCCCATAAGTGTTTCGGGACATTCATAGCTAGCATCATCGTCCGTGCAACCTCCAGCAGATGTCTGTTCTTCCGTTCGGCTACACCATTTTGTGCCGGCGTATAAGCACACGAAGTTTGATGTAGTATTCCATGAGTGGAAAAATACTCAGCAACCCTCTTGTTCGTATACTCCGTTCCATTGTCAGACCGGAAACACTTAATTTTAGCGCCATATTGTGTTTCCACTCGGCGATGAAAATCCCGAAAAGCTTCAAGGACATCACTTTTATTCTTCATAAGGTAAACCCATGTTACCCGGGTATAACAGTCAATAAAAGTGACGAACCATCGAAAACCGTTAATACCGGTTGTAGGACAAGGGCCCCATACGTCCGAATGTATCATGTCAAAGGCAGCTGAACTCTTATTGCCCGAGCTCACATACGAGCTTCTGGTATGCTTCCCCAACTCACAAGCATTACAAAATAACTTCTCCTTATTCGCCCTTTGATATAAGGACGGATACATTCGACTAATAACTTGAAAAGAAGAATGGCCGACACGCTGGTGGTGGAGTAGCAGTTCGTCTTCTACACTACATCGTGAAACTTCCGGTTGTGTGCCCGCTACAAGAGATGCCAATGCTTTGTCCAGTCCAGTCCTGTCCAAGTACCACAACCCTTTATGCCATGTGCCAGTCCCAAGTCGTCGTCCTGTCCCCTTCTCCTGAAAAGTCACCGTGGGAATGTCAAAGGAAACAGTGCAGTTAAGATCATGGATAATGGCACTAATAGAGAGAAGATTGACAGGAAAAGACGGAGCATGTAAGACATCAGTGAGAGTGATGGAAGGGGTGCATGCGACAGTGCCTTTACCCAGTACTGGTCTGGAGGTACCATCAGCAGTCTGAATACTCTCCGGCAACGGTAGGTGAGTATAGTCCTGAAACTCACCACGGGACCCCGTGACATGGCGGGATGCCCCAGAGTCCATAATCCAGCCTGGCTGATGGACAGACGCAAGAGCACGTGCAGGTATACCTGTGCTGGTTTGGGCAAAGCAAGTGATATGGTCCCCCGAGGTAGAGGACGCCCCAGGACTGTCGGGCGAACCCATCTTAGTGCCTCGCAACTTCTCAAGGAATTTCCGCTCAAGCGGGGTTATTTCGGCCAGTTGACTTTCTCCTCCTTCCTCCACCAGATTTGCTTTGTGTCCTCCCCTTCTACCAGCATATCCCCCTCTACCACCACGTCGTCCTCCACGACCCCGTCCGCGATCACCAGACTGAGTCCGCAAGGGTTTCGGACAAAATCTGATGTAATGGCCGGAGTCACCACAATTGTGGCAAACACCACCTACAGATGGAGGCTGATTGAATGCAGCAAGGGCAGACTTTTCAACCACAGCTTGCTCCCCCGGAGAGGAGCCTTTGTTGGGCATCAACTTCAAGCGAGCTTCTTCCTGTGTCATGACAGCGATAGCTTCTTCCAAGGTCGAAGTGTTGATTGGGATAGGAGAATATTCCTTCTCTGCTCAAACACAGGGTTTAGCCCCTTCAGAAATTTCATCATACGCTGCCGCGAAATATAAGCCAGGAACGTCTGAAAGTACTTCGCAAATGCTGGTTCGACCTGTGCATCTTCCATCCCAAGAGGATCATAGTGATCCAGATCCGACCAGTACTTCTTCAACAGTGCTGCGTACTCAGAGATGGTTCGTTCGTCCTGGGCCACCCTATCGAGTTCGTCCTGCAGTTGGAAGACCCGCATAGGGTTGCCCGAGCCTGAGTACATATCCTTTAAAGTCTGCCATATATCAGCAGCAGCCTCCATCGCCTCTACATTGCCCGACACCTGGTCGGTTAATGAGGCTGTCAACCACCCAGCTACTACGTTGTTGACAATCTCCCAAACAGCAAACTCCTTCGAGGAGTGATCGGCTGGCGCCTTGGTTTGGCCATTGACATAGCCAACCAATCCACGTCCCTTCAGCGTCCGCATCGCCTGCCGCGACCACTTCAAGTAGTTAGACGTGCCGTCCAACTTCGTCTCCAGCTTCTCCAGCTTCCCCATTTTGTAGGGTGACGGATCCACATCAGTATGGACCACACGCGGGGTTCCCTCGGTTAATCTCTTTGATAAGATATCATCAACCAAGGCCTTCATCTCTTCGGCTGTCAGTTTGCCACTGATCTTTTCCATCGCTGCTTCAACTGTTGAACCCTGTTCGTCGTCTTCTTCGTCTTTTTCGGCGTCTTCTTCGTCGTCAGTTTCCCAACGTCGTCGGCGTCGTCGTCGTCGTCTTCGACTTCTTGGTCGTCGTCGTCTTCGACGTCTTCCTCGACTTTACGAATGCGCTATCATCTGTACCAGCACCGGCGCGCGCATGTAAAGTGAACACGTCAGGATACCAGAGAAGACATGAACAGTCTCTGTATAGATCCTGATGTGAAGGAACAACAAATAAAGCATTTGTTTATTCCAAACAGCGCAATCTAAGAATCATAGAAGGTGCAAATAAATCATTTGACAGCCTTCTTATTTATGATTCGAATGACGCTGTTTTTTTTTTTTGGAAAATAAAAGAGGTGGCTAGCTAGGGTTAGGGTTTGTAGACATGGCGGCTAGGGTTAGGGTTAGGGAAGGAGGGGGGGGCTGCTGGTGGAGGAGAGGGAGGGGGGGGGGGGTCGTCGGGTCAGGGGGGGCCGGCAGGGTGGGATGAGGGGGGGGGTCGTCGGCAGGGGAGGGGGGAGGGGGGCGTCTGGTGGGAGGGCAGGGTGGAGGTCGGCGGCAGGGGAGGGAGGGGGGGTCTTCGGCAGGGGAGGGGGGGGGGCTTCGGCAGGGGAGGGGGGGGGGGTGACTTCGGCAGCAGGGGAGGGGGGGGCTTCGGCAGGGGAGGGGAGGCTTCGGCAGGGAAATTTTTTTTTTTTTTTTTTTTTTTTTTTTTGTGTGTGGGAGGAGAGAGAGAGGTTATGGCTCTGATACCATGTAGAAAATAATGGTGGGATGAATTTTATTGATGGACTACTACACTACTTATAGGGAGTCTAGCTCCTCTACATACTACATATTCCGATGTGGGACTAAAAGTCCCTTATTGACTCTCAACAACATTATCCCATGGTCAAATACTCAAGGTGTGTATTGGGTCGGGCGGCCCGGTCCGGAACCTGACCGGGCCGGTCAAACTCAGGCTGGGTCCGCCTGAGCCCGATCAACGGGCCGATACGGCCCGGCCACTAGAACCCCACCCGACCCGGCCCACGTCTACTTTTTCCCAACTATACTTCAAGATGTTTCAATTTACCTCATCGACCTCTTCATTTATAGGGGAAGTTGGATGGTGCTCGGTTGCATGAGCTTAGAGTGCATCTCCAAAAAGTAGCTCCCTGTACCTGACAACTAGCAGTCGAGATTTTATGGCGTGGTCTTCTCATACTCATAGTTACCTTGACTAAGAAAGTGACACAAATATAGCGGGGTGACGCCAGGTCGACAGCCAGTCATAAAAACTTTGTCAATTCTTTTATGAAGGTTTCTTATGCTTCATAGCCGAACCCATTGTAATTGGATAAAGCTTGGCTGATAACAGTGATGATCCACTATTTGCTTCATCTCTGGTGGCGGTCAATAGAAAAACAGGAGCATGCAGTCTTATTGTGTTTTGGTAAACAGTTTCTGGCCTAGTCATCATACTCCCTTCTGAGAGCGGAACGAGAATCGTTGAAACTAGCGTACTGGAAGATCATTCGGCCAAAGTAACTGACCCTGAGCTATTCTAGTAGAGCTATTTACATGTTTATTAGTTTTGCCTATGTTCAGTTTCATGCATATTTTCATTTACATACATTTTCTAGGCAGTACCATTAAACTAATTTATTTACAATTTAAAGAAGGTACGTACATATGGTTTGGATTGCCTTTAGAAGATTCCATGGACAAAAAAGCTTCATATTTCCCAATCAGATCGTAATTTGAATAGCTAAACTGAAAGTATCATGTAATTGAACTTGGTTGTGGCAGAAATTAGAAAAGTAGTTGTAGCAAACATCATTTCTATTGACCGAGTGACAAGAAACAGACAGAGTTCTGATTCATGTGGCAAAGCTGCAAATATTTGTTGGCTTCATGAGATAAAGCATAACACCTATTGCTTAACTTTGATATAAGAAAGCATATGAAATTTGCACTGTCGAGATGCATACAACATAGATGATTACTCTACAGAATATTTGTAATAAGTAAAACTAAAACGTTATAGTTCAACTCAATGGATCAGGGTTGAAGATTCTGTATGCTTGAATATTCCACATTGAAACTGCCTGTTTATTTTTTATTTTTTTAATTTCTTCTTTTTTCTTGAATTGTGTTATTCCTATATAACCAGCTTATTGTCCCATCAAACCCTAAATACTGAAAAGGACGAAGGTAATCAATTTGATATTTAAGTATATCCCACTGTATAAAAGGAACATATAGATTAAATGAATAAGATCCAGTTCTTAATTTCTTGTTCTAGTCCTTGATCTCCATTATTGCTCTATCTGTACATGATCCACTGTAATCTAAACACGAAGTACCATGGGGAGCGGAGCTATTTGTTTTGTGTTAATGGAAGCTACCAGTTCATATTCAGTACTGCAGTACATACTTAGACTTGGTAAATTAGAGCTGCATATGTTAATGAATGAACTAAAGAAACAGAGTCAAGATGTAGTTCTAAAAGATATACCTCAGGCCCTCACAATATTACATATACTGCTTAATTTTGATTTTTGATCCATGTAATGGAATTCCAAAGAACAATAGGTATAAATCATTTAACAAACAAACAAAACCTCAATTTGTTGAACCTAGCCATTTAAATTAAAATTAAGCTACTGGTGCATTCTCAATTTATTTGTTCTTTCTCTTTTCATAATTTGGTATCTTGGGACCAAACCTACATTTCATTCACTTGGCTTTGGTAAGCTCTGAGACTTTTGATTTTTTTTTTTTTGGAATGCTATACTTGTTATCTGTATGCTACTATATGAAATAATTTAGAATTTAAAAGGAAAAGAATTCCCGACTCTTTATACCCTGATCTTGTCGCCAAGATTGAAGGTTGGCATCACGATCTCTTCTGTTAAAGAAAAACTTACAAGTCGTTCAGATCATTTCCAAAAGAAGACGATATGACATACCATATATTTTCCTGTATTAATATTTAATACACTGGAAAATATCATAGTAAGTTATATACTAAATATCATAGTAAGTTATATACTACAAGATTAAGGTAAACTGTTTTTTTCCTGACTTGTTGCAGCTTTCCTTCTTGAACCCTGAAACTAATTGTAATCCAACTGAACTAAACGCCAAAGCAAACTTCGCTTTGAGATCATTTATGTGCAGGTCGAGATCTAACACTACAAGTACCATGCCATACAAAGCATAATCATGTGTGAACTGATGCAGTGCAGAGAACTAGCAGGAAATGAAGTTTAGTTTCTCCTGACCTTTTCTGAGATGGGTTCCAGATTTGCTTCAGTTGCCATTGCATCCAAGATAGCCCCAGATCAGAAGGGACCGTCACCGTTTAGAAAAGCCTCTCCTATCGAAGAAAAACATTTGCAGAGCTCCAAAAGTAAGTACTCTTTATGTATATAGCCCCTTTCTTTTTGGCAACAGTTATTGAAACATAATGCCGTTCTTGTTGAAAGATGTCTACTTTTAAAAGCCTCAATTAGGTAAAACTAGTTATCTTTATGTTTAGGTTGCTGTGAAACTATGCATGAGATGCTAAAATGCCACCAATTCTTTAGTATTTATATATCACTATGGCCAGATATAATGTTGTTTTCTTTTGGTCAGGATGCTTGTTTGGTGGTTCTGCCTTTTCCTTGTGAAGTTACAAGTTTGCCATTCTACAACAGACAGAGACATGAAAATTCATCTTTACACCTTTAGGTAACCATGCATACATTTAGCTTTCCTTTTCTAAATGCTCGTTATTTTTAGCATCCCAAAATTTAATAGTGACGAGTACTTAGTTGTTCGGATGATTACTGGGATCCTACTCAGCATGAATAGAGATGGGGGAACTAATATATAGAAATAGATTATAGTACACTGACGAAACTAGTTCACTTTGTCAACTGTTGTGACAGGAACATCATCACATGAAGCCTTTACTGAGGCTTTAACCCCGTAGCAGGTTCTTTCAGAATTACAGTTATTAGTATCCTTTATTTGCATAGTAGCATATGGGTGATGATTTTTTTTTATATTACATAACGACAATATTCAACTGCTGCTGATGATTCACAATGACATTATAGGCGGCGCCACCACATTGAAACCCCAATCAACCCATAGATCCTATCCTTTCGAGGTTGCGTTGTTGACCGAATGTTTGACTGCTGATAGCATGCCCAGGAATATTTCCTGTGTACAAAACTGAGTAATTTTTTCTATTTTTTGACTAATCACTCAGAACAAACAGAAACCCGATGTTGAAACTTTAGCTTGATGAAAAATTTCTCAACTTAGAGATGGGAATGATTCCCTTCATTATGAAGTTGGGCCTGCATGAGAAGGATGGATGTTGCTGACATTGTCCTTTTGTAGAGAAAGAAGATCAGAAAGAACAAGAAACTATAATTCTACCGACCAAGCTAAAGTAGTTTTGTCATCATCTGCCGATCTGAGAGTTATACAGTTCGACACAAACAACAAGCTGGCACTGATTGGAACCACCAAACAAAGGGAAATGGAACAGAATTTCAATGTTCATCTTCTGATGAGAATCATGATAGGCCCTCGAGGTTTCTTTGTTTATTATCATTGGTTGAGAGAGAAAATGTCACAGATATGTGACTGTATTTACATTCTTAAGTATTTTCGTATGTTCTTAGTTGGATTGTGTTTTTTTTACTGTTCAAATTAGATCAAAATCTTGTAAGAAATTGGATAGTTTATATAGTGGAAATTGCTGAGATACCCACTTTCGGGGCGGGTGTTAATGAAAAACCCACCCGCAGAGTGGGTTTTATGAAATATCCAACATTATGTATTTTCACGTTAAATATTTTAAGATTCCCTTTAGATGCTCTGTATTTACAAAATTGTCATCTTGATAATACCATAGCTACCCCTTCGCGCAAATTTGGCCATATATATGTATTTGAATACACAAACTCAGATTTTGACTGTGATTTTCGTCTTCTTTTTCTTCACGAGAGATCTGAATTCCATTGTTCTCATCTTCAACAAAGATCGCAAAGATCGTTCGTAGTTCATTGTGTTTTTCTTCAGTCGAACTTCGATCATCGCTCATCATCATCATCATCTTCATGGAGAGATTTGAAGTTTTTCGACGATTAGGTCATTTTTAATGGCTTCATTCTGCAATGATTCAACTTGTTTTTGAAGTTTGTTTTTCTCATTTCTGAGCCTTTTATTTGTCTCTTTGAGCTTCTCGGTTGTTTGCACTGATATAAAACAAACAACAATGAAAAGGATGATATCAATAAATATATACTTTTAAAAAAAGAAGGAAAAAAGATCATTATCCGTGATCTTAACACGGAGAATGACCATTCTTCGTGATTTTAACACGGAGAATGGTCATTCTCCGTGATTTTAATACGGGAAATGACCATTCTCCTGTATTCTAACACGGAGAATGACCATTCTACGTGATTTTACAATGGAGAACGGTCATTCTTCGTGATTTTAACACAGATAATGATTATTCTTCTGCATGTTAACACGGGAATAGCCATTCTCCGTGATCTTATCACGTATAATGGTCATTCTCCGTAATTTTAACACGAAGAATGACTATTCTCCTACATGTTAACACGAGAATAGCCATTCTTCGTGATTTTACAACGAGGAATGGTCATTTTCCGTGATTTTAACACGGAGAATGGTCATTCTTCTGCATTCTAACACTTTGAAGGTGGTCTTGTAGAAGATACAATAGAAACATATAACAGAAAAGATTTTAACAGATCATACAACAAAAAAGATCACAAAAAGTTCTTTTATTAAAAATCACACCTACAAGGGTCTATAACAAATTCTTTGTGATTATGTGGAAAGAACTCCTAAAGATCTACAATGGGGTTAGTCTTCACAGTATGATCGTAGGACTCTTTTGTGAGAACTAAGCAATTGTTGCTCTACACTGAATAGCTCCACAACTTCTACCCTTGCGGTAAGAGACTGCAGATAGAATATGTGAATACAGTCGCCATCAAGGTCTGTGCCCACAGAACCTCCCAGACTCGTAACGAGCCATTTTCTCGTCAGAGCAGACCACTTCCTGAAGCAGCTATTGGCTCGCGGCAGCTCCTGAGGCTCTTCCAGCCTAACAATGGCGTACAACCGCTATGAGGAGGCTAGAGAATAACCTGTGGCCCTTCGGACTGGCAATTAACCCAAACCCTGTCATCAGGACCTCCAAGACATCGCTCAGGTTCTAACTCCTCATGGTGGGCATTCTGGTACATCTCGACACTCATCAGCAGCTCTTGTACAAAGACACATATTCTTTGAACGAAGAGATCCACAACCAACATCAAACTTGTGCAAGGCCAACGACGGTCGTTCGAAGCTAAGTCTGGGTCAAGCATTGTGTTGGAAAAGCTAAGAGAGGAAGATGCGACTCTTCATAAAACCTTTTCCTTATATAGGGTGAGTGTGGTCCAAACCACAGGCCACGTGGCTGTCGGTTAAAGACTCCCAAATTAATGGGATGAACTTAGGGCTCAGTATAATGAATCTCATTTAATATGTCCATTTTACTAAGTCATAAGCCCAAATTAATGGGATGAACCTAGGGCTCAGTATAATGACTATTCTCCTGCAGACCATTTTCCGTCATTTTAACACGGAGAATGAAAATTTTTCGTGATTTTAATACGGAGAATGATCATTCTCATTCATTTTAAGACGGAGAATGACCATTATCCGTGATTTTAGCACGAAGATTGACAATTCTCCGTTATTTTAACACGAAGAATGACCATTCTTCTGCATTTTAACATGGAGGATGGCAATTCGTTGTCAATTTAACACGAGGAAAGGCCATTCTCCGTGTTTTATGTCAATTATCTGTAATTTTAACACGAAAAATGACAAAAAGCTCTAATTCTCTTCACATCAGCTCTCTCTTCTCTAACTAGGGTTCCAGTTGTTGCTGCTGATGATGATGAAGTAGGGTTCCAGTTGATGCTGCTGATGATGATGAAGTGGGGTTCCAGTTGATGCTGCTGATGATGATGAAGTGAGAACTGATGATGACAATATGGTGTGAAGATTGCGAATGGATAGTCACTAACGAGTTTTTGAAGTAAGGTTTGAAAATTTTGGAGGAGAAAACCTAGATTCGAAAGTGAGCAGCGTATGAAAGAAGAGGAAGAATCGAAACGTTTTTTTTTAAAGAGTAATTGTGGATGTTTTCAATAAATTAGAAGGACAAAAGGTCATTCCACACCCTTTTATATATTTTTCGCTAATTCTGGACACGCGATAAAATATTATTTTGCGGTGGGTTTTTCATAAAACTTTTGCGATTTTTGGACATTTGATAAATTTTTCCGTTTATATATGGGATTTTGTATAAGGGTACAAAGTTTATGGCCAAATTAAGCTTTGGGTACTCAATTTGTCCATTAATGGTTTTGGGTACTATATCATCAGTTGACTATGTTGACCGTTTCTAAATTTTTTTCTTTTGTTTGCAAATATTTTTTTAGGAAAAGTAACAATGTTTTATTCTGTTAGGCACGTTGTTTGATGCTGTTAGGCAAGTTTATTTGCAAATATTTCTTTTTTTGCAAATAACCGATGCATAGCATTTGCGTATCCAAAAAAAAAAATATTAAAAACAAATGAAAACGCAAGTAGATTTGCGTTTTTTTTTTATTTGGCCAAGAACTCTTTCGTGAAAATGAAAAAAAAGAATGTGAAAACGCAAGTGCTTTGCATCGTTTTAATTTTAAAAATAAAGATTAATTTTTAAATAGAGATAGATAGATTTACTTTTAAAAAATAGATAGATTTAGGGGTGGGTGGATCCAACGAACGAGGCCGGATGTGCTTCCTTGCGGGGCTTCCTCTCTCTCTCTCTCTCACCACCTTCCCTGCGGGGCTTCCTCTCTCTCTCTCACCTATATATATATATATATATATATATATATATATATATATATATATATATGAGACGGATCAGGAGTCCCACCGGCGGAGTCCCGTAGGAGTCCCGTCGTCCTTGACCATTGGATCGAGCGGACGTACGCGGACCCTCTGATCCGATGGTGTATGGGGGCGGAGCCCCATATATATATAGCAGTGTGTCATGTTTGGCGGGAAAGGAATAGACGAATAGTTGAAAGGATAGCAACGGCTATGAATGGCATTATGAACAATATTGTGAGCGACTCCATGTGTTTAGAGGATTAATAGATGTGATTAATTCTTGCTCTGTACATAGCGATTGTATGCTGTAAGTACCCTTCTCTTCAATATATATATATATATATATATATATATATATATATATATATATATATATAATATATATATATATATAAATAGAGAATAAGGGAGGTAGGGTGCCACCTCATGGGGGGTGTCTACTTGTCACCCCCATGCTATCATCAAGCACATGGGTGCATGATGATAGCATGTGGGGGGTGACAAGTAGACACCCTCCATAGGGTGGCACCTCACCTCCCTCATCATATATATATATATATATATATATATATATATATATATATAGAAGCGGATCAAAAGTCTTCCTTAGAAAATTTCCTAAAAAATCTATCACTCTCAGTCATCCATTTAATGCTAATACTAATGTTAATCTTAATATTAATATTAATATTCATGTTAACATTAATATTAACATTAACATTAATATTAACATTAAATTACGGCTGAGAGTGAGGAATTTTTTTAGAAAGTTTTCCAAGAAAAACTATTCATCCGCTCCTATATATATATATATATATATATATATATATATATATATATATATATATATATATATATATAGAGGATGAGGGAGGTGAGGTACCACCCTATGGAGGGTGTCTACTTGTCACCTCCCACATGCTATCATCATGCACCCATGTGCTTGATGATAGCATGGGAGGTGACAAGTAGACACCGAGGTGGCACCCTACCTCCCTTATTCTCTATAGAGGATGAGAGAGGTGAGGTGCCAATATATATATATATATATATATATATATATATATATATATATATATATATATATATATATATATATATATATATGTGGAGAGAGAGCATGTGAGGAGCCTAGAAGATTTGAGCTGTCTTTGTTGAGTGGAAAGTTGGGGTCCATTTGGAAAGTTAGGATCATATAGTCCAAAACAAAAAAAAACATGGTCTCTCCTCGTGGCCTAACTGGCTGCATCACACAAGAATCTCCTCTCTCTCTCTCTCTCTCTCGCGAGCGCCCATGAACGCGCGCGCGCACATTTTGGTCTCTCTTTGTTGTTTCAATTTTCGATACGGTTCAGCTTACGATGGGTTAGGACTACTCCCTTGTCTTTGCTTACTAATTTCCAAATTGATTATGTTGATGCGGAGAATTTTCGAATTGCTTAGTAATTTCTAAACTATTATCAATCAAGTATAGTTTGGGTTGGTCGAGTTTGGGTTGAGTTGATTGTGTCTCTGTCGTGTCAAGTTTGGGTCCGGTCAAGGATGGGTCTGGACTAGTCATATCCATGTCGCTGTGTGGGTCCAGTTCAGGTTGGTTACGAGCCGAGTTCTACCTCAGCTTGGCTTGGGCTCAATGCGGGTACTTGTCGAGTCATGTTTCAATGCGGATTTAGGTCAATTTTTGGTAGGATGGGTTTGGTACCTAGCCGGTCGGGTTGCGTTTGGGTCAAGTCGGTTCAGTTTGGGTATGGGTCTTGGTTAGTCGGGTTCGGGTCGCAAGAGTGGTCAGTAGATCCAGGTCATTTTTGAGTACTGCTCAATCAGCTACGGGTCGAGTTCTTGGAATTTGGATTAGTTTCGGGTCAGTAAATTTAATTTTTTTATAGTAAAAAATTACAATTTTAGTTGGAAGTGTACTCGGTCCTTGTGTATTAGTCTACAATCTTAACGAACTAGCTACCAAGGTGTGCAATGGGTCTGGTAGTCCGCAAATCGACTCGGAGTTGGACTGTTCAAACACGGCTGGACCGATGCAGGTCCTGCCAAAGCCCAATTTCAGCCCGAATCCCACTGAAGGCATGTGGACTACGTTTACTAAAATGATCAAAATACCTTATAATAATCATAATAAGCTATGTTATAAGGTTATTTTGGTCGACTTAATCCTCCGAAACTCTACTCATATGATTTATTTTATCTATTTCTAGTACAAATTTATAACTCAAATCTTCTTATAATTTTTTAATTCACTTCACCTCTAGGCTATACTTAGTATTCACTACTCACTCTAAATACCATCGATGATGAACAACTCCCACCAAAAAATTACAAGATCCGTAATCCCAACCAGCACGACCTCAAAGGATACAAGGTAATGGAGGAGTATGGCCTCGTCTTCGCAATTCGACCAATATTTGGTAGTACTATTGATTATGAGGAGAATGTTGTTTTAGTCAAGGGTGCAACTCTTGTTGAATTTACTAAATGTAGAACTTGATTTAAATCGGAACCAAAGAAACGGCACATGAAGGCTATATATATGCATCTAGATCATTGTATTATTTTAGTAAAACAATGACAAGGAGGTATGAATGGAGTTGTTGCATCGTGACAAAAGATCCATTTTAATCTATTTAGCTATTAGTATTAAAAAGTCACACTTATTATGTATCAATTCAGTTTTTATGTATTCATATTTATGTGTTCTGTATGTTATGTTAAATAATATTTGTATTGCATACTAAATTTTTGTATTTATATTTATTCATTATATATTAGTTATAATTATAATTTGTAAATTATAAAAGAATTACATTAATTAATTGGATCTGATTAATTTGATCAAAATATTGTCACCCAATCGAATTTGAAGCATGATGCAATATCGAAATTTACAAGACTCAACAATGCCAAAGCCCATGGGCCAACCCTGGCCCAACCCTGGTCTGGACTTAGTTATTTGGGTTAAATTTCAGCCTTGTACTTTGATCGTTATTCTAGAATTGTTTCTACTCTCTTTTTAGGCATGGGCTGGAGCCCTGGACTTCTTAGTTATCTTTCACGAGCCACTATGGGCTGGGCCACACGGGCCAGTGTGTTGGTCTCTGCTTCTTTGTTAAGGTTTTTATAATTTGTACATGACAGCTATCTACACTAATATTTTAATGTTTTGCTGCTATCTACACTCAAATTAAAATAAATATATCAAAGAAATTTCTATATAAATTCAATTTTAGTTGGACCATCTAATTGAGTCGATTCCATGAATATAAGTTCATAATCTAGTCCATTCCTGTTTTGTGAAAATTTAAGGCTAAATTACTTGATACCCTCAACTATTCAAGTTTTTCAACTTAATACATTGAACTTTGATAGGCATCAACTTGATATCCTAAAATTTTAAAATGACGAAATTACCCTCCCCCCTCCCCCCCCCCTCCCCCTCCACCCCCCCCCCCCCCCCCCGGCTGCACTACCTCCGATCGAGCAGCACCCCCCCCTTTGCTGCACCACCCCGCCCCTCTCCTCTCTCTCCGTCGTACGCGGACTGCCGCCGCTGCCACGGGCGGAGAGAGAGAGGAGGGGGGAGGTTCTGGGCACGATACAGGGAGGGGGGATGGGTGGGTGCAGCCGCGGGAGTGGGGAGGGGGGGGGGATGGGGCGGGGTCAAGGTCGGGGGTGGTGCAGCCGGTAAATGAGTGAGGGGAGAGAGGAGCAGGGGTAATTTAGTCCATTTTAAATTTAAGGGTATGAAGTTGATACCTATAAAAGTTAAGGATATTAAGTTGAAAAACTTGAATAGTTGAGGATATCAAGTTGTAATTTATGTTCGATTCTGTAGTGTGACACTAAGTTGACTTATCTATCAACTTTTTCACACTATCACCTAAAAAAATTCTAATTTATGTAAAGTTGCCAGAGTACAATTAAACTTTGAATTTGAATATATATATATATATATATATATATATATATATATATATATATATATATATATATATATATAGGATGAGGGAGGTGAGGTGCCACCCTATGGAGGGTGTCTACTTGTCACCCCCCACATGCTATCATCATGCACCCATGTGCATGATGATAGCATGGGGGGGTGACAAGTAGACACCCCCCCATGAGGTGCCACCCTACCTCCCTTATTCTATATATATATATATATATATATATATATATATATATATATATAGACCATAATTCTCAAGAATCACATGTACGTAGAAAGACATCATTGATAACAACTCACTTTCGTTAAGCTGTTAAGCTCTTACGGTTCAAGGAAGGGAAGAAATTTCTAATCTAAATTAAATTTTAGTTGGACTCATGGATGCACTGGCGGAGCTATCAGGAGGCTGGGGTGGGCTCCAGCCCCTCCTAAAAAGTTTTTTTGGGTTTTCTGTCGTATGTTAAATTTATTTATTTTTTTTGGTTTTTTTATATAAGTGTATCCATGGCCGGCCCACCCCGATCTAATCTAGCCCACCCTACTTCGGAATCCTAGCTCCGTCCTTGCATGGATGGTCCACCCTTGTCCTCTCTTTGTGGTGAACCTCTAACTCATTAGTTTCTTTTAACAAAGAACAGTCAATCTCTCTCCCCTTCATGCTTTGGACGCTTCATTACCAAGAAAATCTCCATTGACAAACCGTTGGAATAAATGCATCTTATCCCTGATTTTTTTTTTAATGATATAAATAGAAAAAGTTAAGGACTTAAATAGAAAAATAAGTTCACGAGTTCTTACTTTGAGTTCCTATTTGAGTTTCTATAGTCGATCTACCTCGTCTTGCATGCTGCATAGCTCGATACCTTTGTCGTGACGCGAATGTACATGTACATTGTAGATTGTAGCGTAGGTATGCATGTATTTCTTGGAATCAAATTTATCTTTGGCTCCTTATATTGGTATTGGTAGTCGTAACCGCACAATGTTTGTTCGTATCTTCATTTGAAATCAACTCACATCAGAGTAAAATTGATTGTCTGTGACGATTAATTCCAACATAGAATGCGAATGATATATCATATATGTTTACCAAGTATGTCGTGTCAAAGCTGACAAACTCACCAAACTCCTTATAAGCTTCGCTGCCCCATCCGTCCGTCCAAAATGCATTCGTCAAATGGCTTTCATTGTCTAAGTCGACGTCAAAGTAGAAACCTGTGCTTTTTGCAACCATCTTCGTTCATAATTGATTGTCATATCCTTCGCCAAGTTGTAGCAAGGGCGGAACTAAGTGAAGGGAGCCCACCCCCAATTTTTTTGATTTTTCTTTTTCATATATAAATTTTTTGGGTAATTTTTTGTGAGTCCGGCTATATCTAGGCCACCCTAATATATATATAGTTCTATTGAACCACCAATACCAATCAGCATAACAAAACCATCCAACATAAGCAAAAAAAATTTATTGAACAAAAAATCGTATTAAACATGAGAAACTTCATCCAAATATCCAAATCATGAAACTTCATCAAACTAGAGAGAATAAACCTCAAAGATGGGGTATCCATAAACCTTGTATTATCGTAGTAAAAATCCAAACACAAAACATTTAGCAGCTAGTACTCAATTTCTCCATAATTAGTACAAGTCGCAAACTAATAACTAAGATCAAAACTCCATGGATTTTCCATTCAACAAGACCACTAAAATGCAAAAAACATGAAGAAATACTGAAGGGAGCTCATAATTGAAGAAAATTAGGGTTTAATTTTTACCTTAAAAAGGAACAATGGATTCTCTCTTAGGACAGAGCTTCACTGCTATATCTCGCGACAATTGATTCTCTCGCAAAAGTATCTTTTTTAGGATAAAACATACACATATCGGTATGAAATACCGATGCATGAAAACGTGTTACATTTACATTAATAGATACTTGGTAACGTGTGCGTTATTTTCCTTTCTTAGAACTATTGTTGGTATCACATGTTTCCCCGCCTTGGTTATTATTGTTCATGTATGTGGTTTATTATTGTTATCTTGATAGCTTTCCTTCGACCTACTTTTGAGCTTCCTTTCTAGTACTTGTTATGGTTGGTCTAACCAAACCTGGTTTGTTTCCAGATTTCATAACCGGGTCCTGTGAATCTGTCAAACATGTCTTGGATGGTATGCATCGGTTCAAAATCATATTGTAAACTTTAGGAGGAAGGTACTAAAACCTACATATCTTTGTACTATATGCTTCATAATATTATGTGCTATTTTAGTTGTTTGGCTTTCTTCTTTCCATATATATGTTTATCCTACTTATTACCTTCTATCAGTGTTACCCTATGAATTTCATATCAAATTCTAGGCCTTAAGTTGCATTCTTGCTAGCACACCCAACATGAAAGACCGACGTGACCACAATACGAGGTACCGGAATACTTTGTAGTACGTACCTACGTTCGATTTCACTATCTAGCATTCTAGTTATGGGATGTGACAATATAAGATAGCATTCTCGATATCTTCATTAATTACTTCACATAATGAACTTATTGAATAAGTTATGATTATGAAAAATACACGTGTGTCAGCTACTCACGTCAAAGATATGAACCACGACCTACCACAAGACCAAGAAAATTTCAAACACGCAAACAAATTGGTGGCTAAGACTACCCGAAAAGTACCAAATCTTTTATTCACAAAGACTAAATTACAATAGCTAGCCTTCTTCAACTCTCTCTACACCCAAGATCAGTTAGTCCCTTACACCTCTCAAGAAAAATCAATTACATAACTGCTCAAACAAAATTCAGCCCCTTACAAGGAATCTCTCACTTAGTAGTGGTTGTCCACCGACATGACGACGATCTTGAACCTTAAAGGGGAAGAGGACGCTTATCTAGAAACCATTTTTATCTTGCAGTGGAAAAACTAAGAGCAGCAAAACTCTAAAATCACGATGGTGGAACTCCTTGAACCTCTTGAGCTATCTTGGAAGGGGAAGTTGACCAGCTGTTATAAATTAAGATATCTGACTTGAGTCCCAACTCAACGCAAAACTCATTTGAACCGTCAAAACCTGATCACAAACTGATCCAAAACAGACGTCCGCCAGACCCGATTTTCGATCCAAAAGTTCTAGAAAATTAGCTTGACCAACTATAAGATAAGATATGCCTGACTGGATTTCTGGTCGGCAAAAGTTCACCTGATTCCAACAAAAATTCGACCGTCCATTTCTGGAACTTCTATAATTGCTTTGTTTTCCAATCCATACTGCTCCTTTGACTTTATCTGGTTGGATTACCAACATTGATGATCACACCCCAGAAATGCTATTCATAACCAAAACAGAAATTTGACTGTAGCGATAAGAAATTATAAGGAATAGGCTAGAAAGAAGTTTGAGGAAATTCGAAAACTTGATAGTTTCCGCCGGTCTGTCTCGCGGAAATACATGTTAGGTTTTTTTTAGTTTGTTGGTTTGGTTTAGTTTGGTAGTTGGTTTGTTTTGGTTTGGTTGGTTTAGTTAGTTTTGTTGTTTGGAATTATGTTTGATATTGGAAAGTTGTAATTTTATTTTTGTTTTTGTTTAATTAATTTTTTTTTTAAAATTTTTTTTGTAAGAAAAGTTATATTTTCTGAGACAAGTGGTGATGTTCGTAGACACTGATATAAATAAATATAATTTTACTAAATATTTTCTGAGACAAGTGGTGATGTTTTAAGATTAAATGGTTAAGGTAAGGGTTAAGGTTATGGTTATGGTTAGGATTAGATTTAAGTTTAGGGTTGTGGTTAACATTAGGGTTTTGGTTAGGGTTGGCGTTATGGTTAGGATTAGGTTTGGGTTGGGTGTGGGGTTAAGATTAGGGTTTAGGGTTAGGGTTATGTTAGTGATACGGTTATGGTCACTACTAAAATCTGTCAAATCAGCGACGCTTCAAAACGTCGCTAAGTATGGAATATACGTCGCTAATTGATATTAGCGACGTATGCACGTAGTCGCGATTAACCTAGTCGCTAAACAAGAAAACGTCGCAATGCGTCGCTATTGCGACGAGCTTTAGCGACACGGACACGTCGCTAATTTAGCGACTGCCAGCGACGTAAATCGTCATTATTTACCGACGTAATCTAGCGTCAGTCACCGCACGTTTAGTGACGATCAGCGACGGGAAGCATTAATGTTAGCGACGTGCCTTTCATTTATTTAGCGACGTTTACTTCGTCGCTGGACGTCGCTGACAGTCACTGAACGTCGTTAATATTAAAAAAAAAATAAAAAAAATTACAGCATTTGCAGCATTTGCAGAATTTGCAGCATTTGCAGAATTTGCAGCATCCCCTACACCATTTGTTACAACAACGATGGTGTATCACGAACACAGTATCAAACAACACATATACACACAATCACGAACACGTTTGAAATACAATCTCATCAATCAACACAGATTTATGAAAATTTGTAACAACAATGTCAAACATAATGTGTCCACATAAGAATAATGTATGTATAACCACATAAAAGACCCAACAATGGGCCATCACACAACAATATATATGCCGACTATGGCTGATCAGGAGGAGCATTACCGCTCCTGGAAAGAAGGTAAGCATACTGCTCCGGTGTAAGAACCACCGACGACGATGAAGGAGGAGGCAATGCAACCGCTAGAGAAGGAGACAGTGTAACCGCTGGAGATGGGTGCGTCCGCGTCTCCGCTAGGGCTCGCAGTCTGGCACTGCATTGCTCCATACAAGCCGCTATCCTAGTAACGATGTCGTGAATGGACTCCTGTGTCCCCTGTACTTGCTGCACGGTGCGCTCGAGCTCGTCAAAGCGTGCGGTGACCGACGCAGCGTCCTCTTGCGCCTGAGGCCCTTGCTGCTCAGCAATCCTCCTCAGCATATCGTCGCGCAGCTCAGCAATCTGGCGGACAATGGTCTCCTCGACTCGGGACGACTCGGCCTGTGACGGCTGTGAATGTGCACTGGAAGAGGGAGCCCTGGATGCATGCGTCGTAACAAATGCGCCGTAGGACCCCGTACCGTAGTACGTACCCCTCTGAAGACCACCAACAGCGGTCTTCCAGAGATCGTCCTCCGACTGAGGCGGAGAGGGTTGTGATGTACCAACCCCTCCCTCTGCCTGTGCACTAGCACTCGCACGCTCATCACGTAGCCTAACATACTCTTCCTAGAAATCATTGTGCATCTCTATACATCAGTACTTACCTAAATTAGCCTAATAAACGTCTAAAATATTTAATTATTATTAAGTATATGGTTATCTGTATATTCTTCAAGTTGTGTTAAAAATTAACGAAATCTAAATTAGTACTTACATAGCTCTGAGTAGCCCGGTCGTCGATGAGCTTCCCGTCCTTCCGATGGGTGGCCAGGAAGACGGTCACCATGTTTGCGTCCTCACCCCTCTTCACCTGCGTGTTTGTTATATTTTATTCTTTAGTAAAATAGAAAATTATATACTCCTACTATCAATAAAATATTGTATTTTACAATAAATTACATACCAGACGACGGAAATGCTCCGTCATAGGAATCGATCCACCACACCACTTTTCGGCCATCGTCCTAGCCGCCTTCGCCTTCTCCGACCGCTCTCTGTACCCGGGCTCCTCAAATCGAGCCCTCATCGTGGTCCACTGGTCAGGTGTGATCCAACCAGCAATCGGCTTTCCGGAGCGGTGACGAGCTTTCTGATCGTCAATTGCATCACGGATCAACTTGGCGGCGACGGCAGGAAACTGTCTCTCAATCTGCTCGGCCCGGTGTGGTGGATAAAAATAAGTCCTCTACAAGAATTACAAATTAAAATAATAAGTTCTAAAAAATGCTTAAAATTATATTAATCATACTAAATTAACTATCTTTAGTTACCTTGAAGTGGGCAAACCAGAATGCCTTCCTCTCTTCCGAGGCATCCGAGTAGTTGATCCACGGACCCCCATAGTTGGACCTTAGAAAGGTGTCCAACGCTCTCTGTACCGACGAGGGACGATATCTGTATACAGCGATAACCGACGTATTAATGAATATATATAGATATACAGACATGCATAAAATATTGATTTAACTTACTTCGTAGGACCGTCAGCCCAAATCTCCATCCTCGTCTCGTCCTGAGGTGTGCATGGAGGGTCGCTCTGGTATGGATCCGCCCGGGCGGGACGGGCGGGAGTAGGGACTACCTCCTCCACCTGCTCCCCACCCGCCATGCTGCTGTCAGCGGTAGGAAGGCTAGGGGAAGTAGTATGATCAGCAAGCCTGGAACTGCTCGTCGCAGGTGCACTGCCACCCGGACCTGAGACCGTATGGTACAATGGAGCGCTCGGGTCAGACGATGGTCCAGAGCCATCCTCCTGTAACGGATCTCTCTGCCCACCTAAGGACACGGATCGTCCTGGCCTATCTCCGCGTCGTCCTGAGGTGCCTCCGCGTCGTCCTGCCATGCTGATAATAACATTGGAGTTCATAATTTAAGACTACAGAAATATGAATACATCGAAATCACAGTTTATGATTGAAAATATAAATAAATACAATGACAGTTTAAAAATATCTGCATACATTGGAATTCATAATTTAAGTTTTCAAAAATGATCATAGTTCATAATTTAAGATTACAGAAATATGAATACATCAAAATCACAGTTTCTCAATCATCCTCTGAAAATTCATCTTCTTCATTTGCCTCCTCCTCCTCATCCTCATCCTCTTCCTCTTCCTCCTCATCGTCACTAGCATCTCCTTCGTCTTCCCCTTCGGATACTTGTACCTCTTATACACAAGTAGATATTGAATGGAAAACTTCTGTTGAGTCGACATCAACTGTATTAGGTACAAGAGGCAGCTCGTCCTCCTGATAAGCCACTTCGTCGACGTCGTAGGTATTTCTGGCTTTAGTCTTGCATACTGCCCACCAGTCGTACCTCGTTGTTCCCCGTCTAGGATATGTTGTAAAATATACGAGTTGAGCTTGACTTGCTAGGATAAATGGTTCGTATCCTTGGTATCGACGACGGTAGTTAATATCCACAAGACCATGCTTGTCAATTTTCCATCCTTGATCTTGTATGGGATCGAACCAATCAACTTTGAACAGCACGATCTTGGCAGGCTCTATGCCATAGTTGTACGTCAATTCCACGATCTCCCGTAAGACGCCATAGAAATCATTGCCTGGAGTAACATCTTTGTAGTTTGTAGATTTGATACACAAGCAACTGTTTTTTTGTGGAATCAAGATCCAGGAAGCTATCTCTGATGAGAGCATTTGTTGACTTGAACTTAAACCCATTCACGTAATAACTTGGCCATACTTTGACGGCATAAATTGGTCCCTTGGCAAGAGTTCTAATAGATTCATTCTCAAGAATGACGTCCGGACGATCGACCTAAACACGAAAAGATACAAAATTAAGTTTAATGTTAAGTTATTTCTTGTGCAGTTGTGAATGGAGGAAGATTCTAACTAGCTTCTTACGTACATATACAGTCAACCAAGACGGGAAATGAAGTCTCATTTCTTCTTCTACTTCTTCATCTGCAATGTATGGTCTACTTGACCTCACCTCATCATTAAATTTGCTGAAAACCAATAAATATCGGGATATACTCGTTAAATTATAATAACGTAATCAACAAATAGATGACTTGAACGTTGAAGATTTTCACTTACCACTCTAGCTTTTCCACTTCATCCTCCTCGTAGTTGAGTAATATATATAACTGGGCAGCCTTTAGTTCCTCATCATTCAAATATCTCTTTTTCAGTTTTCCTGAAGGCTTTCCAAGAGCATTGAAGACTTTCAATAATGCATCATTATATTCTATATCTCCATCGTTGTTCCTCGGAGCTCTTGTTCTATTTGTAGCAATATGAGGCTTGAAATACATTGAACAGAAGTTTGTAATCTCCTCAAGGACATAGGCTTCACAAATAGAACCCTCGATCCGTGCCTTATTTTTCACCTTCTTCTTCAGGTGGTTTAGATGGCGCTCGAACGGGTACATCTACCGATAACCGACGGGCCCACCAATACGTGCCTCATATGAAAGATGAATTGGCAAATACTCCATAGAGTCGAAGAATCCAGGAGGGAACACCCTCTCAAGCTTACACAATGTTACTGCAATGTCCTTCTCCTGCTTTTTAAGCCGATCGACGAGCAACTTAGTAGAACAAAGATCTCTGAAGAATATGCTAAGCTCTGTCGGTGGATCCCAAACGACATGAGGTAAGAATTCACGAAATGCAATCGGGATTAACCTCTCCATAAAAACGTGACAGTCGTGGCTCTTCATACCCTGTAGTTTGTTCTCCTTCGGGTCAACACATCTTCTAAAATTCGATACGTACCCGTCTGGAAATTTTAGGCCCTGGATCCACCGACAAAGTTTACCTTTGTCCTCCTTGTCCAGTGAGAAAATGGCCCTGGGCTGCTTATACTTCCCACTGCCTTCCTTTATCAAATGCAACTCTGGACGTCTGCATATTTCTTCTAAGTCCAACCTGGCCTTGGGATTGTCTTTCGTCTTCCCCTTTACGTCCATCACAGTATTTATTATATTGTCAAATACATTCTTCTCGATATGCATGACATCCAGGTTATGCCTGAGCAGATGGTCACTCCAATATGGTAGGTCCCAGAATATACTCCTCTTCGTCCCGTTGTGAGCGCGGCCAAATCCATCACACTTGTACCCCGCTGTAGGCTCTTCAATAGCACTTGACAATTCTTTAACTTCTTCCCATATCGTGTCCCCGGACCACCGTGGTGGCGGACTGGACTTCTCTACCACGCCAGCACGAAAAGCATTCCTGTTCCTCCGGTACGAATGATCCTTCGGCAGGAACTGTCGATGACAATCAAAAAAGTACGGTTTTCCTCCGTGTTTCAAACGGAAAGCCTTAGTGCGATCCATGCAATACGAACATGCGAGACGACCATGGGTGCTCCAACCCGATAACATTCCATAGGCCGAAAAATCATTGATGGTCCACATTAGTGCGGCCCTCATCTGAAAGTTCTGCTTTCTGGAAATATCATATGTGGTTGCACCTACTTCCCACAACTGATTCAGCTCATCTACCAAGGGCTGTAAGTACACATCGATGTTCCTCTTCGGGTTCTTCGAACCTGAAATAATAACAGTTAGGAACATGTAAGGAGTCTTCATACACATCCAAGGCGGCAAGTTGTACGGAGTAACAATCACTGGCCAACAAGAATATTGTGAGCCCGAAAGTCCAAATGGGGTAAAACCGTCGGAGGAAAGCCCCAATCTGACATTACGCGACTCCGAAGCAAAATCGGGATACACTCGATCAAAGTGCTTCTATGCTTCCCCGTCGGATGGATGATCCAGTACTCCATCTATTTGTTCCCGCTTGTGCCAACTCATATTATCAGCTGTCTCCTTTGCCATAAACAACCTCTGCAACCGCGGCGTCAAAGGCAAATAGTGCATCGAATCTGTTGGCTTGCGTGCACCAGAAGTCCTTGTTGTACTAGTTGCCTTGAAGCGATCGGCACCACAAAATCTGCAGGCATCTTCATCCTTGTCGTCCTTATAGTACAACATGCATCCGTTGCGACATGCATTAATTTTTTCATACCCCATCCAGAGCGATCTCACCATTCTCTTGGATCGGTAGAAGTCTTTAGGTAACTTGCCACCCTCCGGCAATATATCTATAATTAACTCCAGGATTCGGTTGTTGCATTCTTGAGACATGTTAAAATCTGATTTTATGCTCAACAATCTTGTAACCACCTCCAACGGTGAATGGTCATCACAACCAGGATATAAAGGAGTCCTTGCATTCTCCAGCAACTCCATGAACTTTGCAGCATTGGCATTCGGTGCCTCCTCAGCTGCATATTGATTGTTCGAATCGAAACTAGGTCCCGCAGCATCGAAAACCATGTTCGTCCACCCTTGGTCGTAATCAGCATACTCGTGGACATCTACATAAGTGTCACGCCCCAGTTCCGAAATACGGGGACGTACACGGCCAGCTACACCGTATAAGGTACGAATACGCTATACGGTGATGACGGCTGTCCAGTCTGGTTGGGTATCCTAGCATGCAATCAATCTATGGCCTAAATCCGATCTCATATCCACAGGTAAATCACAATGAAACAATATCAAGAGAGAGAATCATATGAAAAACAGGAAATACTCATATGAAAATCTGGAATCTACAGTACAGAATAATAATGTAGACAAGTATACCTTCCCACAGTTCCTAGCATGTCTGGAACTGAAGCACACCCTCCAAGTCAAGTCTGGAAGATCCACCGGGTCGGTCTCAGACAATCTGGGAACAATCCAGGGTTGGTCAGGCCAACCGCAGCAAGTACCAGAAAGGAAGGCTCAAGGACGGGCGAAGAAAACCAGCAGGATAAAATATGACAAGAATAACATCTAAAAATAGTAAATAAGGGTAAGGGATCGTGCGGTACCAACGCACGATAACAATCCACAAGTATAGTGAAGCTAACACAATCACAATCTCCCTAGCATCCACTAACACCTGCACTGCCAGCTGGAAATCAATATCAGCTGGCTAGCAGGCAACAAGCCAAACAACACAGAAGAACAAGCGGCCACACAATGCCTACGGCTTGCTATTATTAGCTAACTAGGGTTATCACAGGCCTAATTACTAACAAGATGCAATGAGACTTCAAAGTCCAGCTCCTGCTTGCTACTACCCGAATGGCCCCAGCAAAAGAAAAAGATAGATATAGCAGGCACACTGCAGTAAGATACATGTGCCCTAAAGAAGTGCCACACTCGACGGAGGGCTGGGAATGCGCTCATCTCGACGGATAGCAACAAATCCCTAGTATATATATAGATACATAGGGCCGGGGCCAAACAAGCAACAGGTCACTGGGAAGTCCCCATGAACTACATGATTAATCAAGTTATTAGCCTAGTCAGTTTCATTATGGATCCCTGACCGTGGTACTCAGGGATCCATGTCCTAGACATGATGCAAGACAAGACTGGACTGGTGGCTTATACAAGCACAATCAAGAGAAATCAACCACGGTGTCAAGACGGGGTCATGCTAAGCAAGTCAGGACTGGCTGTCGCAACAGCGGTCAAGAGTAAACATGTCATGTCAAGAGTACTAGTCAGGAGTGTGCCACCACGGGCCACTATCAAGAATCAAGAGTATACATGCCAGGTTTACTGTCAAGTCCAGAGTGCTAGTCAGGAGTGCACCTCCACGGGCCACTAATCAAAAATCAAGATAGGTCCAGGTCACCGTGTAATACCAGGAACAAGGTCAAACCTATCAGTCACAAGAAGTCACATGCCCAAATCGTGACATGGATATCAAGTCGGGTATAAGATCAAAATCTCCACTATAATAGCCTGTCAAGTACACATGGGAACCTACAGCTCAAATCATCAAGTCGGTCCATCCACCAGATCAATCTAGTAAGAGTCTCCCATCCATGATGGAGTGAATATCACGTCAATAACGACAACCACCAAATACCAAGCTCATTCCCCTCACAATGCTAGGCCCTCTGACTCACAAGAATCCTCCAAGTCAAAGATCACAAGCCACTAGAAAACAAGCCCCTCAACTACCAAGACACAGCAATCAAACCAGGTTCTCCAACTACCGGAATACACAAAGGTACCAGGTTTGGGCGTTTGGGAAGTCGAGTAAAAATCATATAATAATACCCTCGATATTCTCCTCGTTCCACGAAATATTCGAAATCACCAAAATCCAAGAATCCACATAGATCCACCAAGTCAATATCCCAAGATCGTACTCTCCATAATAATCAATCCTCAGTCATATCCACAAGTCGCAACTCCCAATACATAGGACAGCTGTCAGCTCTATCTGACAGACTAGGACAACCCCTAGGATGAAGGGTCAGGGGACAAGAGTCCGGTAATAAATGCCGCCGGAAGTGGCAAGGATTACATGGACCGCTCTGGAGCAAATCCACAACCCTTAAACCAAACGAGGACCAGGGTTGCAGACCGTCTCCCGAGTGGAACCGTTCTCCTTACGCTATCCGACGGACAAGACATGTCAAGACGCTAGGCGACTAATCTAGTCGGGAGTCTACCTGGCAGGCAATGGGATCAGGTATACTATACCAAGGTGAACAGGCACGAGCCCAGTCCGGCAAACCAAAGGAATGGTTCTGCCCAGTCCTTCGAACAAAATTCCCGATCGGGAATTTTGGAAGAATCCGGCAGAGTCTCCTCTGTATTCTGGACAGGAGCTCCCAGCGAATCGGGGCTAAAACCACTCGGCGCAACCCGCCGCAGAATCGCAGAATCGCAGGCTGAGAACACTAAGTCTCAGCTACCAGCAGCACTATGATGCGTACTGGGAACAAGTCGATAGCCGAGAACACTAAGTCTCGGCCTCCAGCAGCACTACGATGCGTACTGGAAAATCAATCGAACCCGAGACCACTAAGTCCCGGCCTCCAGCAGCGCTACAATGCGTACTGGGCGCCAAGCCAACATGCATAATAATAAAATAACCGTCTCGCAGGGCGCATCACAGCACATGCTCATAATTCTAACCCAAGCACAATCACAGCCACAAGAATAGTTCGCCAAGCCGTTACCCGACCGCGAGTCGAACACGGGGCATACAGGGACAATCCATACATGTGAGTCGTGCTCGTGTCCTCGGAGGTGTGGATGACCCATCCGAGTTGTCCGATACGGTCTATCCCGGTGTCGGACCAAGCTATCCTAAGTTATCATCATGTCAGATCTACTACTAGGCTACACTAATCATGGTTATAAAATTTACAAGTACAAATTAATTAAATGAAATAAAATCCAGGAGAGAGGGCAAGAGCCGTCGATGAGCAAGGGATACTTGCCTAGAGGGCTCGGCTAGGTAAGCAAGTCTTCGGCAGTCGCGATCCAAGCTAGCACGCCAATCGAGATCCTCAGAACACACAATAAATAATCATCAGCACCAAATAATAAAATAATAGAATAATCACAAGAGATGGCAGAAGGCTATACCGTACGGGTCCCACAAGCAGCACAGGAATCTGGCACGGAAACCGAGGCACGCGGACCGATACGGGCACGCAAACCGAGACGCGCACGTATATCGAGACGCGTACGAGAATCGAGAGAACACGAATATTGAGACGAACGAGAAACATAAATGTGTACGTAGATCGAGACGTGCACGTAAATCGAGGAAATCACGAATATCAAGATAGCGCACAAATTAATGCGACACGCACATCGAGACGACACAAAGACCAATGCGGCACACAAATCGGAGCAAACACGCAAATCGGTGCGTGCACGCAAACCGAGACGACACAAGATACAATATGACACGCAAATCGATACGGCACGAAAATCAAGAAAGGCACAAAGGCCAAGGCACGGAAAACGAGACGGTGCGCAAACCGAGATAGCACGTTGTCCGAGGCAGCGCGGGGCTCGAGGCGTCCCGTTGCTCACGGTAGTACGTGGATCGAGGTGGCACGAAAACGGGACGACACACAAATCGAGGCACACATCCCGAGAAGCACGGGGAATGAGGGAACACGCGAATCGAGATAGCACGCAACCCAAGCAGCGCGGGGCCCATAGCATCCCGCTGCTCGAGGCGTGCACGGAGCTCGAGGTACATTACCCGAGGCGGCACGAAAAACGAAGGGGTCACACCAACCAAGGGTACGCCGCCCAAGACAACATGCTGCACTAAGCAGCGCACAGACCGAGAAAATAGGGGAGGCGGAGGAGGAACTCGCCGGTGACAGTCGGGCCCTGGCGGAGGGGACGAACGGCAACAGCGACAGCACAGCCAAGTCAGGGCGGCGCGGGCCGCCGGAGAAGAAGAGGGGAGGAGATGGTGGCGGTCGCGGCGATGGAGGCGGTGGAGATGATGGAGACGACGATGATGATGGTTGTGGCGGCGCTGGAAGTGGTGGTGGCGATGATGGCAGCCGTCGAAGGAGGCGGCGGCGACGTCGGTGGTGAGGGTGGTCGCCACGGTGGAGTGATGGCGGTGGCACTGGTGGCTGAAGGTGGCAGCCATGGCGGTGGCGCCGGAGATGGAGGCGGTGGTGGCGAGGGAGGCGACGACGACGATGGGGGGTGGTCGTCATAGCGGTGGTGGCTGAAGTGGTGGCGGCAGAGGCCGAGTGAGAGAGGAAGAGAGTGTGGGTCAGGGAGAGAGAGAGTACTGAGAGAGAGTGAGCCGATGGGGGGAGGGTGAGCTCGGGAAGAAGCTTAGGGAAGGGGGAGAAAGAGAATGAGAGGGGAGAGTTGAGAAAGAGAGATGTAAGGAAAAAGGGGAGGGGGTGAGTGGCTGATCGTGGGAGAGAGAGAGAGAGGGGATTGTGATGTGAGGAGTGATGTGAGGGATTTAGATATTTTGGAGGGGGGTAGATTTAGGATGAAGAAAATAATAGTAACAATAATAATAATGGAAAAAAATTCACCTCCAATAAAATTTTAACAATTACCCAAATTTCAAAAATCATCCAAATACACAAATACAGTCATTTACGTATTTTGGAAAAATAGGGAGATGACATTCTACCCACCTTACAAAAATTTCGTCCTCGAAATTTCAGAATTATCAAAATAGGGTTTTCAAAACTAGTACATATATATCTGCCATGAAAAACTCTACCCACCTTACAGAAATCAAGTAATATAATAAGAAATGAACAAAATCTCAATATGAAAACATCAAGGAGAACGGTGCATGGCTACATAAATCAACTCGTAAGGTAAATCTAAACAATGAAGCAATCTCGAAAAAGTAAAATCTCGCATGCACGAAATAACCCCATAAATCAAAACAAGTACAAAATATCGAAAACAATGTCCAAAAACATAAAATCCCAGCTGCATAAAAATCCTCATAAATCATAAAATACAGGACATCTGTCTCGAACCGATGACCGTAGTTCCTAATATCCGAAAAATGTGTGCCATGGTCATTCCCTGCCACGCCATCCGGAATGGCTGCAAAAGATTCACCATGACACTATAATCGAGCGGCTGCAACTTTCGTTACCACGCCGTCAAGGTATACTAGGGTCATCCAGTTACTCTTGACAAATACCCAAAATAAATCAAATCTACAACTCAAATGTCCAAGTCACTAAAATCATAAAATATCTAACCAATATAACATGATAATTCTACAAAATAATAACTCATAATCCATGTCAAATCGTAATATCCATCCAAAAACACATTCAACAACCCGGATAAATTCCTAGGAAATGCATCAAAACCAAAATCCATGTCAAAACATGATATATAGAAAATACATCTATAATCAAAATAATAATATCTGAAAGAAATAATCATGATTGTAGAACTGTCCAGAATCAAAGGAGCTAAATTGGTACATGAAAATCCACTGGGTACTCAACAAATGCTGAAATATCCAATCTCAAAGTCCAGAGGAAGTCTTCAGTCCGCAGCAATCCAGCCAACGCTCGAAGAGGGCGAAAGTGATACTAAGTCAACACGAAGTCAACGCACGAAATGGATAACAGGAAATCAAACAAGGCGAAACACCGGTAGAGAGTACAGAACCCAAGATAAATAATCATGTAACCCAAATAATGGAGATAAGATAACATCTCATCAAATAAGGTGATCGACATGACCAACTACAGGACCATGTCTCTCAAAACAAGAAATAACGGTAGATAACAACGAATAAGACAGGACAAGGCAAGATAGGTCCAGGTAGAGATGAGGACCAGTTCACAGGTTCAAAGGAGCGAAGGACAAGTGTAACAAGCGGAAATACCAAGAAATAGTGGACTGAGATCAATAATCATGTGATACCCAACAAAATCTCAAAACGAGACCCGCATGGGGCACCACTAAAACCATGTCACGCCCCAGTTCCGAAATACGGGGACGTACACGGCCAGCTACACCGTATAAGGTACGAATACGCTATACGGTGATGACGGCTGTCCAGTCTGGTTGGGTATCCTAGCATGCAATCAATCTATGGCCTAAATCCGATCTCATATCCACAGGTAAATCACAATGAAACAATATCAAGAGAGATAATCATATGAAAAACAGGAAATACTCATATGAAAATCTGGAATCTACAGTACAGAATAATAATGTAGACAAGTATACCTTCCCATAGTTCCTAGCAAGTCTGGAACTGAAGCACACCCTCCAAGTCAAGTCTGGAAGATCCACCGGGTCGGTCTCAGACAATCTGGGAACAATCCAGGGTTGGTCAGGCCAACCGCAGCAAGTACCAGAAAGGAAGGCTCAAGGACGGGCGAAGAAAACCAGCAGGATAAAATATGACAAGAATAACATCTAAAAACAGTAAATAAGGGTAAGGGATCGTGCGGTACCAACGCACGATAACAATCCACAAGTATAGTGAAGCTAACACAATCACAATCTCCCTAGCATCCACTAACACCTGCACTGCCAGCTGGAAATCAATATCAGCTGGCTAGCAGGCAACAAGCCAAACAACACAGAAGAACAAGCGGCCACACAATGCCTACGGCTTGCTATTATTAGCTAACTAGGGTTATCACAGGCCTAATTACTAACAAGATGCAATGAGACTTCAAAGTCCAGCTCCTGCTTGCTACTACCCGAATGGCCCCAGCAAAAGAAAAAGATAGATATAGCAGGCACACTGCAGTAAGATACATGTGCCCTAAAGAAGTGCCACACTCGACGGAGGGCTGGGAATGCGCTCATCTCGACGGATAGCAACAAATCCCTAGTATATATATAGATACATAGGGCCGGGGCCAGACAAGCAACAGGTCACTGGGAAGTCCCCATGAACTACATGATTAATCTAGTTATTAGCCTAGTTAGTTTCATTATGGATCCCTGACCGTGGTACTCAGGGATCCATGTCCTAGACATGATGCAAGACAAGACTGGACTGGTGGCTTATACAAGGACAATCAAGAGAAATCAACCACGGTGTCAAGACGGGGTCATGCTAAGCAAGTCAGGACTGGCTGTCGCAACAGCGGTCAAGAGTAAACATGTCATGTCAAGAGTACTAGTCAGGAGTGCGCCACCACGGGCCACTATCAAGAATTAAGAGTATACATGCCAGGTTTACTGTCAAGTCCAGAGTGCTAGTCAGGAGTGCACCTCCACGGGCCACTAATCAAAAATCAAGATAGGTCCAGGTCACCGTGTAATACCAGGAACAAGGTCAAACCTATCAGTCACAAGAAGTCACATGCCCAAATCGTGACATGGATATCAAGTCGGGTATAAGATCAAAATCTCCACTATAATAGCCTGTTAAGTACACATGGGAACCTACAGCTCAAATCATCAAGTCGGTCCATCCACCAGATCAATCTAGCAAGAGTCTCCCATCCATGATGGAGTGAATATCACGTCAATAAAGACAACCACCAAATACCAAGCTCATTCCCCTCACAATGCTAGGCCCTCTGACTCACAAGAATCCTCCAAGTCAAAGATCACAAGCCACTAGAAAACAAGCCCCTCAACTACCAAGACACAGCAATCAAACCAGGTTCTCCAACTACCGGAATACACAAAGGTACCAGGTTTGGGCGTTTGGGAAGTCGAGTAAAAATCATATAATAATACCCTCGATATTCTCCTCGTTCCACGAAATATTCGAAATCACCAAAATCCAAGAATCCACATAGATCCACCAAGTCAATATCCCAAGATCGTACTCTCCATAATAATCAATCCTCAGTCATATCCACAAGTCGCAACTCCCAATACATAGGACAGCTGTCAGCTCTATCTGACAGACTAGGACAACCCCTAGGATGAAGGGTCAGGGGACAAGAGTCCGGTAATAAATGCCGCCGGAAGTGGCAAGGATTACATGGACCGCTCTGGAGCAAATCCACAACCCTTAAACCAAACGAGGACCAGGGTTGCAGACCGTCTCCCGAGTGGAACCGTTCTCCTTACGCTATCCGACGGACAAGACATGTCAAGATGCTAGGCGACTAATCTAGTCGGGAGTCTACCTGGCAGGCAATGGGATCAGGTATACTATACCAAGGTGAACAGGCACGAGCCCAGTCCAGCAAACCAAAGGAATGGTTCTGCCCAGTCCTTCGAACGAAATTCCCGATCGGGAATTTTGGAAGAATCCGGCAGAGTCTCCTCTGTATTCTGGACAGGAGCTCCCAGCGAATCGGGGCTAAAACCACTCGGCGCAACCCGCCGCAGAATCGCAGAATCGCAGGCTGAGAACACTAAGTCTCAGCTACCAGCAGCACTATGATGCGTACTGGGAACAAGTCGATAGCCGAGAACACTAAGTCTCGGCCTCCAGCAGCACTACGATGCGTACTGGAAAATCAATCGAACCCGAGACCACTAAGTCTCGGTCTCCAGCAGCGCTACAATGCGTACTGGGCGCCAAGCCAACATGCATAATAATAAAATAACCGCCTCGCAGGGCGCATCACAGCACATGCTCATAATTCTAACCCAAGCGCAATCACAGCCACAAGAATAGTTCGCCAAGCCGTTACCCGACCGCGAGTCGGACACGGGGCATACAGGGACAATCCATACATGTGAGTCGTGCTCGTGTCCTCGAAGGTGTGGATGACCCATCCGAGTTGTCCGATACGGTCTATCCCGGTGTCGGACCAAGCTATCCTAAGTTATCATCATGGCAGATCTACTACTAGGCTACACTAATCATGGTTATAAAATTTACAAGTACAAATTAATTAAATGAAATAAAATCCAGGAGAGAGGGCAAGAGCCGTCGATGAGCAAGGGATACTTGCCTAGAGGGCTCGGCTAGGTAAGCAAGTCTTCGGCAGTCGCGATCCAAGCTAGCACGCCAATCGAGATCCTCAGAACATACAATAAATAATCATCAGCACCAAATAATAAAATAATATAATAATCACAAGAGATGGCAGAAGGCTATACCGTACGGGTCCCGCAAGCAGCACAGGAATCTGGCACAGAAACCGAGGCACGCGGACCGATACGGGCACGCAAACCGAGACGCGCACGTATATCGAGACGCGTACGAGAATCGAGAGAACACGAATATTGAGACGAACGAGAAACATAAACGTGTACGTAGATCGAGACGTGCACGTAAATCGAGGAAATCACGAATATCAAGATAGCGCACAAATTAATGTGACACGCACATCGAGACGGCACAAAGACCAATGCGGCACGCAAATCGGAGCGAACACACAAATCGGTGCGTGCACGCAAACCGAGACGACACAAGATACAATATGACACGCAAATCGATACTGCACAAAAATCAAGAAAGGCACAAAGGCCAAGGCACGAAAAACGAGACGGTGCGCAAACCAAGATAGCACGTTGTCCGAGGCAGCACAGGGCTCGAGGCGTCCCGCTGCTCACGGCAGTACGTGGATCGAGGTGGCACGAAAACGGGACGACACACAAATCGAGGCACACATCCCGAGAAGCACGGGGAACGAGGGAACATGCGAATCGAGATAGCACGCAACCCAAGCAGCGCGGGGCCCATAGCGTCCCGCTGCTCGAGGCGTGCACGGAGCTCGAGGTACATTACCCGAGGCGGCACGAAAAACGAAGGGGTCACACCAACCAAGGGTACGCCGCCCAAGACAACATGCTGCACTAAGCAGCGCACAGACCGAGAAAATAGGGGAGGCGGAGGAGGAACTCGCCGGTGTCAGTCGGGCCCTGGCGGAGGGGACGAACGGCAACAGCGGCAGCACAGCCAAGTCAGGGCGGCGCGGGCCGCCGGAGAAGAAGAGGGGAGGAGATGGTGGCGGTCGCGGCGATGGAGGCGGTGGAGATGATGGAGACGACGATGATGATGGTTGTGGCGGCGCTGGAAGTGGTGGTGGCGATGATGGCAGCCGTCGAAGGAGGCGGCGGCGACGCCGGTGGTGAGGGTGGTCGCCACGGTGGAGTGATGGCGGTGGCGCTGGTGGCTGAAGGGGGCAGCCATGGCGGTGGCGCCGGAGATGGAGGCGGTGGTGGCGAGGGAGGCGACGGCGACGATGGGGGGTGGTCGTCATAGCGGTGGTGGCTGAAGTGGTGGCGACAGAGGCCGAGTGAGAGAGGAAGAGAGTGTGGGTCGGGGAGAGAGAGAGTACTGAGAGAGAGTGAGCCGATGGGGGGAGGGTGAGCTCGGAAAGAAGCTTAGGGAAGGGGGAGAAAGAGAATGAGAGGGGAGAGTTGAGAAAGAGAGATGTAAGGAAAAAAGGGGAGGGGGTGAGTGGCTGATCGTGGGAGAGAGAGAGAGGGGATTGTGATGTGAGGAGTGATGTGAGGGATTTAGATATTTTGGAGGGGGTAGATTTAGGATGAAGAAAATAATAGTAACAATAATAATAATGGAAAAAAATTCACCTCCAATAAAATTTTAACAATTACCCAAATTTCAAAAATCATCCAAATACACAAATACAGTCATTTACGTATTTTAGAAAAATAGGGAGATGACAATAAGGGTCCACATAAGGCTCCGGCTTGGAGGCTAAAGACACAAGTTCTTCGTGTGCGGTCCACTGATAATAATTTGGCATGAAACCCCCCGAATACAAATGATATGTCACATCCACTTTCGAATGATATTTCTGTCACGCCCCGACCCGGAATCACCCGAATCATCGTCCTCGCAGGGGACGTGATGCCGCACGAGCCTGGAGTTGCGCTCGTGCAAGGCAAGATGACAAGTTCTCAAATGGTTATCTTTTGATTCGATATTTAACAATGAAAGGAAACAGAGTATACGAAACAAATTCTCTTTATTGATATCCGAAACAGAGATTACAAAGGCTTTCGATAGCCTAACAATACATGCCAGATTGGCTACAACACTCAGGTTCTCTCTTGCCCACAAAGGATTTCACCGTTCCATACATCATGCCTTCTATATCTCGGCCGCATCAATCCAGCTGCGTAGTCCGAGCGTCAATGCGATAGCACGCTTCAATACGCTTCGGCATTCCAAGCCTCAACACGTTCAAGCAACGCTTCGCCGCGAGCAATCCATTCCCTGCACCCTGCATGAAGCTGGTGGGGGATCAGTACGTTCGTCCTCGCATGTACTGAAGCAAAGATCATCTTTCCAAACCGACGTTGTAATATTTATATTGAATCATGCAACTTAGCTTATGATCTTGCTATGTTCTCCTTAGGGTCAATTTCATGGCATCTTCGAAAGCGTAAAGCATGTTATCATAGCAGCATGTTATCGAATTGAATAGGCAAGCAAACAAGAAATCTCGTGTTTGATTCGTGGCGCGACTTCTTACCAAGTCGACGCACTCGCCCTTGCACCGACGCAAGGTGAATACGCCGCATTCCTTTCCTGTCATGTTATATGTGCATCTCTAAGCAGGATCTATGCGTGCGGGACACATATGTGCATACACTTTCAACCCATCGTTCCTTAACTATATGAAGATCGTGGGCGTATCCGCGCCGGAATGGATTAAAGGAGTTTCTCTTTTATTTTTCCTTACTTTCTTTTCTCTCCTTCTTTTCTCTCTCGTGTTTGGGTAGCCCGGCGTTTCACGGGTTGGGTTGCTATCCCAACTACCGAAACTTACCGCGTGTCTACCATCATTTGCGGCTTTTCACATTTACGACCGAGTGCTAATCGGACTTCGCAGATGTACGCCTATCAAAGATTACATCCCTCCTAGGCCGAACGGTCCCGGTGCCCCGGTGCGCCCGTTCGGAGGGAACGTTCCGTGCACGGAAGATATCATCGCAATTATCTCAAGTCTATTCCATTCGACCATACAACGCACTATCATTCAAACAATCAATTTCAAACAACCAAACATAGTCTTGAGTCCGAGACTCAGACTTATCATCTCGCATTTCGTCCATTTAACTTTCTATGTTCTTTGTTTCGTACTTCGTTTCAATGTTCAATGGCATCATGCCTCAACTCAATGCTCGTCAACCGAACGACCCGAAGGTCTCGAATACCTTTCGAGGCATTATGTCATATCCGACAGTTCCGCCACATTCATGCCACAACTGTATTCTCTCGCAACGAAGCCATCTTTTATTATCCCGTGCACGTAGGCACGTTTCGACCGTATATCCATGTTCTATAACTTAGCATTCAATGTTCGGGGCTTGCGCGCTAGGGCTCTCGTCTATTGTCTTTCAATGTTCTAGCCGTCTAACTCATGCGCAAAGGTACGGTATGGTTCGTGCACTAAGGCACTCGCCGAGTACAGTTATCCCATGTTCTTACGGCTTGCGCACCGAGGCGCTCGCCTATGCGATATCCAATGTCCCATAGCGACTCGTGCATATTGATGCACGTTTCATTTCAATTGTTCTAACTTAGTGTTCGACTCACACTATGATTTATCTCTGATCGGACCACGCCCGTGGCGTCGATAGGTTAACTTAGCATACAATGATATATTTGATTTATCGAATGAAGGAGTAAAAAGAAGTCAATCCTCCCACCTTGAGTCGATTCGCCTTCGTCGTTTCGCCGAGCCGATGCGGCTCGATTTCATAACTTTGTTGCACGTCCACTCTCCTGACTTAGCCATTCGAGCACTTCGTGCTTCATTGAGTTATACGTCCGAATTGCCTTAGCGTGCCCAAGTCTCGGCCCGTCGCAAGGCGACGATTTGATTTCGCGGACCCCTTACTAAATATGTCAAAAGATCGACCTCTAATATTTTCCCGTTAAAGTATAACCTGCACACGAAACCAACTAAAATCAATACTTGCATCGATTTGGACTTGCACCTTGGTCGATTCGATTTCTTAAAATCTTCGAGCCGATTCAACGCACTCATCCTTCGGGGCAATGCGGCACTTCGCATCGATTCAACTCGATGCATTCTTTCGGGGCAAGGCAACTCTTCGCATCAACTTAGTTTGATGTATTGCTCGGGACAACTTAACTCTCGTATCAATTTGCATCGATACATTTCCTTGCGTCAACGCGACTCATTGAGTCAACGCTTCAGCGTAATGCGCCGTGCGGAGCGGAACATTACAATTTCAAGTTGCGACATCTCATATATGGACACTTAATTTTTGTACGGTCCATGTACTGAGGGAACGCCTTGGCCTGCAGGAACTGTTGCACACCCTGTATAAATTCATCCCGCACACCGCACATGTTATCAGGATGACGATTGTACATCCACAAACGGTTCCGCAGATAGTAATTTATATCCATTTTAAGATAATTCTGCAAAGATTGACACAGATAATAATTCATCAGGATGACGATTGTATATCCACAAACGGTTCTGCATAATTGCCAAGTGTGGGGACGAATGGCTCAGAACACAACCCAAAATGCATTCTAGCATACATTAGTTTGAATCATCTATGTTCTATACATATTGTGTAGTATATGTTCTTATCGAATCTAGTATCTGAAGGATGTAACAGAATCAAGATGAACCCACATAATGTAATACTAACACTACTAAAATATCATCTAATAGCGACGTAATTTAGCGATAGCAAGAAATGACGTCGCTATTAGCGACAGCTTTATAAACACGTCGCAAAACGTCGCTGACTAGCGACGTTCTGCGACAGGAGTTTCCTACGTCGCGGAATAGCGACGTTCAGCGACATATTATAAATATATGTCGCCATTTTTGTGACGTTTAGCGACGTCAACACGTGACGTCGCTAAGTTATTTTACTTAAGGCACGCCGCTGCCTTCTTTTCCCCCTCACTCTCACTCGAACTTCCGAAAATTTTAATTTCCCCCCCCCACCCCCCCGGCGACTCCCTCCCCCTTTGTCAGTGCCCTCCCCCCCGGCGACCCCCTCCCCCCGGCGACTCCCTCCCCCTCCGGCGAGCTCCTCCTCCTCGAGATCCTCCTCCCCCAATCCGAGCTCCTCCTCCTCTTCCTCAGGTAAACCCTAACCTAACTCCTCTCCTTCCTCCTCCTCTCCCACAGACACACACACACGGACACACATCGTGTCCCCACAGAGTTTGGTTTTTTTTGGACACATTGTGTCGAGTATTTGGACACGAGTTTGGTTTGGGAGGCACGTACACACATGACACTTGTATATGAATCCTTGACTTTGGTTTGGACACTTGACTTTGGTTTGGACACTTCTATAAATATTGTTTGGTTGCCCAAAAAATAACAAATGAGAGCAATTGAAATAAAATAACTGTATTTATATATTTGTTCCAGTTTACAAATTATTTTTACATAATATCTAATGGAACTTTATGACAATAATACATAATATATGAACTGTTAAAATGGTATAATACATAATATTTCCATCAAATGACTAATCACATACCACAACAACAATATTGATAAATTTAAAGAATACATAATGTTTCATTTCCGAAAATTACAAAATAGAGAATACATAATACAAGACATGATATGACACACGAAGGCAACAACAACATTATTGTTTCTAGCAAATAAATTGATGACAAGAATCGTTAGAAGCATATTGCCCATACTTGTTTCCAGAAAATTGACTAATCACAGGCAGAATACAGATCATGTTTCTAGCAAACGACTAATCATAGGCAGCTTTAACAACATTGATTAATTGATCATAGTTCATTAGAGCATTGTCAACTTGTTGGCTCTGAGTTATTTGTAATCCCATATCATGAAAATGTGCCTCTTCACCAATCATACTTAATGAGGAATACAACAAAGTCATAAGACCATCAACAAGTTAAGATCATCACTGCCAAAATAGATAAATATACGAATATAAAATCCAATGAAGACTTTGTGACAGGATACAGTACAGGACACACACACACAATACATACATATATACCTATATATATACTTGTCACATTAAGGGTCTTTGAGAAGGTGACATGTTGTGAAAATATATATCCTTATAGTTCTCCTACGTAATGTTAAAGAAAATTTGTAGGAGAACTATATATAATGATATATTTTTTCGCAACATGTCATCTTGTCAAAGACCCTTAATGTACCAACCATGTTACCGCGGTATTGGTATTTGGATACCAATAGCGATAAGGTAAAGGGTACCAATAGCGATAAGTTAAAGGATACAAACTTAAGGTATTGGTATTGGGATACCAATAGCGATAAGGTAAAGGGTACCTTGGTAGGTAATGACTAGAAATAGGATATTTGACTTAGATTTGACCTTGTTTGACCAAGGTTGACTATTTTGACTAAAAGTCAAAGTAGAGTCAACATCTGACCTAGATTGGACTAAGAGTTGACAAAGTCAACAGTAGGTCAACCCTTGACCTGCTTTGACCTTGTTTGACTTTGCTTGACATAATATACGAATTTGTGCCTGTTGGATAATGTGTGTCCATCTTTGCAGAATTATTTCCAAATGGATATGAATTACTACTTGCGGAATCGTTCATGGATGTACAATCGTCGTCCTGATGATATGTGTGGTGTGCGGGATGAATACATAGCGGGAGTAGAGCAGTTCCTGCAGTTTGCTAAGGCGTTCCCTCAGTACATGGACGGCACCAAAATTAAGTGTCCGTGTGTGAAATATCATAACGTGAAATATTATCCAGAAGTGGAAGTGACATATCATTTGTACTCGAGGGGTTTCATGCCTAATTACTATCAGTGGACCGCATACGGAGAACTTGTGTCTTTAGCATCAGAGCCGGAGCCTTACGTTGAGCCGTATATGCATGCGGGACCTAATTTTGTTTCAGATAATCATGTATACGACGACGGGTGCGTCAACATGGTTTTCGATGCTGCGAGGCCTAGTTTCGTTCATGATGCACCTGAGGAGGCACCGAACGCCGATGCTGCACAGTTCATGGAGTTGCTAGAGAATACAAGGACTCTATTGTATCCTGGTTGTGAGGATCATTCACCGTTGGAGGTGGTTACAAGACTGTTGAGCATTAAGTTAGATTTTAACATGTCGCAAGAATGCTACAACCGAGTGTTGGAGTTGATTATAGAGATCTTGCCGGCGGGTGCTAAGTTGCCTAAAGACTTCTACCGGTCTAAGAGGATGGTGAGATCGCTCTGGATGGGATACGAGAAAATCCATTCCTGTCGCAATGGGTGCATGCTGTACTACAAAGACGACAAGGACGAAAATGTGTGCAGATTTTGTGGTGCTGATCGCTATAAGACAACTAGTACATGAAGGTCTACCGGTGCAAAAAGACCGACCGATTCAATACACTACTTGCCTTTAACGTCGCGGTTGCAAAGATTATTTATGGTGAAAGAGACGGCCGAAAATATGAGTTGGCACATGCGAGAACATATTGAATGAGTGTTGGATCACTCATCCGATGGAGAAGCGTGGAAGCACTTTGATCGAGTGTATCCTGATTTTGCTTCAGATCCGCGTAATGTCAGGTTGGGACTATCTTCTGACGGTTTTACTCCTTTTGGTCTTTCGGGATCCCAGTATTCGTGCTGGCCTGTGATTGTCACTCCGTATAACCTACCGCCTTGGATGTGCATGAAGACTCAGTACATGTTTCTAACCGTTATAATTCCTGGTCCGAACAATCCCAAGAGAAACATTGACGTGTACTTACAGCCTTTGATAGATGAGTTGAATCAGTTATGGGAAGTAGGCGCTAACACGTACGATATTTCCATGAAGCAGAATTTTTAGATGAAGGCAACCCTTATGTGGACCATCTGTAATGCCCCGCTCCGCACGGTGCATTATGCTGAGTCGTTGACTCGAAGAGTTGCGTTGACCCGATTATGTATCGATGGGAATCGATACAAAGTGTTGAGTTGTCCCGAGGAATGCATCAAACTAAGTCGATGCGAAGAGTTGCCTTGTCCCAAAGAATGCATCGAGTGAATCGATGCGAAGCGCCGCATTGCCTCGAAGGATAAGTGCGTTGAATCGGCTCGAAGATTCTAAGAAATCAAATCGACCAAGGCGCAAGTCCAAATCGATGCAAGTATTGATTTTAGTTGGTTTCGTGTGCAGGTTATACTTTGACGGAAAAATATTAGAGGTCGATCTTTTGCAATATTTAGTAAGGGGTCCGCGAAATCAAATCGTCGCCTTGCGACGGGCTAAGACTTGGGCATGCTAAGGCGAATTGGGCGTATAACTCAACGAAGCACGAAGTGCTCGAATGGCTAAGTCAGGAGAGTAGCCGTGCAACAAAGTTAGGGAATCGAGCCGCATCGGCTCGGCGAAACGACGAAGGCGTATCGATTCAAGGTGGGAGGATTTACTTCTTTTTACTCCTTCATTCGATAAGTCAAATATATCATTGTATGCTAAAAGTTAACCTATCGACGCCACGGGCGTGGTCCGATCGAAGATAAATCATAGTGTGAGTCGAACACTAAGTTAGAACAATTGAAATAAAACGTGCATCAATATGCACGAGTCGCTATGGGACATTGGATATCGCTAAGGCGAGCGCCTCGGTGCGCAAGCAGCAAGAACATGGGATAACTGTAATCGGCAAGTGTCTTAGTGCACGAACCATACCGTGCCTTTGCTGCACGAGTTAGACGGCTAGAACATTGGAAGACAATAGGCGAGCGCCCTAGCGCGCAAGCCCCGAACTTTGAATGCTAAGTTATAGAACAGGGAAATACGGTCGAAATGTGCCTACGTGCACGGGATAATAAAAGATGGCTTCGTTGCGAGAGAATATAGTTGTGGCATGAATGTGGCGGAACTGTCAGATATGACATGGTGCCTCGAAAGGTGTTTGAAACCTTCGGGTCGTTCGGTTGACGAGCATTGAGTTGAGACACGATGCCATTGAATCATTGAAACGAAGTATGAAACGTGAGAACATAGAAAGTTAACGGAAGAAATACGAGATGATAAAGTCTGAGTCTTGGACTCAAGGCTATGCTTGGTTGTTTGAATGATAGTGCGTTGCATGGTCGAATGGAATGGACTTGAGATAATTGCGATGATATCTTCCGTGCACGGAACGTTCCCTCCGAACGGGCGCACCGAGGCACCGGGACCGTTCGGCCTAGGAGGGATGATAATCTTTGATAGGCGCACATTTGCGAAGTCCGATTAGCACTCGGTCGTAAATGGAAGAAGCCGCAAATGATGGTAGGCACGCGGTAAGTTTCAGTTGTTGGGATAGCAACCCAATCCGTGAAACGCCGGGCTACCCAAATTTGATTTCGAGAGAGAAAAGGAGAGAAAAGAAAGTAAGAAAAAATAAAAGAGAAACTCCTTTAGTCCATTCCGGCGCAGATACGCCCACGACCTTCATATAGTTAAGGAACGATGGGTTGAAAGTGTAGGCGCAGATGCGTCCTACATAGAGATCATGCTTAGAGTTGCACATATAACATGACAGGGAAGGAATGCGGCGTATTCACCTTGCGTTGGTGCAAGGACGAGTGCGTCGACTTGGTAAGTCGCGCCACGAATCAAACATGAGATTGCTTGTTTGTTTGCCTATTCAATTCGATAAAATGCTGCTATGATAACATGCTTTACGCTTTCGAATATGCCATGAAATTGACCCTAAGGAGAACATAGAAAGATCATAAGCTAAGTTGCATGATTCAACATAAATATTAAAATGTCGGTTTGGAAAGATGATCTTTGCTTCAGTACATGCGAGGACGAACGTACTGATCCCCCACCAGCTTCATGCAGGGTGCAGGGAATGGATTGCTCGCGGCGAAGCGTTGCTTGAACGTGTTAAGGCTTGGAATGCCGAAGCGCATTGAAGCGTGCTATCGCATTGACGCTCGGACTACGCAGCTGGATTGATGCGACCGAGATATAGAAGGCATGATGCATGGAACGGTGAAATCCTTTGTGGGCAAGAGAGAACTGAGTGTTGTAGCCAATCTGGCATGTATTGTTAGGCTATCGAAAGCCTTTGTAATCTCTGTTTCGGATATCAATAAAGAAAATTCGTTTCGTATACTCTGTTTCCTTTCGTTGTTAAATATCGAATCAAAAGATAACCATTTGAGAACTTGTCATCTTGCCTTGCACGAGCGCAACTCCAGGCTCGTGCGGCATCGCGCCCCCTGCGAGGACGATGATTCGGGTGATTCCGGGTCGGGGCATGACAAATTGGTATCAGAGCTCTAGGCTCAATTTTCTCTGGACGTTCGCTTCATTACAATTCAAAAAGTTGCCCACCACCACTTGATATCACTCTTGACTCTACTCGATGCCGCACTGGATGTTCCATACAATAAGTCTAATACAAATCGTAAAATTTTGCCGCATGTGTTTTGGAAATTTCATGATGTTTGCTAAGAAAGTCGCGAAGGGTATATTGTATTGAATACAACGAGCCGTAAAAAAATGTTAGTTGCTGTAAGCGTAACAAATTGTGAGATATAATTTGAGATACTGTTGCAATGTAACATGTTGAATGAGAAATAAAATGATGCACGAAGTACAGCGAGTTAATGTGAATATGTGTTAAAAAGAAGAAAGTGAGAAGTGATAAGCCAATACCGAATGTGTTAAAACGGATTGTGCATTGACTTGGAAAGTCGAGAGTAATTCATTGCACGAGGTACGGTAAATGTCGGAAATGATCGTTGCACGATGTGCAACGTGTATTGAAAGTAAAAATTATTGCACGTGGTGCAATGCATATCAAATTAATCGTTGCACGAAGTGCAAAGGAAATTGGAAATGAATCGTTGTACAAAGTGAAATGAAAGTGTCGAAAATAAATCGTAGCACGATGTGCAACGCGTATCGAAAGTAAAATTTGTTGCACGGGGTACAACGTATATCAAATAAAGTGTTGTACGAGATGCAACGTAAGGAAAAGAATTGAAATCGTAAATCGATAGAACGAATCGTTAGGTTGCACACCAAACTTATGTTGGCAAACGAGAACATTGATCGAGTTGCATCGGATTTTGATAGAATCAAAGTTACGGTTGTGATCAAGCACGATCACTGCGGAAATCGTGAGTGGAAAGAGATCGTTGGTTTACACTAAGTATAGCGCGAGGGAAATGGCTTGAATTTCGAGTGGTATATGCCATACCACGTAGGCGATGAATGACTCGATTTCGAGTGGTATATGGTATATCACTTGTGCGATGAATTGCATCGACGCGTTGTGAGAATTGCGGAAGAATTGTCCGCAACGGACGAAGGAGTACCGAGACTCGATTAAAAATTTGTATGGCGATATTTTGATGCAAGTGTTCTTCGAAAAATCGGTTGGGACGATAAGGCGAGACTTGTATCGATGAACAATAAGTCGGACAAAATTTATAAGTTGGTCGGACGACCGAGACTAGCGAAACGATTATGCCTTGACGCAATAATCGGATCGACGGGAAAGGGATACTCGAGCTTATTAATGAGTCGCACGACTTGCGATCTCGGTAGAAATGTTGGGCGAGACGAATCGAATCGCTCGACTTGCAATTTCGATAGGAATGTTAGGCGATGCGAATTGTATTCGAATCGCACGAATTGCGACTTCGGTGAAGAGTTGGTTGACGTGAGTAATTGTGCCTAAGAAATAGTTGGTTACGCTACGGCGACACTCATTTGAGTACGACTGGAAAACATGTAAAACTTAGAGGGCGTGATCGTATAACTCGAGGGTTCGATGTTGGATAATCGGTAACTCAGTTACGCGATCAAAGTATAGCGGGATGCGGCGAATCCGAGAACGAGTGGATGCATATGAAAAAGTTTGTTGCGAACTTGGATGTATGTGATGCGAGTTAAGTTGACGTTGAAACGGATTCGAAGTCGACCCTCTTGCTATCGGAATTGATATGAACTATCAAGATTGATATGCAAGGAAACGTAAGCACGATGTGAGAATACAAAATGGAGTGCGCCTTGCGCTATCAAAATTTTTGTAAGTAAGGATACGAGAATGAACGAACTTGGTTGATCGTAAATTTTGTGATTGATCAAAGACGAGACTATAAGTCATCGACGATTGCTCGATGCGTATAGCATCTCGTGTGTCGACCCGCAAATAAGATAGACTCGAACTTGATGCGAGTAGATGTTTCGTAAATTGCGAAATCATCGACGGTAGTGCATGACTTGACTCGGAGGTTAGTTGCGCATCAGTTGCGTCGATAGAAACAGTTTTGTCCGAAATTGGGTAGTCGCATAGAATTATCGGAACGTGATTTGGCTCCGATATAAGATATAGCATGGTTCATAGTAAATTGTCCTTCGGTGATGATCCACAATTATCGAGCATAGCTTCGGGGAAGCTGACCCTAGAAGACTTGACCGCCAAATCGAATTGACTGCTGCAGACCGTAAGATGACCCATGCGATATCGCATATGAGATTGCATCGATAACAAATACAATGTGGTGCATGTTGACGATAAGTCTAGGCGATCGAGAATTGTTGGAACAACTTTCGATTGAGATTTGTATAGTTAGATTTGAGTATTCGTCGGATGAATATTTGAATGGTTATGTTGGTCGACGAACAAACTAGAAAATTCACCAACAAACTTGGTGATTCGAATAGGCGTTTGCGAGAATCGTGCTATGCACGAGAGGGAACGATAAAGAAATGACTTACGAGTTGTACCGTTAGATTCGGATTCACCTCGCAATTGAGCTTGCGTGAATCGAACCTATATTCGATGTTGCGAGACGGGTAAGTTGGGAATTTGTCTAGTAAATTCCTACTCGTTAGGAATCAAATGTAAGGCGTATCGTAAAGACCCTCGTGTCAAGGCGATCGTTGTCTTGAGCACCGTCGCCTTGATGTAAACTATTGAGTCGGATAGATTGTGGCCTTTGTGCAATGTCAATTTAAACTTGCGTCGGAAGGATTTGAGCACGGTACCTAGGTAAGTAACCTAGTGGGCGTAGCCCTGAATGTTGATGCATTTGCAAGTCAACAAAGGAAATTGCATCGAGATAAGTTGCATAAGTAAGACTTCGAAAATCGTTGGATAGTGATGCCGAACGCAAGGCGTTGCGAAGACTCATTGTGATCGGATGCGCGACGGCTTGACGCGACGCATAGAATTGATGGTCCCGATGAAACATACAAAGTGAGAAATGCGATTTTTGAATCGCATCGTGTGCCTTGATTTTTGTTGGACGATCACGTATGTATCAATATGCATGTGCGCTAGAATTGCGAGAACAAGTAATAGAGCCAAGTCCGATCGAGAGTTACGTGTTTGCGTTGTTTCGGCATCACTATCGACTGAGCTTGACTGAAATGCATATATTGGTGGTACACCTAAAATATGTGTATAATTCCAAACTAAGTTGTACGATCCAAACGATAGTGAGACGAGATCGGGGAACGATCTAATGAAACCCTAGGAAATTTAGTATTGGTTTCGGTTTGGGACGAACCTTGTTTTGAGTGGTATATTCTGTAATACCCCGCTCCGCACGGTGCATTATGCTGAGTCGTTGACTCGAAGAGTTGCGTTGACCCGATTACGTATCGATGCGAATCGATAAAAAGTGTTGAGTTGTCCCGAGGAATGCATCAAACTAAGTCGATGCGAAGAGTTGCCTTGTCCCAAAGACTGCATCGAGTGAATCGATGCGAAGCGCCGCATTGCCTCGAAGGATAAGTGCGTTGAATCGGCTCGAAGATTCTAAGAAATCGAATCAACCAAGGCGCAAGTCCAAATCGATGCAAGTATTAATTTTAGTTGATTTTGTGTACAGGTTATACTTTAATGGAAAAATATTAGAGGTCGATCTTTTGCAATATTTAGTAAGGGGTCCGCGAAATCAAATCGTCGCCTTACGACGGGCTAAGACTTGGGCATGCTAAGGCGAATTGGGCGTATAACTCAATGAAGCACGAAGTGCTCGAATGGCTAAGTCAGGAGAGTGGCCGTGCAACAAAGTTAGGGAATCGAGCCGCATCGGCTCGGCGAAACGACGAAGGCGTATCGACTCAAGGTGGAAGGATTGACTTCTTTTTACTCCTTCATTCGATAAGTCAAATATATCATTGTATGCTAAAAGTTAACCTATCGACGCCACGGGCGTGGTCCGATCGGAGATAAATCATAGTGTGAGTCGAACACTAAGTTAGAACAATTGAAATGAAACGTGCATCAATATGCACGAGTCGCTATGGGATATTGGATATCGCATAGGCGAGCGCCTCGGTGCGCAAGCCGCAAGAACATGGGATAACTGTAATCGGCAAGTGCCTTAGTGCACGAACCATACTGTGCCTTTGCTGCACGAGTTAGACGGCTAGAACATTGGAAGACAATAGGCGAGCGCCCTAGCGCGCAAGCCCCGAACTTTGAATGCTAAGTTATAGAGCAGGGAAATATGGTCGAAACATGCCTACGTGCACGGGATAATAAAAGATGGCTTCGTTGCGAGAGAATACAGTTGTGGCATGAATGTGGCGGAACTGTCAGATATGACATGGTGCCTCGAAAGGTGTTTGAGACCTTCGGGTCGTTCGGTTGACGAGCATTGAGTTGAGACACGATGCCATTGAATCATTGAAACGAAGTATGAAACGTGAGAACATAGAAAGTTAACGGAAGAAATACGAGATGATAAAGTCTGGACTCAAGGCTATGCTTGGTTGTTTGAATGATAGTGCGTTGCATGGTCGAATGGAATGGACTTGAGATAATTGCGATGATATCTTCCGTGCGCGAAACGTTCCCTCCGAACGGGCGCACCGGGGCACCGGGACTGTTCGGCCTAGGAGGGATGATAATCTTTGATAGGCGCACATTTGCGAAGTCCGATTAGCACTCGGTCGTAAATGGGAGAAGTCGCAAATTATGGTAGGCACGCGGTAAGTTTCGGTTGTTGGGATAGCAACCCAACCCGTGAAACGCCGGGCTACCCAAATTCGATTTCGAGAGAGAAAAGAAGGAGAGAAAAGAAAGTAAGAAAAAATAAAAGAGAAACTCCTTTAGTCCATTCCGGCGCAGATACGCCCACGACCTTCATATAGTTAAGGAACGATGGGTTGAAAGTGTAGGCGTAGATGCGTCCTGCATAGAGATCCTGCTTAGAGTTGCACATATAACATGACAGGGAAGGAATGCGGCGTATTCACCTTGCGTCGGTGCAAGGGCGAGTGCGTTGACTTGGTAAGTCGCGCCACGAATCAAACACGAGATTGCTTGTTTGTTTGTCTATTCAATTCGATAACATGCTGCTATGATAACATGCTTTACACTTTCGAATATGCCATAAAATTGACCCTAAGGAGAACATAGAAAGATCATAAGCTAAGTTGCATGATTCAACATAAATATTAAAATGTCGGTTTGGAAAGATGATCTTTGCTTCAGTACATGCGAGGACGAACGTACTGATCCCCCACCAGCTTCATGCAGGGTGCAGGGAATGGATTGCTCGCGAAGAAGCGTTGCTTGAACGTGTTAAGGCTTGGAATGCCGAAGCGCATTGAAGCGTGCTATCGCATTGACGCTCGAAATACGCAGCTGGATTGATGCGGCCGAGATATAGAAGGCATAATGTATGGAACGGTGAAATCCTTTGTGGGCAAGAGAGAACCTGAGTGTTGTAGCCAATCTGGCATGTATTGTTAGGCTATCGAAAGCCTTTGTAATCTCTGTTTCAGATATCAATAAAGAAAATTTGTTTCGTATACTCTGTTTCCTTTCGTTGTTAAATATCGAATCAAAAGATAACCATTTGAGAACTTGTCATCTTGCCTTGCACGAGCGCAACTCCAGGCTCGTACGGCATCACGCCCCCTGCGAGGACGATGATTCGGGTGATTCCGGGTCGGGGCGTGACACCATCAACGACTTTTCGACCTATGGAATATTATCTGGATGGAGCACTCATGGCCGTCTCTCATGTCCGTATTGCATGGACCGTAGTAAGGCTTTCTGCTTGAAACACGGAGGAAAACCGTGCTTCTTTGATTGTCATCGGCAATTTCTGCCAAAAGATCATCCGTTCAGAAGGAACAGGAATGCATTCCATACCGGCATTGTAGAGAAGGGTGATCCACCGCCAAGGTTGTGCGGAGCCACGATATGGGAGGAGGTTAAAGATTTTCCAAGTGCTATCGAAGATCCTACAACTGGGTACAAGTGCGATGGATTTGGTAGAGATCATAACTGGACAAAGAGGAGCATATTCTGGGATCTGCCATACTGGAGTACCAATCTGATCAGACATAATCTTGATGTCATGCATATTGAGAAGAATGTGTTTGATAACTGTAATGCCTATTGTTCGTATTACGTATTTTGGTATACGTATACGTACTTTGACTCGTATTGCATGACACCTTGCTTGGTTTATTTCGACATTTTCAATTGATTGGTTTATTCTTGGGTTGGTTCGGCTTGGGTTGCTTATTGGTTCATCATGAACCAAGGGGGAGAACCCTTACCTACCACCACCATCTCCATTTATTAACCCCAACCACCTTTCTCTCTCTTCATTCAATCTTTTTCATTACTGCTCTTCTTCATCTTCTTCCTCACCGAACCCCACCATAGGCAATTGCAACTTGCTTCTTAAGGGATCTTAAATTTTATTGTTCCATTCTCTTCTTTACATGATTATAAGTCTCTTTAGAACTTGGAGTTTTTAATTTTGATGGATAGATTCTTCTAGATCTACTTTATAACTTTTAGTTCATGGAGTTTTCTTGGTTTTGATCTACTAAAACTTGTTATTTTCGAAAACTAATAGTTTCATGAGCAAGAGCACGAAATTTTGTGTGAATTTGGTTTTTGATTCACCTCATTTCGAGTTAAAATGAAGTTTTTATGGCCAAAACAAGTTTTTCTGAATTTTCATGTCGGCTGAAGAATGTGGGCTGGCGTAAAATAAGATTTTACGCAGGAAAGCTAGCGTAAAATCGAATTTTACGCAGAAAGGCTTGCGTAAAATAAAATTTTACGCTGGAAACCCTGAAATTGCGTATTTTATGCTGGATTGTATCCAGAATGTGAAATTTTACGCTGGGAACCCTGGAATTGCGTATTTTACGCTGGATTGTATCCAGAATGTAAAATTTTACGCTGGAACCCTGAAATTGCGTGTTTTACGCTGGATATCATCCAGAATGTAATATTTTATACAGGGAACCCTAAAATTGCGTATTTTATGCTGAATGGTACCCAGAATGTAAAATTTTACGCTGGAACTCTCCCCTTTTACATTTTTTACGCAGAATTAAATTTTTGGCATAAAAAGTGTACAGAATGACTGTTTTTGCCAAATTAAGCTATTTTTTAGCCATAATTTCGAAAAACTTAAAACATAAAAGTTTTAGATCTTTGTCTTGCCTTTCCGAATATCTCTGGAGCACCTCGTTTTAAGTTCGTATGTGGAAGTTATTCCCCATCTCCCTGAGCTGCATGATTCCTCCACAACCCTTGCACCCTGTTTATATTTAGTTATTGCATACACGCTTATACCAGGTTAAATGTTAATTTTAAATAATGGCATAACATGATAGTGACCCGTCGTGGCGCACTCTTGACAGTAAATTCGACATGATATATATCTCGAATGCGGTTGCGACAGCTAGCATGTCGTGACAGAATTGAATGGCCTGGACACCGTGGGTGATTGTGTTTGTACAAAATAAACCAGTACTGTCTTGCATCATGTCTAGGATAGGGATCCCTGAGTACCACGGTCAGGGATACCTACAGTAATTGACTAAGGCTAATAAACTAGAATAATTCAGTAGACATGAAGAGATTCCCATCTACAGGCAATTCCGTTATCTGGGCGCATTAAGTGGACTTGTAGCCTACCGATGAGTAGGGCACATTTCCAGCACACAGTCACGTGTTGCATTCTTTGAATGGACATTCGACCCGGATAACCGGATGGTCTACAGGGCTTGTGGCTGTTGGGATAATCTCATTACATCTTGCTAGTAACTAGGCATGTGGTAACCCTAGTTAGTTAAAAGTATCAAGCCGTACTCTTGAGTGGCCGTGATTGATTGGATGGAGTCTATCCTAGCTTAGTCTTGTTCCGATCCTGTACAAGATTGTGACATGACATGATTAATTGTGCTTGTATTAACAATAACGATCAGGGGTCCAGTTCTGTTCAGGCGAAGGGTTACAACCCCGGTCCTTGTTTGGTTTAAGGGTTGTAACCTGGCTCCCGGAGCAGTTCTGTGTTCTCTCTTCGTTTATTGTCTTGCTACCTTATCATTAGTATTTAAGATGGGTTTCTATTCAGGTAAAGGGCTGCAATCCCGGTCCTTGTTTGGTTTAAGGGTTACAGTCTGGCTGCTTGAATGGTTTCCTCTACTCAATTTAATATTATTATCTCTATTATTATTATGATCAGTTCTTTTATAAGCTCTCTTTAATTATTCTATTATGGTATGCTGGTTTTAGTTCCTAAGTGAAGCCTCCTTTGTGGCACTTGCTCTTTCTGGGGTCTGACCCAGCTGGTTTTGTATGGCCAGATATCGGAGCAGTCCCAGAGGATCTACCTAACCTCCAGCCAGATGGTGACCACCAGGCGTAATCCTGGCAACGAGTGGATTTCTTTTTGTCCTCCCACTTTGTTGTAAAATTATTCTTTTGAGGCGTTTAGCCGACGAGCACGTGTTAGCTCGATTGCACCTTTACTTATTGTCTGCTTACGGGCTGTAACATGATTGACAGATCCTAGGGTTGATCGTGTATGACTTAACTCCTGCTAGTCTTGACATTTTTGTACGACTAGCTTCATGATCATCCAATATGTAATGTATGGGACGCCTTGCTATTATATATTTGGTGCTCTGACATCTTGTAACTATCATTGCTTGCTTGAGATTGAGACAATAGGCTTGTTCATGACCATAGGAGACTGTTGGCTTGTAGTTAAACCCTCATATATCTAGACAGCCGTGACCATATAGCGAGGTGGGTTGTACTTCAATATACGTAGCTGGCTATGTACACCCCCGCTCTCCAGTATTCTGGTTCTGGGGCGTTACATGGTTTTAGTGGTGGCCCATGCAGGTCTTGTGAATCAAGATATGTGAGGGTTTACCGGATAGATGTCTCAATCAGCACTCGCCCTTGATCTCTGCCCCTATCTTCTTGATCCCTGAAAATCTTGACCTGACCACATGCTTGTATCGTTGATCTGTCCTGGTCCTTTCTTATTGTTTCCTATGTCGTCTTCTTCAGCGGCATTGTTCATGGACCTGCCGATCAGCAAGACGGAGCACCTCCCGTGGACCAGCCGCAACCTGGAGATTAAGCCCAGCATTTAGGAGTAGCCTCCAGAGTCGTGTCTACCGGAGGAGAACCACCAATTCAGCCCGTCCAGCCTGCAGAGCCTGGTGATGGCACCTTGGTAGGTCTCATCAGGTCCCTATTAGCTTTCCAGGATCGTCGCGAAGATGCCTTGCATTAGGCAGTGGCAGATGCTCTAGGCAGAGGTGGACATCATGGGAATAGTGCAGCGAACAGCTTCAAGCGCCTGAACCCTCCATTCTTCGACGACAGTGAAGATGCGATCGCTGCAGATGCTTGACTTCAGGACACGGAGGTGATTCTAGAAGCAGCCAGGACCCCAGAAGCGGAAAAGGTGGCCGTAGTGCGCCTGCAGTTACTAGATCTTGTCCGCAGCTGGTGGGCAGCGCAGGCCGATGGATTAGTGGCCCCTATTTCATGGACAGTATTCAGGAGGAGATTCCAGACCAAGTATTTTGATGTTGTAGCTCGGTACGATCTACAGACGAAGTTCACCAATCTGAAGCAGATGGGCAGGACGGTCGATGGATATGCGGCCGAGTTTTCGAGACTTAGTCGGTTTGCTCCCACCTTGGTAGCAACCGAGTTCGATAGAGCCCAGCGGTTCCAGCAGGGGCTCCACCTAGAGATTTTGTTGGCAGTGGAGCAGTTTGAGCATCAGACCTTTGATGCGGTACTAAGGGCAGCTCGGAGGCATGAGTATACCTCCCAGAGGATTGTGGACAGGACCGGAGGTCGAAAGCGATCTCACGGCCAGATGAATCAGTCATCAGCACCAGCCCCGGCAGCCAGGACTTTAACTATTGGAGCTCCGAGGCGGGTGGCCTCAGTGACGTCGGTTCAGCATTCCACCCCGACGCACCCTCAGCAGCAGAAGCAGAAGCAGTCTTCCGCAGTGGGATGTTCACACTACGGAAATCCCGGGCATGTAGTATCTGAGTGTCGCAGAGCACAGGGTTTGTGCTTGGTTTGTGGTACCCCGGACCACAGGGTTGGGAACTGCCCGAACAGGGGGAGTTCATCGGCCTTCTCTAGTCCTTCAGTTAGAGGACCCGCACCAGTCCAGCAGCAGCAGCAGCTACAGTACCCGTTCCCGAGGCCATTGCCGACGCAGGCCCAGGCATTCCAGCAGCAGAGACCACAACAGTATGCCCAAGCCCAAGCCCTAATCCAGAGCAGGCAGAGAAATTTTCAGCAGAGGGGACCCGCACCCAGAGGGCATGGTCATGTGCTGGCCTTGACCATGGGAGAGGAAGGAATAGCACCAGGAGAGGTAGTGGCAGGTACTATTCTCGTCAACACCTTTCCAGCTTCAGTATTATTTGATTCTGGTGTCTCGCATTCATTTATGTCTGCACGATTCGCGACACGGATAGGACTGGAACCCGAGTCATTATCAGTAAGGCTCAATATACTTACTGGTAACGGTCTTGTGGGAGTAGATAGAGTATTTTCCTCGTGTCGGGTCTTAGTTAGCGGTAGAGAGTTTCCCGCTAGGTTAATAGAATTCCCGATGGCCGATTATGATGTGGTCTTAGGGATGGAATGGTTGAGGGACCAGTATGCGAGGATAGATTGCCATATTAGCAGGGTTATTTTTAGCATCCCAGGCGAGCCGGAGTTTTCCTTTTCCCGAGGCGAAGTTGAACCTTCTCCTCCCGTATTGTGGATGGCAGTAGCAGCAGTACAGTTACCCCGGATCGTCGAGGAGTTTCCAGATGTTTTTCCAGAAGAGCTTCCAGGAATGCCGCCAGAGCGAGAGATCGAGTTCACCATAGACTTGATCCCCGGGACCGCACCTGTGTCAGAGAGAGTCTACAGGATGGTGCCGTCAGAATTGGAGATATTGTACAAAATGATTGAAGAACTCAGGACCAAGGAATTTATTCGTGCTAGTGGATCGCCTTGGGGAGCCCCGATACTTCTTGTGAAAAAAGAAGGATGGTACGTCCAAATTATGTGTTGACTATCGTACCTTGAACTCAGTAACAATCAGGAACAGATATCCTCTCCCAAGTATAGATGACTTGTTTGATCAACTCAGAGGAGCAGCAGTATTCTCGAAGATAGATTTGCGGTCAGGGTACCATCAGATCAGAGTCAGAAGCAGGACATCCCGAAGATGGCGTTCAGGTCTAGATATGGACGTTGGGAGTTCCTTGTTATGCCATTTGGAGCAACCAATGCGCCGGCTGTATTCCTGGACCTCATGAATCGCATCTTCATGCCTTATTTGGATCAGTTGGTGATTGTGTTCATAAACGACATCCTGGTCTATAGCAAGAGTGAAGCGGAGCATGAGCAGCATCTCCGAGTTGTCCTCCAGATTCTCCGAGCGTACCAGTTGTATGCCAAGTTCAGTAAATGCGAGTTCTGGCTCGATCGCATTTCGTACTTAGGTCATATCATCACCAGAGGAGGAGTAGAAGTGGATCCCCAGAAGATCGTGGCTATCGAAACGTGGCCAGTGCCCAGCACGGTTGCAGAAGTTCGCAGTTTTCTTGGATTGGCCGGCTACTACCGGCGATTTGTTTCAGACTTCGCTCGGATTTCAGCACCACTGACGCAGTTAACCCGCAATGATGTGCAGTTTGCTTGGACATCAGAATGTCAGGATTCTTTTGAGAAGTTGAAGCGAGGCTTGATGACGGCACCCATTCTCACACTTCCAGATGGGACCGGAGGATTCTCAGTGTATTGTGATGCATCAGGCCGAGGTTTAGGATGTGTTTTGATGCAACATGAAAAGGTAATAGCTTATGCGTCACGACAACTTCGTGATCATGAGAGGAATTATCCAACCCACGACTTGGAGCTGGCAGCCGTGGTGTTTGCGCTAAAGCTTTGGAGACACTACTTGTATGGAGATAAGGTGGAGATTTTCACCAACCACAAGGGCCTGAAGTATGTTTTCACTCAGAAGGACCTTAACATGCGTCAGAGGAGATGGCTAGAGCTGCTTGTGGATTATGATGTCAACCTGCAGTACCATCCTGGGAAGGCCAACGTTGTTGCAGATGCATTGAGCAGGAGAGCCGGAGTTTACTTTCTGACAGCGCAACCAGAATTGTTAGCAGATCTTCAGAAGATGGGTATAAAAGTTGTCCTTCCTACCAGCGTGGCATTGATGGCCAGCATGCAAGTTCAGTCCGGTATAGTTGAGAGAATCAAAATAGCTCAGTCCTCCGATTCTAAGCTTCAGCGGCTTAGGACAGAATGTGTAGAAGGACGAAGACCAGAATTATGCATTCATGAGGACGGTACACTTTGACATGGTAAGCGTCTTTGTGTACCCAGTGGAGATATCAGACAGGAAGTCATGACCAAAGCTCACAGTTCTCAGTATTCGATTCATCCCGGTGGCACGAAGATGTACCGAGATATCCGTCAGCACTTTTGGTGGAATGGCATGAAGAGGGAGATAGCTCGGTTTGTCTCTCGGTGTTTGGTTTGCCAACAGGTTAAAGCTGAACATCAGAGGCCAGCTGGACTACTTCAGCCCTTGCCAATTCCAGAATGGAAGTGGGAGCATATAACCATGGATTTTATGACTGGATTGCCTAGATCCCCAGCTGGTAGAGATGCTATCTGGGTGATAGTTGACAGGCTCACGAAGGTGGCTCACTTTCTCCCGTTCAGAGTTGATCAGTCGACGGCTCAGCTAGCAGAGATGTATCTCCGGCAGATTGTCAGATTGCACGGAGTACCAGTCAGTATCACCTCAGACAGAGATTCCAGATTTACGTCGCACTTTTGGCGTAGTCTACAAGAGAGTTTGGGAACTCACCTCCAGTTCAGCTCAGCTTATCACCCATAGACAGATGGCCAGTCAGAACGCACGATCCAGACTCTCGAAGATATGTTGAGATCATGTACACTCGACTTCGGCGGTTCGTGGGAAGATCACCTGCACCTGGTGGAGTTCTCGTACAACAACAGTTTCTAAGCTAGCATCCAGATGGCCCCGTTCGAGGCACTGTATGGTAGGAAGTGCAGATCCCCACTAGCATGGGACGATGTTGGAGAAAGGCAGATGCTTAGTCCCGAGTTGATCACTCAGACAGTTGAGGTGGTCAGGAGAGTTAGAGATCATCTTCGCGTTGCACAAGATCGTCAGCGCCATTGGGCCGATTCTCATCGGCGTCCCCTTGAATTTTCTGTCGGCGACCATGTATTCCTGAGGATCTCGCCTAACCGTGGCGTCATTCGTTTCGGCGTACAGGAAAAGCTTAGTCCTAGGTATATAGGGCCGTTCGATATCCTGGAGCGAGTAGGAGATGTGTCCTATCGTCTCGCTCTTCTACCGTCGCTACGTGAGGTGCATGACGTATTCCATGTATCTCAACTACGACGGTATATCCCGGACACGAGCCATATCCTGGATCATTCGGAATTGGTTGTTAGTACCAACCTTTCGTATGAGGAGAGGCCCGTATCTATATTGGACCGAAGAGAGAAGATATTCAAGAACAAGACTATTAAGTTAGTGCGAGTTGCTTGGGGTCATCACTCTTTGGGTGAGTCAATGTGGGAGCGTGAGGATGATATCCGATCACGATATCCCGACCTGTTTGACTCGTGAGGTATAATATCTTTCTTATGCCTCAGGCCTTCGATTCCTTGCTTGCATAAATAATTGCTTGATTGCTTGACTAGTATAGCTTGCCTGTGATTAGTATAGCTTGTCATTGCATCTCTAGCCTCTTGATTAAATTCTGAGGACGGAATTCTTTTAAGGTGGGGAGAGTTGTAATGCCTATTGTTCGTATTACGTATTTTGGTATACGTATACGTACTTTAACTCGTATTGCATGACACCTTGCTTGGTTTATTTCGACATTTTCAATTGATTGGTTTATTCTTGGGTTGGTTCGGCTTGGGTTGCTTATTGGTTCATCATGAACCAAGGGGGAGAACCCTTACCTACCACCACTGTCACGACCCGCACCCACTGTGAGGGTACGAGAACGTAACAACGCCCAGCCTACGCCGCAGTATCGGCGGTAGAACGCTGTCCTAGGTCAATCAACTAACAATATAAAGGTACCTGTACAGTATATACACTCCGAATGGAGGTGACATAACAACATACAGTCTCAATCATATCTAAGGCAAAATGATAAGAATGAAAGATAGATAGATAAATGCTGGAATAAAAGATCCACAGGATACAACAGAGAGAGAGAGAGTCTAAGTGTCTACTGCCATACAAACAGACATCCAACTCAATACAAGTCTCTAAACTGGAATGAAAGAATATACAAACAGATCTCAAGACAGTAAATGTAAACCTAGACTAGGGAGCCACAATCTCTAAGCTAGTGGATCAGGCTGGGAATCTGGGTCACACAAGTCATCAACAGCTGTCCCATAGTAGGTATCTATGCAGGCCTCCTCCTCATCCTCTGTAAAATTTTCAACAGGTCCAGTCAGGACGGGAGCGAGCACAAAACATCTCACGCAGTTCATATCGAGTTAGGAAATATAAAGCATGCAATAGAGTAAAGTACATGAAACGCTGAAAGAGAAGATATACGAAAACAGTAGAGATTTGATAACAGGAAATATCTAAGTACGATAAGTAAGAACTGTAAAGAACATGTGATTTTAGAGTACAATCTGGTTATGTAAACGGGCTAGGAAAATGCAATGGTAACTCCATTGTACGTGGGTGTACAATAGACATATACAATAGTTATACAATGTTGTACAATAGGAATTGAGTACATAACCAATTCTACTCCCCCTCCCCAATCAATACACAAGGATCTTCTCCAGTTACGTTATCTTATACAATAGTGTACAATGTTATACAATGGATGTACAATGTTATACAATAGTGTACAATGGTCTATCCCTGGGCTCATGTGATAATGAGAGTACAATATGCACAATGAGTATACAAGGATATGGTATTCAATAAATACAATATGTAAGTGAAACACACGTCACAATATGTATCTAGTGAATACAAGGGGATAACATCCCAAAAGGAGATCCATATAGTACCAATCCGTGATAACAATCGTGTCAGCATCAAGTACAGTAATCTAGAGCAAGAATATAAATCCATACAAGTATGAAACGGTCAGAGAATGTACTCGCCTGATATCCTGAGTGTCTGAAGAGAATATACTGTCCGAGGAGTGGTGTCTGTCTCCTATAGAACAGCACTAGTCACAACAAGTCTAAAATGATAAAATGAAGCTCTACTATGCATTCTACATGAATCTAGGTCAATCTAGGCCAAAGTCAACTCTTGGTCAACTCTGGTCAACCCTAGAAGTCAAACTAGGTCAACCAAGTCTAATCTAGGTCAAACTAGTCTACACTAGGCTAACTAGTCCATTCTAGGTTAATTAGACTAATCAAGTCTAAACTAGACTTGCTAGCTAAGCTAAACTAATCACCACTATAGCCATAGGCTAAAAACTAGGCCATGGGCCAATGGGCCAAGTCAAACAACCATACTCCTAGCTAACCCATATCACAACATATATTGATATATAATACATCCTATATACCCATACATTATCCTAACATATCACCATGTATTAGGCATATACCTTATCACACATATGCACATATTATCACATAATCTATAGATACACATTATATGCATTCACACATAATATTACATATACATCTAAATTAGATATATAACACAAAGGAATTTAGAAGGGAAATGTGGTGGCATGTGACAGTGTTCAAACTAGTGAAACAAGCATATGTTCTCAGATTTCACATAACCATTGAATGAGAATTTAACCAAACTGTTAACTAATGAACTAACAAGGTTGTATCATGAAAAGGAAATCAAATGGACAATGTCAATGGTTTAAACCTTCACAAATCAGTTTAACACTAACTTAAGTCTCAGATTACAAAACAGTTTAACTCAGAATTTCCTCCCTTCCATTAAATCTCAGATTTCACCACAGCAATGCAAGTTAACTGGAAGGAAATGAAGAATATTCACTAACAATGCATTTTCAGATTCTTTACAAAAACAGTTTAATGATGACTAAACAAGTTGTAAAATAAAAGGAAATCAATTGACAGTTGCCTTGGTTCAAAAGCTGGAATTAAATCCTAACAGTTCACAACAGTTATAACATGAATCAAATGTAAACCTAACATCTCAGTTTTATAAAGGAAATCAGTTTTCCAGTTTTCAATAACAGTCAATGCTCAAACTGAAAATGAAGGGAATGGAAAGCATTCACAAACAGTTTTTCAAACTCAGTTTTACCTTATCAATCAATGCAAGTAACTGGAAACTAAACCATGTCAGTAAACAACAGTTCACTAATGAACCAATCTCAGTTTCATGAATTCAATATCAATCAAACATTAATGAATCACAGTGAAAGAACTCTATCAGTCCTATATTGCAATCTCAGATTTTTGAATCAAAACCTCACCAATTCAATCCAAAACTTGCATATAATTAGGAATCATGTAGGAGAACATGTTAGGAATTAAATTACATACAAATAATAGCATTTAATAGGTTAATTTAATGTCCAAAACTCAATTTACAAAACTGGACAGACACCATGTATTGACTGATACACACAGATTTTACAAAACAGGGAAATTGACATTTATCAATGAAAATCGATTTAAAATTAGAATTAAATGGTGGGTAATGAAAATACATAATGTATTCATGCTATGACACTTGTTTGTGTCCACAATGTGGACACAAACGTGTCCAGACAAAGCCCACACCATCAGCCACACACTGCACACACAAAACAGACACTGTCTCGTGCACGTGTTCACATCAACACCGTGCACGACACGACACGACACAAGCCTCGTGCTCGTGTCCCAAGGTAGACCTAGACTAGGGCTACCCAATGGACACCCTGTCCTGTGTCCAAGTCACGTGTACTGGACACGAAACGTGCGTGTCAGTGCACAAAACAGGGAATGGCAGCACAGGCCAAGCCCCATGCACGAGCTCGTGCGTGTCCGACACGACACGAGGGGTCGAACCACTTGGGGAACCCCGTGTCAGTCATGGACACAGCACGTGTGTCGAAACTCGTGGGTCGAGGCGCTGTGTGCACAGAGCAGTGCTGCCCGAGCAGCAGGGCATTCCACCTGCCCGTGCACGCGTGCGCACGACCGCGTGTACGTGTCCAAAACCGACACGACACGACACGAAGACGTGTTCAGAACACAAGAAATGCACAAGCAAGGTCAAATCCAATTTTCCTATTCAAACACAAACCTAAAATTAGGTCGAAATGTCCTCAGTGGCATTTCGACAAACACCTACACAGCAGTCATGATACGTGTCCAAATGGACACGAAACTTAGGATACCCGACACAAAACCTATACATATGCTTAGGGGACTCCTAGGGCTCCCTAATAATGAAGACAAAACAAAATTTCATGGAGGGATGAGGAATTTACCTATTGTTGAACCTTCCAATAAAAACCCCTATTCAAAGCTCTTCTCCTTGATGTCCCAAACCACCAATATCACCACAAACTGAAATAAAACTCCATCAACAGAAAGTATACCAGTATTAGAACTCATTGCAACTGATTTGGGGATTTTAGGACCTAAAATGAATTTATGGTGAATTAATGAAGGCAAGAACTCACCTCCTTCTAAACTTGAGCTTTCCTAAAAGAGGCAACCCTAAACTAAGAGTGTATTTATAGGGTGGTGTTCCCAAGGATGATATGGTGGCTGGCCACTTAGCCTAGGGTTTAGGGTTTTAAAACTTGTCTTGGGCTTTGGGCCTAGTCATTAAACAAATGACTTAAAAGTCACAAGTCATGGTTTGTGGTTAAATCCTTCCATTCAAAACTCAATATTCTCCAATATTAGCACTAACTAGAATATGGTTGACCTAACTTAACCTAGGTTCTCATATCTAGTCAAGGCCAACCTAACTAGGGTTAGGTCACAAAGTCAAAGTTAGTCAAAGTCAACCTAGTCAACCTTCAATCAAACAATTTCAAAATAAATTCTAAAAATTCCTAAAAATTCTAATAAATTCTAAAATGACCAAAATATCCTCTAGACTAAAATGTACTAATCAAATATCCTAATCACAATGACTAGGCTCTAAGTCAACAGTCTAAGGCTACACTAGTCAATGCACCAAAATCACAAGTCAAGATTTAAATGGTTTAAAAAAATGATTAAAAATTACCAAAAATCATATTATTAAATAAATATCATAATTAAATAAATTAAAATACAAAATTTCAAAATTACCCTCATTTTAGAAACTGGGTGTTACAAGTCTACCCACCTTAGAAGAATTTCGTCCTCGAAATTAAAATGGTAGTAGTCCTTCTAGGTCAAACACCCCACAATCAGAGTCTCAAACATACCGTCAGATAATCATATGCGTCTGTCCAAAACTATGATACTCAGAATCTCTGTCATGCCAGTGAGCAAGGCTACGATAATCACAGAGTCCTCAACTATGGTACATACCTCTAGAATTGTGGTATTTAAAATTTTCGCATTGCCGCGCGCTTGGCAGCGAAAACCTTAAATTCCCACACCCGAGAAATACGTCCATAGTCCGACTATATGTCCTCACTATGCCTGCTAGCATGACCCTAGAGGATTCTAAAATCTCATAATCGAGGCGACCTAGCCCATACGACTTATCTCAGAAGAAAATTAAATCATAAAGAAGCACCAGATCGAAACTTATCAACAATGAAGAAACAGATAGGAACAGATGGAGCTGAATTTTCAAGACAGGAATTGTAGAATTGAATCAAAAGAACAGAACCTGCGACTAGATCTCCAACGGCCTGAGCATCCTCGGCTGTCATGGCGAAAGCTCGCCCTGGCTGGCCTCCCCTGGCCTGCTGCTGATGCTGGACGAACCTCTGCTGCTGAGTCTGCAATGGTGGTCCCCTCTGCTGCCCTGCCGGAGCTCTAGCTCCCGGTGCTACCTGAGCCAATGGTGTCGGGTTCTTGGGACACTCTCTACACTGATGCTCTACTGATCCGCAAAGCAGACACATGCCCAGCCTCTTCCTACAGTCGTCCCACCCATGGCCTTGCTTCTTGCAGAAGTTGCACACAGTGTTCTGCTGCTGCCTGGGTGCCTGCTGATACTGCAACTGTCTCTGTCCCTGATACTGAACAGGCCTCTGCTGCTGCTGCTGGAAATGGGCCATCGGCTGCTGATGCTGCTGCTGAACGTGCGGCCTCTTGGCCGGTCCTCCGCTGCTGCTGCCCCCAGCTGGGTCTCGTCCCCTCTTGAGCCTAAGCTCAAGATCATCCTCCGCCAATAAGGCTCCCGTCAAAATCTCCTCAAAAGTAGCATCTCTGTTCCCCTTGGTCAGGGACTTGACCTCCTTGACCAGACCCTTCCGGAACCTCTGGGCCTTCGCCGTCTCGCTCAACCCCTTAACAAACCTGCCAAGACGGCCAAACTCTCCCGCATACTCCTCTACTGAGAGGCTCCCCTGGACCAAGTTCTCAAACTGCGTCTCCAAGGCTCTGACTGCTGAATCTGGGAAGAACTTCTTCTTGAAGAAGCCCCTGAACTGCTCCCAAGTCTGCCCTGGAACTCCCACCCTGGGGTCTGACTGATACCAGGTGCGAGCGAGATCTCGCATCCGACTAGCTGCTGCCTCGATCTGGAGGTCTGCTGGAATCCTGGCCAAGCGGAAGATCTCCTCCATATGCTCGATCCACTCATCGGCATATAGGATCCCCTCTGTCCCCAAAAAGTCTCTGGGGCTCATCTTCTGAAACTGCTCGATCCCCGGTGTCTTCGGCTGCTGTACCACCGATCGAGCTGCGGCTGTCGTGACGGCCAACTCCATGCCTCTATCCTGCCGAGCCTGCTGTCGGTCCATGAACTGCTGGAAATACGCGAACATCTGAGCTGCGTCCACATGTCCTGGAGGCGGTGGCGGCTGGAAAGGATCCTCTGGAATGACTGGGTCCTGCCTCCGAACTGGTGAAGGTATACCCTCAGCTGCTGCTGCTACTGCTGAAGTCCCAATATGAGCAGAGGTGGCAGGAGCTGTAGCCTCCCGACCCCGCTGAACTGGCTGAGAGGTAGCAGTCCCCTCCACAGTATCTCCCTGAATGGCACGCTGTAATCGCGTCTCCACCATCCTGAAGACAGATCAAAATAAACAATTGCTGAGAATGAGTCGAAATAGCAAAGGAGGACAGTTATATTCAAGGAGAACAATATCAGCAAGAACTGAGATGGTATGAATTTGATATGAGTTTTTTTTTCCCTAGTATGATTGAGTACCTTCAAAAATATCCTAATCCTACTGCAGGCTGTAGTGATATTCTAATTCGAATACCACTACATAAACTCGACCTGCGTGGGCCACCACTAAAAACGTGTCACGACCCGCACCCACTGTGAGGGTACGAGAACGTAACAACGCCCAGCCTACGCCGCAGTATCGGCGGTAGAACGCTGTCCTAGGTCAATCAACTAACAATATAAAGGTACCTGTACAGTATATACACTCCGAATGGAGGTGACATAACAACATACAGTCTCAATCATATCTAAGGCAAAATGATAAGAATGAAAGATAGATAGATAAATGCTGGAATAAAAGATCCACAGGATACAACAGAGAGAGAGAGAGTCTAAGTGTCTACTGCCATACAAACAGACATCCAACTCAATACAAGTCTCTAAACTGGAATGAAAGAATATACAAACAGATCTCAAGACAGTAAATGTAAACCTAGACTAGGGAGCCACAATCTCTAAGCTAGTGGATCAGGCTGGGAATCTGGGTCACACAAGTCATCAACAGCTGTCCCATAGTAGGTATCTATGCAGGCCTCCTCCTCATCCTCTGTAAAATTTTCAACAGGTCCAGTCAGGACGGGAGCGAGCACAAAACATCTCACGCAGTTCATATCGAGTTAGGAAATATAAAGCATGCAATAGAGTAAAGTACATGAAACGCTGAAAGAGAAGATATACGAAAACAGTAGAGATTTGATAACAGGAAATATCTAAGTACGATAAGTAAGAACTGTAAAGAACATGTGATTTTAGAGTACAATCTGGTTATGTAAACGGGCTAGGAAAATGCAATGGTAACTCCATTGTACGTGGGTGTACAATAGACATATACAATAGTTATACAATGTTGTACAATAGGAATTGAGTACATAACCAATTCTACTCCCCCTCCCCAATCAATACACAAGGATCTTCTCCAGTTACGTTATCTTATACAATAGTGTACAATGTTATACAATGGATGTACAATGTTATACAATAGTGTACAATGGTCTATCCCTGGGCTCATGTGATAATGAGAGTACAATATGCACAATGAGTATACAAGGATATGGTATTCAATAAATACAATATGTAAGTGAAACACACGTCACAATATGTATCTAGTGAATACAAGGGGATAACATCCCAAAAGGAGATCCATATAGTACCAATCCGTGATAACAATCGTGTCAGCATCAAGTACAGTAATCTAGAGCAAGAATATAAATCCATACAAGTATGAAACGGTCAGAGAATGTACTCGCCTGATATCCTGAGTGTCTGAAGAGAATATACTGTCCGAGGAGTGGTGTCTGTCTCCTATAGAACAGCACTAGTCACAACAAGTCTAAAATGATAAAATGAAGCTCTACTATGCATTCTACATGAATCTAGGTCAATCTAGGCCAAAGTCAACTCTTGGTCAACTCTGGTCAACCCTAGAAGTCAAACTAGGTCAACCAAGTCTAATCTAGGTCAAACTAGTCTACACTAGGCTAACTAGTCCATTCTAGGTTAATTAGACTAATCAAGTCTAAACTAGACTTGCTAGCTAAGCTAAACTAATCACCACTATAGCCATAGGCTAAAAACTAGGCCATGGGCCAATGGGCCAAGTCAAACAACCATACTCCTAGCTAACCCATATCACAACATATATTGATATATAATACATCCTATATACCCATACATTATCCTAACATATCACCATGTATTAGGCATATACCTTATCACACATATGCACATATTATCACATAATCTATAGATACACATTATATGCATTCACACATAATATTACATATACATCTAAATTAGATATATAACACAAAGGAATTTAGAAGGGAAATGTGGTGGCATGTGACAGTGTTCAAACTAGTGAAACAAGCATATGTTCTCAGATTTCACATAACCATTGAATGAGAATTTAACCAAACTGTTAACTAATGAACTAACAAGGTTGTATCATGAAAAGGAAATCAAATGGACAATGTCAATGGTTTAAACCTTCACAAATCAGTTTAACACTAACTTAAGTCTCAGATTACAAAACAGTTTAACTCAGAATTTCCTCCCTTCCATTAAATCTCAGATTTCACCACAGCAATGCAAGTTAACTGGAAGGAAATGAAGAATATTCACTAACAATGCATTTTCAGATTCTTTACAAAAACAGTTTAATGATGACTAAACAAGTTGTAAAATAAAAGGAAATCAATTGACAGTTGCCTTGGTTCAAAAGCTGGAATTAAATCCTAACAGTTCACAACAGTTATAACATGAATCAAATGTAAACCTAACATCTCAGTTTTATAAAGGAAATCAGTTTTCCAGTTTTCAATAACAGTCAATGCTCAAACTGAAAATGAAGGGAATGGAAAGCATTCACAAACAGTTTTTCAAACTCAGTTTTACCTTATCAATCAATGCAAGTAACTGGAAACTAAACCATGTCAGTAAACAACAGTTCACTAATGAACCAATCTCAGTTTCATGAATTCAATATCAATCAAACATTAATGAATCACAGTGAAAGAACTCTATCAGTCCTATATTGCAATCTCAGATTTTTGAATCAAAACCTCACCAATTCAATCCAAAACTTGCATATAATTAGGAATCATGTAGGAGAACATGTTAGGAATTAAATTACATACAAATAATAGCATTTAATAGGTTAATTTAATGTCCAAAACTCAATTTACAAAACTGGACAGACACCATGTATTGACTGATACACACAGATTTTACAAAACAGGGAAATTGACATTTATCAATGAAAATCGATTTAAAATTAGAATTAAATGGTGGGTAATGAAAATACATAATGTATTCATGCTATGACACTTGTTTGTGTCCACAATGTGGACACAAACGTGTCCAGACAAAGCCCACACCATCAGCCACACACTGCACACACAAAACAGACACTGTCTCGTGCACGTGTTCACATCAACACCGTGCACGACACGACACGACACAAGCCTCGTGCTCGTGTCCCAAGGTAGACCTAGACTAGGGCTACCCAATGGACACCCTGTCCTGTGTCCAAGTCACGTGTACTGGACACGAAACGTGCGTGTCAGTGCACAAAACAGGGAATGGCAGCACAGGCCAAGCCCCATGCACGAGCTCGTGCGTGTCCGACACGACACGAGGGGTCGAACCACTTGGGGAACCCCGTGTCAGTCATGGACACAGCACGTGTGTCGAAACTCGTGGGTCGAGGCGCTGTGTGCACAGAGCAGTGCTGCCCGAGCAGCAGGGCATTCCACCTGCCCGTGCACGCGTGCGCACGACCGCGTGTACGTGTCCAAAACCGACACGACACGACACGAAGACGTGTTCAGAACACAAGAAATGCACAAGCAAGGTCAAATCCAATTTTCCTATTCAAACACAAACCTAAAATTAGGTCGAAATGTCCTCAGTGGCATTTCGACAAACACCTACACAGCAGTCATGATACGTGTCCAAATGGACACGAAACTTAGGATACCCGACACAAAACCTATACATATGCTTAGGGGACTCCTAGGGCTCCCTAATGATGAAGACAAAACAAAATTTCATGGAGGGATGAGGAATTTACCTATTGTTGAACCTTCCAATAAAAACCCCTATTCAAAGCTCTTCTCCTTGATGTCCCAAACCACCAATATCACCACAAACTGAAATAAAACTCCATCAACAGAAAGTATACCAGTATTAGAACTCATTGCAACTGATTTGGGGATTTTAGGACCTAAAATGAATTTATGGTGAATTAATGAAGGCAAGAACTCACCTCCTTCTAAACTTGAGCTTTCCTAAAAGAGGCAACCCTAAACTAAGAGTGTATTTATAGGGTGGTGTTCCCAAGGATGATATGGTGGCTGGCCACTTAGCCTAGGGTTTAGGGTTTTAAAACTTGTCTTGGGCTTTGGGCCTAGTCATTAAACAAATGACTTAAAAGTCACAAGTCATGGTTTGTGGTTAAATCCTTCCATTCAAAACTCAATATTCTCCAATATTAGCACTAACTAGAATATGGTTGACCTAACTTAACCTAGGTTCTCATATCTAGTCAAGGCCAACCTAACTAGGGTTAGGTCACAAAGTCAAAGTTAGTCAAAGTCAACCTAGTCAACCTTCAATCAAACAATTTCAAAATAAATTCTAAAAATTCCTAAAAATTCTAATAAATTCTAAAATGACCAAAATATCCTCTAGACTAAAATGTACTAATCAAATATCCTAATCACAATGACTAGGCTCTAAGTCAACAGTCTAAGGCTACACTAGTCAATGCACCAAAATCACAAGTCAAGATTTAAATGGTTTAAAAAAATGATTAAAAATTACCAAAAATCATATTATTAAATAAATATCATAATTAAATAAATTAAAATACAAAATTTCAAAATTACCCTCATTTTAGAAACTGGGTGTTACAACCACCATCTCCATATATTAACCCCAACCACCTTTCTCTCTCTTCATTCAATCTTTTTCATTACTGCTCTTCTTCTTCTTCTTCTTCCTCACCGAACCCCACCGTAGGCAAGTGCAACTTGCTTCTTGAGGGATCTTAAATTTTATTGTTCCATGTGAGCACCCTGAATTTCGGGTTGTTTTTTTTATTTTATTTATTTCCTGATTGATTTTTATTCGATAAATAATTTATTCTGTATTTTTCTGTAAGTGTACTTTCCCGTGCCATTGATATTTGGAGTATCAGGGATGTTCAACTCTGGAAATCCTCTTCACGAGTTTTAGAGTGGACACGATTACCTTCATGACGGTATATGGTGTCCCACCCAAACTTGTTCCCTTGTGCCCCTTTTTCTTTGCTGAACTTCGGGTCGAATTAGACCGTTCGATCAGTAATTGATTTTTCCCACTCTTTTCCTTGATCATTTTCAGCGCGTTACCATGACTTTTAAATTGGGAGCGTCAGACCAGTCATTTCCTTGAAACCAACTCCTCATTGATGATCTACTCGAGACGCTCGTCATCCATGACCTTCGTTTCCCACTCAAACACGTCATTTCGGGCTCCATTTGATTCGCACAACTTTCCCGACACGTGACCCGATTTTATTTCACGCCACGGCGTCACATTCATTTTCCAACTTAATTTGTGGGTCCCCTGTCGACCAAAACCTGTCAGCCCCAACTATGGACATGGTCCACATTAAGCCTACTATCCGTCCGCCACTTGTGTCCTATTTATTGGAATCTCCATGTGCTACTTATTTGCCCATGATCATCAACACCTAATTTTAATTCTATTTTTGCACAATGTCCAGTTTTGACCCAATTCGGCTCCACCGAGTCCAGTCCAGCTTCATGTTGCCCTCCATCGGGACACCCTCATATTTATTGCCCAAAAATATCAAGTACTTATTTTATCTATTTTTTTAAATATTTAATAGAAAAATCTCCATTGATTTTAATTCCCATTGGAATGATCCAATTCTCCATTTAATCTCCACCCTTGGATCTTCCTACATTAATCCTCACCATTTATTCTCCCCTCACATTCACACAGCCTCCCCCTCTCATGTGAGCCGGCCCTAATTCCGAGGAAAAGCATTTACACTTTTTCTCTCTCTTCCTCATATTTATTTTCACACATCATCTATTATTATCTCTCTCTCTCTCCAACTATTTGTTTTCAACAACCAACAACTACAAACAACACCAGCAGCTCACCGAGCTCCTTGGCTGGCCCGACCACTTCACCCCCCTGGCCGGCCAGCCTCGCCGCCGACTACTCCTCCTTCTTCCCCATCCTCTTCAATATCATCATCTTCACCATCACCTACCAACTAACCACCACTCCCACCACTTCATAACACCCGACCACCAAGCCATCACCACCACCTCCGGCGTGGCCGACCTCACCTCCCCCCCTGGCCACTGGCCTCCGGCCATCACCGCCACCCATCAGCCTTCACCCACAACTCCTCCATCCCTTCCCTCCACTTCTCCATTCAAAACCACCACCACCACCATCAATAATCCATCTAACCACCCGTACCTCATTCCGCCACCTCCTCCGTCGGGCGGCCGCACGACCGCCGTGCCCCCACCGCACGCCACGCGCCTCCGCCGGGCCGGGCGGGCCGCGCAGCCGCGCTTCGCTGCAACAGCAGCAGCGCACAGTAGCAGCGGCAGCAGCACGCGCGGTGTTGCGCGACCACGGCGGCCGTCGTCGCCGGCCATGCGCCGTCGTGGGCGCCCCCCGCCATGGGCGAACTCCGACGAGCCTTCCCTGACGGCCACGGTCCTCCGGGATGCGCCGTCGAGGCGATTCGTGCGTTTTGCACGACGTCCCGTCGTGACGCGCGCGAAATCGAGTTTATTTTGGCGCTCCGTCGTAGCGACTTCGCGCACGTTTTTCTGGAGATCCGACCGTTGGATCGGCGATTTCTTTGCTCCGTCACAATCTCGGTATATCCACCTTCATCCCTGTCAAAGTTTGTCCGTTAATTTTATCGTTTGATACATCAAAACCGGCCACCAAGTTGACCGTTTAAATTGTATTAAATTTGGACAGTTTCGCGGGGCCAACTTCGTCAGCCTGTATCTCCTCCACCGCAGCTCCGTTTGGCGTGCTACCAGTTCCGGTACGAAGCTGGTATAACTCTCTTGCTACCCCTCCAGTTTTGTTTCATTGTGAGCTTGTTTGATTGGTTGAATTCGACGCCAAACTTGGCCGTCCGAATTCATAATTTCCAACTTGTAAAATTCTATTTTTGAACACGGGACTCCAGATTTCATTCTGACACCACCATTAGACTTGTGGCGTCGTTCTGGCATGTTTTTATATAAAAATTTGTTAGATTTGGAGAACGTGGGCCCGGGCACGTTTTTCGGTGCAAAGCGGGTCCCACTTTCTGGGTCAACGGGACTTTTTGACGCCGGCTCATCGGAATCCAATTTTGGATATACCGATGAGTTTGTATCGTCATTCTGGACTCGTTGACATATAATTTGCTAGGTTTTGGTGGACATTGGGTCCGACACGTATTTCGGTGCAAGTCGGATACCAATATCCGGGTCAACGGGTCATTTTGAGATCGGCTCATCGGAATCCAATTCCGGAGATACCGTTGAGTTCGTATCATCATTCTGGACTCGTTGACAGGTAGTTTGCTGAGTTTTGAGAACTTTGGCTCCGGCACGTATTTCCGTGCAAATCGGAATTCCAAGTTCTGGTCAACGGGCCAAAATGAGATCGGGACAACGGAATCCAATTCTGGAGATACCGTTGGGTTCGTATCGACATTCTGGTTGCGTGGACATATAATTTGTTATATTTTGTAGACTTGTTTTCTTGCACATTTTTCGGTGCAAAACGGCTCCGACACGGACACCGTTTTGATCCGAAATTACCTTTTTGCCCTTGTGTCCAAATTGGACCGTTGGGTAGGCTAACCTAGCTAATTTGACCATTCTGGACACGTTGGCGATGTTCATTTCATCGTCCGACAATGTTTGTTGATAATTTCTCTAAGTTTAACCTTTTTATAATTAATTAATAATTAATTCATATAATGTTCGTATTTCGGGATTAGTACAACGAAACTGAGATCAGTCAATTCCAGTGATCTCGCATCGCTGAAATTGACAAGTTGGACACGTGGATCACTATAATAAGATTATCAACCTTACCGATAATCTTCTTATCTCGATTTGCGTGTCGTAAGTTTCGACGTACAAATAACGAAGTACACTTTATATTAGACTAGAATTGACCCTGTTTGACCAGAGTTGACCAGTTGACCCAAAGTCAACTGCAAGTCAACACTTGACCTAGTTTGACTAAATTATTGACCGGAGTTGACCTAGAGTTAATTTGACTTAGAAGAACCTAGAATAATATAGATTGCCTGTAGGGATTCATTTATTTTAACCTGAACACCTTGTAACCTGTGTTGCTTCAAATAGGACTCTGTGGCTTCAGTGGGACCCCCCTATACTTATCAGCTGTTCAGGTTATCGAGGCGAGTACATTCTCTGATCATTTCATATCCTGCTTAGAATTATATTCCTGCTTTAGATTACTATACTTAATGCTGTCACGACATTATTACGGATTAGTACTATATGGATCTCTTCATGCGATGTTATCCCCCTCGGGAGCATCGGGTACATTGTGTCATGTGCATTTCACTTTCATCATGTACTCCTGTGCTTTTACCATACATGTACACTCTTGTGAATTTGTACTCTCATGTTCACAGAGCTTTCATGTATACTATCATGTGCACCCTATATGGGCCCCCATGTGATATCATGTACAATAACATAACTTGTTTAGATCCTTGTGTATTGATTGGGGAAACGGGAGAGTGCTAGTAGTCATGTGAACAATTCCATTATAGTGTAGATCATGTGCAAACTCTTTAGTGTAGATCATGTACAAATCTGTCCCGTTCACATGTGCTATCATGTACTCTACATCACTAGCCACTGTTAGTTCTCTATTTATAGTAGATATTTCTATTACAGTTCTCTCTTCCTGTTTACATACTGTATTTTTTCAGATCTTGTATCTTACTTTACTGCATGATTATATTTTCTAACCTGCTATGAACTGTTGAGATGTAATGTGCTCGTTCCAGTCCTGACTGGACCTGTTGATAAATTTTACAGATAGCTTGGGGATTGCCTGCTAGCCTAGAGGAGACACAGTAGAGGTTGTTTAGATAGTTATTTCATTTTGTTTGGAGCTGTATTTACTTTGTGGATTACTGTATTTGAGTTTTGAGATGTATTTCTGGGTTCATGTATCTTAGACACTTAGACTTCTATCTCCTGTATCTCTTTTGGATTTCATGTTTTATCTATTCTTATCATGCTCTACCTTAGATGTGATTGAGTTGTACCTGCTATGTCACCTCCATTCGGGAGTATAAACTGTTTAGTCTTATACTGTTAGATACATTGAGACCTAGGACAGCGTTCTACCGCCGACACTGCGGCGTAGGCTGGGCGTTGTTACGTTCTCGTGCCCTAACTCTAGGGTGCGGGTCGTGACACATTTTTAGTGGTGGCCCATGCAGGTCGAGACTAAAGTGTAGTGGTATTCGAACTAGAGTACCACTACAGCCTGCAGTAGGATTAGGATTTATTTTGAAGGTACTCAATCACAGATAGGAACCCTTGAGAGATTTCCGGGACGACCCTGGAGAATCTTATCTAACTTCGATTTGAAAACTCTCTTTTTCCCTTGATTGATTCATTTTTACTCTTGTTGTTAAATTTGATTTTTATGGATTATTGTTGAATTTGAGTTTGTATTTATTTTGATGGAGGATTTTTGAATTTTGAATTTTGATGATGGCTGTTGCATTCGAGTTTGTATTTTGATGGATTTTGTTCATTCTGAATTTTGATGTTCGTTAATAAATTTTGATTTGATTTTTGAGTATTCATTGTTGATTTAATTTGATTTTTGGCAAGATGAAATTATATGGGCTAGGTCATCTATGTTATAGAATCTAGTCTTCTATAGTCACATTAGCCAGCATGGTGAGGACATATAGTCTGACTCTGGATATATTTCTCGGGTGTGGGAATTTAAGGTTTTCGCAGCCAAGCATGCGGTACCGCGAAAATGTTAAATACCATGATTCTAGAGATATGTGCATAAGTCAAGGGCTCTGTGATTATCGTAGCCTTGCTTACTAGTATGACGGGGATTTAGAGTACCATGATTTGGGATAGACGCATATGATTATCAGATTGTACCTTAAATATTTTCGAACATGTTTTCTCTACTTTTGTTTCAGTCATTCAAAAAAAAAAGAAATTTTTTTATTTGTTGTTTTGTCTAGTTTCCTATTATTTAACTTAAGAGTATGTTTAGTTGTTTTCATAAACCTTTGTGTAACTTCTTGCTATGAGTTTTCATAATACAATGAATCGATGATTTTACTAAAGGCCTCATGTTGGATTTGATATTTTAGCTCTGGATTTCAAATCGTTCCTTCTTTAAACAGATAGGCAGAACAGATTTTAGCGTTATTTCTTCTTGCTATTATTCTTGTATTAAATATTAATGATAATAAAACTGTCTTGATTTCATCAATCGCCTGCTTATAATCTTGGTAGGAATCTAAATGTTAGTCTTAACGTAGAATTAATTTTTATTGGGACATGAGAATATGTATACGAATATATATAGCAAACACTTTGCCTAACATGTATGCATGCTACACTTGATTTTTTTCTCACATATTTAGATACATATGGATATGTTGTTGATGTCCAATTTTCATAACCAATATTTCTGGTTCTCTGCTTTTCTATGTTTAAATTCGTAATTTAAATATAAATTTCATGTTATTAGTTTTGTCTACCTAACTGCACATGTATGTTATACGTAGGGTTTCAATTCAAAAAAATTTGGTTGAAAATTTGTGTTTAAAATTGTCAAATTTAAGACTGTGTACATATTAACCTTAATGCTGAGTTTCCAAATGTTTAGTTCAAATTGCTGTTTTAATTTTCTTAAATGGAACATTTGAGCTATATACCTTGTGAGAAGTAGGATATAAATTTAAGTTTCATATTCTTACATGCTAGTTTGTGATAAACATTGAGTTGGGTTTTAATGTTCAAGTTCTCCAAAATTCTGAAAACTAGTTACATGTTAACATTTTTACATTGATTTCCATGTTTAGTTAAATTTCGGATTTAACATGAAATATTAAACTGTATGCGTAGGTAAATATATTGATAGTATGTTAGGGTTTCTTTTCTATCATGTTAGGATGTGTTAGGACCATTGAGATTGGTTGTGATGTTTCAAACCCTAAAATCTGAGACCGCATTATGTTCATAATTTCCATGGTTTAAATGTTAGCTTGTTTTCAGATTTTATATGCAAATGCTGAACTAAACCTGGATTTAACCTTTCAATACTAAGCTATAACCCTGTACAAGGACACACACACACACTCTAACTTAGTATACCCTGTCATGTAACCTAATCTTCCTCTCTATGTTATGATCATGTATCTATATAGATATATATAGTTTTTATACGTCCATGTTATAATTTGTATAGATACATAACTAAGTCTCTACTTTTTTTTATATATATGGTTAGCTATGTATGTTATGATTAAATAAGTTGCGTATTGTAGATTGTTTAACCAAAATGCCATGATTAGTGTAACTTGATAGCTGTTGTTTTGGAACCCAAACCCTCCTATACTCTTCATGTATACTCACGTACACACACGCCTACTATCTAACAACATGAACATATCCCCATACACATGATGCTAGTTTTCCCTCTCTAATGCTCTCTATATTATATAATGCAATTGGATTTCAATGTAAGTGATTTTCAATTCCTTAGTTTTCAATTTGATTTTCTGTACCCTTTTAGATGATTGGTGGTTATCTTTCTTTATTTTTATTTTTTGATGAGTACCAGTTTTCATATGGGGTGGTAGACAACCTTATAGTTTTGATGGTTGTTGTTTCTGTATCTTTCTATTTTAGCACCCTGGATTGCTTGTGTGTTTGATACCCTATGACCGTTGGTTAGCATGACTAGTAAACCTAGATGAGACTTCACTGTCACCGTATACCATGACCCTGTATGCCGTTCTTTTATTTGATGGTATGATTTGTTTAAAGTTCAGGGACCTTGATTGTGGGGGTTTGACCTAGAGGGAGTAGGGACATTTTAATTTCGAGGACAAAATTTTTATAAGGTGGGTAGGATGTGAGCCCCCTGAATTTTGGGTTGTTTTTTTTATTTTATTTATTTCCTGATTGATTTTTATTCGATAAATAATTTATTCTGTATTTTTTTGTAAGTGTACTTTCCCGTGCCATTGATATTTGGAGTATCAGGGATGTTCAACTCTGGAAATCCTCTTCACGAGTTTTGGAGTGGACACGATTACCTTCATGACGGTATATAGTGTCCCACCCAAACTTGTTCCCTTGTGCCCCTTTTTCTTCGCTGAACTTCGGGTCGAATTAGACCGTTCGATCAGTAATTAATTTTTCCTACTCTTTCCTTGATCATTTTCAGCGCGTTACCATGACTTTTAAATTGGGAGCGCCAGACCAGTCATTTCCTTGAAACTAACTCCTCATTGATGATCTACTCGAGACGCTCGTCACCCATGACCTTCGTTTCCCACTCAGACACGTCATTTCGGGCTCCATTTGATTCGCACAACTTTCCCGACACGTGACCCGATTTTATTTCACGCCACGGCGTCACATTCATTTTCCAACTTGATTTGTGGGTCCCCTGTCGACCAAAACCTGTCAGCCCCAACTATGGACATGGTCCACATTGAGCCTACTATCCGTCCGCCACTTGTGTCCCATTTATTGGAATCTCCATGTGCTACTTATTTGCCCATGATCATCAACACCTAATTTTAATTCTATTTTTGCACAATGTCCAGTTTTGACCCAATCCGGCTCCACCGAGTCCAGTCCAGCTCCATGTTGCCCTCCATCGGGACACCCTCATATTTATTGCCCAAAAATATTAAGTACTTATTTTATCTATTTTTTTAATATTTAATGGAAAAATCTCTATTGATTTTAATTCCCATTGGAATGATCCAATTCTCCATTTAATCTCCACCCTTGGATCTCCCTACATTAATCCTCACCATTTATTCTCCCCTCACATTCACACAGCCTCCCCCTCTCATGTGAGCCGGCCCTAATTCCTAGGAAAAGCATTTACACTTTTTCTCTCTCTTCCTCACATTTATTTTCACACATCATCTATTATTATCTCTCTCTCTCTCCAACTATTTGTTTTCAACAACCAACAACTACAAACAACACCAGCAGCTCACCGAGCTCCTTGGCTGGCCCGACCACTTCACCCCCCTGGCCGGCCAGCCTCGCCGCCGACTACTCCTCCTTCTTCCCCATCCTCTTCAATATCATCATCTTCACCATCACCTACCAACTAACCACCACTCCCACCACTTCATAACACCCGACCACCAAGCCATCACCACCACCTCCGGCGTGGCCGACCTCACCTCCCCCCCTGGCCACTGGCCTCCGGCCATCACCGCCACCCACCAGCCTTCACCCACAACTCCTCCATCCCTTCCCTCCACTTCTCCATTCAAAACCACCACCACCACCATCAATAATCCATCTAACCACCCGCACCCCATTCCGCCACCTCCTCCGTCGGGCGGCCGTACGACCGCCGAGCCCCCACCGCATGCCACGCGCCTCCGCCGGGCCGGGCGTGCCGCGCAGCCGCGCTTCGCTGCAACAGCAGCAGCGCACAGTAGCAGCGGCAGCAGCACGTGCGGTGTTGCGCGACCACGGCGGCCGTCGTCGCCGGCCATGCGCAACCGTGGGCGCCCCCGCCATGGGCAAACTCCGGCGAGCCTTCCCTGACGGCCACCGTCCTCCGGGACGCGCCGTCGAGGCGATTCGTGCGTTTTGCACGACGTCCCGTCGTGACGCGCGCGAAATCGAGTTCATTTTGGCGCTCCGTCGTAGCGACTTCGCGCACATTTTTCTGAAGATCCGACCGTTGGATCGGCAATTTCTTCGCTCCGTCACAATCTCGGTATATCCACCTTCATCCCTGTCAATTTTCGTCCGTTAATTTTATCGTTTGATACATCAAAACCGGCCACCAAGTTGACCGTTTAAATTGTATTAAATTTGGACAGTTTCGCGGGGCCAACTTCGTCAGCTTGTATCTCCTCCACCGCAGCTCCGTTTGGCGTGCTACCAGTTCCGGTGCGAAGCTGGTATAACCCTCTTGCTACCTCTCCAGTTTCGTTTCATTGTTAGCTTGTTTGATTGGTTGAATTCGACGCCAAAGTTGGCCGTCCGAATTCATAATTTCCAACTTGTAAAATTCTATTTTTGAACACGGGACTCCAGATTTCATTCTGACACCACCATTAGACTTGTGGCGTCGTTCTGGCATGTTTTCATATAAAATTTGTTAGATTTGGAGAACGTGGGCCCGGGCACATTTTTCGGTGCAAAGCGGGTCCCACTTTCTGGGTCAACGGGACTTTTTGACGCCGGCTCATCGGAATCCAATTCCGGATATACCGATGAGTTCGTATCGTCATTCTGGACTCGTTGACATATAATTTGCTAGTTTTTGGTGGACATTGGGTCCGACACACATTTCGGTGCAAGTCGGATACCAATATCCGGGTCAACGGGTCATTTTGAGATCGGCTCATCGGAATCCAATTCCGGAGATACCGTTGAGTTCGTATCATCATTCTGGACTCGTTGACAGGTAGTTTGCTGAGTTTTGAGAACTTTGGCTCCGGCACGCATTTCCGTGCAAACCGGAATTCCAAGTTCTGGTCAACGGGCCAAAATGAGATCGGGACAACGGAATCCAATTCTGGATATACCGTTGGGTTCGTATCAACATTTTGATTGCGTGGACATATAATTTGTTATATTTTGTAGAATTATTTTCTTGCACATTTTTTGGTGCAAAACGGCTCCGACACGGACACCATTTTGACCCGAAATTACCTTTTTGCCCTTGTGTCCAAATTGGACCGTTGGGTAGGCTATTCCAGCTAATTTGACCATTCTGGACACGTTGGCGATGTTCATTTCATCGTCCGACAATGTTTGTTGATAATTTCTCTAAGTTTAACCTTTTTATAATTAATTAATAATTAATTCATATAATGTTCGTATTTCGGGATTAGTACAACGAAACTGAGATCAGTCAATTCCAGTGATCTCGTATCGTTGAAATTGACAAGTTGGACACGTAGATCACTATAATAAGATTATCAACCTTATCGATAATCTTCTTATCTCGATTTGCGTGTCGTAAGTTTCGACGTACAAATAACGAAGTACACTTTATATTAGACTAGAATTGACCCTGCTTGACCAGAGTTGACCAGTTGACCCAAAGTCAACTAAAAGTCAACACTTGACCTAGTTTGACTAAATTATTGACCGGAGTTGACCTAGAGTTAATTTGACTTAGAAGAACCTAGAATAATATAGATTGCCTGTAGGGATTCATTTATTTTAACCTGAACACCTTGTAACCTGTGTTGCTTTAAATAGGACTCTGTGGCTTCAGTGGGACCCCCATATACTTATCAGCTGTTCAGGTTATCGAGGCGAGTACATTCTCTGATCATTTCATATCCTGCTTAAAATTATATTCCTGCTTTAGATTACTATACTTGATGCTGTCACGACATTATCACAGATTAGTACTATATGGATCTCTTCATGCGATGTTATCCCCCTCGGGAGCATCGGGTACATTGTGTCATGTGCATTTCACTTTCATCATGTACTCCTGTGCTTTCACCATACATGTACACTCTTGTGAATCTTGTACTCTCATGTTCACAGAGCTTTCATGTATACTATCATGTGCACCCTATATGGGCCCCCATGTGATATCATGTACAATAACATAACTTGTTTAGATCCTTGTGTATTGATTGGGGAAACGGGGGAGTGCTAGTAGTCATGTGAACAATTCCATTGTAGTGTAGATCATGTGCAAACTCTTTAGTGTAGATCATGTACAAATCTGTCCCGTTCACATGTGCTATCATGTACTCTACATCACTAGCCACTGTTAGTTCTCTATTTATAGTAGATATTTCTATTACAGTTCTCTCTTCCTGTTTACATACTGTATTTCTTCAGATCTTGTATTTTACTTTACTGTATGATTATATTTTCTAACCTGCTATGAACTGTTGAGATGTAATGTGCTCGTTCCAGTCCTGACTGGACCTGTTGATAAATTTTACAGATAGCTTGGGGATTGCCTGCTAGCCTAGAGGAGACACAGTAGAGGTTGTTTAGGTAGTTATTTCATTTTGTTTGGAGCTGTATTTACTTTGTGGATTACTGTATTTGAGTTTTGAGATGTATTTCTGGGCTCATGTATCTTAGACACTTAGACTTCTATCTCCTGTATCTCTTTTGGATTTCATGTTTTATCTATTCTTATCATGCTCTACCTTAGATGTGATTGAGTTGTACCTGCTATGTCACTCCCATTCGGGAGTATAAACTGTTTAGTCTTATACTGTTAGATGCATTGAGACCTAGGACAGCGTTCTACCGCCGACACTGCGGCGTAGGCTGGGCGTTGTTACGTTCTCGTGTCCTAACTCTAGGGTGCGGGTCGTGAATTCTCTTCTTTACATGATTATAAGCCTCTTTAGAACTTGTAGTTTTTAATTTTGATGGATAGATTCTTCTAGATCTACTTTATAACTTTTAGTTCATGGATTTTTCTTGGTTTTGATCTACTAAAACTTGTTATTTTCGAAAACTAATAGTTCCATGAGCAAGAGCACGAAATTTCGTGTGAATTTGGTTTTTGATTCACCTCATTTCGAGTTAAAATGAAGTTTTTATGGCCAAAACAAGTTTTTCTGAATTTTCATGTCGGCTGAAGAATGTGGGCTGGCGTAAAATAAGATTTTACGCAGGGAAGCTAGCGTAAAATCAAATTTTACGCAGGAAGGCTTGCGTAAAATAAAATTTTACGCTGGAAACCCTGAAATTGCGTATTTTACGCTGGATTGTATCCAGAATGTGAAATTTTACGCTGGGAACCCTAAAATTGCGTATTTTACGCTGGATTGTATCCAGAATGTAAAATTTTACGCTGGGAACCCTGAAATTGCGTATTTTACGCTGGATTGTATCCAGAATATAAAATTTTACGCTGGAAACCCTGAAATTGTGTATTTTATGCTGGATATCATCCAGAATGTAATATTTTACGCAGGGAACCCTAAAATTGCGTATTTTACGCTGAATGGTATCCAGAATGTAAAATTCGCTGGAACCCTCCCCTTTTACATATTTTACGCAGAATTGAATTTTTGGCATAAAAAGTGCACAAAATGACTGTTTTTGCCAAATTAAGCTATTTTTTAGCCATAATTTCGGAAAACTTAAAACATGAAAGTTTTAGATCTTTGTCTTGCCTTTCCGAATATCTCTGGAGCACCTCGTTTTAAGTTCGTATGTGGAAGTTATGTCCCGTCTCCCTGAGCTGCATGATTCCTCCACAACTCTTGCACCTTGTTTATATTTAGTTATTGCATACACGCTTATACCATGTTAAATGTTAATTTTAAATAATGGCATAACATGATAGTGACCCGTCTGGCACACTCTTGACAGTAAATTCGACATGATATATATCTCGAATGCGGTTGCGACGGCTAGCATATCGTGACAGAATTGAATGGCCTGGACACCGTGGGTGATTGTGTTTGTACAAAATAAACCAGTACTATCTTGCATCATGTCTAGGATAGGGATCCCTGAGTACCACGGTCAGGGATACCTACAGTAATTGACTAAGGCTAATAAACTAGAATAATTCAGTAGACATGAAGAGATTCCCAGCTACAGGCAATCCCGTTATCTGGGCGCATTAAGTGGACTTGTAGCCTACCGATGAGTAGGGCACATTTCCAGTACACAGTCACGTGTTGCATTCTTCGAACGGACATTCGACCCGAATAACCGGATGGTCTGCAGGGCTTGTGGCTGTTGGAATAATCTCATTCCATCTTGCTAGTAACTAGGCCTGTGGTAACCCTAGTTAGTTAAAAGTATCAAGCCGTACTCTTGAGTGGGTTTCTTTTTGTCCTTCCACTTTATTGTAAAATTATTCTTTTGAGGCGTTTAGCCGACGAGCACGTGTTAGCTCGATTGCACCTTTACTTATTGTCTGCTTACGGGCTGTAACATGATTGACAGATCCTAGGGTTGATCATGTATGACTTAACTCCTGCTAGTCTTGACATTTTTATACGACTAGCTTCATGATCATCCAATATGTAATGTATGGGACGCCTTGCTATTATATATTTGGTGCTCTGACATCTTGTAACTATCATTGCTTGCTTGAGATTGAGACAATAGGCTTGTTCATGACCATAGGAGACTGTTGGCTTGTAGTAAACCCTCATATATCTAGACAACCGTGACCGTATAGCGAGATGGATTGCACTTCAATATACGTAGCTGGCTATGTACACCCCCGCTCTCCAGTATTCTAGTTCTGGGGCGTTACAATAACATAATTAATACTGTGATGGACGTAAAGGAAAAAACGAAAGACAATCCCAAGGCCAGGTTGGACTTAGAAGAAATATGCAAACGTCCTGCGTTGCATTTGATACAGCAGAATGGAAAACAGTTCCTGCCGAAGTCAATTTTCTCGCTGGACAAGGAGGATAAAGTGAGACTTTGTCGGTGGATCCAGGGCCTAAAATTTTCAGACGGATATGTGTCAAATCTGAGAAGATGTGTCGATCCGAAGGAAAACAAATTGACGGGTATGAAGAGCCACGACTGTCACGTATTCATGGAGAGGTTAATTCCGATTGCATTTCGAGAATTCTTACCGCAGGAAGTTTGGGATCCATTGACGGAGCTTAGCATATTCTTCAGGGATCTTTGTTCTAAGAAATTTCTCGTTGATCGTCTAGAAAAGCAAGAGAAGGACATTGCGGTAACACTATGCAAGCTAGAGAGGGTGTTTCCTCCTGGATTCTTCGACTCTATGGAGCATTTGCCGATTCATCTATCCTATGAGGCGCGTGTTGGTGGACCTTTCGAATATCGATGGATGTACCCGTTCGAGCGACATTTGAATCACCTAAAAAGAAAGGTAAAAAATAAGGCACGGGTCGAGGGTTCTATTTGTGAAGCCTATGTTCTCGAGGAGATTATAAACTTTTGTTCGATGTATTTCAAGCCTCATGTTGCAACTAATAGAACGAGAGCTTCCAGAAACGACGACGGAGATCATGAAAGTAATGATACAATACTGAAGGTATTCAATGCTCCAGAAAAGCCATCGGGTAAATGAAGAAGAGATATCTGAACGATGATGAGCTAAGGGCTGCTTAGGTGTATGTATTACTCAACTGCGACGAGGAGAAAGTAGAGAAACTGGAGGGGTAAGTAAATAATACGTCTATATTATTTTAATATTGTTGATTATTATACTATTACATTAATTGCACGATGTTGTTTTCAGTATATTTAATGATGATGTGAGGTCAGGTAGGCCACACATAACAGAAGAAGAACTAAAACAAGTAATGAGGCGTTATTTTCCATCATGGTTGAGTGCATATGTAAGACTTCAGAACTCTGTAATTACCTTTCTGTATATGCACTTGATTGAGAATGAGCTTAATTGCTTCTTTCGTGGTATTTAGGTCGATCGTCCATACGCAAGACTTGAGAATGAGTCTATTAGAACGCTAGTGTAATGCCTGTGTTCGTATTTCGTATTTGGAATACGTATACGTATTTTATTTTTATTTGCATATCTCCTTGGTTTGGTTTGGCTTGGTCTCCTTGGGGTTGGTTTGGTTCGGCTAGGCTTGATTGCCTTGGTTCATCAAGAACCAAGGGGTGAACCCCCTACCTACCACCACCACTACCATTTATTAACCCCACTTCCTTCTCTCTCTTCATTACTCTCCTTCTTCCCTCCATTAATTCTTCACCTACCAGAGAGAGGGAGAGAGAGGTCTAAGCAAGTACAACTTGCTTCATGGAGGAACTCCAATTTTATTGCTTCATTCTCTTCCTTACAGCATTCTAACTTACTTTAGAACTTGGCATTTTCACTTTCGTTGGCTAGATTCTTGTAGATTTATATTTACATTATTTTCGGATTTCTTGGGTTTTGATCTACTTAATCTTGTTATTTCCTAGTTTTGATGGTTCCATGTTGTAGAAAATTTCGTTCTACCTCATTTTGACCTATGGAAGTTCGGATTTGGGCTCCGGATGATAGAGTTATGCAGCTTGGAAGTCATGGCTTATGGTGTACTTCTTCTCGAAAATTTGGAGAAGAAGCACAGTCCCGAGCCGCATGGTAGCACTCGACCGCATGAACATTCATACGACAAGTCAGTTCCAACCGTATGCGACTATTGCCTTGACTTGACCGCATGACAAGTTCATGCGGCAAGTATTTCTTCTCAGCCGCATGACTGAGGCCCAGTCATTCCTGGCCGCATGGATTTCCAGCAACCCTGAGCCGCATGAACTCAACACTCGCGAGCCGCATAGACCGCAGTCTTCCAGCCATATGGGTTGGCTTCCCTTGACCGCATAGTCATTCCTCCCCGGCCGCATGTACCTGATTGGTCAGCCAACCGTATGGATCCATCCCCTGCCAGCCGCATGAGTTCTCTATCCTCCTGGCCGCATATGCCTTGCCTTTCTCAGCCGCATGACTGACTGGATCTCCGAGCCGCATATGACTGATATCCCTTTGACCGCATAAGCCTTTCACTTTTTAGCCGCATGCGCCTGACCCTATTCAGCCGCATGGACTGTTCTCTTCCAGCCGCATGAGATCATTCCTGGCCGCATATGCCTTAGCCGCATGGCTCTCCTATAGCCCTGTGTATTGATATTTTATTAGATATTTTACGTCCATTTTATATCCTTACGCCCACCTGAATTCAACCCTAATCTTTCGACCCGGGTAACCTGGATGGTCTGCAGGGCTTGTGGCAGTGGAATAATCTCACTGCATCTTGTTAGTAATTAGGCTTGTGACAACCCTAGTTAGTTAAAGTATCAAGCCGTAATTCTTGCTTGGCCGTGAAATAATTGAATGGAGTCTAATCAGTCTAGTCTTGTCCTGATCCTGTTCCAGGTTACTGCATGACCAGAATGCTTGTTTTTATTTTACCGATAAATGGTGAGAATTCCAAGTTCTGTTCAGACGAAGGGTTACAACCCCGGTTCTTGTTTGGTTTACGGGTTGTAACCTGGCTATCTGAATGGTTCCATGGTTATCTCTTCATCGTCCTGATGTATTTTCTTTATTTCCAGTTCTTACTTTATTTATACTCTTGTGCTGATTGCTGGTTTTAGTTCCTAAGTGAAGCTTCCTTTGTGGCACTTGCTCTTTCTGGGGTCTGATCCAGCTGGTTTTGTGTGGCCAGATTTCGGAGCAGCTCCAGAGGATCTACCGACCTTCCAGCCAGATGGTGGCCACTAGACGGAACCCTGGCAACGAGTGGGTTATTTTTGGCTCTCCCACTCTATTGTAAAAAATATTCTTTTGAGACATTTAGCCGACGAGCACCTGTTTAGCTCGATTGCATTTACTTACTGTCTGCCTACGGGCTTGTAACATGATTAACAAATCCTAGGGTTGATCATGTATGACTAAACTCTTGCTAGTCCTAACATTTTGTAACAACTAGCTTCATGATCAGCTGAATATGTAATATTTGGGATGCCTTATTATTGTATATTTATTGATCATACATCTTGTAACATTTATTTACTTGATTGTGATTGAGACACTAGGCTTGTTCATGACCTTAAGAGACTGTTGGCTTGTAGTTAAACCCTCATGTATCTAGACAGCCGTGACCGTATAGCGAGATGGATTCCATTTCATATACGTAGCTGGCTATGTCTGCCCCCGCTCTCCAGTATTCTGGTTCTGGGACGTGACAGCTAGCCAAGGGACCAATTTATGCTGCAAAAATATGGCCAAGCTACTGTGTTAATGGGTTTAGGTTCAAGTCAACAACTTGCCCGATCAGAGACAACTTTGTGGATCTCGACTCCACCAAAAACAGCTGTTTGTGTATCAGATCTTCGAACTACAAAGATGTTGATGCGGGCAACGATTTCTATGGCGTGCTACGGGAGATCGTGGAGCTGACATATAGTTATGGAATAGAGCCTACTAAGATTGTGTTATTCAGGTGTGATTGATTCGATCCGATTGAAGGTCGAGGTTGGAAAGTAGACAAGCACAGTCTTGTTGATTTAAACTATCGGCGTCGATATCAAGCCTATGAACCATTTGTCCTATCAAGTCAGGCTCAGCTCGTGTACTTCACAAGTTATCCTAAATGGAGAACAACAAGGTCGGACTGGTGGGCAGTATGCAAGACCAAAGCTAGAAATACCTTTGAGGTTGACGATATAGTTTATCAACATGATGAACTACCTCTTGTAACAAATATTATAGAAGTGGACACGACGGAAGTTCCTCATTACACATCTAATTGTGTAGAAGAAGTAGAATTATCTGAAGAGGAAGATGCAGATGAAAGTGAAGATGTAGAGGAAGAAGAAGAAGAAGAAGAAGAAGAAGAAGAAGAAGAAGAAGAAGTAGATGAGCTAAACGAACTAGATGAATTTTTAGAAGAGGATTAAATCTGTACATTTGTTTTATCATCATATTTGACACTTTAGTGACACTTCTATCATATAAATCTGTGACACTTCAGTGACACTTTTATCTGTGACTATAATATTTTTAAAAAATCTGTGATGTCTATCATATAAATATGTATTTTTGTTTTATTGTCATACGTTATTATCAGGTATGACTAGACCAGGAGGATGACGCGAAGGATTTTACATTAGGCAGTCTCGTCAGCCTCGGCATGGGGATGGAGAGGGCAGTTCCGTACCCTCATCCTCATCTCCGAGTACGCCAGTGTACCGTTCTGTTCCCGGTCCATTATCGGGACATGGCAGTTCCAGCAGGTTGGCGACTCCTCCCTCGTCGTCCAGCCTTCCTGATCCCGCGTCCAGCATCCCTGATCTCCGTCCAGCATTCCTCCTGTCGACGGCTCTATGGAGGGAGCCCACGCCGAGCATATAGAGGACAGCGATCAGACTGATCCTGCCCAGGCAGGAGGTGAGAGCGACCCTCCATGCGCTCCCCCGGGCGAGACGCGTATGGATATTTGGACGGACGGGCCTTTGAAGTAAGTTAATTAATTAATATATATTTCTCAAATGATTATATGTACATATATATTCATGAAAAATTATTATTGTACAGATATCGACCTTCTGTAGTACAGAGACAGCTGGGGGTATTTCTAAGGCAGAGATATGGTGGGCCTTGGATTAACTACTCAGATGCTCCCGCAGATAGGAAGGCCTTTTGGTTCGCCCACTTCAAGGTAAAAAATTGTTTATTTTTAAATTTTAATAATCATTTGTGTATATTATACAACTTTTATATTTTACTTCTTGTAGAGGACCTATTTCTATCCACCACACCGGGCGGCGAGGATCGAGGGCCAATTTTCTGCCGTCGCAGCCAAGCTCATCCGTGATGCGATCCACGACCAGAAGTGTTGTGATCGCTCCGGACAGCCGATCCATGGTTGGATCACGCCAGAGCAGTGGGCTGCGATGAAGGCTAGATTCCGCGAGCCCAAGTACCAGGAGCGGTCTGACAAGGCCAAGGTGGCACGGTCGAGCGCCGGTAAGTGGTGTGGTGGCTCCATTCCGATGACGGAGCATTTTCGTCGTCTGGTACGTTTCCTATGACGGACATTAATTTATATATAGTTCGATAGAATGTTTAATACTAATAATAGATAATATATTTTAACAGGTAAAAAAGGGTGAGGACCCGAACATGGTGACCGTCTTCCTGGTCACCCATCGGAGGGCTGGGGAGTTCATTGACGAGAGGGCGACGCAGGCATATGTACGTTCTATTCTTTATATTAATTTACTATAATTTAGAAAACAGGAAAATAGATATCAATATAGACTTTAGCAAACACTTACACGTTAGCAAACATGTTGTCACCCTCACTTTTCCCAGTTAGGAGTAAAATGGTAATTTTCTATTTTATAATATTTTTGGAAATTTTATTTCATGAATATTATTATTTAATTATTATAGGAGTCGGGTTCGAATTTTATCGCATTCCGAGTTAATTCGGGACCCCGGTGAATTTCGACTTGAGCTGTAATTAGCCTGTTAGCTAACCATGGCCCACCACACTAAACTTTAGGGTTTAAGAGTTTAGACTAGTCCCCCATGAGTAATCTAGTTTAATTATGTTTTTATTATTTTAGCAACTTCCTAAACTAATTGGAATTTAATTGCAATAGGCTTAGGAGGGGCAAACTTGTAATTACAAGTGCCCTCACCCACACCATGCCATGCTTGGCCGGCCACCTATAGCGCCCCCCCCCCCCCCCCCCCCCCCCCCCCCCCCCCCACCCCCCCCCCCAGCAACTTCTCCATCTCCATTTCTTCTTCTTCCAACTTTTCTCAAGAGAGAACCCATTGTTAGGTATGTT